>CM060932.1:996473383-997673383 GCA_030765085.1 Allium cepa
AAAGAACTCCTTCAACAGAGCTAACACAGATGGTCAGTCCGTGGCTATTTGCAATATGGGGAATCGATTTGATCGACGCCCTGCCAATAACAAAAGGAGGGGCCAAATATGTTATAGTTGGCACTGATTATTTCACGAAATGGGTCGAAGCGGAACCGCTAGCCACCATAACAACAAAGAAAGTCATTAATTTTGTTACTAAAAATATTATTTGTAGGTTTTGCATGCCACAAAAAATCACCACTGACAATGGAACTCAATTCGAAAGCACCAAGTTCAATGACTTCTGTAAACGCTTTCGAATTGAGAAGAGCTTCTCCGCGTGGATCATCCATAAGCAAACAGGCAAGTGGAAGCAATAAACAAAATCATCAAGTCCACTATAAAAAAGAGACTAACTAAAGCAAAAGGAAACCGAGTTGATGAACTTTCGCTCGCACTATAGGCTTGCAGAACTACCCACAAAGTGGCAATTGGCCACACTCCGTTCGCTCTGGCATATGACTCAGAAGCAATGATTCCTGTTGAATTAGAAGTCCCCTCGCACCTAAAGATTTATTTAATCAAAAGCAAATGAGCAGCTCCTACTTGAATCGCTGGATATGATTGACGAATGAAGGGGAGACACCGAGTTGAGAACCGCTACCCACCAAAAAAGGGTTGCACGATACTTCAACTCCAAAGTTCACAAACAAACCTTCGAAGTGGGAGATCTCATACTCAAGTGAGTCTGTCCCATCCCGGAGGCCTTCAGACCGAACTAGGAAGGACCAGATGTCATCAATCAAAAGCTAAGCGATGGAACTTTCAAGCTAACGACCGTCAATGGAAACAAATTCCCTAGGCATGGAATAGTGAATGGCTCCGTCGTTACTTCGTCTGAAAACTACCTTATGTACTTTCTATTTTCCAACAAATAAGCCATCCTGGATGCCGAAGGCATTGTAAATAGGAAAATTATGCCCTGCATTCCTTAATAAAATTGATTCGCGTTTTGAACTAACAAAATGTGTTCATAATAACTACCCCAGGGTCGACGTAAGAAAATAAACTCAAACCGTTGGATCGGCGGAACCCGATCTCCGCCTTTTAAGGACCGGTGTTGCCCAACAACCCCGGGAGGCCCAAACATGAATTCCTCATGTTGTACGAAGATAGACAACATCAAGGAGTATGAAAAGCCATGCGTCCCATAAGATGTGCACTAACTTTTAAAAATTACACTCCTCACGTTGTCCGAAGATAGGCAACACCGAGGAGTACGGAAAGCCGCACACCGCATAAGCCACGCACCAACTTTTAAAACTTAAACTCCTCGCGTTTCCCGAAGGTAGGAAACACCGAGGAGTACAAAATTCCACACATCCCATGAGCCGCGAACTAACTTTTAAAAATTACACTCCCCACGTTGCCCGAAGATAGGCAACACCGAGGAGTACAAGAAGACGCGCGCCCCATAAACCGTGCACCAACTTTTAAAAATTAAACTCCTTGCGTTGCCCGAAGGTAGGAAATACCAAGGGGTATGAAAAGCCACGCACTAAATTTTAAAAATTACACTCCTTACGTTGCCCGAAGATAAGCAACACGGAGGAGTACGAAATGCCGTGCACCCATAAGCCATGCACCAACTTTTAACCTTAAACTCCTCACGTTGACCGAAGATAGGCAATACCAAGGAGAACGAAAAGCATCCCATAAGCTGCGCACTAACTTTTAAAACTTAAATTCCCCGCATTGCTCGAAGATAGGCAACATCGAGGAGTACGAAAAACCGCACATCCCATAAGCCTCACACTAACTTTTTAAAATTAAAATCCTCATATTGCCCGAAGATAGGCAACACCGAGGAGTACAAAAAGCCGCGCATCTTATAAGTCGTGCACTAACTTTTAAAAATTACACTCCTCACGTTGCCCAAAGATAGGCAACATCGAGGAGTATGAGAAGATGTGCACCTCATAAGCCGCACACCAACTTTTAAAATTAAACTCCTCGCATTGCCCGAAGATAGGCAACACCGAGGAGTATGAAAAGCAGTGTATCCCATAAGCAGCGCGCTAACTTTTAAAAATTACACTCCTCTTGTTGCCCAAAGATAGGCAACATCGAGGAGTATGAAAAGCCGTGCACCACATAAGCCATGCACCAACTTTTAAAACTTAAACTCCTCGTTTTTCCCGAAGATAGGAAACACCGAGGAGTACGAAAAGCCACGCATCTTATAATCTATGCACTAACCTTTAAAACTTAAAATTCCCGCATTGCCCGAAGATAGGCACACCGAGGAGTATGAAAAGCGGAGCATCCCATATGCCGCACGTTAACTTTTAAAAATTACACGCCTCACATTGCTTGAAGATAGGTAACACCGAGGAGTACAGGTAGACATGCACCCCATAAGCCACACACCAACTTTCTAACATAAACTCCTTACGTTGCCCAAGGGTATGCAATATCGAGGAGTATTAAAACTGTTCTGGATCGATGGGTCATACCCATCTTAAAGGCCCCACATTTCCTAAGCCGCACATCAATTCTCGAAACCACGAAGTCACGCTCCTAAAACCAAAACTTCTTACGTTGCCCGAAGATAGGCAGTGCCAAGAAGCGTCAGAACCGTCCGGATCGACGGGTCATATCGATCCTAAAATCTCGCATCCCATAAAACGCATGCACTTTCAAGACCCAGAATTGCCCCAACAATACCGAGAAACTTATCCATACAGGAATAACAAGAATTAACCCACTTCCATTGTTGGAAGCAATGGGCACGACTCTAACAAAATCGAAATGCTAAAAACCAGCGGAAAAATTTCAACTGCTGACACTTAACAACTAACCACAACATTTAACGTTGACAGTGTGTAACTGCCTGCAGTTGACTCATACAATGTGCAAAAAACTTAAACTACAGGCTAAAGTTACAAAACTTCTAAAAAAGAAAAATCAAGTTGTGACTAAATCAAATTTCAAGTTTTAATATGCAAACTATTTAAACCACAAGTTAGCAGCCATTTGTCAATTGTTTTAAGTAAACAGCCTTGTGAACTGGGAGGCATACATCGACACTTAAATAAAAAAGCTTAAAAACAATAATTTCACAAATTCTATTACTCCAAACAAAGAATTTTGGCACTAATCACAAGACTAGATAAAGTGAAGTGAAAGTATATAGAGTAAACGCAAGTGCACAGAACATACATAAGTAAATAAGTGTAAACAAAACGAGCATAAGTGCACATAACACATATGAATAGGCAAGTAAGAGTGCAGCCAAAATATCAACAATGTATTACTTATAACTTTCTTTTATACAAGGTCAAAACGTGGGGGCTGTAGCCACACAATGCCGGCCAACAAAAGAAAAATACAGACACCACAATAAAAAAACAAGTGTAAACTCTGCGCTTGGACAAAACTGCACAAAAAGAATCAAAATCAGATCAACCTCCACCTAAGCTTCTCAGCGCTTCTTTCCACCACTCCCCTTTTCGCCTCTTGTTTGGAGTTTCAGCTTCACCTCGAGAGTGGTGTCACTGCCAATAATGTCAACAATATCCTCTACAATAGTGTCCTCCTCCTACTTTGCAACCTTCTCAGAAGATTCACCCTTCTTTTTATGCTTTTGTGACTTGCGAGAACTCTAGGAGGCCATGATTGCTTCAACATTCTCCTTTTTTTTTGCAACCAGCCATTCTTGAGTCTTGCATGGCTGCTTAGTTTGAACTTCCTTTTCCCTAACTTTGACCGCCATTACGTCACCTTCCAAATAAACAGAAGGCTCATCTAAGCCAATATGTAGGGCTATCTTCTCGGACTCCAGCCCCGGCTATGAGCCAGACGCGGACATGGAGACCGAAGCTGGAAAGAAAACGATCACAGAAGAAGTGGAAATTGCAACAGGTCTAGGCGCTGAGGAAGCTTGCAGATTAACAGATAAGGTAGATGGAGCTATAAGATCAAAGATGAAAGCATTAAATTCTTCCTGCTCTTGTGGCGTAAGCTGAAGGCTCCCGAAATCAGGGAAACAAGAGGATTACCTGCATCGGAAGAATGACCGAGAATGTCAACTTTGTACTCACCGCCTTCACCCTCCTTCGACAGCTCTGTAATCCAAGGGGAAGCCTCAAGCCCAGAACTTGCTGGCAGACTACAGGGCTGCTCTAATGGATTGTAGGCACCAAAAATGATAGGCTCCATAAACACTTCGACAGCCGCAGCCAAAGCAACATTGGCAGCTTCTTCCTCCCTTTCGATCTGCAAAATCTCTTAGCCCTCCAATAAGGCCTTCTTTGTTTCTTCATTAAGGTAGGCATTTTCTAACTCTCGCTCGGTATAAATGTCACCGCTATTACGAAAGCGGGTCAAGATTTCTTCCCAGACCATAATGAGAGTGCATGGAAATATCGAGCCCAAATAGCCGAGTCTCCCTTCATGCAGTAGAGAATCGACATAAAAATTCAAGATGGTCTCTAGATAATCCGTCATAATGGCGGCCATTTCAACTCTGATGTAAGACTTATCAGCGCTAAGCTGTGCAACCTGATCCTATAGTCGGGCGATTGTCTCAGCCTGGTCGGAGATGCTCTTATTGTGCCCCTAAACGATAAGGTTGTGATCGAAGATGGTTTTCGTCTAAGCATCAATTGTCACGCTACAAGCAGAAACCTCCTCTTTTAGTTTGGCCCTTTCGGCATGAGCCTTCTTTATTTCATCCCTATAGACGATCTCAATTCTCTCGTGGGCCTCTTTTACTTCCTTCAGCAAGTCGACGTTCCTTTTGCTTTCTCGAAGCACCGCTTCTTTCTCCTCTTCCAACTATTTGATCCTGGCATCACGCTTCGTCAATGCCCTTTCAAAATCATCCTTCTCTGATTCAAAAGAAAGGATTTCCTAATAATTTCTACGGTTCATATCCGCCAATTGCTTGCATAATTTCTCCCACCCTTCGGCTTGTTCTAAATCGTTCTGCATAGCTTGAAGATGTGGCATGTAAGAATCCCTACGACCTAGACGGAGATCACGATCAAACTTAACCCCCCTTAGAAACCACCGGGGAGCATCGCCTCAAGCATGAGAGGACCGGACGGAAGAATGTAGGCGAGTATTCGGTGGGGACGTGAAGCAACATGGGAAAGAGCTACAGAAGATGACGGAATGTAAGCTGAAGGCGGAACCGGGACCGAAGTAATAGGGATTTCCTGGCTCGCTGAAGAGAGCGTTGAAACAAAAGCTTGCTGTTTTGAAGAATGGGAACCACAATCAAATTTAGACCTCTTCGATGGCTCCTCTCTCTCATTGAAAATCTTCCTCTTTTCATACCCTCCTTTGTGTACTCGGCCCCGCTCTCTCTCGTCTCGGTGATGAGTTTTTGCCTCTAGATCTTTTCTTCTTCTAAACTCTTCCTCCATCTCTCGGGGCTGGCGACGGTCGAATGAACGCTTAGACCAGTGCTGGGAGTTGATAAATTCCTCGAAATCATCATAAAGGTTGCATCCTCTCATCATACCTGACACGAAGCATAAATAGAAGGTTTTAGAAATAGAAAATAAACATGAAAAGTGTGCGTACAAGTGAGTGTGACCCAAGTGAAGTGTGTGATGTATTTGGGAGGAGAGCCTAAAACGATGTCACAAACTAGATCGGCAGGCACCACGGAAGGAATAGGACTAACTTCAGATGCGACATGGCTCGAACGAAGGGGCACCTCCTTAAATTTTAAATCTTCCCTCATGAGCACGTTGAAATCGACGTAAATATCATTCGAATCTCCAAACTCTGCGCCAGCATCTTTGCTCGGAGAATCCTGACATCCTTCGATTTCTAGGTTATCGTCTTTATCACTCGTGTCTGGAGGAGGTAAGATAAGAATAAAAGGGCTCATCCTTAAAGTCTCATCGCATGATTCAGAATCCCCATCATCATATTTTGCATAGAGATCACCACTAGAAGTGGACTCATCCCTATTACTCCCGATTTCCCCCTCTCCTTTTTCTATGTCCATCGCGGCTTTACCTTCCCTATGTTGAACTCCTCTTCTCCTTCTTTCGAAATCGAAGGCATTCTGGCCTAGCGACTGACTCTGGTCTCAAAAAACATCTCTTCCATCGCGGGCCTCTTCGATCGATTCTTCGAACAAGCCCTCTCTCTCTTAAGAAGCGCCTTCTTCGAAAACATGAGAAGAGGAAGTGGATCACGTGCGAACCTTAGATCAAGAAGGAGAGGGGACTTTAACAGGAACAGCGGATCTCCGTGGATGTTATAATCCACATCAGAGTAAGTTTTCATCAGTAAGCAGGACTTTATTGGATATTTCCTTATCATCGATAGCCTTCAGGGTTCGGAAAACTTCATCGAGAGACGAGTCCCTGTGCACCTTGGGATAACTGCAAGAAATATTCGACCTATTAGAAACTCCATAATGACACATCGGAACCCGTTAAATAAGGAAAATAACTTATCCCCCCATCATCTAAAGACGGTTAAAACCCTTGGGGCATCTGACAAAGAAATACTGGGTCCTGAACTGGGATAGGATGCTCTACAGTCGTAATACGATTTTTCGATTCCTCTAAGCTTCGATCATGACCAAGGGTGGACACGCATCTCTCCTCTTGAATGAAAGAAAGTATCATAACTCGTCAAAGCTTGGAGCCCAATTGAATATTCGCATGAAAAGGATGTGCAAACAGGTTAAGACGGCGTAACTATTAGGATGAATCTGGAATAGGGCAATTCCTAAATTCAAGAGAGTCTCGTGTAGAAAGTCGTTAAAAGGGGGCACAGCTCCATTTAGATACATATACCAATGACAAGCGGTATACCCTAGAGGAGGCATGTGAGCAAACTCGTTCATCTCTGGAAGGCGTACGTCTTCCTTTGGTATGCCATGTTGCACGTAGATATTATGCAGGACCTTAGAGGAAACCACAGAAGAAGCTCTCTCTGGTGGGTTTATAAGAACTCTAAAATTAGGGGGAGTTCGATCCAAGACGAACCTACTGAAACAATCTGGGCATATTCAGCCTGTGAGGTGAAAGGAGAAAAGGCGATAGACGACGACTCGACTTTCGAAAGTGCTGGGTTTCCTCCGCTTTATTTACGGCGCGAAGTGGGATACTTCATTCTAAAAAATAGAACTCGCATCCAAAACGATCAGGTAATTCTATTCTAAACTAATAGTTTCCCCTACAACACTTGAATTCTGAAGAGACGTTGATTCATGTCGACACATCGGATTTCAAGTATGTATCGAGGCAAGTGCAGTATGTAGTCCATAGGGGGTGAGCTCAGTGTTCGAAACACTACAAATGCTCCATCCTGTGTAGATAGTTCGCTCACAGCGGAAGAACAAAAGGGC
This sequence comes from Allium cepa, assembly GCA_030765085.1. NCBI lineage: Eukaryota > Viridiplantae > Streptophyta > Magnoliopsida > Asparagales > Amaryllidaceae > Allium > Allium cepa. Next base: position 996,480,747 of record CM060932.1, read on the forward strand.
TCCCCGTATCATTTCCTTTTGTTTTTACTTCCTCTACACTTACCCGTTATCGTTCAACGATCGACAACGGATACGTTGTCCAAAGCTGCGTGGAAAATTCTCTTCAGTACAGGGGCACCGAGCCTACAAAAGAAAATAAGATAAGTCCAAATTCTTCGAAATAGCTAGGACCAATTCACAATTTCTCGTGCAATATCAGCTACAGGAGTTGGTATAAGTCGATTCTGGCTCAATGGACGAAGATAGCAAAACATGTAAAGCACCGAGGCAAGGCTCGGATGTCGTTCCAGGAGGAAATTAAGACTCGATTTACTATCTTCCTCCATTAATCCGTAATCAACTCAGACTCCTCATGAAAAACATCATGAATGCAACCCCACCATCAAATCGTTAAACAAACATTGTAATTAGCAAACCCACCTCATACTAAATTCTAAATCCAAAACTAGTCGAAGACTTAGGATTAGTTGGCCAAGAAAAGGTTAGCGGCGATCTAAGGATGGGTGGGCGGCGATCCAAAGCGCAAGCAAAACTAGGGTTTTGATCAGTGGCAATTTTGAGAAAGTGGAGTTAGCAGTGTAGAAGAAATCACGACAAAAGATTGGGCAAGGTCAAATCTCAGAAGGTGATGGATCGTGTCAATCAAACAAAAGCTCGAATCGTTGCAAGAGGATTGGAACGCAGAAAGAAGGAATGGCTCGGCTTGAATGGTTGAATAGGTCAGCTTGATTGGTTATATAGGACAATAAAAATGAAAACATCAAAAATTCTCTAAGTGATCAGATCGCTAGCGATCCATAATTAAGGCGCCAAAACTCTCTTATCAGGTCGCTAGCGATCCATCATCTATGGATCGCTAGCGATCCATGTAATTTTCCCCAAACTTGCACTACGACATCTACCTACTATTTCAGGATATACTGAGAAGCTATGAAGAAAATTTTGATCCATTATGGCAAGAAACAGTGGTCGTGACCCAAATAAAGTAAGCAGCAGCATAACTTTCTTTATACCCGCAAGACTCTAACATAATTACTTGGAATTCAACAAGTAGAGATTAAAAGCGATAACTACCAGAGCACGCCTTATTTCCCACGAAGACGTACACTGGGGGGCAAATGTTATCCGGATTTTTAACCCAACAGGATACAAGAGAAGACGGAACAACTTGATGAAGTCAAAATGGCTCGGAACTTAACCAAAAGGGCTAAAGCAACAAGTTAAAGAGATTACCAATGCAACGGCTGAGTTTGACTAAACCAAGGGACAAGCATCCCTCCATTCCAATCAGCGGCTAAATACAACTACCAAGTAAATCGTCATTAAAACAAAGCAAGGTGCGACAAGGCTGCACGAACAACGTCAAAAAAAGGCAACAAAAGCATTCTACACATCAAAGTCCAGAAATAGTATAAGCGTATGGATAGCCATTGATCCATGCACTATGGATTGCCAGCGATCCATGCACTATCATTAGGTCATTATGTCACATGGGGAGCAAAGAAAGATTAAAGGAGAAAGTGCTAAAATATGTTAAGTGTATGAATCGCTAGCGATCCATACACCATAGATCGCCAGCGATCCATACTTGATCATGGAAACATTACGGCCTAAACTAAGCGAAGAAGAAAATGGGACAAAGTGATTAACTCACACTCAAGCTACTGTTATGGATCACTAACGATCCATAGATCACGGATCACCAGCGATCCATGCATTTGGCTTGGGTCGAGATTTAAGCTCTACTGTATCCTCTTGTGTCCATCTACAAGTAATTGGCGAACGGGCCTGGCCAGAAGCTCTCTGATCTATATAAATACCCCCCTTACTTGCAAAATAAATGGGATCTTATCCGGATTGGTTGCCGAAGCTCGGCTGGAAGCTTTGTTCACTCTTCGCCTACCTTACAACAATCTCCAATGGGGTTCACTGTGATTCTCCATTGGATTCCAACCTTGGAGATTCAATCTATCTAAAGAAGATCAAGTGCCTTGTAATAAAACACTTCTTGTAGCAGCAATCAGTCTATAATAAAAACTATAAAGTGGACATAGGCTTCGTTAACAGTCGAACCACTGTAAAAATCTTCTTGTATTCTTTCTCTTACTGCTTTTTTCTATATCTTTTATCTATATAATTGCTTTGTGAGAACAAGGCTGGTGCTTTCACACGCAAACCAGGATGTTTATCCATTTTTTAGGTTAACAGAATTTTTATACAAAGATTTTATAAATGGATTTGTATGCCTATAAAGGGAAGTTTTGTACGAAGTTTGAGAGTTTACAAAGAATTTATATAACCGGGTTTAAATAATTATAAAGAGTTCATAAATGAGTATGGAAGTTGATATATGTTTGTAAACGGGTTGGGTTAAAGCAAAGAGGATTTCAAGGATAAAGAAAATTTATAAAAGAATTTATTAAAGATAAATAAAACAGGAATTTAAGGTTTGGGTTTCTCGAGGCTGACCTTTTAAAAATGATGGTATGGGATATCCTATCCATACTTTACACAGATGGAATAGTGCTTAGAGTTATCATTTTCTCCAATCTAAATAATGTAGTTAAATCCATTTAAGAGATTTGGAAATGGGAAATCTTATAAATGTTTTGTTAATATACTTAGGTAAAGGTGATAAGTATATGGATGTTGATAAATGTTTAGGAAAAAGATATAATAAATGAAAACAGTTTTTGGGGCTTAGTGGTTGCTTTGGGTAACTAAATCTCTAGATTTTTTTGTTGTTATTTGATAGTAAAATAACCGACTATTAAATTTGGCCTAATTTGACTTAGGAAGTATGAATGTATAATTCGAGTTTTCGACAAGGACTCAATACTTACTTCCAAAAGAACAGGAATGAGTCAACCGGAAATTATCGGTTGTTGGTACGGAGAGACCGGGATCAGATTTATATATTCGAAAACCACTCTAAACCAACATGTATGCTCGAGTGGAAGAAATCTTGATGATGATTGAATATGGCACTCTTTGAAGTGCAAGGGCTACTGCTACTAATCCTAAGGTGATTGCAAAATGGTCGTAGTAAAGTTAGTGCCTTGATCAGTTTCGTTCAGACACAGAACGAACATGTACGATTGAATATTGGCATTGCATTGACACTTGGAGGACAGTCCTAGCATTCCAAGATGGATTTCTATTCGGAAAGGTAAAATGTAGCCTTAAACCTCACAACCGGGAGGAATGGAAAAAATAGGGCACGTAGTAGAGCTGTGGTTAGCTACCATTAGGAGCGGTCACCCCATTCTAGATGTCCCTTTCAAAGTTGGTTTGGGCGCAAACACTGCGGTAGTATAAGGCCTCAATGTCAAAAGGGTGAGGTAATCTGGTCTGCCATGTTAACGGGTATCCGACTCTGTGTTAGCGTCAGTGCATTTTCTAGAGGTGTATTATCGGAAGGTAGTCCCTTACCATTCAATTGTTGGCATCCAATCATCAATAGGTGCCTTATAATTTTGATTATACATCCTAGTATGTTGGAATGTGAGATGCAAGCATTTCAGCTATTTTATCTATTTACTTTAAAACTAGACACTATGATAATATCACTGGATTTTTATATAAACTGTTTTGGTTATCGTAAGATAAAAACCCGTCCGTTTTTATGTGCGGTGTGGTCCTACGAGATAACCTTTGTTTAAAAGTTTTCAAATGTTGAAATCAGTTTAGTTGTTATTTATTATTGAGTTTTATTCACACTGGTTTACCAGACTGACCTGGGCGTTATTCCATGTAATTCTCGGATCAGACCAAACATATTTTCCCAGGTTTAGCTGGATACTTTGGAGTTGGAGAGAAGAAGGATGGTCAAGACGTATTCATATATATTTTTCTTCCGTTGTATTATAGAGTCTATATGTTTGTCGATGTAAGGACAGGTTTCTATAACTGTCCAAATTTAGGATAAGTCTAGTGTACTCTGATATTATATGAATAAAGATGTTTCCTTTTTGTAAAGATCATTGTTGTATTATATATTATTTGCTGCATCGTGAGATTCTGTGTGGTTTAGTTTTCTATCTTCTTCCTTCTTCGTATGCCTTAACAAATCGATATTTTCGGCACTTAAATGTTCAACATGCGATACAATAGACGTATTAGTGTCGATTTTCGAGGGTCGAAAATCCAGTTCGTTACAATCAAAATCCAAAATTATAAGGTAGTTAGAATCTCAACCATCATGTCGAACACCTCCATTGTCTGGGATTCTGCCATATATCTACTCATGCTCTTTATCAATAGCGCCTCATGCATCTCCTGCACTCTATGGCCTACTTCAAAGTCGACGTGAAAATCTTAGCTCTAAGATGTTTTCAACCCATAGTTACTTTTCCATTCCCTTGGAGTGCACTACAACTACTTCTATAGTCAGCTCTTAGAATCTAACGTAAAAATATAATATTACTAGATAGGAAAGTACGAATATTTTCGCTCAATTATCCTAATTCCACTGATCTATTAACCTAGGCTCTGATACCAAATGTAACAACACATACCTTAATGGGCCTAAATTTTGACAAAAATCGAAACCCAAGTCTATCAAAGCACAGATCGTTGGATTTGGTACCTGCAAATAAGCATGAGCATTACGAGAGATTGATAGAAATCTAAGTTCACAGCGAAACAATAATAAGATAAGAATACCGACTATGACTACTACCTTAGAATTAATGGTATTCCTTAGACAGCATATTGTCACATCAGCATCGAGTATGAGAGAAAATAGGACTTCTCCAATAACAAAGCACCTTTTGCTCTAGTGACTTGTCCTTCTAAATCTATCATGTGGGTTGTAATGATAGGGTCGGAACAACGTTTTAGTGACCAGAAAATCTATAAACTGTTCATAACACAAATTTATACCGATTAGTTTCCTTTTATTTGTTATGTCCATTATAGTTAGCAATTCTAATCTAACCTTGCATTGCACACATGATTACTTACTTACCCCTTTCCAAGGTACAAAATACCGATGAAGACTTATCAACCACCCAATACTTTCGTATCCATTTGCCACTTAACACTTCTAAATATAAAACGGGCTTCTATAATCACCATAAAATACTTTTAAAAGAGAAATAGGCAGACTGTGCCATTTAAGACCTCAATCCTGGTTGAACCTACCATTTAAGATCTATTCCCAAGGTTGTTTCCTAACAATGTTGTCAATGGTCGGTGGGTCCTAGCTACAAAGACCTCTAACCAATATTTAAGGCTTTCGACATTAATTGTCCAACCATTACTGCGTTCACCAATGAAATCGTAGCCATGTAAATGACAGTACCCAAGCCACTTAATACCATTAAAAGGACGACATGGATTTCTAACCATTTAGTACCTATATTCTAGGCAAGTCCTATATCACTTAATATCTATCCTCGGACGGACTTCTCACTGGTACTATTGTTGTTACAGCCTTAGCAATATAAGAGACTATACCCAAGCCACTTGATACCTCATTAATAAGGAGCAGGTACACCCTTGACCATTTGACACCTATTTATTGCTAGGCCTTTTTCATTTAATATCTAACCCCAAGGCGGATTCCTCACTGGTACTATTTAGCTAACATCGCTTGGATTCTCACTAGATTACTTAATACTTCTTTTTAGGAGAGAGGCGAACCCTTAGATCCATCACTTAATACCTCAAACCTGAAGCGAACTCTTCCCGAGATATCCACAGTCACTCTTAATTATAAATATGGAATCTCATTAGGTCAGTATGGTGGCGGGCCTAAAAATAGACACTTAATACCTCAACACTAGAGTAAACCCTTTTAGAGGCATCCTTATTAGTTTGGAATCTCACTAGGTTACATAATACTTCCTTTTAGGAGAGAGGCGGACCTTATTTCCACTTAATACCTTAAACTAGAAGCGAATGCCTATGGAGATATCCCTCATCGCTCCTAATTCCAAATTTGGACCATTTAATACTTTTCAATTAAGAAAGCAGGCCCAATCTCTCACGTCGTCATGGGTCCTAGGATTAATGATATCTCAGATCAGTAGTAAGTGTATTCAACTGCTGGTAGCCTCAAAGTGAAGTGCAGTCTTCCGTCGAGTGACTCTACTAACCTCGCATCGCTAACCAACTAAGTCCAATTAACCATTCTAAGTCTTCACTTATATTATCTTAGGTGGACATTGGACTTATCTTACTAATTCCTTTTTATTTAAGGCAATAAGATTTACCAAAAATACTGACCTACCCATAAATCCCCTTTTTATGCTCATAAAAGTCAATTTGCCCATAAAATCCCAATGGACATTTCCTAAGACATTTATGTATGATTACTAATTTCAAATTAGTAACCTTTTATGTCGATTCCATATTTATCAGTCCTTTTTTATCCATTTTTACTTATTAATTGTAACTCCCAAATTTATTTCCATTAACTGCCCATTAATTAGGGTTACAATCCTTTATTTCCTATTAATTATTGGAATTCCTAATTCATTGCCCATCAATAGGAATTATTACATTTCTAAATTGTACCTATTCGCTGTTATAAATATAATAATAACTAACGAAAGTTATGGATAAAAAACACACGAATAAACATTGTTCTCCTTTATTAGTGCAATAAATACGTATTAATTACTTAATCTTATCCAAATATATTCTAGTCATAAATATGTAACTAGAATATGTTTTTCATATTAAATTTCCTAGAATTAAATCCTTAGGAAGATTTTTGGCTATGGTTTCCACAAATTGGTTTTAAAACAAAAGGAAAGATTTACTACGTTTGAAATTATGACGAACGGGGAATTTCTTTTTATTTGAAATAAATAGTGTAAACTATGGAGAATAAATCTTTACTTTACACATTTCTTCTTGTTTTTTTATTCCTTGTTAAATCAAGCGTCGCCTTTTTAAATCAAAAGTGGAAAAACTAAACAAATTTATAATAATCAAACGGATGTTCTTCCCACAAAATAAACTATGGAAAATCTACAACTTAACAGAAATTTGTGCAATAATCCAAAAATCCTATTTTATACCCAAGTATAGTCTGGAATAAAACTATACAACATTCAAATTCTAAAATCTATGGGACTGATTTCCAGATCTAGATATAAACATATTTCAAATTAAGTCTAAAACAAAAATATGTAGGCAATAGTTTTCAATACTAATTTAAGCCTACAATTCACAAATAAAATTGTTTTAGGTATAAAATCAAATGTATGCAACCGGAATAGATTTAAAATCATTAACAATATATATATATATATATATATATATATATATTCCCACACACCTTTTAAAACGATTCAAATCTCCAGATCTAAAGTAGAACCTTTGATTCATCTCTGAATCCTTTTTAATCCAAGAAATATATATATATATATATATACATATATATATATATAAGGTACATACATACATTAGAATTACAGATCTGAGAAGAGATTTGGGATTGGGAGAGAAATTAGATATAAATATATGCATACATATAAATTACCTCAAATACACGTCTAGTTGATTCTCTTATCTTCTCTTTTTTTATTAGATTTCTATTCTTCTCCAATTTGCATAAATATAGATATAAAATCTTATTTTTATAATTCAGAAAGAATGTGGAGAAGAAGAAATGGTAGAGATTCACTACTGCCTTCAAAAAAATATGAGAAGAGAAGGGAGGGTTGGGCCAGAATTTATAGGCATAAGAATCAATCTCAGACATTCAATTTAAAATATTAAATCCAGGTAATTGTAGCCTAGGTTTATTGCGCCCACGGTTACCTAACCGGTTGACTGCTTCATATGCACCAATCGACAGCTACATGTCGACCGGTCGTAGTGAATGATCGTCCCGTAGGCCCGGACGAATAATTATAAATGTTAATTAATTATACTCGAATCATTTCCGTTTCGAATTCTTTTTTCGTTCGTAACTTCTTTGTTTGGACTCCGATCACAAAACTCCAAATATTAAAGTTGCTCTGAATTTTACTACAAACGCAAAGCAAGTTTCATGGTCAAATTCCATTGTTTGCACAAACTCCATTTTTCGGAGCTTAACTAATTAACTAATTAAATAACTAACGCCAAATTATGGGGTGTTACAAAGGTGGAGATCAAGTGTATGTTGGAGATATGTGATTTTGCATCAAGGTGGAGTGTTAAATTTAGGTTGAACAAAATCACATTTAGAAGTGGAAATAAATATATAAAATAAGAAAAGAGTAAATTTTTACTTTTCCTAATTAATGGAAATATATGGATATATTTATTTTTCTCTCTAATTGGATATTTAATTTTTTTATATACATATTAACATGGATATTATGTAATTGATTGTTATATATATAGCCTAAAAGAGAGAGTGGAAAGGTGTAGGAAAGAATTTAATGTTTCTCTTTTCTTTCATCTTTCTTCTTCTCCAAACATTAAGAATATATTGCTATATAGATCAAGAAGTCGTTCTCACTTGGATTATTGATTTTATTTTTTGTTTACTTCTATTTGGTAAATTAATTATAAATAATTTTTTTGAAAATCAATACAAATGTTGGTTGGATGGAATCTTGTGAGTTGGTTCTTTTTTCTTCTTTATGTTTTGAAACTATAAATCATTGTTTATGTTCAAATCTTATTATTTTTATCCAATACTATCCCTTTGTGACTTAGATGATATAAAGTCCAAGAATAAGCTTCTGCAAAAAAATTATCCTTTATTTGATTTTGCACTACCAAAATCCTTATAGATGACGACGACGATGTTGATGATAATGACATTGATGAACTATGATATTTTACAATAATTTAAGTTTTATGTTTAATTTAATTGGTAGGTTCGATTTTCAAATGCTAAAAACTGAAACCAACCAATAAACCAAAGAAATCTGAAAATGCAATCATATCAACTAGTTATGCTTAGTTTGGTTAGTTTATTTCTTTTAAATCAATAAATGCTCACCCTTATATATAAGCACCTTTCATATTTTAGGCACAATGATATAGGGAGTTTCGAAATTAGGCAAAAGATCCGAAAATAAAACTCTACTGTTCAACTCATAATAGTTTCATTATGTCTTTGGCAAACAATCAAATGATGATACATTCTCACACATGCTGATTAGTAAGATGCTTGAAGCAAGAAATTGTTCTCGCTTGGAGAAATTTTACCTCTTAAAGCTGCCACATATTGACAGTGGTTGGAAAAATAGATCCTATGATAAAACATCACCTAAAACTTGTAACGACTTACAACACAAGATTATTGTAGGTTAAGCACTTTTCTTTTCCTTTAGCCAACACAACAACCATTGATTAAGCAACCTATATACAGTATATGTAAATAAAGGTGAGCAAATGATTGGTTCAGTATCAAACAGAAAATAACTAAAAAACCAAATTAACCATTCAAGGAACAAAAACATAACCAAACTAAACCGATATTTTTTGAAACCGAAAATAATCAATCCAAAGATAATTAAATTAGTTTTGTTGGTTTCATTGTTAACCAAATAATCTTGCTTGTGTAGTTGTTAACATATGAGAATGAAACAATTTATTAGGTGTATGTATATGCATGTGTATGTGATACTGTAATTATAGAAACTAACGACTTCTTTTCTAAAACATTAAAGTGAATAAAATAAGTTCGTTAAGACGATGATGCTGAATTTAGTTGGTACAAAATCATATTTAGGAGAGGAAATAAATATATAAAAGAAGGGCAAAGTAAAATTTGATTTTCTCGAATAAATAGGAATATATAGATATGATTATTTATCTCTAATTAAATATAAATTTCTTTTTTCTTCAATATACATAATAACTTCGACATTAAACAATTGTTTGTTATAAATATAATCTAAATGGGAAAGTGAAAAGTATGGAAAAGTACTTAGTGTTTCTCTCTTCTTCCATCTTTGTTCTTCTTCTCTAATCACTAAAAAGCCTCTATGTTCTTAATTAGGTTATTGATTTTTTACTTTGATTTGGTATGTAAACAATTATTTTTATGAATTAATACAAATGGTGATTGGATGAAATCTTGTGTGTTAGTTCTTTTTTCTTCTTTATGTTCTGGAACTATCATCACCATTGTTTTTGTCCAAATATAATTATTTATATTTAATAATATCCTTTTGTGATTTGTAAATGAATGCTCTATGATATTTTTACCCTTTGTTAGGTTTTGAGCAACAAAAATCCTAACAAATTGGTAGTAGAGCTAGATCAGCGCAAGGCTAAGGGTAATCTTGGATTTGATAATTGTTGAGATGTCAAATACAATTTCATACTTGAAGGTTGCTTTTTTGAATGGAGAAAATTAGGGTATTTGGAAGCCTAAGATGGAGGAATTTTTATACCGCAATAATTTTTATGAGCTGACTGAAGATGATGAAAGAGACCCTCAAATATAGGAGGGTAAATGGAAGAAGATGGACAAGAAGACGATTGCACCGATTCATCGGTACCTTGATGATTCAGTTTTCCACCATATGCCTAGTTGTAAATCTATGAAGCTCTAAAAGACAAGTTTATATGAGTCAAAAAGTGCTACTAGAAAAGCTTTTCTTGTTTTAAAATTGGTTTAGTTGAGAATGGATGGAGAGAAGTCTATGGAAGAGCATATGAACGAATTTCAAGATGTAAAAAATTAGCTGACGAATATAGATGTCAAATTCGATGATGAATTGCAGATTCTTTTGTTGATGACTTCACTTTCGGAGATCATTGAGTAACTTCAATGTTAATGGAACTATCTCATTAGATATTGTCCGAAGTAGCCTCTTAAATGAAGAGCTTAGAAGGAAATGGTCAATCCTGAAATTAGTTAATGATGAGGCTATAATAGCAAAGGACTCAAAGTTTGGATACAAAATTGAAGGCAAATGCTGCTAATGGTAAAGTATGGTGAAAAGTATCGCTTGTTATTATTTCTACAAAAAAGGTCATATGCGCAATGTGTAAAGCATATAAGAGGGATAAAAAGAAAGCTATACATAATGCCAGTGAAAGTGATACATGGGTCGGCATAGCCGAAGGTAGTGATAGTGATACTTTTTAAGATACCCTCATTGGTGATGTTAAGCCTTGGAAGATAGATTAGAGTGTTAGTTTTCATGTATGTAGCGATATGAGGTGTTTTTCTTCTTATGAGAAGACTATTGAGCATGATTAGAACAACCAATATTGTAACATCCCAAAATTTGTTAATTTAAATTTGGTAATTTATTTGAACTTTTGAATTTACTTTGAAAAGTTTCAAAGGAAATAAAATATTCTTAATATTAATATTACAAAGTTATATGGATATAAATAAATATTTGGTAGTTTAAGCTTTAAATAATAATAATAATAATGAATAAAATATATAACAAACAAGAATTTGTGTTAAACCATAAAATAAAATATAGGTGATAAATTAAATGTTGATTGTTAAACTTTAAATAGAAATAAAATTTAAAATTATGTTAGTGATAAGATTATATGGTTATAAGATAACATATGAAACACATACAAGTTTGCATGAGAATTACATAAACCAGGAAACAATAAAATAAAAGTTGTATGCAAAAACAAAACAAAATTAGATTACAAAAAGTCTACAAACAAAACAAAATTTGTACTTACAAAAATCAAACTAGGATTGCATGTTAACAGGGATGGAAGCATAAGCATTAAATGCCATCTTCTCAACACAAAAAAAGAAGTCGATTCAAAATAGAGGAAATCATTTCAGCCTCCAATTTAAAGGAAAAATATCTTTGATCAAAAAAAGGGAAAGGAAACAGAACTTGCCTGCACCAGAAAACACCTACCTGATACAACACTGCCTCCTTTATATATACACACACCCATATTTATTTCATTTTGTTCAAAAGCAAAAACATAGCAAAGTCAGGAAGAGAAGAAAAACATAAGTATCACTATATTTTCAAACTCAAGATCATTCAACTAAATAAAACAGAAAAAGTTTAAAGGCAGATCATCTGCAGGGTTTCAAAACAAAAAGGGCAGCTCTCTGTTTCAAAAAATTTCAAGTGAGTAAATATATTATTTCAAAGTTTAAATCTGGGTATTAGTTCATGGAACTGTGTGCTTTGTTGTATATTGGAAAAAAAATTGTTCTGTATGTTGCTGTGATACTGGAAATGTTCATATAACTTGTTCTTTCATACTTCTGGTTATAGAACAAAGAAAAGTAGAAAATTTTTAATACATCTTCCCACAAACAATTTTTTACTTAGGATTTTAAACAAAATCAGTTTGTTTAAACTTGAATCACAGCCTAAATTCTGTTTTACGCTTGATCATGAAGAGGTTGACTCTGTAACCTAAATTTTATAGTAAAAACTAAATTATATGATGAATTCAAGTATTTTAAAACATTGATTTGATTATATAATTTGAATGAACATACAAAGAGATGATTTTTAAAATTAATATGATGATTTCTAAGTAAGTATTCCAAGAGAAGTTCACGGTTCAATAAAACTTGTTTTTTCTCCATTTTCTGATGATCGATAAAATAGTGGGTGATAAAATTTGGTTTGAAGCAAGTTTAAACATCGAGGATTACGTGAAAATTGTCAAAAGAATTTTCTATTGCATGAATTAAAGGGACGAGGCCATTTTAGGGTTCAGTGTTTGATTTTGTTGAGTTTAAAAAATGAGACGAGTTCGTCTTCTTGGTTTGATCGAGCTTTTTGAGATTCAAGGGAATGGAAGAGCGGAGTGTTGACGTGATGTGGCCGAAGTCTTGGCATCTCTGGTGGTCTGAGGAGCGGCGGCGAGGCAATTTGCTGAGGAAGGTTAAGTTGCAGTTTTCGACCAAACTGCTAATTTTTGATTTCGAGCTGATGGCTTCGAATCGAAGTTTGATTTCAAGTATATGGGATGTTTATGACTTGTCGATGGTCGTGGAATTTGCCGGAGCCGTGGCGCTACGCCGTGCACGTGTACGACGTGGGGTTGTGTCAACGTTGGTTGTTGTGAGAAATCTCGAGTTGTTACTCGAGCAAACTAGGTGATTGCTTCGGGTTGGAGTGCGATTACACGAGCCTGGAATGGTTATTAAGTTTAAAACTTAAGTTAAAAGAAAAAAAGGGGAAGAAGGAATACGTGAGAAACCAAGAAGGACTCGGGGAAACGTAGGGAGAAACTCGAGTATTACTCGAGTAAAACAAGGATTATGCTCGGGTTGTTTTCAAAGTGGATTTAGCCCAATAAATTTCAAGCTTATAATGTTAAAGAAATTTCAGTATTTATTCGGTAACTAAAGTTGACTATTTTAAGTTACGAATTGTTTCAAGTTTTAATTAACCAAGCAATACTTAATAAGGTTTTAAAAATCTAATTAATTCTTTAACTAAACAATTAATTTAAGATAAGTATTAAAGTTAATTAACATTAAAGCTTTTTGTAAAAGTAATAAATTGATTTCGAAATAATTAAAGAGATTTTTAATGTTAATTTAGATAAATAATTATTATCTTTAATCAGTTGTTTTAGAAAGAAATCAAGACTGATTAAATCAAAAATTATAATTAACTAAGTAATTAAGGATTTATATTTGAAATTAAAAAAATGGTTAATTAATGATTAAGTGTCTAATTAAATTGAAATTAAGAATTGTTAATTAGATAATTTGAGTTAGTTATAATTAGTAGTTAATTGAGATAACCAATTAAGGAACAATTAATTAATAAAGTGGATAAAAAATTAATTAATTTAACTTAAGTTAAATAATCAATAAAATAATTATGTGGTTAATTCACTTAAACCACATTGGAAAATAACTAACTATTGTTGTGCACTGGATTGTTATTTCTATTGTGATCGTAATACTGTATGATGTGAATTGCTCTGTACTGCACTGTGATTCATGATTTGTTTGTGTATTGATGTGAAAACCTTTTTGTCCGTAAAACGACATTCTAACTTCGATGTGACAGGGAGTCGGATTTCAGTTAGTTATCCGAAACCCACATCGAACCCTGAATATGAATCTATGAAATTGATATATCCACGTGTTTTAAAATTAAGCGTTCAATATTCGGATTAGCCAGGAGAGGACCTTTGTGTCATATAACCCATTTCGAATAGTGATACATCGAAATGGATGGCATTTGAAGATGGTGGTGAAGACCGGGTGACTTCGAAAATGATAGAACACCCTATCGATTGTCTCTGCACTGAGTTGCTCCAGTATAGAGATCTCTACATGTGATAGAGAGTTCGATCGGGATTGTGGATACCCTGATTTGCAAGGGATTCTACCTTTATTGGACGAAGTGCCTTCGGTTCTGTTCGAACCCGGAACAGACTTGTATGGTTGTGTGTCTGACACTACACTTTGAGATATAAAGCAGATTTATTTCAAATACATATATGTTGGTGGCGGAGAATTTATTCTCTTAGCTTAACACCCTTCTCTGAGACGTACGAGATCAGAGGTTATGTAGTTTAAGGTTATCAGCGATATACTCCTAATTTGGTAGTGTGGCATGCTAAGTGCTGCTGTGTGTTGATGATCATTTGTTGATCATTTTGTGATCAAAGCATGGCTTTCGTGTAAAGCGTAGCTTTGTGGACGAGACCTCATCGGACCTCACAACCCGGAAATGGTCGAAACAGGAAAGATGCGGCAAGGTTATGAGGGTCACGCCCTTTAGGTTATGTCATTTCCTTCTGGAAAATGGTAGTATCATGGTATGGAGTCCTGATATTTACCTATGTGGTTGCTTCAGTCTCATTTACTGTATGGTTGTTGCTTTGTGGTAGAGGGCCCTCGGATAAAGGTCCCAAAGGACCGGGGAACGACATAGTCGTGTAGTAGTTACCTAGTTACAGAGGTAACCCAGCCTTGTGTTGGCAGAGAGCTGGTTATGTTCTCGGGACGTCCCGCCAGAGGTGTACCCATGTGGCAGTAGGAAGTTCCTTAGCCTGACCATTTGTTGGAAATCCAAAGAAACAATACGAGCCTTTTGCGATTGCAATTTGTATAACCTGCCACCTCAGGTGACAGCTATAGTAGGCATAGTATAATGGTACCTATGCTGGCTAAGATTAATATTCTACTTTCAAAATGTTTTCACACTATGCACTAGTAATAATATCAAAAAGTTTTCTCGTATTAAGCATATTTGACTATCATACGGGGAAATCTCCCCCAAGTGTGCGATTGCATTGTGTGTGTGCCGGGAGGCCTTATGGTAGTTTCATTTTCCAAAAGCGTACCGGATTTTCTTTTATAAATCTAGTTTATTTAAAAGCAACTGTTTTTTTTGTTTACTCATACCAGTCCCATGACTGATCCGGAGTTTATTGTTTCTTTTCTAAACTCTGGGTGCCCATAATTTCCACACGGACAGCCTAGTAGCAGGTTTCCGTGTTCTGGTGTTAGCGGTATTTTGGAGCTTTTGCTTTAGACATATTTTAGAAGCTTCAGGGATCTCAGGTGCTTAGTTTTTTGGAAGTTCGCTATCGCTTCATTTCATTTGAAGGCTTTTGGATATATGATCACTTGTTGTACTATCATGATGTTTTATTAGGAGTTGTGATATATGTATAAAAATACTCTGATGTATTAACGGATATTATGATGATGTTATATCTGTGATGTAATACATGATATTCATTTTGTTTTCCGCTATTTTGTATTCATCTGATGTTGTTATAAGCTCCATCCGACTGGAGTTTGATGTTTGAATTTTCGACAGTCGAATACAAGTGAGGTATTTAGTGTCAATTTGCGAACATTGAATTTCGGATCGTGACAAAGTGGTATCAGAGCTGAAGGTTGAGTAAGAACTTTAGCTACGGAGTATAACACATTAGATGGCTCATTAGAGATAGGGTGAAGTATACCCTAGAATGAGTATAACCAAGACCGAAACCCCAAATTTTCTTAGTCTATTTCCTTTAACTGCTGATATTCCTCATGATATCTCGTCCGAATATCTAAACCAATTTTCTTACTAATTACAGATAGTAAGAATGAGCGGACGAAGAGGAAGAGCTGGGGGGCAAGGAAATGCCACAGCACCTAGTCAAGTTCCCCCAACAGCAGTAGCAGCAATACCTATTTAGCAGCGGTCGAATCTGGCTGATTTATATAAGAATTTCTCAAGGCTTGGTGGTAAGCTGTTCATCGACAAGGAGTCGATTGTTGAGGCTCAAGCATGGATCAGATCATGTGAGAAAATCTTTAGAGGGCTAAAGCTGCAAGACGATCAGAAGCGACTCATAGCTTCTTGGCAACTTCAAGAAGAAGCCTTAGCCTGGTGGGAGACAGTCACTGTAGATAAGCCAGAAGACGAGTTTACTTGGAAGAAATTCAAAGAAGTATTTGAGAAGCGCTATCTGCCATTAGCTGGAATTTCTCGAATGCACCAAGAATTCATGGACTTAAAGCAGGGGAGTTTGTCATTCGAGGAGTATCTAAACAAATTCAATGAATTGTCTTGATTCGGTCCAGAATTGGTGAACACGCCTTTAAAGAAGAACGAAAGGTTCATTCGTGGGATGAATAAGAAATTCCAAGAAAGGCTGACTGGCCATGTCAAAGAATCCTTTTTAGATTTGGTTGATATGGGGTACAGATATGCCACACTCGATATGCAAGAAGCCCCGGTGGAGAAAGGAAATTCGGGCAATCAAAATTGGAAGAAGCGGAAATTTGGAGGCAAGAAACCATGGCAGGGTAAAGAGAAAAAGAAGAGGAATCAGGAAAGCATAGCAGAGAATGTCACTTGCTATAATTGCTTGGAGAAGGGCCATTATTCTAGCAGATGTACGAAGCCTAAGAAACAAGTAAACCAATCTATTCAAGCGAGGCCCAGGAAATGTTATTATTGTCATAAAGTGGGACACGAAGTTAAAGACTGCCCAGTTATGAAGCAAGCTCAGACAGCAAAGGTGTACACTGTCAAAGACCAACCTACATCTTCCAAAGCAGAAAAAGGGAAAGGAGTTCTGGAAGGTAATCTCATCATTTATGATAGCATTGTTAGAGTTTTATTTGACACGGGCGCTACACATAGTTTTATCTCTCAGCAAGCTATAAATGAATTAAATCTTGAACCCGTTTTGTTGATGAACCCTTATGCGTAAAGAATCCAGTTGGAGGTCCCGCGAAGCTTTGTCTTCGATGTAGAGACGTTCCAATTTCATACTCTTGTTATCAATTCCCTATCGGTCTCTTTGTCTTTGATTTTAACGAGTTTGAAGTCTTACTCGGAATGTATTGGCTAGCAAAATACGAAGCCAAATTGGATTGTAACAATCGATTGATTTCAATCAAAACCGAATTTGGAGATTTCATCGAGATTTCTTGTCAGGACCCTAGTCCAAAAAGAGAAGGGTTGATGTATAATTTGGGTTATCCCGAACCCAGTTTGGAGTC
The DNA here is from genome assembly GCA_030765085.1 of Allium cepa. Classification (NCBI taxonomy): domain Eukaryota; kingdom Viridiplantae; phylum Streptophyta; class Magnoliopsida; order Asparagales; family Amaryllidaceae; genus Allium; species Allium cepa. The sequence continues at coordinate 996,498,145 of CM060932.1, forward strand.
TATACCAATTGTTAGATATTTTCCGGACGTGTTTGGAGAAGTGAAATCCTTACCTCCACATCAGGAAATAGAATTCAAAATCGACCTTGTACCTAATGCTCCTCCTGTCGTTCACACAAGTTGCAGGATGGCACCCAAGGGAAAGGTTGAATTAGTTCAGCAAACCAGAGATTTACTAGAAAAAGGATTAATCCATCCTAGTGTTTCTTAATGGGGTTCAGCCGTTGTGTTTGTTGCTAAATCGAATGGATCTTTGAGATTGTGTGTAGATTACCGCGATCTCAATAAGATGACTCTCAAGAATAAATTTCCACTACCTAGAATTGATGATCTGTTTGATCAACTGCATGGCGCTCGTTTCTTTTCAAAGATGGATCTAGCCCAAGGGTTCCATCAACTACGAATCGTCGAAGATTTTGTCCATTTGACCGCTTTCAGGGGTCCTGATATGTTCTACGAATGGTTAGTCATGCCTTTCGGGCTAACTAATGCTCAAGCATACTTCGTAGATCTTATGACTTGTGTGTTTTTGGAAGTATTGAATGAATTTGTGCTCGTATTTATTGACGATATTTTGATCTATTCCAAGACCGAAGAGGAGTATGTCGAGCAACTTAGAATCGTTTTGGAGATATTAAGGAGAAATATTCTATTCGCAAAATTTTCCAAATGCCACTTCTGTGTCAAAGAAGTTAAATTTCTCGGCCATATTGTCAACGAAGAAGGAATTTCTATTGATCCTAGCAAAATTTCCGCTATTCTTTATTAGAGAAAACCCACTACCCTAAAAGAAGTTCGAAGCTTTTTGGGTTTAGCAGGCTATTATCGGAAGTTTTTTCAGGATTTTTCTAAGATAGCTAGTCCGTTGACTAAGCTAACGATGAAAGATGTAAAATTCAATTGGACTCCGAAATGTGATGAAGATTTTCAGGAATTGAAGAAGAGATTAACGACCGCTCTTGTTCTCACTATTATTAACGGGAATCAGGGTTTATCTGTTTATACTGACGCTTGCGGTGATGGTCTGGGTGCGGTATTAATGCAGAATGGGAAGGTAATTGCCTACGCGAGTAGACAATTACGTCCTCATGAAAGAAATTACCCAACCCATGATTTGGAACTCTTAGCTGTTATCTTCGCTTTGAAAATATGGCGACATTATCTTCTGGGTAAGAATCTTTTCAGCTTTCTTAACGATTTACATATTTAACTTAACTTAATAAATATACCTAATGAACTCTCTTTCTCTAGGTGAATAATTCGAATTATTCACCGACCACAAAACTTTGAAATACCTCTTTACCCAGAAAGATCTGAATCTGCGACAACAACATTGGTTGGAATTTCTGGCAACTTATGACCTGGATATTCCATATACACCCGGAAAAGCCAATGTAGTTGCCGACGCCTTGAGTAGCAAGCATGCTATTCTTGCTCGGGGTGGGGCCTGTAGCTCAGAGGATTAGAGCACGTGGCTACGAACCACGGTGTCGGGGGTTCGAATCCCTCCTCGCCCACAACCGACCCAAAAGGGAAGGGCCTTTCCCTCTGGGGGGTAAGAAAATCATGATCGGGATGGCGGACGCAAAGCTATTGAACTTGGGTATGGTCTTTTGTCGAAATGGAATGGCCTTACTTTTTATTTATTTTATCGAATTTGCCAATACATCGTGAATAACCAAATTCCAATTGAAATGAAATCTTTAGGAGGAATCAATGAAAATCTTTAGGAGGAATCAATGAAACGATATCAATTCAAATCCTGGATCTTCGAATTGAGAGAGATATTGAGTGAGATCAAGAATTCTCACTATTTCTTAGATTCATGGATCAAATTCGATTCAGTGGGATCTTTCACTCACATTTTTTTCCACCAAGAACGTTTTATGAAACTCTCTGACCCCCGAATTTGGAGTATCCTACTTTCACGTGATTCACAGGGTTCAACAAACAATCGATATTTCACGATCTTCTTGAAAAAGTCACTAGTAAATAGAAAGAAGATGAGTTCCTTAATCAAATTTATGAGAAAATGCGTCGTGGAGAACATACGAGTTTTGAAGTCGACGACGATAAAATTGTAAGATTAAAAGGCAGGATGTGTGTTCCAGACATTCCTGATCTGAAACGTGAAGTTTTGGACAAATATCACAGATCCAAGCTTTGCATCCATCCAGGAGTCAACAAGATGTATCGTGATATCAAAAGAACTTTCTGGTGGAAGACGATGAAAAGGGACATATCTATATATGTGAGTCGCTGTGCTACTTGCCAGCAAATCAAAAGCGATCAAAAGAAAATGGCGGGCTTAGTTCAGCCTCTAGTGGTACCCAAATGGAAATGGGACCAAGTATCGATGGATTTCATCGACGGGTTGCCTCGTACTCGGAAAGGCAATGAAGCAATTTGGGTTCTTGTAGACCGTTTGACTAAGACAGCCCACATTTTGCTAGTAAAATCTACCCGCACGGCTGCAAGTTTAGCCGAGTTATATGTGAAAGAAATTGTTCATCTCCATGGTATTCCCAGTAGTATAGTGAGTGGTCGTGACCCGATCTTCACTAGTAGATTTTGGGAGGTATTTCAAGACGCATTGGGAACAAAACTAAATTTCAGCACTGCTTATCACCCACAATCTGATGGGCAGACTGAGAGGATTAACCGAATCTTCGAAGACCTATTGCATGCTTGTATACTTGATTTTGGTGGTTCTTGGGAGGACCATTTACATCTGGTCGAGTTCTCATATAACAACAGCTATCAGGCCAGTATAGAGATGGCTCCTTTTGAAGCTTTATATGGTCGTCCGTGTCGATCACCAGCATGCTGGATTGAGGCAGGTGATAGACTCGTTCTTCGACCGGATATGATTAAAGAAGCCATAGAAAAAGTTGATTTTATACGAAAGAAATTGAAAACGGCTCAAAGTCGTCAAAAAAGTTATTATGATCGTAGAAGAAGGAATTTGGAATTCTAGATTGGAGACACTGTCTTTCTCAAAGTATCTCCAATGCGAAGAGTATTAAGGTTCGGGAAGACCAGTAAGCTGGCACCATAGTATATTGGTCCTTTTCCTATTCTGGAAAGGATCGGTTCTTTAGCCTATCGAGTGCAATTGCCTAGCTGGTTGTCTGGCGTGCATGATGTGTTTCATATTTCTAATCTTCGGAAGTATGTGCACGATCCAGATAGTATTATTGAAGAAGCTGCTCAGCAGGATCTCGAAATCACTCCCAATTTAACAGTTAAAAGAGAACCGATAAAGATTGTAGATCGTGATGAAAAGCGATTGAGAAACAAAGTTGTGAAACTAGTTAAAGTTCAGTGGAGTGGCAATCCAAAGGACTGCACTTGGAAAACCGAGGATAATATGCAGAAATCATACCCCAATTAAAAAGTGGATATCTCGGCTTAAACTGGTAAGCCATTTCCTTATTTTTTCTGAATTTGTATATTCATTGTTTGCTTTTCTTTCTCTTTCAAATTTCGAGGACGAAATTTTCTTAAGGGGGGATATTTGTAACATCCTAAAATTTGTTAATTTAAATTTGGTAATTTATTTGAACTTTTGAATTTAATTTGAAAAGTTTCAAAGGAAATAAAATATTATTAATATTAATACAACAAAGTCATATGGATATAAATAAATATTTGGTAGTTTAAGCTTTAAATAATAATAATAAAAATAATGAATAAAATATATAATAAACAAGAATTTGTGTTAAACCATAAAATAAAATATAGGTGATAAATTAAATGTTGATAGTTAAACTTTAAATAGAAATAAAATTTAAAATTATGTTAGTGATAAGATTATATGGTTAAAAGATAACATATGAAATACATACAAGTTTGCATGAGTATTATATAAACCAGGAAACAATAAAATAAAAGTTGTATGCAAAAAAAAAAAACAAAATTAGATTACAAAAAGTCTACAAACAAAACAAAATTTGTACTTACAAAAATCAAAATAGGATTGCATGTTAACAGGGATGGAAGCATAAGCATTAAATGCCATCTTCTCAGCACAAAAAAAAGAAGTCAATTCGAAATAGAGGAAATCATTTCAGTCTCCAATTTAAACGAAAAATATCTTTGATCAAACAAAAATAAAATAAAAAAGGGAAAGGAAACAGAACTTGCCTACACCAGAAAACACCTACCTGATACAACACTGCCTCCTTTATATATATACACACCCATATTCATTTCATTTCGTTCAAAAGCAAAAACATAGCAAAGTCAGAAAGAAAAGAAAAACATAAGTATCACTATATTTTCAAACTCAAGATCATTCAACTAAATAAAATAGAAAAAGTTTAAAGGCAGATCATCTGCAGGGTTTCAAAACAAAAAGGGCAGCTCTCTGTTTCAAAAAATTTCAAGTGAGTAAATATATTATTTCAAAGTTTAAATCTAGGTATTAGTTCATGGAACTGTGTGCTTTGCTGTATATTGGAAAAAAAAATTGTTCTGTATGTTGCTGTGATACTGGAAATGTTCATATAACTTGTTCTTTCATACTTCTGGTTATAGAACAAAGAAAAGTAGAAAATTTTTAATACATCTTCCCACAAACAATTTTTTACTTAGGATTTTAAACAAAATCAGTTTGTTTAAACTTGAATCACAGCCTAAATTCTGTTTTGTGCTTGATCATGAAGAGGTTGACTCTGTAACCTAAATTTTATAGTAAAAACTAAATTATATGATGAATTCAAATATTTTAAAACATTGATTTGATTATATAATTTGAATGAACATACAAAGAGATGATTTTTATAATTAATATGATGATTTTTAAGTAAGTATTCCAAGAGCAGTTCACGGTTGAACAAAACTTATTTTTTTTCCATTTTCTGATGATCGATAAAATAGTGGGTGATAAAATTTGGTTTGAAGCAAGTTTAAACATCGAGGATTACGTGAAAATTGTCAAAAGAATTTTCTATTGCATGAATTAAAGGGACGAGGCCATTTTAGGGTTCAGTGTTCGATTTTGTTGAGTTTAAAAAATGAGACAAGTTCGCCTTCTTGGTTTGATCGAGCTTTTTGAGATTCAAGGGAATGGAAGAGTGGAGTGTTGACGTGATGTGGCCGAAGTCGTGGCATCTCTGGTGGTCTGAGGAGCGGCGGCGAGGCGATTTGCTGAGGAAGGTTAAGTTACATTTTTCGACCAAACTGCTTATTTTTGATTTCGAGCCGATGGCTTCGAATCGAAGTTTGAATTTGAGTATAAGGGATGTTTATGACTTGCCGATGGTCGTGGAATTCGCCGGAGCCGTGGCGTGACGCCGTGCACGTGTACGGCGTGGGGGTTGTGTCAGCGTTGGTTGTTGTTGAGAAATCTCGAGCTGTTACTCGAGCAAACTAGGTGATTGCTTCGTGTTGGAGTGCGATTACTCAAGCCTGGAACGGTTATTAAGTTTAAAACTTAAGTTAAAAGAAAAAAAGGGGAAAGAAGGATTACGTGAGAAACCCGGAAGGACTCGGGGAAACGTAGGGAGAAACTTGAGTATTACTCGAGTAAAACAGGGATTATGCTCGGGTTGTTTTTAAAATAGATTTAGCCCAATAAATTTCAAGCTATAATGTTAAGCAAATTTCAGCATTTATTCAGTAACTAAAGTTGACTATTTTAAGTTAAGAATTGTTTCAAGTTTTAATTAACCAAGCAATACTTAATAATGTTTTAAAAATCTAATTAATGCTTTAACTAAACAATTAGTTTAAGATAAGTATTAAAGTTAATTAACATTAAAGATTTTTGTAAAAGTAATAAATTGATTTCGAAATAATTAAAGAAATTTTTAAGGTTAATTCAGATAAATAATTATTATTATTAATCAATTGTTTTAGAAAGAAATCAAGACTGATTAAATCAAAAATTATAATTAACTAAGTAATTAAGGATTTATATTTGAAATTAAAAAAATTTGGTTAATTAATGATTAAGTGTCTAATTAAATTGAAATTAAGAATTGTTAATTAGATAATTTGAGTTAGTTAATTTATAATTAGTAGTTAATTAAGATAATTAATTAAGGAACAATTAATTAATAAAGTGGAAATGTGACGACCCGGAATTTTCGAGCATTTAAAATCGGGATATTTAATTGATTTTAAATATTTAAAAGTTAATTTTTAAATTGAATTCAAATATCACTATTTATTGGGTAATTTAATTTTTAAAGTAAGTAATTGGGAGTTGAGTAGAATGTTGAATCTGGAGTTCTAAGCCTGTTAAAAATAATTTGAAGGCTTGGAAATTTTTTATTGATAATGTTAAGGATAATAAAAAATTTAAAATTTAATTTAACACTGATTTGTTCGGTTTTGAAATTTGTATCGTTTAAATTGAATTTAAAAAATAGCCTTCCGAGGCACAGTCTCGGAATTGGACGAAACCAGTTCCATCGGGTCCGTAATATTGAATTATTACCGGATTTCAAATTTCGTATTAATCGAAGTTAGTGTGTGGGTGTACGATATATAAACGCGCTGAAAATTTAATTGATAATAATCTAATGAAATTTAATTTAATTGGTCAAGCTTCTTGTATACGCCATCTCATATTCGTTTTAACACGCTACCCCTATCTTCCATCGCACACTTCTGTTCCTTCTTCTGAAAGCCGAGCGAGTTCTTTTTCCCTAAATCAATATCATCTCGTATAACAAGCTTTATTCCTTCTTCAATTAATCGAAAACTTCCCTTGTCCTTCTTTTTAAAACAGCCGAAACCTTTCCCTTTCCTTCAAATCAAAATCAAGATAAACATCTTGAATTTTTTTTTTACAAAATTAATGGCCGCACGCGCCTTGGTTTCATCCACGTTTTCCGCTTCGAGCCTCTTCAAAATTTTAATCGGAGGGTATGTAGCGACTTGGTGCTGAGATTGGGGACAAGGTGTATGAGTCGAGAGGAGCTCGAGTTCGTTTGGCAACGACGACGAGATTTCGAAGTCGCGTGGGCGACTGCCTGGACTCACTCGCGGTAGAGTTTCTTGTCGCGAGTACCTATCGAAGCGGCGACGTCGTGAAGTGGTGGCTCGCCTGGAGTATGGGCCGGTGGAGGTGTTCGTTCGAGTAGTGACATGGAGGGGAAGCTAGGGTTCCTAGAGGGGTCGAAGTGGGGCTGGTGGTCGATCGCGATAGCTGGGTAGTGGTGGTCTTCGTTCACGTGAGTATTTGATTTCATCATTCTAAGAGTTTATCTGGATTTTGCATTTCAGCGGATTGAAGATATAAGTTTAAGAACAGGAAATTTATTTACCGAAGAAAATATGCTTATTGGGATAAAAACAGTAAATACACGGGTTAAGAAATTTTTATTAACATTAAAGAATGAACAAATTAAATATACATACATATGCATTTTAAATTTACTAATTAAAGAAAAATATTAAGGTTATTAATTTGTTTAACCGGTTCATCTGGTCATTTTAGTCATTAAAAATAATTTATTAAAGAAGAGTTTTTTTAAATTAAATTATTAAATGTCGATTAATTGTTAGATGATTTAAAGTGTTAATAAACCATAAATTGTTTATACAAGGTCGATATCATGAAAGAATCAAGCCGGATTAGAGTGGATTGCAAGCTAAAATCAAAGGTGAGTTAATCTCACTCGGTTAAATTTGAATTTAAATGATTAAATTTAAACAATTGTTTGAATGGTTGAATTGATTTATGTGCTATAGTATGATATATTTTGGATTTGGAATTTTATATTATGCTAACGTCTGTGGATGCAGGGAAAACAGGTTGGAGGGAGCCAACTGGACCCCTCAACATTTATTTAAATTGTTTAATACCCTCTATTGTGATTATTTGATTTTCTATGATGAATGATCTTGGAATATTGAATGTTATGGTTTGATTGGATATAATTGGGTATAATGAATTACCAAAATAATATATATAAAAATTGGATGTTGGAAGGGAAATAAAGGAGTGAATTTGAAAGTAAAATAATTATAGAAAAGGTGAATAAATTTAAGAATGAATTGGAAAGGAAATAAAATGACTTTAAATTCTAATAAATAAATCTTAAGTTTAGTAAGGGAAATTTGAATAATCAGAAGATTAATGAATTTTAAATTTCAGTGTTATTATTTTAAAAGAATAAAACATTTATTTATAATTTAAGATTCAATTTATTTAAGAAGAATAAAGAAGAAATTTGAAAAATCTGAAATTGGTATATTTCAGTTAAAATATTTTAAATCAAACGGAAAATAATAACAATAATAATAAGTCCATAACTAATGAATTTTGAAATGAATTGAGTAATTAAAGAAACTTATTTCAAATAAAATAAATTGGAAATCAATTTGGGAAAATTGATTTAAGTGATTGAAGTTGGAATTTTCTCTAGATAGCAAAGTACATGTTTTTTAAAAGTAAATTTTTAAATATAAATTAAATGTTTTAAAGTTGTTTTTAAAGAAAACTAGTTTTGTAAAATTTATTATTTCTAATATTTATGGTCTAAAGTAAGTATTTTCCTTTAATCTATTTTAGCAGTTACTATTAAGAAGTAACTTAGTATTTTGTTTTAAAAATAAATAGAAATCCAGTTTTATATTTCATTAAGTAACTTTATTTTCAAATGTTTATATATTATGTATTTTTGTAAATTATTGAAGTAGTTTTAACTTAAATGTTTAAAAGTAAATTCCAAAGTAAGTATTTTGTTTAATCTATTATCGTAATAATTATTTAAAGAATGATTTGGTATTTTGTTTAAAATATTATTATAAATTAAGTATTAAAGTAAAATTTTCTAAATTAAATGTTAAATATATTTTACAATAAAGTGTTTTTAAATTATTTTAGAAATCTAAAATCTTATGCTTGGTGATTTCAGTAGAAATAGAAATATTTGGAATTTATTCTGAGAAAGGAAGATAGTTTAAAAACTGTTTTCAAAAGGATTTGAAAGTGAGAATATATCTTGTAAAGATATTTTGAGATAAATAAATAATTTAGGAAATTTTTTATTGGTTGATGGTTGTTTGTGAATATTAATTGATAGTTAAATCACCGACTATCAATATTAGACAAATACGTTGATCGTTTTGAAAGACCGGGATCGAGATTTATTTCTCGAAAACCACTTCGATCTGGTTTGTATGTTTCGCGGAAAATAATTTTGGATTCGAAGATGGAGCAGTGAAGTGCAAGGGCTAGTCGCTACTAATCCTGAGGATATTCCAAAATGGATGTAGTAGGAATAGTGTCTTCGGTTCCGTTCGAACCCGGGACGGAGTTGTATGGATGAATGCTTGCGAAACATCTTCAGGTGGACGATGGAAATTCTAAGGGATATGTTCTACTAAAAAGGTAACGCTTAGCCTCAAGCCTCATCAAATGGGAATGACTGAAAATCAGGGGTTATGCAGCAAGGCTAGGTGGGTAGCACCCAAGCAGGGTGAGGTCATCCCTGTCTAGATGTCCCTTTTTATTTCGTCTTAGTGGGCGGTTGCTGATCCCAACCGCAGGGTGATCTCACTCGGAATTATCCAGTAAGAGGTAGTCCCGGTCTTCTGTTGCACGGGAGCGGGCGTACTCCTCGGTACGGTGATCTAGGCCCCGTACTGTGACAGGTGGTACCCCAGTGCCTAGTCATTAGTTGGAATTACATTCTCCCTACGAGCCTTGTACGTGTTTTGTTTGTATTACCCACTTTGTGGCTAGTAGCTGGAATTTAATCATGTAACAATTTCGGCTATTTTATAAGTATTTGTATATAGACCCTATTATAATATGAGAGGATTTCTATAAAAATTGTTTTAGCTATCGTAAGGTAAAAACCCAACATGTTTATTTGTGGCGTGGTCTTACGAGATGCTTTTGTTTTCAAAGGATTTTTGACAACTTTAATAATCAATTGAGTGTGATTTTCTCATGCTGGTATTCCAGACTGATTCGGGTGTTATTTAACTATAATGCTCGGGTCAGACCGAGTATTATAGGATACAGGATGATGCTGTGGAGTGCAGGAGACGAGCTGGATGACGATACGTATTTTCGTATTTGTCTTATATATATTCCGTTGTGTTGATTAGCTGTTTATCCAGATGTATATTATTGATGTTGAGCTGTGATTGATGTACTCTGATGATGTAATATGTAAACTCATTTATTTGCTTTGGTGTAAAGATATATTAATATCTATTATATTTTATTCCGCTGCGATGGTTAGATTCTGATGTTGTTTCTTGTTTTCTCTTCTTCTACCTCTTCTTCTTTAACCCAAATGGTTCGTATTTCTGTACAACTTGAGTTGATTTAGGTAGAATAGTGTTGACTCAAAGGGTACGGATTTGCGGGCTGTTATAGTTGGTATCAGAGCTCAGGTTGGTGATAACCTTGGCTCTGGTGGGAATTACTCATTGAAATTAGAGTCTGTAGTACTCTAAAATGAGTTTGAGCATATTAATAGATATGAGCGCATATTTGTTAGTGAATATAAATTGTTTTAATATTGTGTTGATTGGTTTATTTAGTGGCATATGAACCTTTGTCGGCACAGTCTGGACAACTGTATCGAAAGGGTTTCTCACACTTGAATATAAAAATCGACACGGTATTGTTTTAAATGTGGGTGAATGAAATAATTTTACCCAAAAATATATTTTGATATAAGGAAAAGTTTTCTTAAACTATTTAGCTAAAATATGGTTTCTTGGATGTTAGGAATGATGATATTTAAATTATTATTCTTATTGTATGAAAATTTAACTAGAAATTGAAAATATAACCAAAGTTTAAGGGAATAAATTCATTATGAAATGAAATTTATAAATATGAATTATAAATTGAAATATAATTAAATGGGAATTTGTATAAGCATAAACTATACAAATGCATTGTAGTTAAAATTTAAATTAAAATTGAAACTTTAAAACCCCGGAGATTTTGGAAGTATTTTGAAGATAAATAGTAGCATTGTTGTTTTTGGGGTATTTCTAAAAGGAAATTGTTTCAAATAAATTTTGGGAAGGGATATAGCATTGAACTCACTTCATTCGTTGGAAAATAATTTCGGTGATGACTGCAGTATCATCGATGTTCATTTTAGAGTTTCTAAGTGACAGATTGCTACCAAATTGATTTTTAAGGAAAAACCTGTTTGTTTTTGAAAATTTCAAAGGAAATTTGTTGGAAATAAAACCAGGATTGGTTTAACTTTTGAGAAATGTGATTTGAAATGTTGGAGATTTCAAAATGATTTGAAACCAAAAGTCGGGTTTTAAAAAAAATCCTAATGAGATAGGTTATAAGCTTATAAATTAAGATGATTTTTAAATCAGAAAGGAAATATAAGCTTTGAATGTTGGAATTTAAATTTAAAGGGGAAAGTTAAAAATGAAATTAACTTGGATTGGGAAATAAAATTTAACTGGATTAAAATTAATTGAATAGGTTGAACTTAATATCCAGTTGCATTCGAATTAAGTTGAAATCGAATTGAGTTAAATAAATCTGAGTAAAATAAAATTGAATTGGCATAAGAATTCAATTGAGTTATTGAATGGAATGAATTGGAATAACTTATAAAAAGAATTAAAAATCCATGGAAATAAAAAAAATGCTTGGTTATGAATAAGCATAAGGCTTGAGTTAAAAATAAAAAAAGAATATATTTAAGCCTTGAATGATTGGAATTGTGTAAATAATAAGTTGTGACTTATAAAATTGAAAATGGAATACAAAATCCAAAATAAAAATTTTGTTTGATGCTTTGGATAATAAAATGAAAAAAAATTCCAAACTTGAATTACAAAATAAATTGAACTAAGGAAATTAAATGAAGTGATATTTGGAATTAAAAATCAAGTATTGAACTATAAATAGGGGAGAACTAATTTGTTAATAAATCAGTTAATGAAATATGTAATGGGAACCTAATGTAGTTAAATAGAAGCTGAATTATGAGGTTACGATGAAGTGTGGAAATAAAACTCAAGTTATAAATTAAACTCGACTTAAATTGTTGGTGGAGTAAATGTAATTGAACTGTGAGTTCATGAAATTGGATGGTAAATTAAAAAGTGAATGATATGATCAGAACTTGAGTTATAAATTAAAAATTTAACTTGAAGTGTTAACAAATTAAATATAATTGGAAATGTACCAAATAAAAATGAAATTGGATTAAAATAGTAATGGTATAAATTGCAAATAAAATCCAAATAAGTAGAAATAAATTGGAAATGGCCATGTAATCAATTGAATGAGTTGAGTCTGAAAGTTAAATTTTATAATAACTAATCAAATAAATTAGTGGTTTGAAATGAGATTGGATTGAAATAGAATCAAGTTAAATTGAAAAAGGAAATTTATTTGCAAAATGAAAATGAGCTTAAGATAAAATTTGAATAAATTGAAGTAAATTAACTTAAGCTGAATAGATGAAGGAGAGTTGAATTGAAATCAACTTAAACTAAGTTTAATAATATTGGATTGGATTTAAATCAAGTGAAAATAAATTTTAATCGAAATAAAATTCGGTGAGTTACAGGTAATATTTAATGGAATGAAAATTCTTAAATAAATAATTGTAAACCATTTAAATTATTAAGGGATTGAAATAACTTGAGACAATAAGAAAAATAGAATGTTTCAAGTTTACTAGAATGGTTTAACTGAATGTGGATAAACTAATTATATTGAATAAATGAATGGATAGAATAAACAAGAATCAAATGAAAGATGGAAGTAGAACTTATTATAAAAAGAAATGGAAATGAACTTAAGTTATTGACTTAAGTAGGTATTGAATAAAACCCGAACTCAAAATGAAGTGTGGTTTAAATGAGTTAAGAAATAGTTATTGAATGGAATAGCCTGGATTGTTTTCGAGCTAAATAAAGTAGTTTGGAATAAACAAATATGGAATGAAATGCAAGTGAGTGGTTTAAATTTGAAATGCAATGAAAATGAGAATATATGGATTGTGAATAAATTTAAAAATGGAATAGAATTAAGTATAAATTGAGTTGAAATCAATTTAAATTGGTTATAAAACATAAGTACTTATTTATTCACATAGATCTCGTCAAATTGCACAGAATAAATTGTCATTTGATATGTAATTGGAAGTAATTAAGATGCTATGAATTGATAGGAGTAAAATAAATTGATTTTGAGTTCAATTGAAATTAAGTATGAGTTCATTTTCTTAAAAATAAATTAATGTAAGCTTGTGAGTTGTTAACCATTCAGATTAAGTGAAACGATATGTGATTGGTTGTAAGCAATTAAAATTAATGTTGGAATATTTAAATTGCTTATAAAAAAATGTTTAATATGCATTTCTTTTAGAATTCATGTGTTTGACTATTGCATGTAAGTGAAACGTTGTTAAACTTCATATATTTGGCACTTACATGTTTAAATTGAGTAAGTACAGGTATGTGGAAGCCGTGTGGCTGGATATGGTTGCGCTAACTGCTAAATAAATAAGCTGCTTGCTTAAAAATGCTAAATAAGGTACGCCTACGCAATAAAATAGGAAATATGAACTGTTTTTGGTTTTTCCGACCGTGTGGGTCGATGTATATATATTTATATCTTTTGTCAAATTGCAAAAGCTCCTCCGTACAAAGGGGACTCCGCCAAAAAATTTCAAAAATTTTTGGAAAATTTTGTTAACGACAAAACGATTTCAAACTGGAAATTGAAAAATATTAGTAAATGAGACTAATTTAAAACAATGACATGAATTAGTTTTATATGAAAAATAAAATTTAAATATTCAGAGTTAAAGATAAATTAAATTCATCTGGAAATGAAAGAATCGATTTGAATAGAAATAGATATAAACTAGAATGGTGAGGTGAAAATAAATATAAGAAACTTATAAAATGCTTATACTAACTTAAGAAGGGAATGGTGAATTCTTAATTGGAAATTGATATTAAAAATATAATCTAAAGTAATATTTGAATGAATAGATATTGACATTGGTAAGAAGTCAATAAAATGTTTTGAAAGTTGTGATTGGATATTAGTGCTAAGCAGGATATGCAGGTATTATTATTAATGGAAAAGAAAAATTGGTTTTGATTTCAGAAGATAAATTTGAAATGCTCGACAAAAAGGTATGCGTTTAAATTTCTGTGAAATTTGATTGGGTTTTTGGATCTAGCCACTTGACTTTTTGTTTTCCTTTTAGATTTGGGAGGCCGTAGAGCCATTTTGTAGTTGTACCGAGCTAGCCGCGCAAATGTGACGCTGGCAAAAAATTTCGAAAATTTAGGGAGTTAGAAAAATTTTGAGAAAATTTTGATAATTCAAAATTTAGTTTTGAATTATAATTTGAATAGTTGAACAAGTAAGTTATTTGAAAACTATAGAAGGTTTTGGAAAAGTTTGGAAAGTTAATAAGAATAATAATGAGTCTTTTATAAAAAGAAAGTTGGTAAGATGTTGAATTGTTAGAAACCGTTTGGTTTTGGGGGAAAAGTAAACGGGTATTGGACCATTCTTCCTAACTAGTAATTTCGGGGACGAAATTCTTTTAAAGGGGGAGGAATGTGACGACCCGGAATTTTCGAGCATTTAAAATCGGGATATTTAATTGATTTCAAATATTTAAAAGTTAATTTTTAAATTGAATTCAAATATCACAATTTATTGGGTAATTTAATTTTTAAATTAAGTAATTGGGAGTTGAGAGGAATGTTGAATCTGGAGTTCTAAGCCTGTTAAAAATAATTTGAAGGCTAGGAAATTTTTTATTGATAATGTTGAGGATAATAAAAGTTTTAAAATTTAATTTAACACTGATTTGTTCGGTTTTGAAATTTGTATCGTTTAAATTGAATTTAAAAAATAGCCTTCCGAGGCACAGTCTCGGAATTGGACGAAACAAGTTCCATCGGGTCCGTAATATTGAATTATTACTGGATTTCAAATTTCGTATTAATCGAAGTTAGTGTGTGGGTGTACGATATATAAACGTGATGAAAATTTAATTGATAATAATCTAATGAAATTTAATTTAATTGGTCAAGCTTCTTGTATACGCCATCTCATATTCGTTTTAACACTCTACCCTTATCTTCCATCGCACACTTCTCGTTCCTTCTTCTGAAAGGCGAGCGAGTTCTTTTTCCCAAATCGATATCATCTCGTATAACAAGCCCTTATTCTTTCTTCAATTAATCGAAAACTTCCCTTGTCCTTCTTTTTAAAACAGCCAAAACCTTTCCCTTTCCTTCAAATCAAAATCAAGATAAACATCTCGATTTTTTTTTTTACAAAATTAATGGCCGCACGCGCCTTGGTTTCGGCCACGTTTTCCGCTTCGAGCCTCTTCAAAAATTTAATCGGAGGGTATGTCGTGACTTGGTGATGAGATTGGGGACGAGGTGTATGAGTCGAGAGGAGCTCGAGTTCGTTTGGCAACGGCGACAAGATTTCGAAGTCGCGTGGGCGACTGCCTGGACTCGCTCGTGGTAGAGTTTCTTGTCGCGAGTACCTATCGAAGCGGCGACGTCGTGAAGTGGTGGCTCGCCTGGAGCATGGGCCGGTGGATGGGAAGCTAGGGTTCCTGGAGGGGTCGAAGTGGGGCTGGTGGTCGATCGCGATAGCTGGGTAGTGGCGGTCTTCGTTCACGTGAGTATTTGATTTCATCATTCTAAGAGTTTATCCGGATTTTGTATTTTAGCGGATTGAAGATATAAGTTTAAGAACAGGAAATTTATTTACAGAAGAAAAATATGCTTGTTGGGTTAAAAACAGTAAATACACGGCTTAAAATTTTTTTATTAACAGTAAAGAATGAATAAATTATATATACATACATGTGCATTTTAAATTTACTAATTGAAGAAAAATATTAAGGTTATTAATTTGTTTAACCGGTTCATCTGATCATTTTAGTGATTAAAAATAATTTATTAAAGAAGAGTTTGTTTAAATTAAATTATTAAAAGCCGATTGATTTTTAGATGATTTAAAGTGTTAATAAACCATAAATTGTTTATATAAGGTCGATATCATGAAAGAATCAAGCCGGATTAGAGTGGATTGCAAGCTAAAATCAAAGGTGAGTTAATCTCACTCGGTTAAATTTAAATTTAAATTTAAATGATTAAACTTAAATAATTGTTTGAATGGTTTAATTGATTTATGTGTTATAGTATGATATATCTTGGATTTGGCATTTTATATTGTGTTAACATCTGTGGATGCATGAAAAATAGGTTGGAGGGATCCAACTGGACCCCTCAATATTTATTTAAATTGTTTAATACCCTCTGTTGTGATTATTTGATATTATATGATGAATGATCTTGGAATATTGAATGTTATGGTTTGATTGGATATAATTGGGTATAATGAATTACCAAAATAATATATATAAAAATTGGATGTTGGAAGGGAAATAAAGGAGTGAATTTGTAAGTAAAATAATTATAGAAAAGTTGAATAAATTTAAGAATGAATTGGAAAGGAAATTTAATGACTTTAAATTCTAATAAATAAATCTTAAGTTTAGTAAGGGAAATATGAATAATTAGAAGATTAATGAATTTTAAATTTCAGTGTTGTTATTTTAGAAGAATAAAACATTTATTTAAAATTTAAGATTCAATTTATTTAAGAAGAATAAAGAAGAAATTGGAAAAATCTGAAATTGGTATATTTTAGTTAAAAGATTTTAAATCAAACGGAAAATAATAACAATAATAATAAGTCCATAACTAATGAATTTTGAAATGAATTGAGTAATTAAAGAAATTTATTTCAAATAAAATAAATTGGAAATCGATTTGGGAAAATTGATTTAAGTGATTGAAGTTGGAATTTTCTCTAGATAGCCAAGTACATGTTTTTTAAAAGTAAAATTTTAAATATAAATTAAATGTTTTAAAGTTGTTTTTAAAGAAAGAAAGTTTTGTAAAATTTATTGTTTCTAATATTTATAGTCTAAAGTAAGTATTTTCCTTTAATCTATTTTAGCAGTAACTATTAAGAAGTTACTTAGTATTTTGTTTTTAAAAAAAAATAGATATCCATTTTTATATTTCATTAAGTAACTTTATTTTCAAATGTTTATATAGTATGTATTTTTAGTAAATTATTGAAGTAGTTTTGACTTAAATGTTTAAAAGTAAATTCGAAAGTAAGTATTTTGTTTAATCTATTATCGTAATAATTATTTAAAGAATGATTTGGTATTTTGTTTAAAGTATTATTATAAATTAAGTATAAAAGTAAATTTTTCTAAATTAAATGTTAAATATATTTTACAATAAAGTTTTTTTAAATTATTTTAGAAATCTAAAATCTTGTGCTTGGTGATTTCAGTAGAAATAGAAATATTTGGAATTTATTCTGAGAAAGGAAGATAGTTTGAAAACTGTTTTCAAAAGGATTTGAAATTGAGAATATATCTTGTAAAGATTTTTTGAGATAAATAAATAATTTGGGAAATTTTTTATTGGTTGATGGTTGTTTGTGAATATTAATTGATAGTTAAATCACCGACTATCAATATTAGACAAATGCGTTGATCGTTTCGAAGAGACCGGGATCGAGATTTATTTCTCGAAAACCACTTCGATCTGGTTTGTATGTTTCGCGGAAAACGATTTTGGATTCGAAGATGGAGCAGTGAAGTGCATGGGCTAGTCGCTACTAATACTGAGGATATTTTCAAAATGGATGTAGTAGGAATAGTGTCTTCGGTTCCGTTCGAACCCGGGACGGACTTGTATGGATGAATGCTTGCGAAACATCGTCAGGTGGACGATGGGCATTCTAAGGGATATGTTCTAAAAAGGTAACGCTTAGCCTCAAGCCTCATCAAATGGGAATGACTGAAAATCAGGGATTATGCAGCAAGGCTAGGTGGGTAGCACCCAAGCAGGGTGAGGTCATCCCTGTCTAGATGTCCCTTTTTATTTCGGCTTAGTGGGCGGTTGCTGATCCCAACCGCGGGGTGATCTCACTCGGTATTATCCAGTAAAGGGTAGTCTTGGTCTTGTGTTGCAGGGGAGCAGACGTACTCCTCGGTACGGTGATATAGTCCCCGTACTGTGACAGGTGGTAACCCAGTGCCTAGTCATTAGTTGGAATTACATTCTCCCTACGAGCCTTGTACGAGTTTTGTTTGTATTACCCACTTTGTGGCTAGTAGCTGGAATTTAATCATGTAACAATTTCGGCTATTTTATAAGTATTTGTATATAGACCCTATTATAATATCAGAGGATTTCTATAAAAATTGTTTTAGCTATCGTAAGGTAAAAACCCAACATGTTTATTTGTGGCGTGGTCTTACGAGATGCTTTTGTTTTCAAAGGATTTTTGACAACTTTAATAATCAATTGAGTGTGATTTTCTCACGCTGGTATTCCAGACTGACTCGGGTATTATTTAAGTATAATGCTCAGGTCAGACCGAGTATTATAGGATACAAGATGATGCTGTGGAGCGCAGGAGACGAGCTGGATGACGATACGTATTTTCGTATTTGTCTTATATATATTCCGCTGTGTTGATTAGCTGTTTATCCAGATGTATATTATTGATGTTGAGCTGTGATTGATGTACTCCGATGATGTAATATATAAAATCATTTATTTGCTTTGGTGTAAAGATATATTAATATCTATTATATTTTATTCCGCTGCGATGGTTAGATTCTGATGTTGTTTCTTGTTTTCTCTTCTTCTACCTCTTCTTCTTTAACCCAAATGGTTCGTATTTCTGTACAACTTGAGTTGATTTAGGTAGAATAGTGTTGACTCAAGAGGTATGGATTTGCGGGCTGTTACAGGATAAAAAATTAATTAATTTAACTTAAGTTAAATAATCAATAAAATAATTACGTGGTTAATTGACTTAAACCACATTGGAAAATAACTAACTATTGTGTGCACTGGATTGTTATTTCTGTTGTGATCGTAATACTGTGTGATGTGAATTGCTTCATATTGCACTGTGATTTGTGATTTGTTTCTATATTGATGTGAAAACCTTTTTGCCCGTAAAACGGCATTTTAACTTCGATGCGAAAGGGAGTCGGATTTCAGTTAGTTATCCGAAACCCACATCGAACCCTGAATATGAATCTACGAAATTGATATATCCACGTGTTTTAAAATTAAGTGTTCACTATTTGGATTAGCCGGGAGAGGACCTTTGTGTCATATAACCCATTCCGAATGTACGTCGAAATGGATGGCATTTGAAGACGGTGGTGAAGACCGAGTGTCTTCGAAAACGATAGAATAACCTATCGATTGTCTCTGCACTGAGTTGCTCTGGTATAGAGATCTCCACATGTGATGGGGAGTCCGATCGGGATTGTGGATACCCGGATTTGCAAGGGCTTCTTCCTTTATTAGACGAAGTGCCTTCGGTTCTGTTCGAACCCGGAACAGACTCGTATGGTTATGTGTCTGACACTACACTTTGAGATATGAAGCAGATTTCTTTCAAATACATATCTGTTGATGGCGGAGAATTTATTCTCTTAGCTTAATACCCTTCTCTGAGACATACGAGCTCGAGGTTATGTAGTTGAAGGTTATCAGTGATATACTCCCAATTTGGTAGTGTGGCATGCTAAGTGCTGCCGTGTGTTGATGATCATTTGTTGATCATTTTGTGATCAGAGCATGACTTTCGTGTAAAGCGTAGCTTTGTGGACGAGACCTCATCGGACCTCACAACCCGGAAATGGTCGAAACAGGAAAGATGCGGCAAGGTTATGAGGGTCGCGCCCTTTAGGGTATGTCATTTCCTTCTGGAAAAAGGTAGTATCATGGTATGGAGCCCAGATATTTACCTATGTGGTTGCTTCAATCTCGTTTACTGTGTGGTTGTTGCTTTGTGGTAGAGGGCCCTTGGATAAAGATCCCAAAGGACCGGGGAATGGCATAGTCGTGTAGTAGTTACCTAGTTACAGAGGTAACCCGGCCTTGCGTTGGCAGAGAGCTGGTAAAGTTCTCGGGATGTCCTGCCAGAGGCGTACCGATGTGGCAGTAGGAAGTTCCTTAGCCTGACCATTTGTTGGAAATCCAAAGAAACAATACGAGCCCTTTACGATTGCAATTTGTATAACCTGCCACTCAGGTGACAGCTATAGTAGGCATAGTATAATGGTACCTATGCTGGCTAAGATTAATATTCTACTTTCGAAATGTTTTCACACTATGCACTAGTAATAGTATCAAAGAGTTTTCTCGTATTAAGCATATTTGACTATCATAAGGGGAAATCTCCGCCAAATGTGCGATTGCATTGTGTGTGTGCCGGGAGGCCTTATGGTAGATTCATTTTCCAAAAGCATATCGGATTTTCTTTTATAAATCTAGTTTATTTAAAAGCAACTGTTTTTTTTGTTTACTCATACCAGTCCCATGACTGACCCGGAGTTTATTGTTTCTTTTCTAAACTCCGGGTGCCCATAATTTCCACACGGGCAGCCTAGTAGCAGGTTTCCGTGTTCTGGTGTTAGCAGTATTTTGAAGCTTTTGTTTTAGATATATTTTAGAAGCTTTTAGGATCTCAGATGCTTCGTTTTTTGGAAGTTCGTTATCGCTTCATTTCATTTGAAGACTTTTGGATATATGATCACTTGTTGTACTATCATGATGTTTTATTAGGAGTTGTGATATATGTATAAAAATACTCTGATGTATTAATGGATATTATGATGATGTTATATCTGTGATGTGATGCATGATATTCATTTTTTTCCGCTATTTTATATTAGTCTGATGTTGTTATAAGCTCCATCCGACTGGAGTTTGATGTTTGAATTTTTGACAGTCGAATACAAGTGAGGTATTTAGTGTCAATTTTCGAACATTGAATTTCGGATCGTGACAAATATGGCAGAGCTACTAGCTTGTGGTATTGGATCTATAAGATTTCGTATGCACGATGGTGTGATTAGAGATGTCTTTCCGATGTGAGACATGTATCTGTTAGTTCGCATAATCTTATTTCTCTTGATCATTTGGATCGTCGTGTTTCCACTTAAAAGAATCAAGGTGGATTTTGACAGTGATGAAGGGTGGCCATCTATGATGAAAGAAGTATTAAAAAACAAATTTTTTTATAGATTGGTTGTTCATATGGTCGAAATAGGAAGCAAGTGACAGTTGGATATCTTATTTTATAGGTAGGTGGAGAAGTGAATGTGTGTGGTTGTTTTGATATTTGTATCGGTGATCATATTTTCGATAGGTCTTCATATTGGTAATGCTCGAAGCATTAATGGTGTTTGTGTGGAGAGCTCGGGTCAAGTGGTAGACCGATGGACAGTTGAAAAATCCACCAAGACTTTATGGTATTACAAAAAAAAATAAAACCCAGTGGTTGCAATTTGTGATTTGGTGTTGTGACGACCCACATTTTGGAAGGTTTAAATTGACAATAATCCACACATGTCCAACATAAACAATCCAGAACATAGATAATCAACGGGGTTAATTAAGAAAAATAAGAAAAGAAGAAAACAAACACAGAATCTCATAGCGGAACATAAAATATAATAATCAAATAAACAATTCATAAAGCTGTTTATATTATACATTTGATTATAGTTTATACAACATTTATCAGAATTATATACACAATGGGGATAGATAAATAATGCAGCAGACAACATGATACATGAATAATAATAGTAATAATATACCAAATCTTCGTCTTCATCCTCCAAAATAAATCTTCAATAAGCTGAAAACTCAGGGATGACCCGAGCATAATGAAAAGACAAAACACTCGAGTCAGGACTAAAATATTCGTATGTAAGTCAAACCGATATCATATAACATGAGTGTCGTGGTGTCAGAGATGTTTCCGGGATTTCACATCTCTTATCCAGTGTATAATGTGCGTCCAGTAACATAAGAGATGTTACGGGATTTTCCATCTCTTAAGGATCCATCAAAATAATTATATATAGTAGAATATACTATATATGTAATGTCTAATCAGTAAAATAAATATTTTTCTTAGCGTTAAGGCTTTACATTGATCCCCCTTAACGCGTTTTTAAGCATTGTCGTACAGTTTACATATAAAACACTAGTAAACCGTCGGTGGATAGGGATGCATCGTGATACGACAACAATAAACCAAAATCGCAGGTGTAGGGATAAAAGTATGACACAGCACGTGTGGCAATGCCCAAGGTAGGATACTACTAGTTCGGGTCGTAGAGCTGGTGGTAACGCATCATAGCCATGACCGCCCACCGTGTCCATCCCTCTCATATCAAGTCAAAGGAAGGCTATCCCAAAATCAAGGTACACCAATCGAAACCAACAACAAGAGTAATAATATGGACCGAGTCCAAGGAAATCGAAGAACGGATGTTCGCTTGGGGTAATTAGCCCACTTGGTCTTATCAAGCCGTCCTGTTTTAGTCATTTCAAATTTACACAAGTGCTGGGGTATATCCATCATCGTTCTCTTTCATCAAATCCAGAAAATGACGCCAAATCCAACCACTTCGATCTGGAGTCACCTCCGCGTGCACAGTTGTTAAAGTGGTTTCAATATTGACAGAGAGTATGCCAATAAGACCCGGTCTCTTTAACAACCAAACGTCGTTTTACATACCGGTGGTACTTTTTTACTTTGAAAACAATTCGTACTTGATATCAAAATATCGTATTCGCTTCGAAATCAAATTCGTTTCGAATTCACCATATTTACTCCAAAATATACCAATTTAGTTTGATATGTTGATTTCACTAAAAACTCAATTCGAATTACCATTTAGGTTATAACTTCGTTTAACGAAGTTCATATTTAAATCCTCTATTTAAATATAAGTGATTCCCACTCTAACCAGTTTGGATTTTAGAAAATAGTTTGAATTTTTTTAAATAGTTTAAAAGATAAAATAGTTTAATATAAAATAATCTGAGTGTTGAAATGGTTTATATAGGTAGACAGCTTAAAAGATCAAAAGAATTTGTATATTTAAAAAGATAGATTTTAAAATAGTTTATAATAAAATAATTTATTTAAAAACAATTTCAAAGTCAAACTGGTTCAGTTCCAGATCTCCCAATTCAAATCATTTTCAATCTCAATCCATTTCAATTTAAATCGATTCAATTCCGATTTCAATCCGAATTAACTTCGATTCCAATTTCAATTCAAATCAATTTCAACTTCGACTTTTCACATTAATTCCATTTCGATTTCAAATTAATTCATTTTGATTTCAAATTAATTATTTTCATCTCACTTTCGATTTGGATTTAGCTCGAAATTTAAAACCATTTAAGTTTACC
The DNA here is from genome assembly GCA_030765085.1 of Allium cepa. Lineage (NCBI taxonomy): Eukaryota > Viridiplantae > Streptophyta > Magnoliopsida > Asparagales > Amaryllidaceae > Allium > Allium cepa. The sequence continues at coordinate 996,521,437 of CM060932.1, forward strand.
GATTTCGAGTTCAATTTCAAAATATCGACCTAAATCATTTAATTCAAATTAAACTTCAATGTTCGAATTTAGATTCAAATCTTTGAAATAATTCAATTCCAAGCTCAAGTTTGGAATATCCATTTAAATTTCCCTTTACTAAAATAACTTCAAAATTTAAGTAAAAGTTCAATTCTTTATAAATAATTCAATATCGATAATTCAAATTATACTTCAATCAAGACTTTAGATTCCAATTAAAAATTTTAAAACAATTTCTTTTAACCAAAATTAATTTCAACATTTCAAACTCGAATTCGTGATTAATTCAACTTTATAAATTCGATTTTCATTTCTTTAAATAAAAACCATTTAAATAATTTCAAAACCAAGACTTCTAAAATTATTTAATTTAATCAATCGGGCGTCCATATATAATTTTCTACCATATGGCCAAGTGAATCAGTTATTTCAATTTAATTCAGGGATCGATATATATCATTTCAACTCAAAATAATTGTCATAGGTATATATCATTTCAACCTATTTCCTAATTTATTCGAAATAATTCAATTTACAGTTTTATATATTGGAAATAATATACATTATGATACATGATATATCAAAATAAACAAACATCCAAATATCAACCAATAGTATCAATCGCAATCAACATCTAAATCAGCCAATAATTCACAACAATTTCATAGTTATCAATATCAGGTGATTTACTGGCAATTAAATTCAAATTTCAAATTTAACTGTTAATTTTAATACCTACAATCAATCCATATGTCAATTTCATTTTCAAATAGCAGTCAATAAAATTAGATAACTTCACGATTTAATTTTAACGAACATAAAAATATTATAGTATATCATAAGCGTTAAAAACACTCATCTTGGGTTTTCAATTTTAAATCAAATCGAACGGCGTTCGATTTGATTTAAATTTTAGCTAGCTCCAATCATCTCCAAATCAATTCCATAATATAATGCTCATCGCCATGATACCATCGCCTCTTGTTTCATCCAATTCCGACCTCGTATGTGAAAGATATACAATTCATAAGAAATTATAGTTTATAATATAATAAATTTACATTTTCCTTTTATTTTTTTAACCTAATTTATTCTGGGACGCACGATCAAGCTTCAGGAATCAAGACCGCATGCTCCAATCTCCTTCTTCCCTCATGTGAATGCCAGTATCGAACGCTTGCAACAATCGCCACCACCTTCTTGGAAAATCGCGCCACCACGATTGCCTTGAACACGATCAAGGACAAGCGTTTGAACGCTGCGATCCCCTCCACCTTCAACCCAAACCCTGTCATGCTCGATCGCCTACAGCCATCAGAACATGCCATTCGAGCTTGGATCACGATGATTCGCTGCTTTGATTCTGACCATCTCCATTGATCTTAAAGATCTCGTCGCCTTCTACGATTACTTAGTTGGAAGTTCATCACGAAAGCAATGGATTTGGAGAAAAATCGAGGGAAAGGTTAGCCACCTTCGACTATTGGAAATAAACTGCGACGGCTGCTTATTATTAGGGTTTAGGGTTGAGTGCATGCGTATATGTATACGTGTAATCTATTATTTTAATATTATTTTGACTATTCACGTGAAATTTTGGTCGAACTCCAAACTAATCATGCCATCTGTCATTTATAATGTTTTACCCCTATTCCGAACATAATGGAACAAGTCTCGAGTGCCAATTCGATCGTATGTGGAAGATAGCTTTTTGAAACCAATTATTATATTAAATTTTCAATATTAAATTCCACACGTTTCCATTCCGTACGACCAAACGGTAACTCCAAACGCTATGAAATTTGAAATTCGATAATAATACACTATTACGAATCCAATGGAACTGATTTCGTCAAATCCAAGATTGTACCTCAGAAGGCTATTTTCACTGGTTAATTTAAACGAGTTATTTCGAGTGAAACACTTTAAAATTCAATTAAAGGATTTTATTTACCTTCATTCTTGTAAAATTTAAATAAGCTTTGAAATTATTTTATCTAGCTTAGAACTCAAGATTCTATTATTTAACCATTTTTATTTAATAATAACATTAAATATAATAATTTAAAATAACTAAAAATACAGGTCGTTCCATTCTCCATCACTCAAAACTTTTCATCATCGAAAAGGCGTTTAGGTAAAGAATTTAACACTTGATATATTTTATCAAAATAATTAACTTAGAAAACATTGCAAAACTATTACTATGCTTCTACTACGCCACTTCGATCGACTTATGGAATTTACAAGTTAGTTATCAAAACAACTTATAAATTTTTTTTAGAACTTCAAAACTTTTCTAACACGCAGATTTATGGAAAATTTCGACAGAGTCTCATTTGCGTTACTCAATCAGAATAATTTTACAATACAATATATAACACAAATATAAACCAAACATATCAAATATACATCTCATCTCAATGATGAGGCATCCCGTAGGAAAAAATATAAAAGCGCAGTATGTAATCCGAGATATGTACCTTATTGTTATTAATACGAGCGAGTTAGGTTGTATTAAGCTAGCAAAAGCATATAAAAACCCGCGTATACATCCAAACGGTCTTCGTATGTACCTATCTCAACTCAAATCAGAATATTGGTTGCATATAATGATATAGAAAGCATGTATGATTTTTATAGAAGCATATAACATGAATTTTAAACCCAAACCATAACATAAGCATTAATATATGACAAACAACAATCATATATAATAAAACAATTGTAACGACGATTTACAACAAAAGAAACCATTCAATTATTAGCATTCATCCAATTAATTCATAACGATATGAATTTACATTATCACATGCCAATATTTAATTTATACATTTCATTTCTTATTAATATTCAATTTTTAATAACATTTAATTAGTTTGCTTCCAATTTATTCACATCTATTTTATTCACATTCAGTTTATTCAATTCAATTTGTTAAATTTCAATTGTTTTATTTTACGTTCCACAACATCTCATATCAATTCATTTATTCACATTCATTCTACACTCAAGTTCATTTTAATTTTAAATCACTGTTATTTCATTTACTCATTTTATTAACATTATTCACTAAATTCTTCCATTTATTCATTTCGGTTAGGTTTTCATAAGCTAAAGTTTATTTCATAATTAAATATTAGCTTCCTTCCTTTAACATCCATATTCTATTAATTTAACATCTTATTTAAATAACATTTATCTAAGTTATAAACTATAAATTTTGCTTTACATTTTTGTGAAACATTTGAATTATAATGTTCATCTCCATTTTTAGCATCAACATCATTAATGAATTATTTCTTATATCCTTACTTAATTTTCTTTACAACTTAATTACATTTATTTTCACAATTTCATTTAATAACAAATTTATTTGTGAAATATTTTATTAACCATTACTTTAGTTTATAATCATTCTATAAAAGTCAAACTTCTTATATATGACTTTATCTAAGTTTATAATTATCTCAAAAGTTACAAATTCAATTCAAAATTTCTTTGCAAATTTATATTTAATTCTATAACCAATTTACAAATATATTATTTAATTCATTTTTATACTTTCATAAGTTCCACTTACTTATTCCATTTAGTCATTAATCATTTCATAATATATTAATTAAGTATATAACATTTATTATTACAAATAAATTTCTATTTATATACATTTTAATTACTTCTAAGTTTTTTTACTTGTATAGTATCCCATTACATATCCAAATCATCATTTTAACTTTTAACATTTGGTAAGTCTTATTATATGTTATTAGCATGCAATTTGGTATTATATAAATTAATCTGATTCATTTTACTTAATTAGAATGTTCACTATTTTAACTTGTTTAAATTTTCTTTACTTTCAATTTTAGAGTTGCAAACCTCAACTCTAAAGTTTCTCAAAACATTTAGCTTAGATTTCTTAATTCTCTTATTTTATAAGTTCTGGTTATTCAAATATTTCATTTCTTTCAAATAATTTGAAGATTATTAATTAACAGAAATTAAAAAATTTAATTACCGGGTTCATTTCAAATCATTTGAAATAAGTATATATACTTATATCTTATGTATATCAAATCATACTTTTGGAGTTTAAACCAAAATCCGTTTGTCAATACAATTTCATAGCAAAGCTTCTTAGAAGCCACCCCCACTTTGAGACTCAAAAATGAACGTCGATGATGCTGTGCAGTCATCACCAAAATTATTTTACAGCGACAAAAGAGAGGAATACTGAATTCATTCCTTTTAAAATTTATTTGAAACAATTTGTATTTTTATATACTTTTAAACAATACTGATATTATTTTCCAAACCTTGAAAACCTTTTTTAGAAACACCAGAATTTTAAATTTCTCAAATTCTCAATTTTATATTCATTTTACTTGCAAATTATATTTTATAAATCATATTTATACGATTTCATTTTCTTATAATCATATAATTGCTAATAGTTTAGGAATATTGACTAATCAAATAATAAACGATAATGATCAATATTATCATTTCTAACTACCAATTCATTTGACTATCTAAATTTCAGCAAACCATTTTTATATATAAAATAAATCTTAGGTAAAATTATTTTATTTACCAAATCTTGAAAACAACACTATGTTGGTTTGCATTGTTCAAGTGTTTGGGAATCCCTATCGATATAGTGGTGTCCCACGTACTGATCTGAACTCAAAATTCAAACTTAACAATTCAAACAACACAATATAAAACATTTTAACAAATACGCTCTCACATATATATGTACACTCAAACAGGCTCATTTTAGGGTATTACTACCCTATATCTAATGAGTCAAACCCAAACCTAAGGTTATCGCTAAATCTTGGTTTAAATCGACAATAATCCACACATGTCCAACTTAAACAATCAGGAACATAGATAATCAATGAGGTTAATTAAGAAAAATAAGAAAAGAAGAAAACAAACACAGAATCTCACAACGGAACAATAAATATAATAATCAATTAAATAGTTCATGAAGCTGTTTATATTATACATTTGATTAAAATTTATAAAACATTTATAAGAATTATACACACAACAGGGATAGATAAATAATGCAGCAGCAACATGATGCAGGAATAATAATAGTAATAATATAACAAATCTTCTTCTTAATCCTCCATAATAAATCTTCAATAAGTTGAAAACTCAAGGCTGACCCGAGCGTAATGAAAAGTCAAAACAATCGAGTTAGGACTAAAATATACTTTTGTGAGTCAAATCGATATCGCATATTACATGAGTGCTGTGGCGTCAGAGGTGTTTACAGGGTTTCACATCTCCTATCAAATGTATAACATGCATGCAATAACTCAAGAGATGTTACAGGATTTTCCACCTCTTAAGGATCCGTTAAAATATTTATATACGGTAGAATACGCTATATATGTAATGTCTAATCACTAAAATAAATATTTTTCTTAGCGTTAAAGCTTTACATTGATCCCCCTTAACGCGTTTTTAAGCATTGTCGTACAGTTTGCATATAAAACGCTAGTAAACAATCGATGGATAAGGATGCGCAGTGATACGACAACACTAAACCAAAATTGTAGGTATGGTGATAAAAGTATGACAAGGAACGTAAGGTAATACCCAATGTAGGATACTACCAGTTCGGATCGCAGGGCCAATGGTAACGCATCATAGCCATGGCCGCCCACTACGTCCATCCATCCCATATCGAGTCAAAGGGAGGCTATCCTAAATCAAGGTGCACCAATTGAAACCAACAACAAGAGTAATAATATGAATCAAGTCTAAGAAAATCGAAAAACGGATGTCCGCTTGGGGTAATTAGCCCACTTGACTCTGTCAAGCCATCATGTTTTAGTCATTTCAAATTGGCATAAGGGCCGGGGTATATCCGTCATCGTTCTCTTGCTTCAAATCCAGCAAAAAAGCGCCAAATCCAACCACTTTGTTGCAGAGTTTTCTCCGTATACACAATTGTTAAAGTGGTTTCAATATTGACAGAGAGTATGCTAATAAGAGGCCTCGGTCTCTTTAACAACAAAAGTCATTTTGCACATCGGTGGTATTTTTATATTTTGAAAACAATTCGTATTTGCTATCAAAATATCATATTCGCTTCAAAATCAAATTCATTTCGAAATCATCATATTTACTCCAAAATATACCAATTTAGTTCGATATGTCGATTTCACTTCAAAATTCCATTTGAATTACCATTTAGATTATAACTTCGTTTAACCTAGTTTGTATTTAAATCCACGATTTAAATATAAACGATTCCCACTCTGACTAGTTTGAATTTTAGAAAATAGTTTGAATTTTTTTAAATAGTTTAAAAGATAAAATAGTTTGAGTGTTGAAAATGGTTTATATAGGAAGATAGCTTAAAAGATCAGAACAATTTGTATATTTAAAAAGATAGATTCTAAAACAGTTTACAATAAAGTAATTTATTTAAAAATAGTTTCAAAGTCAAACTGGTTCAATTCCAAATCTCCCAATTTTCATTTTCAAGCTTAGTTCAATTCAATTTAAATCGATTCAATTCAGATTTCAGTCCAAATTAACTTCGATTCCAATTTCAATTCAAATCAATTTCAACTTCGATTTTTCACATTAATTCCATTTCGATTTTAAATTAATTAATTTCAATTTAAAATTAATTAATTTCATCTCACTTTCAATTTGAATTTAGTTCCAATTCAATTCTCAAATTTAAAACCATTTAAGTTTATTGATTTCGAATTCAATTTCAAAATATCGACCTAGATCATTTTAAACTTCAATGTTCGAATTTAGATTTAAATCTTTGAAATAATTCAATTCCAAACTCAAGTTTGGAATATCCATTTAAATTTACCTTTACTGAAATAACCTCAAAGTTTAAGTAAAAGTTCAAATCTTTTTAAACAGTTCAATTTCGATAATTCAAGTTATATTTCAATCATGACTTCAAATTCCAATTAAATTCTTTAATACGGTTTCTTTTAACCAAAATAATTTCAACATTTCAAACTCGAATTTGTGATTAATTCAACTTTATAAATTCGATTTTCATTTCTTTAAATCAAAGTCATTTAAATAATTTCAAAAGCAAGGATTTTAAAATTATTTAATTTAACCAATCCGGTGTCTGTATATAATTTTCTATCTTATGGCCAAGTGAATCGGTTATTTCAATTTAATTGAGGAATGGATATATATATTATTTCAACCCAAAATAATTATCATAAGTATATATCATTTCAACCTATTTCCTAATTTATTCGAAATAATTCAATTTACAGTTTTATACACCGTAAATAATATATAGGATGATACAAGATATGTTAAAATAAATAAACATCCAAATCATCCAAAATATCAACCATTAGCTTCCATCGGAATCAACATCCAATTCAGCCAATAATTCACAACAATTTCATAGTTATCAATATCTAGTAATTTACTGGCAATTAAATTCCAGTTTTAAATTTAGATGTTAATTTTAATACCTACGGTCAATCCATATGTCAATTTCATTTTCAAACAGCAGTCAATAAAATTAGATAACTTCACGATTTAATTTTAACAAACACAAACATCGTCTTCATGATGCGGCTGCTGCTTGTCGTAGGGCATGGAGACTTCAGGGTGGGCTTAAAGTTAAGCTGGTTGATTCCTTGTACTTCCTATTGTTCTCCTCCTCTGAGGAACGTAGTCGTGTTCTAGAGTCTGAACCTTCCTTCTTTGATGGACAACCTTTTATTACTACCCCCTGGTCTCCGACGGTGGCTAGTGTTCGTGACCAAGTTTTTTCTATCCCTGTTTGGGTTTACTTCTCCCAAATTCCATCTGCTTTACAACCGTTGCTTGGCTTGAATTGGCTTGCTTGCAATATAGGTAAATTGAAATGTTTTGACTCTAATACTGTTGCTCGTGATAAGCTTGTATACGCCAAAGCCCTGATAGAGATTACACCCCATAAGGCTCTTCCTACCTCTATTCCTGTCCAGCTAGCTGTTGGTCACGTTATGGAAGTTCGTGTTCGTTACGGTTGGGTACCTGACATTTGTTCCACCTGTCGATCTTTTGGCCATATTGCCTTTGACTGCGCGCGCTCTGTTGTTCCTGCTGCTGCTCCTAAAATCCCTCTGCCTCGACCTCCGCTAAGAAAATGGGTTCCCAAAGCCTCTCTGCTTGCTCCTCACTCTGGTCCATCTCTTTCCTTAGAGTGTCCTGCTCCCCCAGATCCTGGTGATGTTCCTTCTGTTCTCCCTGCTGTTCCGGTTCTCTCTCCGCCGCGCGTTGTTTGGGCTGAGACTGAACATTGTTGGGTTGAGCGTTGTTCTGAAATGAGATTCAACCCAGTGGATGACTCCTATTTTAGATATGTTTCTGATGACTTATTGGATCTTCGATGCCTTTATTATAGTATTTCTGGAGATTCAATGGTTCTTGACATGGATGGTACTTTTGCTGAAAGTAATTCTGTTCTTCTAGCTGATTCTACATGGGATCGATCCTTTTTATACTCTTCTGACATTGACTGTTATGATCCTTCTCTAGCTGTACATTTTCGCCCCTATTTTGGTCTGCTTGGGGGTGTTTCTCCCAGTGGAGATGTGGGCGTTGGTGATTCTTCCTCTACGGAGGAGAACTAGCCTTGTATTTTGTTTAGTAGTTGTGACGTGTCTGTCATACTCCTGTGCTGTATTTTTTTCTCATTCATAATAGCTAAGGTGCCTATACCTTACTCCTGTACTTCAACCTTATTACATTTCGTAATAAAAGTGGTCGGTCCACTATAAAACCGCCGGCCATGCCAAAAAAAATATTATAGTATATCGTAAGCGTTAAAAACACTCACCTTGAGTTTTCGATTTTAAATCAAATCAAACGGCGTTAGATCTAACCTAAAATTTTAGTTAGCTCCAATCAACTCCATAATGTAGTGCTCGTTGCTACGATTCCACCGCCTCTTGTTTTGTCAAATTTCGACCACGCATGTGAAAGATATACAATTCATAAGAATTTTAGTTTATAATATAATAAATTTACATTTTCCTTTTATTTTAATTAATCTAATTTAATCTAGGCTGCACGATCTAGCTTCAAAAATCAAGGCCGCATGCTTCAATCTCCTTCTCTCATGCGAATGCTAGTATCGAACGCACGCAATAATCGCCTCCGCCTTCTTGGAAAATCGCGCCACCACGATTGTCTAGAACACGATCAAGGATCACCGTTCTAACGCTGTGACCCTCTTCCACCTTCAAGTTAAGCCATGTCGTGCTCGATCGCCTAAAACTACCAAAAAATAGCGAAACGCGTGCGTCGTTCGAGCTTGGATTCACGATGATCCACTACTTTGATTCTTATCATCTCCATTGATCTTAAAGATCTCGTCGCCCTCTATGATTACTTAGTTAGAAGTTCATCACGAAAGCTTATGAATTTGGAGAAAAATCGAGGGAAAGGCTGGCCATCTTCGCCTATTGGAAATAAACCTGCGGTGGCTGCTTATTATTAGGGTTGAGTGCATGCGTATGTATATATATATATATATATATATATATATATACGTGTAATTTATTATTTTAATATTATTTCGACTATTCACGTGAAATTTTGGACTAACTCCAAACGAGTCGTGCCGCCTGGCATTTATAATGTTTTATCCTTATTTCGAACGCAATGGAATAAGTCTTGAGCCCTAATTCGATCGTATGTGGAATATAGCTTTTTGAATCCAATTATTATATTAAATTTTCGATATTAAATTCCATGCGTTTATGTTCCGTACGACCAAATGGTAACTTCAAATGCTACGAAATTGGAAATCCGATACTAACACACTATTATGGATCCAGTTGAACTTGTTTCGTCAAAATTCAAGACTATACCCCAGAAGGCTATTTTCACTGGTTAATTTAAAAGTTATTTTAAAAATCAAGTAAAACACTTTTAAATTCAATTCAAGGATTTTATTTACCTTCATTACTATAAATGGAATTTAAATAAGCTTTGAAATTATTTTTATCTAGCTTAGAACTCAAGATTCTATTATTTAACAATTTTTGTTTAATAACTTAAAATAGCTAAAAATACGGGTCGTTGCAGGCGTGATTGGGAAAAAGGGATTAACGATTGGTATAAAGATAGTATGCTTGTGTGTTTTATTCTATAAGGGCGTTTTCTTATTTTTCACTTTGAAAAGGCAATTTGGTCAAAGGTGGAGATCGAGTGCATATTGGAGATATGTGATTTTTCATCAAGATGGAGTATTAAATTTAAGTGAAACAAAATCACATTTAAAAGAGGAAATAATTTTACATAATAAGAAAAGAGTAAATTTTGGTTTTTCCTAATTAATGGACATATATGGATACGTTTATTCCCTCTCTAATTGGATAATCAATTTTTTTCCATACACGTGTTAACTTCGACATTAAGTAATTGATTGTTATAAATATAGCTTAAAAAGAGAGACAAAAGGTGTGGAAATGAATTTAGTGTCTCTCTTTTTTCATCCTTGTCTTCTTTTCCAAACACTAGTGGTATATAGATCAAGATTTGTTCCGACTTGGGTTATTGATTCTATTTTTTTGTTTACTTTTATTAGGTAGATTAATTATAAACAATTTTTTAGAATCGATATAAAGGTTGGTTGGGTGGAATCTTATGAGTTGGGTTTTTTTTTTCTTCTATGTTTTTTGAAACTATAATCGTCATTGTTTATGTTCAAATCTCATTATTTTTATCCAATATTATCCCTTTATGATTTTGAATATCTTTGCATGTGCACAATTTTATTTGAACATTCAGGCGGCCGACCTTGCTAGTTCAGCCGGTAGAATTAACCCTTTTTGCACTGTTTTCTTGTTGGTTCGATTTTTTGATCGATTCAGCTGGTGATTTGTTCTATTCAAACGGCTGAATCTTCATAACAGCTATATTTTGAACAGACGCTTTATTTCAGCGAATAGAAACAACTCTTGATTCAAGAGTTGCTTCCATATTCTTTCATGACTACTTTTCACGAATGATTGCAATTCTTAATTCATATATATAACCATGAAATTCATTGTTTTAAGAACTTAATTTTGATTCTATTTCTCATTCTTATTGCCTAAACAATATTTCCATTTGCATTTAATACTTTCGTTCCAATCACTTGTTCATTCAAGCAAATTTCATTAGTGATTAAATAAACTTCTTATCTTCACGAACCACACTGTATACCACAAAGGAGAAGATTATAGGAAGGGTGTATGTTATTGACTTATCAGTGCTAGTCAAGAGCATACTTAATCAAAAGCAATTTTACCGGTTGTATTAGAAGACTTGTTCGATTTCCTACGTGGTTGAAGTCCTATTTTGTTGCATAGGCAGTAGAATACCTGTTCGGTTGCTCCAGAGGTGTAATAATTGTTCCTCTAGGTCAAGTAAGGGTTTATAGTTGAATTTCAGAAGGAGTCTAGGACTAGACATAGAATGGAAAGTTCAAACCAATATGAATATCTCTGATGTCATTTACTTTATTATTTACCTTTACGCTTATATTCTGCACTAGTAAGATAACATAGTTAATATTCCATATTATACGATCCTTATTCACTTTCATTTGGTGTCAAAGTCTGGAATTCTATCGATCGTCACAAAATCATAGGAAAGATCTCAAAGCTTAATTTTATTATTTTAGGAAAGATGAAATATGTTGAACTAGAAACTGAGAAATTGAAAAATGAGATCTCAAAGCTTAATTTTATTATTTTAGGAAAGATGAAATATGTTGAACTAGAAACTGAGAAATTGAAAAATGAGAAATTAAATTTACAAAATCAACTTGGTGTTTTAAAAAATAATTATGAGGCTCTTAAAGATTTTCTAGATGAACAAAATACTATGTTTGGAAAGAGATATATGCTTTCAAAGGAGGCTATCCACTGGGATCGAGAGAAAGGTTTCGAAGGTTTCGAAAGTATAGTTGTCAAAACAAATAACCAACACTTATTTAAAAGAAAAACCATGGCATATTAATAAACAAAATATTTGAAATGGAACTTATGAAGAAGTCTGAATGGGTTAAAGAAATTAACCAAGTTATATTTTTTGCTTCTTCATATATGTACATATTCACATTGTAATGAACCTGAAATGGTACGGTGGGGAAGGACCGAATAACCAGTTAGTTTGACCCAGTAGTAAATATAAATTAAGGATATTAGCAGGAGCCAGTAGGTTTACAGTAAGCCCATGAAAACTATGTAAGGGAAAAGATATTGGCAGCGACCTATAGGTTCATAGTTAGTCCACGAAAATTATGTATAATTAAAGATTTCAGTTAGACAGGTTTATAGTTAGCCCATGAAAACTATATCCGGACAAGAAAATGAAATATTGATCGATAGTCAATAGGTTCCTAGTTAGCCCATGACAACTAGGGTAAAAGAAAGATATTGACCGTTAGTCAATAGGTTCCTAGTCAGTCCATGAAAACTAGGATAAAAGAAATGATATTGGAGTTACCAATAGATTCATAGTAATCCCATAAAAAATCTATAAATGGACAGGGAGTCCTTATAAGTCTATCCAATTATTAGTAAGCCTATGAAAACTATTAGGTTAATAGTAATCCTAGAAACTAGTATTATGACGGTTAAAAGGAATTAGGGATGGGTAATCCAGAGCTAATTCAATTGTTTTGCATATCATCACACAATAAAGTTTGAATTGAATTAACCATTGTGGATGCAGGGGCACAGAAAATGGTTTATAAAGGTTTTAAGATACTAATGAGGGGAAACTCGTTTCGCTAAGCGGCGTGGTCTCACTAGATATCTAAATGATTTGAGATGGTATATTATTATTCATACTAGGCATTATGTCTGAATCAAAGTTTATGTTTTCCTTTTGAACTCTCGGGTAATCAATTGATTTCGAGTAGTTTGAGATTTAGGGTTTTCAGGTACCTCTTAAGACGAAAAAGCTTCCGGAGTCAGGTAGACGGCATGTAATTATTTAAGTTCTCTCATGTGATTCTTGTATGTTGTTTTGTTAATGCAAAGTTGTTTGTTGACTTGTATACACTTTGATCACCAAAGGGGCATCTTCATATGTCGCTCTTGGAGTATATTGTAATAATTATATTTTTTCTAAACATGGTTAATGTTGTGGGATTATGTAAAGAATGTTGAAATAAGTTAGGAATGGAATGTGAAAGTTGTTTTGAAATTTTAAACTTTTTCCATATCCATGTGTTTTTATATATCAATTTATCTAACATTATCGTATTTGGCCGCCGAGGATTAACAATTGTGGATGTCTGTAGCATCCGTAACTGTTAGTTTTGGGCCTCCAAGTGGAGGATGTTACAAATGAGATGGATTTCGAATAGTAAATGTTTCGTACATATAATGGAGAACGAGAATTTATAGATAATAGAACTGCAGCAAATTCGGTACATGAAACTCATTATTTTACAAATAGTTTGGGGTAGGTATTTTTTATCAATAAATATTTTTAATATTTCACTCATCTATTAAATTCTTTTTGTCAATGACAAAGGGGGGTGGATATGATTGATAGGGGGAGTATTCAGTCGGGGGAGTAATATTGCATTTATATATTTACAAAACTTGAAGTTGTCATCATTAAAAAGGGAGAGAATGTTAGAACCTTGAATTTTGATGTTTTGATTGTGACAACTATATTGTATATATTATATGAGCTAACCATATTTGCAGGAGAAGATATTCTTTTACTCGAGAAATAATCTAATAGATTGCAGACCAGATTCCATATAAGAAGCTTAAGTAATATGTTTAGTCTATGGTCTGAAACTAGTAGTAAATTCACGTTAGTAGTAAATTCATGTTAAAATCTCTCCGAAGTGGTATATGCACACACACGCAATTTAAAGATTTTCAAAACATTGTTTTATATGCTAAAGTTTTAAAAAAAGTAGCCTATATGTTAAAGTTTTCTTAAAAAAACATTCTTTATATGCTAGAAAACACTCATTTCAGCCGGCTGAATGGCTACAGTTAGTCGACAGAAATTTGTGCTTGTGCATAATTTTTTTTGAACATTCAGACGGCCGACCTTGCAAGTTCAGCTGGCCGAATTAACCCTTTTTACACTATTTTCTTGCTGGTTCCATTTTTTGATCGATTCAACTGGCTAATTTGTTCTACTCCAATGGATGAATCTTTATAACAGCTATATTTTGAATAGACACTTCATTTCAGCGAATAGAAACAACTCTTAATACAAGAGTTGCTTCCATATTCTTTCATGGCTACTCTTCACGAATGATTGCAACTCTAAATTCATATATATAGCCACGAAATTCGTTGTTTTAAGAACTTAATTCTGGTTCAATTTCTCATTCTTAATATCTAAATAATCTCGCCATATCATTACTTTCGTTCTAATCACTTGTTCATTCAAGCAAATTTCATTAGTGAGTAAATAAACATCCTATCTTCACGAATCACACGATATACCACAAAGGAGAAGACTGTAAGAAGGGTGTACGTTATTGGCTTATCAGTGCTACTCAAGAGCAAACTTAGCCAGAAGAAATTTTACCGGTTGTATTAGAAGTTTTATTTGGTTGCTTAGGCAGTTTAAGTCATATTTTGTTGCTTAGGCGGTAGAAGTCATGTTTGGTTGCTCAAGCGGTGTAATACCTGATCCTCCGGGTCAAGTGAGGGTTTATAGTTGAATTCCAGAAGGAATCCGGGACTGGACGAAGAATAGGAAGTTCAAACTAGTATAAAAATCTATGGTGTCATTTATTTTATTATTTACCTTTATATTTATATTCCATACCAATAAGATAACTTAGTTAATATTCCATATTATATGATCCTTAGTCACTTGTATTGGTATCAGAGCCTGGAATTCTATCGTTCGTCGCAACATTATAGAATATTAGCCAAAAAAAGATCAGTTTGAAATACAACAAGCAAAATCCCTGTCAAAGCCACAAATGAAGACTACAAAAAGGTACTTTCTAATTTACAAATTTTAGTAAATGATAATAATGAATTAATTAGTATAAGCGATAAGATCTCAAAGCTTAATTTTATTATTTTAGAAAAGATGGAATATGTTGAAATTGAAACTGAGAAATTGAAAAATGAGAACTTAAATTTAGAAAATCAACTTGGTGTTTAAAAAAATAATTTTGAGGCTCTTAAAGTATTTCTAGATGAAAAAAATACTATGTTTGAAAAAGAAAAAGGAAATTTTTCAAAAGAAATTACGGATTTGAAAAGACAAAATGATTTATTACAAACATCCTTAGATAATTTAGGATCTCGAAATTTTCTTCTCAAAAATGAGAACTGTGTGTTAAAAAGGAGAATTCTGAATTAAATAAGCAAATTGATATTTTGGAAATAGTAATATTTCTTTTGGACATAATAATTGTTACCTTAAAGTTAAATTAGATAAACTTAAAACTGAAGTCACAAAATTTAATAAAGGTCAAAACGATTTAAACATGAGTTTATCTAATTCTAGACCTTTAAGTGATAAAAATGGTTTAGGATATAGTAAAATTGATCGTAGAAATATCATTAGATACGCTTTCATGTATAGTAAAAATGTTAATGCTAGTACTAGATTTCGAGTACAGTCTAAATCTAATTTTTGTAGAAATTCAAGTACTGCTATGACCAATAATGTTTATAATATGTCTAGAAGTACAAAATCATTGACGGAAAATATGAATAAAAGTTATCAAAGTATTTGGGTTCCTATTAATTCGAAAAATAGGAAAAAGGCATAATTATTTTGACACGTTGGTTAATAATGAAAATTTTATTCTCAAAGGTTCAACCAAACCCACTTGGGTATGGTTACCTTCAATCTAATCCATTGGACCCTAACATAGAAAGTGGGTATCAAAATATAGAATTCAATTTTTGTAGGTACCCAAGAAAGATAGAAGGATGAGATGGATTTCGAATAACAAGTGTTCTGTACATACAATGGAGAACAAGAATTTATAGATAATGGAACTGCAGCAAATTCGGTACATCTAACTCATTTTTTATAAATAGTTTGGGGTAGGTGTTTTTTATCAAGAAATATTTTTAAAATTTCTCCTATCTAATAAGTTTTCCTTTTTATCAATGACAAAGGGGGATAATATGATTGATATGGGATGCATTATCTTGTTCTTCCTCAACTGCTGCCACATTTATTTCTCAAGGAAAACGTCCCACACCTCAATTTACATGGTCAACTTTCGAAGAGCATACTAGTAGTGACACTAGTGGCACGGGTAGTGGTGCTCAAGGAGCTTCTAGACCAGGAAAGGAGCCCGCACAAGAGGGAGAATACAATTGGGATCTTGATGAGTAGATCTTTTAGTGAGTGAGTTGGGTATGAATTATTTGCTTATCTAAAAACTTTATTGTCATTTTAAACATATTGAATCTTGCAACTTATTTATCTGTTGAGACTTGTACTAAATAGTCTCTCTTTGATATTTATCTCTGCACTTTTACATTTATATTTTGTTTGTTGTCTCTCCTTTTTGTCGATGACAAAGGGGGAGAAGAATTGTCCTAATCATCTTTATGCAGGTACAAGAAGCATCATATATTCAGGGGGAGTATTTTATATCTGTTCTCTAGGATTCTTTAATATATATAGGTTTGTCATCAATCAAAAGGGGGAAGAATGTTGAATCACTAGTTTTTGATTCATGACAAAGTAAGAAAAGGAGAATTCACGACAAAAAAAAACGGACTATGGCTATATCATCAAAGACTTTTCATCTATGCTTTCACTGTCTAGTATGTATGATTGAGTCTTAGAATTATGTTAAAATCTATCCTTAAGTAGTCCGCACTTCATATGTCACATCAAAAATCAAAACAGAAGCATACTTATAAAAATGTCATAGCCAGTCGACTGACCAAACCCAACCAGTCGACTGACTGTGTACATATACGATATGCACTGTTTATTTTTTAAATATATTGCATAGTCGGTCGACTGACCAAGAACGACCAATCGACTGACCTGAGACCAACTGCCATATTTTCAAAAAGACATCTTCTTCTCTGAAAGGATGCAACCCTTCTCTGAATGGAAATAGTTGCTTCTTTTCGTCAGAACCCTTCACCAATTGTAGTAACTCTTCAACTACTATATATAGATACTCCCAAACACTTCATACTTACCGATTTTCATTCTAACTATCTAATACTCTTCTTGTGCTATAATCTTTGCATTCAAACAGCGAACATACTTTCTACTGCTTTGAATCTACAAATAACTTTCTTAATCTTTGGTTCTTAGCATTACCTTCTCTTCATATCTTCACATACATTTTATATATACTTGAGGATTTGATTATAGGAAGCTTGTACTATCAGAGACAAATCAGTGTTATCAAGAACACATAGTGTCAGATATTCTTTATATTAGTGAAGTCCTCTTCTGCTGCTGAGGCGAAAATCTTGTTCTGCTGCTCAGGTGTCTGTTCTGCTGCACAGACTGTGTATACCTGTTCCTCCAGGTTAAGTGAGGATTGTTGTTAGTTAAATTCCAGAAGGAGTCTAGGACTTGAAGTAGGACAGTGCTCCGAACCAGTATAAAATCTCTGGTGTCATTTTACTATACTACTTTTATATTCCACACTATTTATACTCTGTGTTACTTTTATCCATATTATACGGTTCTATACACTTTCATTTGGTATCAGAGCAAGGCATCTTATAACCGTGACAAAGTTATCTGATATTTTGCTAATATGGAAAATAACACCAGCACTACCGCTAACACTGTCACTAGTTTTATTGAAGGTCAATCCACTGCCCGACCTCCATTTTTTAATGGCTTGAATTATAATTATTGGTCTACTCGTATGAGAATTTATATGCAGTCTAATAGTTTTGAATCATGGAATATCACACAGAATGCATACACTCTTCCTACTGGAGAATACTCCACTTGGTCAAACACATAAAAATTAGATGCTACTGCCAATGCTAAAGCTATGAACATGTTATTTTGTGCTCTAGATAGAAATGAATTTAATCGTGTTAGCATGTGTCAAACTGCTTAAGAAATATGGAGAATGCTTAAAATCACTCGTGAAGGAACTAACAAAGTCAAACAAAGCAAAATCTCCATGCTCAAAAATTAGTTTCAAAACTTTAGAATGAAACAAGATGAATCTATTAATGATATGTACTCTAGATTTCAAGATATCTATCATTCACTATTAGGATTAGGAGAAAAGTACACTGATTTTGATATTGTATCCAAAATCCTAAACTCCTTAACGGATGAATTGGAAAGAAAAGTCTTGGCTATTGAAGAAGCTAATGACTTCTCTACCATAAAACCTGAAGAGTTAATAGGAAATCTAATGTCCTATGAAGTGAATTTGTAGGCAAAACGAGTACAAGCACAAGACAAAAAGAACATAGCTTTTCATGCTGAAGAAGAAAAAGATCAAGATTCGGATGAAGAAGATCTAGCAGTTATTGCCAAAAATTTCAAAAAGTTCTTGAAATTCTGAAAAAATAACAAAAATAAGGGAAAAAGAAATTTTCCAAACAAACCATCATCCTCAGTTCTAAAATGTTTCAATTGTCATAAGAAAGGTCATATTCAGAAGGAATGCCCAGAATTAAAGAAAAAATATTTCAACAAAGGCAGAAAAGACAATAAAAAGAAAGCATTCTCGGTAACATGGGATGAGTCAGACACTTCTTCATCAGAGAATAGTAGTGACAAAGAAAACGAGCAAGCAAATGTCTGCTTCATGGCTACTGAAAACGAGGTTAGTGATTTTACTTTTGATGATATGATTGAAATAAATTCAAAACTAGTTGATACTTTGAAAAATATCAAAAGAAAATATAAGGAGACTCATGAACATCAGAACAAAGCAGAATTCGAAAGAGATACGTTTAAGGATGAGAAAAAAATACTAGAGGAAGAACTTGAAAAATTACAAGAATCATTCTCTAATATCAATTCTCAACTCACTCTTTTGAGTCAAGAAATTGAAACTCAAAAAGAGAAGAATGACGCTCTTGTTTCTGAAAATCATGAACTAAAAACAAAAGTAAAATTGATAGAATTGGATAATACTAGTCTCAAAACTAAGTTAGAAAGCATCACCAAAAATGTATCGAACTTTAATAAAGGAAGAGAAACTTTATCAAAAATTATTGATAACTCTCAGTCTGTTTCAAGTAAGAAAGGATTAGGATATGTTAAGAAAATAACAGCTCCACCTAAAAAGAAAATTAGGAGAAATGATAATCCTATTACAGTTCAGCCAAAAAGGAATTTTTTCTCAAAAAGCATAAAAGTTTGGGTTCCTAAAACAAACAACAGTTTGATTAGGAAGAAATAAATAAACACCTTTTAAGAAATTGTTCATAAAAATAAAGATTATATTTTTAAATGGGATACTGAGCCCTCTTGGGTTTGGTTTCCTAAGATTTAACTCTTAGGACCCAATTTAAAAAGGTGGGTACCAATATTATATTATATTTGTTGTAGGTCCTGCTCAAGAAAAAAGGAAAATGGATACTCGACAGTGGTTGCTGTAACATCCCGCCTTTTCGCACACTTTAAACCAACACACGTGCCAATTAAAAGCATACGCAAGGGCGGATTGTTATGGGGTAAATAAGAAAAAAAGAGAAGAAATAAAACAAAATAGAATCTCACAGCGGAAGGATAAAATATAATAATAAATATACAGTTCATAAACGGTTACAAAACAGTTAATTCTTCTTTATACAATAAATATCAGAGTTACACATACCAATACAAACAATGCAGCGGAATAGAAAGAGTGTGGTGCAATACTATAAATAATATAATACGGATTCTTCGTCTTCGTCCTCCAAAGCTAAAATCTTCGATCCTGAAACGCTCGGACTGACCCGAGCGAATTTGAAAAGACAAAAACACTCGAGTCAGAACTAAAAGATCTTATGTGAGTTAAATTAACAGAAATAAATATGAGTGCAGTAACTCAAGAGATGCTCGGGATTTACATCTCCTAAGGATCCGTTAAACTATTTACTATGTAGTATATTGCGCTATTATAATAGTGTCTATTTGTAAAGTAAACTTACTTTTAATAGCGTTAAGGGGTTACCCATATAGCCCTTAACACAAATAATGCCAATAGTCTATACAGTACCGTAATACCTCCTGATCGGGAAGCTACCAGAAGATACTCCATAGGTACGACACAAATAGAAACTCGTAGTAAAGGCTCGGTATGGTAGGTGACACGGCACAACTAGGCAATGCCAGGGTAGATATACCAATTGCTATCCAGGCTGGTGGAAACGCGTAGCCGCAGTTACCGCCCACCTCGGACTAACTCCCCAAAATCAAAATATAGAAGTGGCCACTGAATCAATCCAAAATCAAAGTATAATATCGAAGAGGAGGGTCCGATCAGAGGAATGACCTCATTGGCCTGAGAATCGCTCCTGTTTTAGCCACCTTATGCCAACTCACGGGAGTCGGGTCCACGTATTTACCTTACAGGAAACGTCGCCACCGCCTACTTCATTCTGGAATCTCCACCGCGTACACGGTTAGTCAAAGTGGTTTTCGGTATCGACAGAGAGTATGTCCATATCCGATCCCGGTCTCTTTGCCAACCCATCGTTATTATAACACCGCGGTCATTTAAAAATAGGTTATACTTTAAAAATCAGAATAAACATTCTATTTCATAACCATGAATACGATATCATTTCAAAACCCAAAACCATATTTTATCACTTATCCCAAATATAATTCTTTTCCAAAATCAAAATGCTTTAACTTCATATCGTCTGAAAATCAAATATTTTCAAAGCATAGTATTTTGAAAATCATAATTTAAAACCATAACTTCTAAAACTTGAATGGTTTGGATATTCAACGGTATATGAATTAAAAGGTTTAACTTAAATGTTACTTTGTAAAGAAAATAGTTCTCATGGCTTTACAAATACATTTCTTTATTAAAGTCTAAACCAAAATTTGTATTATCTCTCTCAAGTTCCAAAACCACTTCAATTATATATATATATATATATATATATATATATATATATATATATATATATATATATATCCATTTGGAGTATTAATATTTCAAAACTAAAGTTGGAATTTATTCCTTCAACCAAATTAAATGTTCTATTATTTAGTCTTGAATATTCACATAAAATCCATAAATAAATAAGAACTCCAATTTCTAGTAATAAAATATATATTTTTTTCAATTCAAATTATACTAGAATATTCATTTCAATTTATCTTGGAAAAAAATCCAATTATAAATATCATATCTTAAAATTTCCAAACTTAACATTTAAACATATGATACAAATTATCAAACTCCATTTTCTTAAATTTTTCCATTTTTAATAAAGAGATTTATACACCTTTTAATTTCAAAATTTTCAACTTCATATGTGTATATATATGGAAGAATAATATTTATACAATATAAAATTTAAGATTATTATAAACCGTATTCCATCCAAACCATAGAAATCACCTTTAAATAGTTATATATATACCGCGGTGCCTGTATATAATTTTCTATCCTATGGTCAAGTGATACGGATATTTATCATTTCAATCCGCAATTTAAAAGATATAAAATTTTGCGGTTGTATATCATTTCAAACCACAATCCCGAATGAAATGAAATATGCATGATAATTTGCAATTTAATGATATACAATAAACATGCATTCATCAACATCATCCATCATCCAAATCACAATCATCAATCAGTATCAATCAATAACAATATTATTTTTGGTACTACATAACAGGTAATACTGGCAATTTTATTCAAATTAAATTTAACAGCTATTAATCTACAGTCTATATTCAGTAATAAATTATATAACTGTTAACTAGCAGTTCATATACAAACAAATAAATTTTAACTGTAAATTTATACGCAATAAATTAATTAAATTAACAGTTAAATTAAATAAATGCAATTCAACAGATATGAATAAAATAAACATGCCAAATACTCATAAATAAATTTCTATTCATTTCTAAAATTAATTTAAACAAACATAAAAGCTTCTAGTAGTTGTGAGTGGGTTAAAACACTCACCTTTTGAATTTAAATCGAATTTAAATTCGATTTAAACCCAAAAATTCGCCCTTCTCGGAATTCGTCCAAACCAGCATCAAAACGTCAGAAATTCCGATACGATCCCAGCAAAACAAACCGCGCGTGAATCCGAGCTCATATGCAAAAGTTATGAAAATTTGAAAAATGGAAAATTCTGGTCCTGTATCGACTTCGGGTTCGACTTCGGTGCGCCGCCTCAATTCCCCGGTGCCTGCTTGGAGTTTTCGCCAAAACGACCCGGAGCGACCCGAGTCATTTTCTTCCTGACCCGAAGTTGCTCTAGGGTTTTCTCCCCTGAAACCCGAAGCGCGACCAAAAGCTGCTGCAGATCCGCAATTTTTTTTTTTTTTTTAAAAAAAAAATTGAATTTTTTTTTTTGGAATTTGGGAATTAGGTTTTTTTTCTGCCATTAGAATGAGGAGGTGAGAAGGAGATGTATGTATAGAAAATGAAAATAAGGAGTAGCTAGGATTTAATAGCTGGGTTTATATAGAGGGTTAGAGGTAGCGTAGATAGACCGTAGAATGAACGTGCGGAACAAACTATGGCCCAAAAGCCCGCTATGTCTCCGGAACAAAATTTCGTAAATCTATATATCCAAATAGGTAATTTAATATATTCTGAACGCGATGGAAAAAGTTTCACGTCCAAATTTGATCGTATGAAGAAGTTATGCTGAAAACAAAATTTCCAAATTGATTTCAAATTGATTTTATTAAAATTGATTTCAAGGCGTTTCACGCCCGTACGATCAAACGACAAGTCCGATCGATACGAAACTTGAAACCCTCTAATAATTCACTGATACGGATCCGATGAAACTGGTTTCGTCGAAATCCGAGTCCGTGGCCAAAATGGCTATTTTTAATATTCATTAAATAAATTATAAAAATCCAAATTTTATATTAAATTCTAAAATTAGCCAAATTTTATTTCTTATATGATTCGTAATCAATTGAAAAGATTTAACAGGTTTAGCTGTGAATTAAAAGTTGACAGTATATTAATTGCAATGTTAATTTCTACACTTTCTTATATTTAAGAATTTTATAAATTACATTCTCAAAACCCATACTTTAGATTTTTAATCTTTATATTCTCAACTTTCACCTAAAATAAAGATGCCATAAACATTAGTTCCTGATTCACATCATTATTCTTTAAGTCTAATTTAAATCTCAATAACGTAGTATTTAACGTTAGAATCCATTTTATTATACATAAATTCCAAATTTTACTGACCCAAATTTTCTTCTTTTCATTCCATATCAATTGTCAATCCTATAAGAAAAATTAACATTAGGTTCATACTTATTACAAATAACTCCAATTTATTCCAAATAATAATTACATAACTATTAAATATTAAATCCATTTAATTGCAATAAATTCAATTGATTGCAATTAATTTCCAAATAAATTTGGATCTTTATTTGGTTATACAAAAAAAATCCGTTATCACTTACCTAACAAAGTTATTATTACTTAAGATCTCATTGCATCCCCATTTTCACATTTTCATTTCCTGATTTCTTTACTTTATTCTACATAAATTATTATAAATGGGATTTTTCTTGGTTACATCTTATTTGTATTTAACATTACTCATTCACCAATTCATTTCACTTTAACTGCGGTAAATTGGCGGATAAATTGAATTTGATTCCCAAAATTTAAATTAACAAGCAACAAGAATAGGTAACACACAATAGTCGTTACGCTAAATTCTAGTCACCTAAATAAGCTTTTATTACTTTACAAAATGGAATAACTTTTAAACTCATAAATGTAATACCAAAACCGTTATAAATCCAATAAATTTCCAAATCGAAGTTTGTACACATTTTACACAACTATTATGATTTCTCACAGAACGTTGAATTTATTAAATGACCATTTATTTAAAATTTAATTCCCTTAATTGAATCAAATGCTTATAATTTTTACATTCTTACCATTCCTTCCCATTATAAATTCATTAACGGATTTACAAATCTCTATCTTCCAAATATTAAATAACCAAACTGATTACAACCACTGTTCTTATCAAATTTTCATAAATTTGTTCAAATCTATACTCTTTTTCCATATAAATAAATTTTATGTTACTACTAGATTTTTTTATCCACTACAGCCATTAAATTTTTACTATTTACACTTATTACATCTTTGTATTAATGAATCCCATTCAAGTTAGTATTTATATTAATATTCACAAATTCAACATTTATGTGTTTCTTAAAATTAACTTTCAACCAAATGTGCCAATTTACATTTCATTTCTATTCAATATATATTCATTTTATTCCGTTCATTTAGGTACTGCATTGAAATATATTTATTCTCTAATACTAACGTTATTATCATTAAATTATGATTGAATTCCAAGTTTTTATTCAATACCTTGAACAATAACTTACATATTAACCAAATCCTTCTTCTACTTAATTCAAATTGGATTATGTTCCAATTCCTATAACCTAGGTCTTGAGTCACCATTTACATAATTAAATTTATCGTTTATTTCAATCTTCGTTTATAATTTAAAGTTCTACTAAACTAAATTACAAAACTTATGAACTTTAACAAATTTAATCCACCAATTAAATTTTTCTGATGTTTATATATTGCAATTCAATTCAGATATTATTTCATTAATACCATTTTAATCAACTAATTATGACTTATAACCACAACACAAATCTTCGTTATTCTACCTATTGCCATATAACGTTTCAATTGTTAAATCTTTAATCTCAGTTACTATATCCAACTCCTACATTTACTATAAATTAGATTAAAAATTATATTAAGTTAATCCATTTAATATTATCAAATTTAACGGGTCATTACAATCTCCCCCACTCAAAACTTTTCGTCCCCGAAAACGAAAAAGAAGGGAGAAGGAAGAGTAAAACAGTACATCTTATTTCAAACATTAACTTATTGACAATATTACTAAATTAATTCCCTTATATAAAATATACCAGTTTTATAATCATTATATTCTTTTGTACTTAAATTATTAAAGTTGGGAAAATATTTTCACAAAATTCTAAGTCCAAAATTTTCGGAAAATTTTGGCAGTCTCCTTTGTACGGTGCGGCTCGGGAGAAAACATAATATCAAAATATACAAATATATTACATATATTATCAAAATATTATATCCCAACCCGGGAAAAATAGCGCTTTAAACGTAATCCGAAAACGTACCTATTTGTTGGGCGATATACGCTTATTATTTTGGAACCAAAAGCAGTAGCAGTTGCTTCCATCACCTGTATTCACTTATATAATCTAAAAGGTTAAATATTTATATTAAAGTGAACTATTCAAGTGGATTCAATCATTAATCAACCAAACAATTCAACAACCATCAACCTTACAAACAACATACATACACAAACAAAGCAACCATTTAATCCATCAAACAAATAGTTGTTTGGTTCAAACTTGAAATTTGTATGAAATGAAATTAACTGTCAAGTGCATCCTTTACTCAACAGTCTTAGATGGAACAAGGATAGATTATTTATTCATCCAACAACTTCAAATTTCTTACCCAACAAACATAAATCAACAATAACAATTCAAACCAACAACCAAATTAACTTATTATACATTTATTTCATGCTTCAGTGGGTTGATTTTCTTTCTTTCATTCATGGAGGGATTTCTTTGTTTCTTACAATTTTATTTTCCATTTATTACAAAATTCATTATATTTGTATTCCAATTTATTGACTAAAGTATATATCGTCTATTTATACTACTTACCTTTACTTATATAGTAAAATTTCCAATTTATCTTAAGCTTATACAATTAATTCTCATTAACAATAGCAAATTAATAGAATATCTTTAGTACCTCAAGCTTCACTTGTAAGATTTCTCCTTTCATTTTCTTAATAACATTGCAACTTTTTATTATATGGTAAGTTATGTATGTTTTAAGAATGTAAGTGAAAATTTACAAGTTTCTTCTCCATTCCTTTAATTAATATATATTCGTTTTATAAATTACAATTTCGACTTACCTTTAATCTCATTCATTTATTTAATGTTGAAGTTTCCATTATATTTAATTACAGTAACCCTCTACTTACACTTAATTTATTAACCTTATAACTAGCATTCCTATAAGTGAAAGATTTTACTCATTCATTAACTATGGATTGCAGTCATTTATATTTTTTCCTACTTTCCATTATATTAGAATAGGGGAAATTAAGGCGTACTTAAGTTAATAACCCTACAATCAAACTTTATAAATTAAGGAATTTCATTTTATTTACTTAAGTTCATATCACCTATTAATAATTCTTGACTTATTTTCAGTAAAATTTCAGTTATAACTTAAGTTTATACCATTAAATTCTCATTTAATATAACAATTCATTGAATACTTCATTTTTTTTCCAAAATTTCCTACTTGTAAAATATTCAATTCCAATCTCTTATTTAACATTTCAACTTTTTATATTTGGTAAGTTACTTATGTTAAAGAAAAATGCAATTGAACTTATACAAGTTTTATCTCAATTCTCTTAATTCATTGATTATTCAATAAATCTTTACCATTACTAATCAGATAAAATTTTAACTTCCTATATACTTAGCAATAATTCTCTTACTTAAATTAGAGGTTTTCAATCCATTTATTACTTACTTTATATTTCACCAAAATAATTTAAACCATTAATTAGTGGAAAATTTTAGAATTAAATACGGGGTCAAATTTCAAAATTACTTTAAAAATAATAGATAATTAATTTCTTACAACTTTTATATCTCTAATTATCTTTTAAAACAATTAAAATTTTAAATAATTTCAAAACAAATCTGCAGTAGAATTTACTACAGTGGCCTTTCCCCTTCGAAACTCGAAAATGAAAGTCGATGATGCGGCCGTCATCACCGGAATTATTTTCCAGCGACAGAGAGGAAAGTACAAAATTTATATTCTCCAAAATCTTCTTTAAAATAATTTTTCCGAATTATACTAAATATTTATATAAGAAAATACTTATAAACCAAATCCCTATATCCCATAAATCCATTGAAAACAGATTTTCAAAATCCCGGACTTAAGTTCTAAAATCTCCAATTTGATTTATTATAATTTCAACTTAGCTTCAATTGTTATAAATATTTTTATTTCCTAACACCCAATCTATAGCAACCAAATATATATATATATATATATATATATATATCTTTATAAAAATATTTTTATATATAGAAAATATAATAGGCAAAATTATTTCATTCACCTATATTAAAAACAAATATTATGTCGGTCTGTCCTATTAAGTGTTTAGAAATCCCTATTGATGACATAGCGTCCCATGCATCAACCAGAATTTATAAATACAAAACGGAACAGATTAACACAATATCAAAATCTTTTTATAACACTAACAAGTACGCTCCCTCATATATATACACTCAGCGACTCCCATAGGGTATTACTACCCTATTAACAAAGAGTCAAACCCCACAAAGCCAAAGTTTATCGCTAAACCAAAGCTCTGATACCAACTGTAACATCCCGCCTTTTCGCACACTTTAAACCGACACACGTGCCAATTAAAAACATACGCAATGGCGGATTGTTATGGGGTAAATAAGAAAAACAGAGAAGAAATAAAACAAAATAGAATCTCACAGCGGAAGGATAAAATATAATAATAAATATATAGTTCATAAACGGTTACAAAACAGTTAATTCTTCTTTATACAATAAATATCAGAGTTACACATACCAATACAAACAATGCAGCGGAATAGAAAGAGTGTGGTGCAATACTATAAATAATATAATACGGATTCTTCGTCTTCGTCCTCCAAAGCTAAAATCTTCGATCCTGAAACGCTCGGACTGACCCGAGCGAATTTGAAAAGACAAAAACACTCGAGTCAGAACTAAAAGATCTTATGTGAGTTAAATTAACAGAAATAAATATGAGTGCAGTAACTCAAGAGATGCTCGGGATTTACATCTCCTAAGGATCCGTTAAACTATTTACTATGTAGTATATTGCGCTATTATAATAGTGTCTATTTGTAAAGTAAACTTACTTTTTAATAGCGTTAAGGGGTTACCCATATAGCCCTTAACACAAATAATGCCAATAGTCTATACAGTACCGTAATACCTCCTGATCGGGAAGCTACCAGAAGATACTCCATAGGTACGACACAAATAGAAACTCGTAGTAAAGGCTCGGTATGGTAGGTGACACGGCACAACTAGGCAATGCCAGGGTAAATATACCAATTGCTATCCAGGCTGGTGGAAACGCGTAGCCGCAGTTACCGCCCACCTCGGACTAACTCCCCAAAATCAAAATATAGAAGTGGCCACTGAATCAATCCAAAATCAAAGTATAATATCGAAGAGGAGGGTCCGATCAGAGGAATGACCTCATTGGCCTGAGAATCGCTCCTGTTTTAGCCACCTTATGCCAACTCACGGGAGTCGGGTCCACGTATTTACCTTACAGGAAACGTCGCCACCGCCTACTTCATTCTGGAATCTCCACCGCGTACACGGTTAGTCAAAGTGGTTTTCGGTATCGACAGAGAGTATGTCCATATCCGATCCCGGTCTCTTTGCCAACCCATCGTTATTATAACACCGCGGTCATTTAAAAATAGGTTATACTTTAAAAATCAGAATAAACATTCCATTTCATAACCATGAATACGATATCATTTCAAAACCCAAAACCATATTTTATCACTTATCCCAAATATAATTCTTTTCCAAAATCAAAATGCTTTAACTTCATATCGTCTGAAAATCAAATATTTTCAAAGCATAGTATTTTGAAAATCATAATTTAAAACCATAACTTCTAAAACTTGAATGGTTTGGATATTCAACGGTATATGAATTAAAAGGTTTAACTTAAATGTTACTTTGTAAAGAAAATAGTTCTCATGGCTTTACAAATACATTTCTTTATTAAAGTCTAAACCAAAATTTGTATTATCTCTCTCAAGTTCCAAAACCACTTCAATTTATATATATATATATATATATATATATATATATATATATATATATATATATCCATTTGGAGTATTAATATTTCAAAACTAAAGTTGGAATTTATTCCTTCAACCAAATTAAATGTTCTATTATTTAGTCTTGAATATTCACATAAAATCCATAAATAAATAAGAACTCCAATTTCTAGTAATAAAATATATATTTTTTTCAATTCAAATTATACTAGAATATTCATTTCAATTTATCTTGGAAAAAAATCCAACTATAAATATCATATCTTAAAATTTCCAAACTTAACATTTAAACATATGATACAAATTATCAAACTCCATTTTCTTAAATTTTTTCATTTTTAATAAAGAGATTTATACACCTTTTAATTTCAAAATTTTCAACTTCATATGTATATATATGGAAGAATAATATTTATACAATATAAAATTTAAGATTATTATAAACCGTATTCCATCCAAACCATAGAAATCACCTTTAAATAGTTATATATATACCGCGGTGCCTGTATATAATTTTCTATCCTATGGTCAAGTGATACGGATATTTATCATTTCAATCCGCAATTTAAAAGATATAAAATTTTGCGGTTGTATATCATTTCAAACCACAATCCCGAATGAAATGAAATATGCATGATAATTTGCAATTTAATGATATACAATAAACATCCATTCATCAACATCATCCATCATCCAAATCGCAATCATCAATCAGTATCAATCAATAACAATATTATTTTTGGTACTACATAACAGGTAATACTGGCAATTTTATTCAAATTAAATTTAACAGCTATTAATCTACAGTCTATATTCAGTAATAAATTATATAACTGTTAACTAGCAGTTCATATACAAACAAATAAATTTTAACTGTAAATTTATACGCAATAAATTAATTAAATTAACAGTTAAATTAAATAAATGCAATTCAACAGATATGAATAAAATAAACATGCCAAATACTCATAAATAAATTTCTATTCATTTCTAAATTAATTTAAACAAACATAAAAGCTTCTAGTAGTTGTGAGTGGGTTAAAACACTCACCTTTTGAATTTAAATCGAATTTAAATTCGATTTAAACCCAAAAATTCGCCCTTCTCGGAATTCGTCCAAACCAGCGTCAAAACGTCAGAAATTCCGATACGATCCCAGCAAAACAAACCGCGCGTGAATCCGAGCTCGTATGCAAAAGTTATGAAAATTTGAAAAATGGAAAATTCTGGTCCTGTGTCGACTTCGGGTTCGACTTCGGTGCGCCGCCTCAATTCCCAGGTGCCTGCTTGGAGTTTTCGCCAAAACGACCCGGAGCGACCCGAGTCATTTTCTTCCTGACCCGAAGATGCTCTAGGGTTTTCTCCCCTGAAACCCGAAGCGCGACCAGAAGCTGCTGCAGATCCGCAATTTTTTTTTTTTTTTTTTTTAAAAAAATTGAATTTTTTTTTTGGAATTTGGGAATTAGGTTTTTTTTTCTGCCATTAGAATGAGGAGGTGAGAAGGAGGTGTATGTATAGAAAATGAAAATAAGGAGTGGCTAGGGTTTAATAGCTGGGTTTATATAGAGGGTTAGAGGTAGCGTAGATAGACCGTAGAATGAACTTGCGGAACAAACTATGGCCCAAAAGCCCGCTATGTCTCCGGAACGAAATTTCGTAAATCTATATATCCAAATAGGTAATTTAAAATATTCTGAACGCGATGGAAAAAGTTTCACGTCCAAATTTGATCGTATGAAGAAGTTATGCTGAAAACAAAATTTCCAAATTGATTTCAAATTGATTTTATTAAAATTGATTTCAAGGCGTTTCACGCTCGTACGATCAAACGACAAGTCTGATCGATACGAAACTTGAAACCCTCTAATAATTCACCGATACGGATTCGATAAAACTGGTTTCGTCGAAATCCGAGTCCGTGGCCAAAATGGCTATTTTTAATATTCATTAAATAAATTATAAAAGTCCAAATTTTATATTAAATTCTAAAATTAGCCAAATTTTATTTCTTATATGATTCGTAATCAATTGAAAAGATTTAACAGGTTTAGCTGTGAATTAAAAGTTGACAGTATATTAATTGCAATGTTAATTTCTACACTTTCTTATATTTAAGAATTTTATAAATTATATTCTCAAAACCCATACTTTAGATTTTTAATCTTTATATTCTCAACTTTCACCTAAAATAAAGATGCCATAAACATTAGTTCCTGATTCACATCATTATTCTTTAAGTCTAATTTAAATCTCAATAACGTAGTATTTAACGTTAGAATCCATTTTATTATGCATAAATTCCAAATTTTACTGACCCAAATTTTCTTCTTTTCATTCCATATCAATTGTCAATCCTATAAGAAAAATTAACATTAGGTTCATACTTATTACAAATAACTCCAATTTCTTCCAAATAATAATTACATAACTATTAAATATTAAATCCATTTAATTGCAATAAATTCAATTGATTGCAATTAATTTCCAAATAAATTTGGATCTTTATTTGGTTATACAAAAAAAATCCGTTATCACTTACCTAACAAAGTTATTATTACTTAAGATCTCATTGCATCCCCATTTTCACATTTTCATTTCCTGGTTTCTTTACTTTATTCTACATAAATTATTATAAATGGGATGTTTCTTGGTTACATCTTATTTGTATTTAACATTACTCATTCACCAATTCATTTCACTTTAACTGCGGTAAATTGGCGGATAAATTGAATTTGATTCCCAAAATTTAAATTAACAAGCAACAAGAATAGGTAACACACAATAGTCGTTACGCTAAATTCTAGTCACCTAAATAAGCTTTTATTACTTTACAAAATGGAATAACTTTTAAACTCATAAATGTAATACCAAAACCGTTATAAATCCAATAAATTTCCAAATCGAAGTTTGTACACATTTTACACAACTATTATGATTTCTCACAGAACGTTGAATTTATTAAATGACCATTTATTTAAAATTTAATTCCCTTAATTGAATCAAATGCTTATAATTTTTACATTCTTACCATTCCTTCCCATTATAAATTCATTAACGGATTTACAAATCTCTATCTTCCAAATATTAAATAACCAAACTGATTACAACCACTGTTCTTATCAAATTTTCATAAATTTGTTCAAATCTATACTCTTTTTCCATATAAATAAATTTTATGTTACTACTAGATTTTTTTATCCACTACAGCCATTAAATTTTTACTATCTACACTTATTACATCTTTGTATTAATGAATCCCATTCAAGTTAGTATTTATATTAATATTCACAAATTCAACATTTATATGTTTATTAAAATTAACTTTCAACCAAATGTGCCAATTTACATTTCATTTCTATTCAATATATATTCATTTTATTCCGTTCATTCAGGTACTGCATTGAAATATATATATTCTCTAATACTAACGTTATTATCATTAAATTATGATTGAATTCCAAGTTTTTATTCAATACCTTGAACAATAACTTACATATTAACCAAATCCTTCTTCTACTTAATTCAAATTGGATTATGTTCCAATTCCTATAACCTAGGTCTTGAGTCACCATTTACATAATTAAATTTATCGTTTATTTCAATCTTCGTTTATAATTTAAAGTTCTACTAAACTAAATTACAAAACTTATGAACTTTAACAAATTTAATCCACCAATTAAATTTTTCTGATGTTTATATATTGCAATTCAATTCAGTTATTATTTCATTAATACCATTTTAATCAACTAATTATGACTTATAACCACAACACAAATCTTCGTTATTCTACCTATTGCCATATAACGTTTCAATTGTTAAATCTCTAATCTCAGTTACTATATCCAACTCCTACATTTATTATTAATTAGATTAAAAATTATATTAAGTTAATCCATTTAATATTATCAAATTTAACGGGTCATTACAGTTGCTCAAAACATATGACAGGAGACAAAGATATGCTATCAAATATTATTTCCTCAGATGGAGGCTCCGTCACATTTGGAGACAACTCCAAAGGATATATCATCGGCAAAGGCGATGTGAGTAACAATCGTATTTCAAATTTACCTCTTATTTCAAATGTTTTACTTGTCAAAAATTTAAAACATAATTTACTTAATATCAGCCAATTGCGTGACAAAGGATTCAAAATCACTTTTTTTGAAAACAAATGTTGTATTTTCGATCAAAGTCAAAATCTTATCTTTGAAGGAAATAGAGATAGAAATATCTATGTTCCGAATATGAAAATAAATCATAATTCAGATATGTGTTTAATAGCCAAAAAAATGTCCTTGGTTATGCCATAAACGATTCTGTCATATTAACTTCAAAACTATAAACAAGTTATCTAAAAATGATTTAATGAAAGGTCTACCAAAAATGAATTTTAAAATTGATCATTCTTGTGATGCATGTTAGTTAGGAAAGTTAACTAAGTCATCTTTTAAATCTAAAAAGGTCATTTCAACTTTACAACCACTTGAATTACTACATATGGATTTATTTAGACCAACACAAGTACAATCCATTAATCATAGTAGATATGTATTTGTTATTGTTGATGATTTTTCTAGATATACTTGGACTATTTTTATAAAAAATAAAAGTGATACCTTTGATAATTTTAAAACTTTTGTTAAAAGAATTCAAAATTTTAAAAATTTGAAAATAAAAAACATAAGAAGTGATCATGGAGGTGAATTCGAAAATGAAGCCTTTGAACATTTCTGTAAGAAAAAAGGGATATTCCATAATTTTTCGTTCCCTAGAACTCCACAACAAAATGGGTTGTAGAACGTAAAAATAGAACCTTACAAGAATGTGCAAGGACTTTGTTAAATGGAAGTACGTTACCAAAACATTTCTGGGCTGAAGCAGTTGCAACAGCTTGTTATGTTTTGAATCGTGTTTCTATTCGACCACTAACAAAGATACTCCTTATGAAGTTCTTAATGGACGAAAACCAAATATTTCTTACTTTAAAGTTTTCGGTTCAAAATGTTTTGTTTTAAACACAAAAGATCAGCTGGGTAAATTTGATCCAAAATCCGATGAAGGAATCTTTCTAGGATATTCAGATCGAAGCAAAGCTTATCGAATTTATAATAAAAGAACAAATATTATCGAAGAAACACTTCATATATCTTTTGATGAGAATTTCAAATCAATCCAAAGAATAAGAGATGATGAAGATTTCCCTGATAATACCATAGAAATTTCAAATCATGAAAATAATGAAAACATTATTCACAATGACAATGGATTAAGATCTCCACCTAGATTATTAAGAGATCATTCGTCTGATAATGTTATTGGTGTAACGAATGCGACTTTTCGACGCTCGAAAACCGACATCAATACGTCCACTGTATCAATTGCCGAGCAATCGAATGCCGGAAAACCGAAATGTTATGGTTAAAGAAGAAGAAAAAGATAGAAGAAGAGAGAAAAAGATAGAACAGAACAGAAAGAAACAACAGAACAATATCAAAATCTCTCAATCGCAGCGGAACAACATATAATAGATAAATGAATAATCTTTAAACAAAGAACTATATCAATTATTACATTACATCACATTACATTACATTATCAGAGTTTACAACAACAAACATCGGAAAAGAAATACTATATACTAGTTGATACGTCATGCCATCCAGCTTGCCTCCAGATCCCTACAGCAACTCCTGAATTCCAGAATATCCTGATAACCTAACTCTAGACTGCCCATGTGGAAACTGGTGGGCACCCAGAGTTTAGGAAGGGAACAATAAACTCCAGGTCAGTCATGGGACTGGTGTGAGAACTTAAAACAGTTATTTATCTTTAAAACAACAACAAAGGAAGTATTTTAAAAAAAAGATCCGCAATACTTTTGAAAAATGAAACTATCATAAGGCCTCCCGCCACACACACAATGCAAACGCAGAATTGGAGGAGATTTCTCCTTATGATGTCAAAGACGCTTACTACGCAAAAAAATCAAATAATTTTTGATATTATTATTAGTGCATAGTGTAGAAACATTTCGAAAGTAGAATATAAATCTTAGCCGGCATAGGTACCATTATATTATGCCTACTATGGCTACCATATTAGATGGCAGGTTCTACAACTAAAACCGTACAGGGTTCGTATTGTTTCTTTGGATTTCCAACAAATGGTCAGGCCAAGGAACTTTCCATTGCAACATGGGTACGTCTCTGGAAAGACGCCCCCGAGAACCTAACCTAACATTACGGTTAGATCTCTGCCAACACAAGGCCGGGTTACCCCTAACTGGGTAACTACTGACATGAATATGTCATCCCCCGGTCGTAACCGACCTTCATCCAAGGATCCTTTCCAACAACCACAAAGTAATAAATTTGCAGCAACAACATAGGTTAAGTATCTGGGCTCCATACCATGATACCACCTCTATCCAGAAGGAATGACATACACTAAAGGGGCGCTACCCTCTAATAACCTTGCTGCATCCTTCCTGTTTTGACCATTTTCGGGGTGTGAGGTCCGACGAAGTCTCGTCCACAAAGCTACGTTTTATACAAAAGCTTTGCTTTGATCATCAAATGCTCAACAGCACTTCGTATGCAGCATTACCAATTTGGGAATGTATCACTAGTAACCATCAACTACATAACCTCTGAGCTCGTATGTCTCAAAGAAGGGTGTTAAGCTAAGAGAATAAATTCTCCGCCACCAACAGAAATATATTTGATAGAAACTAGCTTTACATCTCAAATTGTAACGTAAGACACACATCCATACAAGTCCGTTCCGGGACGGAAGGAACTTCCAAAGAAGTCCTTGCAATCTGGATATTCACTAATCACGTCCGGATTCCCATCACAAAGGGTGATAAAAATCTCTATATCGGAGATCAGCCGATGCAGAGACATTCGACGGTAATCCTTCCGTTTTCAAAAATATCCGGTCTTCAACACCGGTCTTCAATGCTATCCATTACGTCGTATCACTATTCGGAATGGCTAATCTGAATAACAAGCGTAATAATTTTTAAAAATAAGTGTAGCATTCAATTTTAACCAATTCACAACAAATACCTTTTTAAAGGTCAATATTGATAGTCGGTTATTTACTATCAATCAATATTCACAACATCACCCGATTATAAATAATCTTCCCAAATTATTTATTTTTCAAAATATCTTTACAAGATATATTTTCCACACTTCAACATTTGAAAACAAATTTCAATCATTTTCCTTACGCGGAAATACATTTATTTCAAAATGGTTCATTTAAACCAATTAAATAAATCCTTACCTATTTACTTTATATTTACGTTCCAAATCCGTAAATTTATTTCCACACTTCAAAAATAAATCAACGTTTATTTCTAAACAAATTTCCCTTTCTTTTATAAATTCCATAGTGAATTTACAATTCCAAAATATCTATGAATATACGATTTCCAAATCGATTTCTAATATTCATTTTCAATTTATCTTTAAAAGATAAAATCTCAAAATATTCACTTCATATTGGAAAACATTTCCATACTTATTTAATAATAAGTAATTCACAAATCCATTTATTTTCAACACTTGGAAAATATTCAATATACTTAAATCGAAATTAAGTATATATTTCATTCTTTAAAGAAAACGTGCGCTTAAACACATTTATTTGAGTCAAAACGAATGTTGCGTAAAACATCGTTACGACGACCCAAAATCACTAGTATAAGGGATTCGAACTTAAAATAGATATATAAATCCCAATACTGTATAAAACATTTTCTTTCAGAAATCATTTACTATAACAACAGTGTTATAGTCCACCATTTCCTTCTATTTCTCGAAAACCTCTATTTCAACAATGAATGTTGAAATCTATGTATTCGATACTTAATAAGTTTTTAAAACATCTTTAAATCGTTTTAATTCTATTTAAAATATCACTTCCGCAAAACACTATAATATATTATTCACTGTCCCAAAATCGTGAATATTCTTCGTTAACCAAATTCAACATTTTTCTACACATTTTGTTTAAAGGATTATCCACCGTCCAAAATCGTGAATATATCTACTTTAAAAAAAAATCTAAAATAATTGTCTTATCAAAATAAGTCGGTTTCGGATCTATAAAACAACGTTTATAAATTCCATTTATATTTTATAACAACTTTGATTTATAAATCTCCTTTATCAACCAATTCAATTTATAACTCGGTTATATACCAAAAATCCATATTATAAGTTAAATGCTTATAATTCATTTATTTACCAAAATCGTCCTTTTAAAACTTTACAAATTATAAATCTTATTACTTATAAGATTCATTAATAACTCCCTTTTTACATTTATAAAAACTCTATTAAAATTCCATTATTCTGATCTATAAAAATTATATATTTTAAATCTTATTTATAAACCGTTTATAATAAATTCAAAAATCACAATTTAAATTATTTTATAAAATCATTAACTCAATATTTCAAAAATCAATTTTCAACTTATTTTCTCAAAAATCATAATTTTTATAACATTAAAACTAAAACGTTTATTTATTTAAAAATGAATCAATTCCAAAAATTTAATAAAACGTATACTTTCAAAAATCACTTTAAAATCCTTTTAAATTTTGAAAATATCACTTTAATACTTTTAAAACTACAAAATATGCCCAATGATGCAACAACACCAAATAATCAATCACGGCATCCAAACATCATATATCATCATATGATAATCAACAAATATCACAATATTTGTAATCAAATAAATATTGGTGAGGAATCCAGTTGGATCCCTCCAACCTGTTTCCCTGCATCCACAGACATTAGCACAATACCAATTCCGTTCCAATACGGAATATCGCGGTATATGGGATTTATAAAATATTATCCGCTATTATGCGGCGCAATAGGGTCTCATCCGCTATATAATGCGGGAAATCAACTCCAAGTACATATATAATACCAATTCCATACAAGTTGGAATTATCGCGATATATGTTTTTAATAAATAACCTCCGCTTAATATACGTCGTATATGGTCTATTACTATACAACAGATAATAATTTATCATTCAATCATACAATCAAGCAATTTTAAATCCAACTATTTAAAATTTAAATCGAAACAATTCGATTGAGTGAGAAGTTCTCACCTTGGTTTCAATGACAGTTTCAGCGTTTTATTTCGAATAAAATTAAACGTACGTTTAATTTTATCCGAAATTCAAACTAGCTCCAAATGACTCAAATCTAGCTCCATCGCGTAGCGCACGACAAAACGAAGCCAACGCAATTCGTTTCGTACGTTTTCGACCTCGTATGGAAAAGTTACAGCATTTTGAAGTTAATACGAATTTAAATATAATTAATATACAATTTTTATTTTTAAATTTCAAACCCACATCCATCTCAACCGTTCATTTCCTTCTAACAAATCTGGGCCGCTGATGGAAGCTTCTCCTCCAACACGTTACATCCCCTGGCAAAAAAATCGCGAACAACACCCATAAGCCGCCGAGCTTGCACCAATTTCGTGACCACCCTCGTTAACTTCCATGTCGATCAGCGACCGCCATTCGAAGCGCCATAGCCCACTCCACATTCGGCCACCACGACATGAAGCTCGGCTACCCCTACTTCTCGAAAACTGCGCACGTACGCGCGGCTTTTACGGCCAGATTCTGGCAAATCTACTCCGCTTCCATCGATCTTGACCGTTGGATCTGAAGCTCTTGACAAGCTCTTCGATGTTGCAGTTGGAAGTTTTCGCTATTGGTCGACGGATTTGGAGGAATCAAGGGAAGAATCGAGTGATTTCGGCCATTAATAAGTTAGGACCGGCGGTTTGAAAATGAACGAGGGCTTCATTGCGTATATACATATGTATACGATTAATTTAATATTAAATCCAGTTTTAACGAGTATTCACAAACGAACTCCAAATCTCGTGCGGTGACCGGCGTTTCTAGGGTTTAACCCGCATTCTGGACACAATGGAATATATATCGAGAGCCAATTCGATCGTATGTGCGAGTTACGGAGATAAATGATCAAATTTAAATTAAATCGGTTAAACAAATTTCTATGCGTTTTAGCTTGCCCCGGACAAACGGTAAATCTGATTGACACAAAATTTGAAACCTTACAATAATATTACATTACGGATCCGATGAAACTTGTTTCGTCGAAATCTGAGACTGTTTGAAAAATGGCTAATTTAACTCGTCAATTAAATATTAAAATATTCAATTCTTCACAAATTAACTTTAAATTCGATTTAAAAAGTTCTATAACATCATTCTAACTTCAATATGATTAAATAAAATTTTACAAATCATTTTCAATCACATTAAACCCAATTTCCAATTATTTCTGTATTTTCAAATATTAAATTATCGATTTAATTATCCAATTAAATCCAGATATTCGAAAAATAAATTATTCGACTTATAAATTTCACTTATTAATACTTAAAATCAATTAAATATACAATTTTTAATTGACAGAAATTCTGGGTCGTTACAAACTTCCCCCCTTAAAAGAATTTCGTCCTCGAAATTACCAAGTAAGAAAAAGTTACAGAATCCATTAACTTTCAAAAACATTCAAATTAGATTAGATTTCAAGTTCATTTAAGTGTTTAACTTTCTCAAAATCCATCGTTAAACTTCTTTCAACAACTTTACTAAGATTTCGAATCATACTTAGTTATCTTTTCAAAAAATTTCAATTTTCTCAAAAATATTCCAACGCCTTAAATTTTCGAAAAATTTCGTCATAACCTCCGTTACGCGGCTCGATCCCAAAAAAAATGACAGTATATATATCACAAGTATACATCTCATCAAGTGATGAGGCATCCCGCAGGGAAAAAAGTGTAAAAGTACGATATGTAATCCGAGATATGTACCTTATATATTATTAGCGAGCATATGCGGCTAATATAGCGCGAAAGCGAGCTCCAAATGCGAAGCAAGCGCAATCCACACCTACTAAACACTCAACAAACCATGAGAAACATGCATATATGAAAGTAATATCAATATACAACATATATCACTACAACAACTACATATGCCAATATAGCAAATGCAACAAAAGCAATGAATGCAACCACCAAACAACTATCATCCAACAAATCCATATCAAATCAATATACATTCGCTTCTCATTATTATTCAATGAATTGGTTTTTTTTTTCATTTAATCACATTTGATTCATTAACATTGGATGTTTTTCCTAACATTCACTTATTCATATTCAATTAGTTTACTTTCACTAATTTATATTCAAGTTAGTTTACTTTCAATTCAAATTCAATTACATAGCTTTCCATCTATCAATTCAATTTCATTAATACTTAATGAATTATATATAATCAACTAACAATCATATAACAACCAAATCATAACCATCATAACCAAATTATTAAATTCACATTCTATTTGGTTTAACACTTTTTAACTCCAATTGGTTGATATTAAATTGACTTCCATTCAATTATTCAATATCTCAACTTCATTAGCTTCTAATGAATTTACACTTACATTCATTATTCCATATCAATTTTATTTGCATTCTATTGATTAACATTCAATCCATTCATTTATTCAATTGCTAATTCCTTTAATAATATAAGGTTGAATTTCATTTATATAACTCAAGTTCATATTCATCACTTCACTTTATTAATTTACTTCGATACCAAAATCAAATCATTTAATATTACTTAAGTTATATTCCATTTCAATAGCTTATCCAATCCAAATAATTTTATTTAACTTTCCTTTAGTTAAATTTCAAATCACATGTCTTTGATGATAACTCAAATTTATTTTTACTTGGATTTTTATTTCAAATTTGTTTATCATAACAAAACTTCAATTCTCAATTTACTATAGTAGCAAATCTATCACATAGAGACTCGAAAATGATATTGATGATGCTGCAGTCATCACCCTTATTATTTCCCAGTAACAATAGTGAATTCAGTGCTTAATATTCTCTCAAAATTTTCCTTTTTATTTATAACTCACATTTATAAATACATTCATATAGTTTCACTTCTTATATATAAGATTATTTCACAATTGTAAATCATATTAATTATAATTCCATACTTATAATTCTTCGCTTATAAAATTTATTCTTTTACAATATGTTTCATTTAACTTATTCAAACAATCTTTCAATTAACTTATATATATTCTTACATTTCAACAACCAAACAATCGTTTTTATATGCACTTTAATAATTCTGAAAAATTATTCCTTTATATATAAAATATAATCAAGGTAAAATTATTTCATTTACCCTATTTTAAAACAATATCGTGTCAAATTGTTCTGCACAAGTGTTTAGAGATCCCTATCAATAACGTTAATTACTAGTATTGACCAAAATCCATATATCACTCAACAAACCAATCATCACAATATAAAACAATTTATATTCACTAACAAATACGCTCTCATATCTATTATTACACTCAACTCATCCTAGAGTACTACTAACTCTATCTCTAATGAGTAACACCCAACAGATCCACGGTTGTCGCTAAACCATATGATCTGATACCAAATGTAACGAATGCGACTTTTCGACGCTCGAAAACCGACATCAATACGTGCACTGTATTAATTGCCGAGCAATCGAATGCCGGAAAACCGAAATGTTATGGTTAAAGAAGAAGAAAAGGATAGAAGAAGAGAGAAAAAGATAGAAGAAGAGAGAAAAAATAGAAGAAGAGAGAAAAAGATAGAACAGAACAGAAAGAAACAACAGAACAATATCAGAATCTCACAATCACAGCGGAACAACATATAATAGATAAATGAATAATCTTTAAACAAAGAACTATATCAGTTATTACATTACATCATATTACATTACATTATCAGAGTTTACAACAACAAACAGCGGAAAACAAATACTATATACTAGTTGATACGCCATGCCATCCAGCTTGCCTCCAGATCTCTACAGCAACTCCTGAATTCCAGAATATCCTGATAACCTAACTCTAGACTGGCCGTGTGGAAATTGGTGGGCACCTAGAGTTTAGGAAGGGAACTATAAACTCCAGGTCAGTCATGGGACAGGTGTGAGAACTTAAAACAGTTATTTATCTTTAAAACAACAACAAAGGAAGT
Organism: Allium cepa; assembly: GCA_030765085.1. Lineage (NCBI taxonomy): Eukaryota > Viridiplantae > Streptophyta > Magnoliopsida > Asparagales > Amaryllidaceae > Allium > Allium cepa. The sequence continues at coordinate 996,563,782 of CM060932.1, forward strand.
ATTTTAAAAAATTAGATCCGCAATGCTTTTGGAAAATGAAACTACCATAAGGCCTCCCGCCACACACACAATGCAAATGCATAATTGGAGGAGATTTCTCCTTATGATAGTCAAAGACGCTTACTACACAAAAAAATCAAATCATTTTTTATATTATTATTAGTGCATAGTGTAGAAACATTTTGAAAGTAGAATATAAATCTTAGCCGGCATAGGTACTATTATATTATGCCTACTATAGCTACCATATTAGATGGAAGGTTCTACAACTAAAACCGTACAGGGTTCGTATTGTTTCTTTGGATTTCCAACAAATGGTCAGGCCAAGGAACTTCCCATTGCCACATGGGTACGCCTCTGGAAAGACGCCCCCGAGAACCTAACCTAACATTACAGTTAGATCTCTGCCAACACAATGCCGGGTTACCCCTAACTGGGTAACTACTGACACGAATATGACATCCTCCGGTCGTAACCGACCTTCATCCGAGGATCCTCGATTCCAACAACCATAAAGTAATAAATTTGCAGCAACAACATATGTTAAGTATCTGGGCTCCATACCATGATACCACCTCTATCCAGAAGGAATGACATACACTAAAGGGGCGCTACCCCCCCAATAACCTTGCTGCGTCCTTCCTGTTTTGACCATTTCCGGGGTGTGAGGTCCGACGAAGTCTCGTCCACAAAGCTACGCTTTATACAAAAGCTGTGCTTTGATCATCAAATGCTCAACAGCACTTCGTATGCCACATTACCAATTTGGGAATGTATCACTAGTAACCATCAACTACATAACCTTTGAGCTTGTATGTCTTAAAGAAGGGTGTTATGCTAAGAGAATAAATTCTCCGCCACCAACAGAAATATATTTGATAGAAACCAGCTTTACATCTCAAATTGTAATGTCAGACACACATCCATACGAGTCCGTTCCGGGATCGAACGGAACCGAAGGCACTTCCAAAGAAGTCCTTGCAATCCGAATATTCACTAATCACGTCCGGATTTCCATCACAAAGGGTGATAAAATCTCAATATCGGAGATCAGCCGATGTAGAGAAATTTGACGGTAATCCTTCCGTTTTCAAAAATATCCGGTCTTCAACACCGATCTTCAATGCTATCCATTACGTCGTATCACTATTTGGAATGGGTAATCCGAATAACGAGCGCAATAATTTTTAAAAATAAGTGTAGCATTCTATTTCAACCAATTCACAACAAATACCTATTTAAAGGTCAATATTGATCGTCGGTTATTTAACTATCAATCAATATTCACAACATCACCCGATTATAAATAATCTTCCCAAATTATTTATTTTTTAAAATATCTTTATAAGACATATTTTTCACACTTCAACATTTGAAAACAAATTTCAATGATTTTCCTTACGCGGAAATACTTTCATTTCAAAATGGTTCATTTAAACCAATTAAATAAATCCTTACCAGTTTACTTTATATTTACGTTCCAAATCCGTAAATTTATTTCCACACTTCAAAAATAAATCAACGTTTATTTTTAAACAAATTTCCCTTTCTTTTATAAATTCCATAGTGAATTTACAATTCCAAAATATCTATGAATATACGATTTCCAAATCGATTTCTAATATTCATTTTCAATTTATCTTTAAAAGATAAAATCTCAAAATATTCACTTCATATTGGAAAAAATTTCCATACTTATTTAATAATAAGTAATTCACAAATCCATTTATTTTCAACACTTGGAAAATATTCAATATACTTAAATCGAAATTAAGTATATATATTTCATTCTTTAAAGAAAACGTGCGCTTAAACACATTTATTTGAGTCAAAACGAATGTTGCGTAAAACATCGTTACGACGACCCAAAATCACTAGTATAGGGATTCGAACTTAAAATAGATATATAAATCCCAATACTGTATAAAACATTTTCTTTCAGAAATCATTTACTATAACAACAGTGTTATAGTCCATCATTTCCTTCTATTTCTCGAAAACGTCTAATTCAACAATGAATGTTGAAATCTATGTATTCGATACTTAATAAGTTTTTAAAACATCTTTAAATCGTTTTAATTCTATTTAAAATATCACTTCCCCAAAACACTATAATATATTATCCACTGTCTCAAAATCGTGAATATTCTTCGTTAACCAAATTCAACATTTTTCTACACATTTTGTTTAAAGGATTATCCACCGTCCAAAATCGTGAATATATCTCCTTTAAAAAAAATCTAAAATAATTGACTTATCAAAATAAGTCGGTTCGGATTTATAAAACAATGTTTATAAATTCCATTTATATTTTATAACAACTTCGATTTATAAATCTCCTTTATTAACCAATTCAATTTATAACTCAGTTATATACCAAAAATCCATACTATAGGTTAAATGCTTATAATTCATTTATTTACCAAAATTGTTCTTTTGAAACTTTACAAATTATAAATCTTATTACTTATAAGATTCATTAATAAATCCCTTTTTACATTTATAAAAACTCCATTAAAATTCCATTATTCCGATCTATAAAAATTCTATTTTTTAAATCTTATTTATAAACCGTTTATAATAAATTCAAAAATCACAATTTAAACTATTTTATAAAATCATTAACTCCATATTTCAAAAATCAATTTTCAACTTATTTTCTCAAAAATCATAAATTTTTATAACATTAAAACTAAAACGTTTATTTATTTAAAAATGAATCAATTCCAAAAATTTAATAAAACGCATACTTTCAAAAATCACTTTAAAATCCTTTTAAATTTTGAAAATCATCACTTTAATACTTTTAAAACTTCAAAATATGCCCAATGATGCAACAACACCAAATAATCAATCACGGCATCCAAACATCATATATCATCATATGATAATCAACAAATATCATAATATCTGTAATCAAATAAATATTGTTGAGGAATCCAGTTGGATCCCTCCAACCTATTTCCCTGCATCCACAGACATTAGCACAATACCAATTCCGTTCCAATACGTAATATCGCGGTATATGTGATTTATAAAATATTATCCGCTATTATGCGGCGCAATAGGGTCTCATTCGCTATATAATGCGGGAAATTAACTCCAAGTACATATATAATACCAATTCCATACAATTTGGAATTATCGCGGTATATGTTTTTAATAAATAACCTCCGCTTAATATACGGCGTATATGGTCTACTAATATACAACAGATAATAATTTATCATTCAATCATACAATCAAGCAATTTTAAATCCAACTATTTAAAATTTAATCGAAACAATTCGATTGAGTGAGAAGTTCTCACCTTGGTTTCAATGACAGGTTCAGCGTTTTATTTCGAATAAAATTAAACGTACGTTTAATTTTATCCGAAATTCAAACTAGCTCTAAATGACTCCAATCCAGCTCCATCGTGTAGCGCTCGACAAAACCAAGCCAACACAATTTGTTTCGTATGTTTTCGACCTCGTATGGAAAAGTTACAGCATTTTGAAGTTAATACGAATTTAAATATAATTAATATACAATTTTTATTTTTAAATTTCAAACCCACATCCATCTCAACCGTTCATTTCCTTCTAACATATCTGGGCCGCTGATGGAAGGTTCTCCTCCAACACGTTCCATCCCCAGGCAAAAAAATCGCGAACAACACCCATAAGCCGCCGATCTTGCACCAATTTCGTGACCACCCTCGTCAACTTCCATGTCGATTAGCGACCGCCATTCGAAGCGCCATAGCCCACTCCACCTCCGGCCACCACGGCATAAAGCTCAGCTACCCCTACTTCTCGAAAACTGCGCACGTACGCGCGGCCTTCACGGCCAGATTCTAGCGAATCTACTCCGCTTCCATCAATCTTGACCGTTGGATCTGAAGCTCTTGACAAGCTCTTCGATGTTGCAGTTGGAAGTTTTCGCTATTGGTCGACGGATTTGGAGGAATCAAGGGAAGAAAATCTAGTGATTTCGGCCATTAATAAGTTAGGGCCGGCGGTTTGAAAATGAACGAGGGTTTCGTTGCGTATATACATATGTATACTATTAATTTAATATTAAATCCGGTTTTAACGAGTATTCACAAACGAACTCCAAATCTCGCACAGTGACTGGCATTTCTAGGGTTTAACCCGCGTTTCGGGCACAATGGAATTGGTATCAAGAGCCAATTCGATCGTATGTGCGAGTTACGGAGATAAACGATCAAACTTAAATTAAATCGGTTAAACAAATTTCTATGCGTTTTAGCTTGCCCCGGACAAACGGTAAATCTGATTGACACAAAATTTGAAACCTTACAATAATATAACATTACGGGTCCGATGAAACTGGTTTCGTCAAAATCCAAGACTGTTTGAAAAATGGCTATTTTGACTTGTCAATTAAATGTTAAAATATTCAATTCTTCACAAATTAACTTTAAATTCGATTTTAAAAGTTCTATAACATCATTCTAACTTCAATATGATTAAATAAAATTTTAAAAATCATTTTCAATCACATTAAAGCCAATTTCCAATTATTTCTGTATTTTCAAATGTTAAATTATCGATTTAATTATCCAATTAAATCCAGATATTCGAAAAATAAATTATTTGACTTATAAATTTCACTTATTAACATTTAAAATCAATTAAATATATAATTTTTAATTGACTGAAATTTTGGGTCGTTGCAATTGGAGAACTCAATTCATCTGTTAAGAACAAGAAGTCAATTAAATCAAATGGGTCTTGTAGCCTTCCTTTCTCATATTGAACCTAAAAATATTAAAGAAGCATCTACTGATGAAAATTGGTTAATCGCTATACAAGAAGAACTAAACCAATTCGAAAGAAATGACGTTTGGAATTTAGTTCCACGGCCTAGTGACCAATCAGTTATTGGTACAAAATGGGTTTTTAAAAATAAAGCAGATGTACAAGGAAATATTACTATAAATAAGGCTAGATTAGTTGCTCAAGGCTATAATCAAGAAGAAGGAATTGACTATGAAGAAACATTTGCTCCAGTCGCTAGACTAGAAGCAATACGAATCTTACTAGCATTTGCATGTTTTCATAACTTTAAATTATATCAAATGGATGTCAAAAGTGCTTTTCTAAATGGTTTTATAAAAGAAAATGTTTATATTGAACAATCTCCATTATTCATACACGAACAATTTCCTAACCATGTCTATAAGCTTAAAAAGGCTGTATACGGTTTGAAACAAGCACCCCGTGCTTGGTACGATCGTCTTAAAAGTTACTTAATAAATTCTGGTTTTGAAATTGGAAAGGTTGATCAAACTCTTTTTATTAAAAGAAATAAGCAGGATATTTTAATTATCCAAATATATGTTGATGATATTACCTTTGGTTCTACAAATGAAAGATTGTGTCGAGAATTTTCTAGAATAATGACTAATGAATTTGAAATGTCACATATAGGTGAGTTAAATTATTTTCTTGGCTTACAAATAAAACAACTAGAAAATGGTATTTTTATTAATCAAGAAAATTTTTGTAACAATCTAATTAATCGCTTTGGTATGGAAAATACTTCTACCAAACTAACTCCTATGAGTACAACCATACATCTTGATAAAGATGAAAATGGCTAAAGTATTGACCAAAAATTATATCGAAGTATGATTGGATCATTACTATATTTAACAATTATTAGACCTGACATAATGATGAGTGTTTGTTTGTATGCACGATTTCAAGCAGATCCCAAAGAATCACATTTACGAGCAGTGAAACGCATACTACGGTATCTTAATAAAACCAAGGATTTTGGACTATTCTATCCAAAGGAATGTCCTTTTGAATTAGTATCATATAGTGATGCTGATTTTGGAGGAAGCCGGACAGATAGTAAAAGTACAAGTGGGACTTGTCATTTCATTGGACGATCTCTTGTATCTTGGTTTAGTAAGAAACAAAACTATGTTTCATTATCGACATGTGAAGCAGAATATATTTCTACAGCTCTAACATGTGCTCAAGTTATCTATATGCAACAAACACTACAAGATTTTGGTTTCAATTTATCTAAGTCAACTATTTTCTGTGATAATTCTAGTGCTATTAATTTATCTAAAAATACCGTTAATCACTCACGAACAAAACACATTAACATTCGTCATCATTTTCTTCGTGATATTATTGAAAAGGATTTGATAAATCTAGAATTTGTTTCCTCTGATAAACAATTGGATGATATATTTACAAAACCTTTAAATGAAAACACCTTCATTAATTTAAGACGAGAATTTGGTGTTATCTCTTTTAAAAATTTATAAATTTTATATACACTATCTGTATTGGTAGCTTCTCATAACACGTCTTGACAAAATACATATATACATACATATATATAACTCTCACTCAAATTTTATCATAATAATAATAATAAATTATGACTTAAGAGAGACTTGAACCCATGACCTCTCCTTTATTGTGTTTCAAATGCTTCCTACCATTTGAGCTATGGTTGTTTCTTGTTTCATCTAGAAGATTGATTTTAATTATTCTGAAAATTTTCGTTCAAAAACAAAATAACATAGCCACTGGAGCTCGAACTTGGGTCTCCTAGCTGGTAGTTCAATATCTTACCAGTTGTACTATGTATATTTTCCTGCAAAGTCATATTTTTCTTTCATTCTTAACCATTTATCCTTCGAATAATTCTCATCCACTATTTTTTATCTCTGGCTATTAGCTATTGATTGCTTATAACCTCACATTCACAGCTCAAATTCAATTATAAATTTGCATTACTCTCATATTTTTTCCAATCATTCTTACAATTTTTTTTAAGCAAATTTTAATCTTCAAGTTCCTCTTTGTTATCAATGGCCTCTCACGACTCTTATGATTCCTCAAACTCCAAATTGTCCTTTTCTACTCCTACATCCTCTAGCTCTACTCCATCCTTGCCAACACCTACATGAACCAGGTCGATATCACACTGGATTCTCCCCAAAACCTAAGAAGTCTCGAAAATCATTGTTTGTTTCTCCAAAAACAAAAGAAAAAATTGATGAAATCCATCATTATCAAAAGGAGCAAATTAATCTACAAAGAGAAATGTATTATGAACAATGGATGAATTCTAGTTGCCTAAGCTTTATAGAATCAATTGCTCTTAAATTTTGTAGAAAATCATCCAAGCATGACGTTGTTGAACCTTCAACATCTTGTCGGCAAAATTCATCCGGTTGGAATAAATGGGAACGAACTCCACCTCAACCTCCGGCATCTCCAAACTCATGAGAACGCCAAAATTATTGGTCTCCTTTGCAACCTTATGTTGAGAACACCAAGGTTGAACCACAAGAATCCTCTCCAAAAACCCCTAAATAATCATGTTTTTTGCTCTATTGTTCTATGTTTACTTGGATTTTCTTTTTGTATATGTTTGTTTTTTAATATTATTTGAATAAACAATTTTTTAAGCTTCACTGCATTCTTTATCTACAGTCAGTCGACTGATATTTCAAACCAGTCGATTGTTTACAAGGTGAACAAACTCTCGGGATATCAACCAGTCGACTGGTTCATATGGGTCAGTCGACTTATTAACAACAAGTTTTCTTTTCCCTTGATAGAATGGAACATATACTCTAATCTCCTAATGAAGGAATAGATTTAAATGATGTAGAATGCAATCCAAGAAAAAGAGATAGAATAAGTCATATGTTCATGGGTGACAACATGATTGAATTGCGTTCTAAACTCCTTCGTCCTAAGGCAAGATTTTTACACAAGACGCTTATGCGCTCTATTTTTCCCCGAACCGGATCATATGAACTAATTTATCCAGGAAATTTCAAAGCACTTTATGCCATTTGGGGAAATATACGAGTTAATTGGTTGTGTCGTATAATGGATGAATTTCTCACCTTTAACCATAGGAATATGCATGTTATATATTTTGGAGAATATATTATGCGACTACTTCTAGATGCGGGTGTTCGTCAATCGGATTTCGAATTCTCAACTGTTGGAATGATAAATATACGGACCATAAGCCTTATGAAGCTACCTACATGACCGCCACCTTTTACTTCATTTGAAGATTGGAAGCATCAACAGGCTCAACAACAACAATCTAGAGGTACTACAATTCGAGAACCGGTCGCGCAACAAGAAAAGGGCGATATTCGCTTAGCTACTTCCTCTAGCACCCGTGAATCCATCGAAATTCTCTCCCGCAATCAACTTATTTTGGATTCTAGACTCAAGAAAATGGATAAGAAACTCGATAAAATCAAAGGTTTCTTTTCTACATTATGGGATGCATTATCTTGTTCTTCCTCAACTGCTGCCACATCTATTTCTCAAGGAAAACGTCCCACACCTCAATTTACATGGTCAACTTTCGAAGAGCATACTAGTAGTGACACTAGTGGCACGGGTAGTGGTGCTCAAGGAGCTTCTAGACCAGAAAAGGAGCCCGCACAAGAGGGAGAATACAATTGGGATCTTGATGAGTAGATCTTTTAGTGAGTGAGTTGGGTATGAATTATTTGCTTATCTAAAAACTTTATTGTCATTTTAAACATATTGAATCTTGCAACTTATTTATCTGTTGAGACTTGTACTAAATAGTCTCTCTTTGATATTTATCTCTGCACTTTACATTTATATTTTGTTTGTTGTCTCTCCTTTTTGTCGATGACAAAGGGGGAGAAGAATTGTCATAATCATCTTTATGCAGGTACAAGAAGCATCATATATCCAGGGGGAGTATTTTATATTTGTTCTCTAGGATTCTTTAATATATATAGGTTTGTCATCAATCAAAAGGGGGAAGAATGTTGAATCACTAGTTTTTGATTCATGACAAAGTAAGAAAAGGAGAATTCACGACAAAAAAAAAACGGACTATGGCTATATCATCAAAGACTTTTCATCTATGCTTTCACTGTCTAGTATGTATGATTGAGTCTTAGAATTATGTTAAAATCTATCCTCAAGTAGTCCGCACTTCATATGTCACATCAAAAATCAAAACAGAAGCATACTTATAAAAATGTCACAGCCAGTCGACTGACCAAACCCAACAGTCGACTGAACGTGTACATATACGATATGCACTGTTAATTTTTTAAATATATTGCATAGTCAGTCGACTGACCAAGAACGACCAGTCGACTGACCTGAGACCAACTGCCGTATTTTTGAGAAGACATCTTCTTCTCCGAAAGGATGCAACCCTTCTCTGAATGGAAATAGTTGCTTCTTTTCGTCAAAACCCTTCACCAATGGCAGTAACTCTTCAACTACTATATATAGATACTCCCAAACACTTCATACTTACCGATTTTCATTCTAACTATCTAATACTCTTTTTGTGCCATAATCTTTGCATTCAAATAGCGAATATACTTTCTACTGCTTTGAATCTACAAATAACTTTCTTAATCTTTGATTCTTAGCATTACCTTCTCTTCATATCTTCACATACATTTCATATATACTTGATGATTTGATTATAGGAGGCTTGTACTATCAGAGACAAATTAGTGTTATCAAGAACACATAGTGTCAGATATTCTTTATATTAGTGAAGTCCTCTTCTGCTGCTGAGGTGAAAATCATGTTCTGCTGCTCAGGTATATGTTTTGCTGCTCAGACTGTGTATACATGTTCCTCCGGGTTAAGTGAGGATTGTTGTTAGCTAAATTCCAGAAGGAGTCTGGGACTGGACGTAGGATGTTTCTCCGAACCAGTATAAAATCTCTGGTGTCATTTTACTATACTACTTTTATATTCCGCACTATTTATACTCTGTGTTACTTTTATCCATATTATACGGTCCTATACACTTTCAATTTGTTCTACTCAAACGACTGAATCTTCATAACGGCTATATTTTGAACATACACTTAATTTCAGCAAATAGAAATAATTCTTGGTTCAAGAGTTGCTTCCATATTTTTTCATGGCTACTTTTCACGAATGATTGCAACTCTTAATTCATATATATAGCCATGAAATTCATTATTTTAAGAACTTAATTCTGATTCTATTTCTCATTCTTATCGTTTAAACAATCTTGCCATTTGCATTCAATACTTTCGTTCTAATCGCTTGTTCATTAAATAAAATTTTATTAGTGATTAAATAAACTTTCTATCTTCACGAATCACACTATATACCATAAAGGAGAAGATTGTAGGAAGGGTGTACATTATTGATTTATCATTGCTACTCAAGAGAATACTCAGTCAGAAGCAATTTTATTGGTTGTATTAGAAGTACTCTTCGGTTGCTCGGGTGGTTGAAGTCCTATTCTGATGCTTGAGCAGTAGAAATTCTGTTTGGTTGCTCAGGCAGTGTAGTACATGTTCCTCTGGGTCAAGTGAGGGTTTATAGTTGAATTCTAGAAGGAGTCTGGGACTGGACGTAGAACGGGAAGTTTGAACCAGTATAAAAATCTCTGGTGTTATTTACTTTATTGTTTTCCTTTATATTTATATTTATATTTATATTTCACATTAGTAAGATAACTTAGTTAATATTTCATATTATATAATCCTTAGTCACTTTCAATACCAACCAGTTATGTTTGGCTTGGTTAGTTTATTTGGTTTAAAATAATAAATGCTCACCCCTATATATACGCACCTTTCATATTTCAAGCATAATGATATAAGGAGTAATGAAATTGGGAAAAAGCTTTAGAAAAAAAACCCTATAATTCAACTCATAATAGTTTCATTATGTCTTTGGAAAACAATCAAATCTATGATACATTTTCAAACTTGTTGATTAGTAAGATGCTTGAATCAAGAAATTGTCCTCATTTGAATAAAATTTATCTCTTAAAGCCGTCATGTATTGACAGGGTAATTTTCTAATAAGGAAATGTGAAAATTTAATAGGACTGCTCTTTTGCATAGGAAATTTACTATAGAAATATGTATACTTCAGTATAGTATTGTAATTTTATAAAGTAATGCATCCATATTTTTCAAATAAACAATTTGTGTGGGCCCATTTGTGATCCACAACAAGACTCAATGGCAATTTAATGGGGAAATTGCAATTTTATTTTACAGAATCTTATTATTATTTTTTGTTATGAAATATGTAATATTGAAATGGTGAATATTCTTAGTTATATTTATGAGGAACTGTAAATTTTCTATCATCTTGAACCAATAAATAAAGCATAAGGGTATTGTATATATAAACCTACAGTGAATGAAATCTCCCATCTCTTTTAATGGCTACTTATATTCCTATATTTTTAATACATTTTTTGAGTAGGACTAGGGCGTACTCGTGCTACTCACACAGATTTTATTCCACAATCTTAGAATTCACTATTTAATATTTTTAGTTATTTGAAAATTGTTGTTTAATGAAAGATGAATCTTAAGGCTAATTTAACACTAGATAGGGGTAAATAGTGTTTTTATAATTTTTGCGAATCGTTTTTGAATTCTTTTAAGATCATAGTCTAAAAAATGCAATTAACAATCATAGATTCTAGCACAGATAAATATAAATGCAGCAAAATTAAAAAGAAATGAACACACGAGATTTTTTATTAGTTTGGAGTTACCCTACATCTAGTCCTTTACAATTCCTTGTACAAATTTCTTTTCAAATAGCAAAAGCAAATACAATCTCGATTTCAATGCAACTAGACACACCCGCTTGACTTTTCGACCTCTAGGAAGAGTCACTTAATTTACATGGGCTACAAGCACAACCAATAGATTTTTGGACTACTATGCACACCCAATTGATTTACATGGTCTACATTCACACCCACAAGTATAACAATATGTTTTGATAGAGTTTTACAGACTCAGGTCATTGATCTTGATTACAAATGATCTTATAACCTCTTGAATAACATTTGACCTTGTTTAAGTGAGGAAGATGAGAGAAATCAGAGAGTAATCAACAGAGAATCAAATCAATGGAGTTTGAATTCAATTCTCATTGAATTTGAGAATATTTTGAGTGGACTTCTTTTAGAATTCAAGAGAGTAAAAGAGAAGAGAAAATATGAGAAAGTTATTAACCAAAATTCGTTGGTTTAACCCTTATTTATAGAGAAACAGCAATCATGTCCATTCGCAAAGAAATATGACGAAGAGACATTTCCATTCAAAATTAGAATTTTGAAAATGACGGTCACTATGTGATATATAGGAATTGGATATTTCGATATATCCTTTACAAAATTGAAAAACATTTTATAAAAAATTATTTTGAAAATATTAAGGTTTGTGAAATATTTTGATGCTGATAACATCTAAACATAGTTTATACGTATTTTAATTATATCAAAACTTAAGAAAACTTTATATAAGTATATTTAATATATAAAGGATTCAAATATGAATTTCTTTTGAAAATAATAAATGTAAAGTAAAAGTGAATATATTTGAAACTAGTAATAAAACATATTACAATAAACTTATAAATATTTAGAAATATTTAAAAACTAAAATTATAACAAAATATAATATTCAAAGGATATTAAACATAATAAAATCAAAAGATAGAAATAATTTGTAGGCTATTTTGAAAAACTATTTTGACTCTTTTAAAACCATTTCAAAGATATTTGAAAATCATTTGAAAAAGGAAATAGAGAGTGTGAGATCAAAGAAGTGTTATCAGGGTTTTAATAAAAATCCTAAAACTATATAACTAATTTGGGATATCTTGAGTTCTTCAATACTCATGAGTCTTCAATCTCCAATTCTTGAATCTCTGTATCTGCTTCTTAAATCTTCTCTTGATACTATACAGTCTTCTTAATCAACACTTGTTTAATATCATGTGCTATATACTAATATAACTTGATAAAAACATTAGTATCTATATTTTATATAATGTCATATGGATGTTATCATCAAAACCAATGCCTAAGGTACTAACAATCTCCCCATGCTTGATTGTAACGACCCACCTTTCCAAACCCAGAAGTCGATATTAATACATCAACGGTATTCACATGCTGAACGGTTAAGTACCGGAAAGGCAAATTGTTAGGGGAAAGAAAGGAGATAGAAGAAAAGAAGGAACTAAACAATCACAAAATCTCACAACTCAATGGAATAACATATAGTAATCAACATAATACTTTACAAAGTCATTTCGAAAAATGATACATCAGAGTCATACTAATACAATTCTACCCTTGGACAATTATAACATTTTGTCCCTACCTAATTGATACAAGAAACATACAACGGAAACAAGATAATAACTAGCTATCGATGAAGCCTCCTGCTCCAAGCTACTTCAAAATGCATCCGTGGGAAAACCTAAACTACTTGGCTTCCCACAAAAAAATTGAGCACCCAAGAGTTTTAGGAATAGAAAATAAAAATCTGGGTCAGACATGGGTCTGGTATGAGTAAACTCAAACGACTGAATTATTATGTTTAAAACCATTTTAAAATCAAAGGTATTTCTTAAGACCACGCCGTACATAAACACAGACGAGTTTTTACCTTATGATATCCAAATTACTTTATATAGAAAATCTAGTGATCTTATAATAATCTTTAGAGGTCAAAGTAAAATATGAAAATAGCTAAAATGCTTGCATCTCACATTTCAACATAGTTGGGCACAATCAAAACTGTACGACGCTTATTGTAGAATGGATTCCATACTATGACTAGGCATCGGGGTACCACCTATCACAGTATACGTCTAGAAAATGTACCGAGGAGTTCGCCAAAATCCCTACCAACACAAGATCGGCTTACCCCTTACTGAATAGTACCGAATATGTCATCACCCCAGCTGCTTTGCAACCCTTTTTATTGAGATCTTATGCACAACCAATCCATAAATATGTGGATGTATCTAGAAAGGTGATGACACGTCCTAATAGGAGTGACCCACTAAGCCTTCTGCATCTCCCCTGATTTTAGTCATTCTCGGTTGATGAGGTTTGAGGCTACGCTTACCTTTTGAATAGCAATGCCACTTGAAATGCTAACACTGTCCTTCAAACATCAATGCAATGCTAGCATTCATCCATACAAGTTTGTTCTAGGTCTGAACGAATTCGAAGGCACTACCTCCACTACACCCATTTTGGAATCACCCTTAGGGTTAGTAGCAAATATCCCTTGCACTTTAAAACTCCGTCTTCGATTCCATACTCTTCAAGATGTCTTCAGGTCGAAACGCTTGAGTTAGATCTAAGTGGTTTACGAATAACATATCTGATCCTGGTCTCTTCGAAACAACTTTTGATTATTTTTGATAAACTCAACATCGGATCTTTAGGAAATAAACATTCAAGATAAGAGTGGAGATCATCTCCAAATCGTTAGTAAACGGATTTCCTTATCATTTATCTTAGACGAACGTAACAAATTTACACATACAGTATGGAACATCGATGGTAACTGTACCATATAATTTCTGTGTTTCTTCTACATATTTCCAAAGTTACTTTTTGGTCCAGATTTGATAGTCGATTATTTAACTATCAAATAAACAAGCATTCGAATATGGATTTAATTCCGTATGGGATGTACCAAGCCTTTATTATTTAATCTTTAATTAATTAAAAACACTTTGCAAAACTTGATCAAAAGACCTTTTTAAAACACTATTCCCAAAACCCTTTACATTCCTTTTATACTTGAAAGAAACGTTTATATACTTATCTCAACGGTATAAGTATATTTATCAAACTTTATAAAAGTTTCCTTCTTTTCAAATTCCATATTAAATGGCCAAGAAATTCCCTTTTCAAAGATCACTTACTATAAAACCATTCACTTTATAATACTCATCCACTTATCCCTTATAAAAATTATTTTTATAAGTTTACTTCATATTTAAAACCTCCTTATAAGTCTTCAAACTATATTTAAACTTCTTTTTAAAATCTCTGATGATTTGTAAAATCTCTTTCCATGTAATTTCCTTTATAAAATATCTTTGACATTACAAAATACCATTTACAAAATCTCATTTTAAATCACTTTAAGAAAAAAAAACCTTTTTATTTAGTAAAACCCTTTTTATAAACAAGTTATTATTTATAAATACTTTTATAAAATAATAATATAACTTGAAAATCATTTATAAACTTTAAAACTTCAAACCGATTGAAGAATTAGAGCTAATTTATAAACATACTTTACAATTTCAAAAGGAGGCTTAGTAACCCCATTGGTAGTAATTTAAGTTACCATTTAACATCAATTTTACTTTCAAGTTACGTAACCATTTATTTACAAAAGTCAACATATATGTAAATACACTTCGTATCCAAATCAGGGAATAAAATGTCAATACAACTCAACTAGTATATATATGTCCAAATAATATAATAGTAGGATGGTGATTTGTGCTGCTAAATAGATGTCCAATAATCAAATAATTAACTTATAGAAGAATGGGGATTTATTCTGCTAATATATGTCCACACAATCAATAATCAATATATAGTAGAACACGAATTTATTCTACTAATATATGTCCAGAACAATCAAATCAATTACATTATAGTAGAACCGAGGATTTATTCTGCTAATATATGTCCACAACAATCAAATCAATTACATATTGCAGAACGAGAATCTATTCTGCTAATAAATGTCCACAAAATCAAATAATCACATCATAACTCATTCGCAGGCATTTGTCCACTTAATAGTACCCACATTTGAATTCCTTGAGTTCAAAACCATCTTTGAAAAAAAAAAGTATGACTAAAACAATTTGATTCTTGAAGACAAAGGATTTAAAACTTAAAACACCCTTTAAAATGATTAATTACAAGATAACTCTTATTAAATCATAATTAATCTTTATTAAATTTAAACTTAATTTAATTATAATTAATAATTAATTAAACCTTTAATAAATAATTTATTTATAAATTAAACCCTTAATTAATCCTTTATTAATTATTTAATTAAAACCTTTATTAATAATTAACCATTAATTAATCTCAATTAATTAATTAATTAATCTTTTAATTAAAACTTAAATAATAAATTATACCTTAAATAAATAATTTATTTTAAAATAATACTTTATTAACTTATAATTAAAAATAATCAAACACCTAACTAATAATTTATTTAATAATTAACCTTATACTTAATTAACTAAAAATAAATTATATACTTAACTCATAATTAATTAAAAATTAATCCTTCTTAATCAAAAATTAATCTTACTTTTAAGACATAATTAATTAGTAGTTAATCTTCACTTAATTATAATTAATAAAAATAATAATTCTTAATTAATTATTGATTATCGAAACTTAATTAATAATTAGTTATTAAATTATTAGTTAACTTTCTAAAACACCATTATTAAGTTTCTAAAATATTTTCAAAACACTTTTAAGTATAAATACTAAATTTTCAAAAATCCGATTATTTTATTGAAACTGCATCCATAGCGACTATCGCTACGAATGTAGTAACTTGAGTTTGTTTTTTCAAGTTACTAACTTTTCAGTTCTCTACTTCTAACTTTGTTTTATTTTAAAAGCATAAGGAAAAGTTTAGAAACTAAAGCAAAGTTTAACTTAAAGTTTTAAAAACTTAAATACTATAAAACCATTTTTTCCAAAGAATCCAAATCTACTTTTAACATCTCAACATTAACTTATAAATATACCACATCATAACCAAATTCACATTCATATCATATCCAAAATTACAACCAACAACAAATCCAAGTTTTATAAACAATAACATAACCAAATTTTACAAATTTACAATAATAATAAGCTAGACTTCATTTCATGTCCACTTTTTCCATCTTGAATCATCCATATCCACAAATAACCAAACATATAACAACTCAAACATATTTCACACACATCATAAAGCAATTTATGCAACATAAATCAAATTAAAAATTTGAAATTTAAACATTTACTCACCAAAATCTTGGAAAACCACACAAAAATCAATCGAAAATAGGTCATCTTCTCACTGATTTTTGATCATGTTACTCCCGAAATTTGGATAAGTCATAAAAATAAAAGTTATAGGAAATTATTTTTTATACAATTTAAAAAAAACAATCACTTAATTTCAATTAGTTATGAGGGAGATATGATTAAAAGAAGAAGTGGTATTTTACGCCTTGATATTATAGGTCCGAAAATGAGTCAGAAAGAAATGCAATTTTGACCTAAAAATATTCAACATTTGAAAAAGTGGTTCAAATGAAAGTCTAGCCATTGAAATTCTATATGGTTGGAAAAAAAAAATCTTGATTTGAAGTAGCATGGAGGAGGTTATGGTCGAATGAAATGGGAGGAAAAATAGAAAAGAAAGAGTATTAAAATAAGGTTTGAAAACATTTAAAGCAAAATAAATTTTTTAATTTAAATTTTTTAATTTTAAAATAGGAAGCAATTAACAAGGTTTCATGAAGCTTTTAGGAAGATGAGAGAATAGGAAATTTTCAAAGAGAAAATAAAATAGCAAATGAGTATATATATTATGTGAACAGGTTGAATTACCAAAATACCACTTGTACTTTACGCTCCACCACCTTATGACACCTCAACATGCTTGTCCCACCTTTAAATTTTCAAAATTTTATTTTCTCCCACCCTCTTTACTTCATGCCTATATGCATTTATATCATTTGGTACTAAGGTGAGACAAGGACGTGACATTTTCTTTTAGTTGCAAATATGTCACATCAGTTAAACTTAATTTCATTATACTTAATCCTAACTAATTCATTAATCCATGTTTATAACTTTATATGTGAATATATATTTACAAATATGTACATAACATTCTCAATAATTTTTATACGATGAAATGTCGAAAATTCGGAAAATAATTTTGATCACATTTTCTGTTTTTCATTGAACTATATATTTTTGTAAATTTCACCATCGTTATTAATCATTAAAAATATTTTTATTTTCATTATAAAACCTATATATTGAATATTTAAAATTAATTACACAAATCAAAGCAGTGAAATTTTGTGTCGTTTCATTAATGATGATAACTATGTATATTAAATATGTTATAACTCCCCATGAGTTACAAAACTCCCCTTTATTCTATGCCTAGATTCCTAGATTTTATATATTTCTCCCCCTTTGTCATCATCAAAAATCTAACCAAAAACTCCCCTTTACTAAGGTATTATATGATATATAATACCGGGATACAAAAGCAAGTAGAATAAATAATAGTAATGTAAAGTGATAAGAATAATAAGTGATAATCACGATAAGCGGTGGCATAAATAATTTGTATTTAATCACACTAATATCAGTAAATCAAAAAAATCAATCATAATTAAATAAAGTCAAATCAATCAATCCACACATATTAATTCAATCCACACAAATCCGTACTATAAAAATATATTATCATACAATTTTATTATAAATCCAAACCTATTTAACTAGATGTTTTGAGGAACTTCAACCAACCATCAGCGCAAAAGTTTGAATTTGCTTTGATGGCATCCCAATCTTCATCATCTTTGTTGATGGCATATTCTGGGTTGTTGGTTGGTTCTTCTTTGATAAGGGAAGAAATCATCTATCGAATAGCATCAAAATGCTTCTCTTGCTCTTTAATCATCTACAATTAGCTTAGTTCTAAGTGTCTTTGATTTTATAGAATTAAAGCAAGGATATTCTTGAACGATTCGAGTGTTTGTTCAAGATTTTCGCAAAATTTTGGATGTGGAGAATCCATTACTAAAGAGAACTTTATAAATGAAAGAGAGTGAAGATAAAAATTGAAAATAATGATTTCATATAGTGAATAAATATATATATGGGTGAGAATTTGTTTGAAATGAATTGTTGTTTGGTAGTTATTTTGTTTTCAATTTTAATTTTTTTTAAACTGGTCGTTATGTCGACATACATAATTTGCATATGTCGACATATGCACTATATTTTTCAAAACTACTTTATTTTATAATTGTATTATTTTTAGCCTATGTTATTAAATTTATATGACTTTCCAGAGATAATTGACAATATATGATAGCAAGAAATAGAATTTTCATTGATATTGTAATGGCCTACCTTTTCGACCATTGATATTTAACACCAAGTACTCCCATGGTATTCAAATGTTGAGCATCTAATTGTCGAAGATGAAGATTGTTAGGTAAAATTAAAGGAAAATAACAAAGAACAGGGGGAACAGAATCTCACAGCAGAATCGACAACATATAATATAACAAAGATATTAAAAAATGTCACTTCAAAATACATAGTACATCAGAGTTAAAAACAAACCTTATTAGCTGGAATTTTATAAAATTCTGACCTTACGATTGATGATAGGTATACAATATAATATAACAGAAAATAAAACACTACGATAGGTGAACATCCAGTTCTTCTCCAATAATTCCATATCACCAAAGCCAACCAGGGAAAAACTCAGCCTGACCCAAGCATTATAATAAAATAACACCCAAATCAGTCTGGAAAACCAGCGTGAGAAAACTTTAGTAATATGATGAACATATAAAAATACTGTAAGATCACACAGCTAACGTGGAACGAGTTTTTACCTCACAAGAACAACATCCATAAATGAATAAATGAGAAACAAATCAGAACAACAATTCAATCAAGAAAGAATGGAAATAACCAACAAAAAACTATCCAAATAAAAGGTGTGTACTGATATGAACAAATCCCATACTTAATGACTGTGCATAAATAATATCAAATTCCATACTTGAAAGAATGGACATGCATAATTAAACATAGAGAAGGGCACAAGGTAGTTCCCAATGCAATTGAGGAAACAATTAAAAGATTTGAATTAACAACAAAGGAAAAAGAGAAGTTTTTCCAACAATGACTGGAAGGGTGCACCTCCTTAGCAAAATATAACTTTAGAAATATACTTAAGAACTCTAATGGCTCTCGAACACGTACAAGCCATACCCCGCTAACAGTAACCGAGTATCCGAGTATGTCACATCTCCATGCGCAAAACCGAATCTAATCTAGAGTGGATGTAAATATACCCTAATGGGAGAAACCCCATGTGGTTTGGATTCCACTTGCTCTTTGAGTTTAGTCATTTCCGATAAAAGGTAACAAAACTCAAATGAGCAATACATCATCTTAGAGTGACGAAATATAAAGAAGAAATCAGAATCAATATCGATAGTCGATAAATCAACTATCGAGAATGAGAAGATAGTTGTTTTCACTTGCGCTTGATTTTCACATCACGATACTTTTAAATATACTTTAAAACACTCTTTAAAATATTCTTTTAAATGGGCAAATTATATTTTCTAAGTGTATAAAACCAAGGTCAAAACTAATGTCAAAACATCGTTTATTATAAACCCAAACAATTTCCACTTAGCTTTATTTTGAAATAATTCTTTGTGAAAGATCTTCTTGTTCATAAACTATTATTTATAAATTCTAAAACAATATTTATTATCCCATAAGATAATAAATCAGTTGAATTACTTTTATAAATTTTAAATCAAAGGTTAATCATCCCAAAGGATAATTTATAACCCTTTATAACTTTTAAAACCACATTAATTTTCCCAAACAAAATAAATCAAATTAAAAATCTCTTTTATAAATTTAAATCAACATTAATTATCCAGAAAGGTAATTAATCACATTTATAATCTTTCATAATTTTAAAAATAATATTAATTATCCCGAAAGATAATAAATCAAATCTATAATCTCTTTTAGTAAATCGATCAATCATCTTTATTTAAACAGTTAATTATTTCTAAAACACTTTTATTCAATCAGTAAATTAACTTTAAAACCATTTAAATTAGTTTATTAACTTTAATACACTTAATTGGTTAATTAACTTTAAAACACTTTAATTAAATTAATTAATTTACTTTTAAATCTTTAAGTAAATCAATTAATTAACCTTTTAAACATCATTAATTAAAAATATTAACTAAATTTGAATATAATTAAATAACATGATTAAGTAGATTCAAACATCGTTAATGAAAATGATTAGCTAAATTTAAATCGTCATTACTTAAAATGATTAACTAAATTCAAATATCATTAACTAAAATGATTAATTAAATTTAAACATTATTAATTAAAACAATTATTAAAACAATTTATTAAATTCAAATAATAACTAATTAAAATGATTAGTTAAATCAAATATCATTAATTAAAATGATTAATGAATTTTAAACATCTAACTTTGTGAAAATACAAGCTCAAGTTCAACATACACAAAGGGTTTAGAAGATGATATTCAATAATTGACGATATAGCAAAAATTGCTATAAGTACACTTAAACAATTTAAATATAATATGACGATTAATTACAACTAAACATTAATATAAGCAACACATAAGGAATTAAATAACAATTATTGGTGAGAAACACCTTAGGGTCTCCCAACAAATATTCCTTGCAAAACAATTGTTACGGACAATGTACATAATCGTATGGGTTCACAACAATTAACTTAATATGTCATCCATTTTTCAAAATAGTAATTTCAACCAATCTAATCCATAATGTAGATATCAACTCCACGAGTACAACGCAACTGACAGCGCTTGATTTGGACTTGTATGAACAAGTTATTGAATTTACGAAATTCTAGAATTAAATAATATAATTATTCACTAATTACATTGCTTAATTACTAATTAACTAAGTATCCAAAACCCTAATCTTGCACGTATCATCCCAGGTTGTAACGTTGCGATTTTTCGACGCTCGAAAACCGACATCAACACGTCCACTGTATCAAATGCCGTATAATCGAATGCCGAAAAACTGAACTGTTATGGTTAAAAAGAAGAGGTAGAAGAAAAAGATAGAAGAAATAAGAAAACAGAACAGAAGCAATATCAGAATCTCACCACCCTCTACGACTTTCATGTTGGAAGTTTCGTGAAATAATTGGTGGATTTGAAGGAAAGAGGAAGAGAAGATCAGAAGATTTCGGCCATTGACATTAGAGGTGGCGGCTGAAGCTAATTTAGGGTTAGGGTTTAGTTTAGTTTGCAAATTGAAGATGTGAAGGCCTTTTATAGAAAATTTCCAAAACACTATTCATCCAAAAATTTCCGAACTCCAAATCTCGCGCGGTGGCTGACGTTTCTAGGGTTTAGCCCGCATTCCGGACACAATGGAATAGGTTTCGGGAGCCAATTCGATCATCTGTGCGAGTTACGGAAATAAACAATCAAATTTAAATTAAATCGATTAAACCAAATTTCTATGCCTTTTGGCTTGCCTCGGACAAACCGTAAATCCGATTGACACGAAATTTGAAATCTTATAATAGTATAACATTACGGATCCGATGAAACTGTTTTCGTCGAAATCAGAGATTATTTGAAAAATGGCTATTTTAACTCGTGAATTAAATATTAAAATATTCAATTTTCACAAATTAACTTTTAATTTAATTTTAAAAGTTCGATAACATCTTTCTAACTTCAATATGATTTAATATAACTTTATAAATCATTTTCCTTCACATTAAACCCAATTTCTAATTATTTCTGTAATTTCAATTTATTAAATTATCGATTTAATTACCCAATTAAATCCAAATATTCGAAAAATAAATTATTCGACTTATAAATTTTACTTATTAATATTTAAAATCAATTAAATATCTGAATTTCAAATGACAGAAATTCTGGGTCGTTACAAACTTCCCCCTTAAAAGAATTTCGTCCTCGAAATTGCCAAGTAAGAAAGAGTTTTGAAATCCATTAACCTTTCAAAACAAATTGTTCAAATTAGACTTACAAGTCTCTTAAGTGTTTAACTTTTCCAAATCCATAGTTAAACCTCTTACAAAATATTTACTAAGTTTTCAAATCCATATATAGTTAACTTTTCAAAATCAACTATATCGTTTAACCTTTAAATTCAAATCAAAACCTAGTTTTTCACAAAAATTTTCCAAAATTTCCCGAAAATTTTCTAACGCCTTAAATTTTCAAAAAATTTCGCCATAACCTCCTTTGTACGGAGGAGCTTTTACAGTATCACAATAGATATAAATATATATACATCGACTCACCCGGTCGAAAAACAGAAAAACAGTTCATATTTCCTATTTTTATTGCGTAAGCATACCTTTTTAGCATTTTGCGCAACCCAAATCCCGCTAACGGTAGCCCCGGTACCTGTACTTACTCAATATAAACACGTAAGTGACATACATAAGAAGTTATTAACATTTTACTCTTTTAAACAACTACAACACATGCATATTAAAAGAAATGCATACTAAGCAAGGTTTATAAACAACTTATATGATTTCAACATTACTTGTAATTGTTTACAGCCAATTCATATACAACGACATTCAATTATTCATTTCCAATTAGTTTACATTCACTAATTTACATTCACATTGGTTCACCTCCAATTTAAATCAATTTCCATTCAATTTAGATTTACTTAACTTCCAATTTGAATTCAATTACTTTAGCTTTCAATTTTATTCATTCAATTGCATATGAATTTCTATTCAATCAATTAACAATAATCTAACAACCAATGTATAACCAACACAACCGAATTTATTCACTTTACAATCAACATTCATATTCACTTTGTTTACCTTCAATTTGGTTTAACATTCAATTAGTTAAATGAATTAACACTTATATCCATTATTCCATATCAATTCATTACATTCGATTGATTAATATTCAATTCATTAGTTCAATTACTAATTTACCTTACAAATAAAGTTGAATCTCCTTTATATAACTCAAGTTCATATTCATTTAATTCACTTCATTATTTTACTTCGATACCAAAATCACTTCATTTAACATCACTTAAGTTATATTCCTTTTAAACATCATTTGTTTAACTTAACTTAAGTTTCCATTTCAACAACATATCTAGTCCAGTTAAAATCCAATTCAAATTCCAACTCCAAAGTAAATTCTATTTAACTTTTACCAAAGTCAATTTTTTTATCACTTATTCGGATTCATACCTCGTTTTTCTTAACAAAGTTGCTTAACCATTTTAATAATTGGTTTTACTTACATCTTCACATTTAATAAGTTATACAACTTATTATTCAACTTCCAAATCTGATTTTATTTATTTAACTTCCTTTAGTTAAATTTCAAATCATATATTTTATCATACTAATTCAAATTTATTTCAACTTTACCAAAGCTAAAATTCTTTATTATCTCATATTATAAGTTCAAAACTTGATAACTTATATTCATAAATTTCAACTTGGATTTTAATTTCAAATTTGTTTGTCACAACAAAATTCAATTTCAATTTACTATGGTAGCAAATCCATCACATAGAAATTCGAAAATGATACTGATGATGCTGCAGTCATCACCCTTATTATTTCCCAACAACAGTAGTGAATCCAATGCTCTAAATTCTTTCAAAATTTTCTTTTATTTATAAATAACATTTATAAATCTTGCTTATATAATTTCACTATTTCCCTTTACTTATACAAGATTATTTCACAATTGCAAATCATTTCAATTATAATTCTATACTTATACAATTGTTGCTTTTATATAATTTATTCTTTCACAATTGTTGTTTTTATTCAAATTATTCGAACAACTTTGATTCACTTATATATTTTCATATATTTTTTCAACAATCAAACAATTCAATTTTTATACACACTTTGATAATTCTGAAAAATTATTCTTTTATATATATAAAATATAATCAAGGTAAAATTATTTCACTTACCCAATTTAAAATGATACTATGTCGGTTTATCTCGTTTAAGAGTTTAGAAACCCCTATCGATGACAGTTAGCTAGACTGCACCGACCAGAATCTATAAACAATCAACTGATAAGTCAACACAATACAAAACAATTTCATATTCACTAACAAATACACGCTCATATCTATTATTACACTCAACTCATTCTAGAGTACTACTGACTCTATCTCAAATGAGTAATCCCCAACAGAGCCAAGGTTGTCACTTAACCAAAAATGCTCTGATACCACGTTGTAACGTTGCGATTTTTCGACGCTCGAAAACCGACATCAATACGTCCACTGTATCAAATGCCGGAAAACCGAACTATTATGGTTAAAAAGAAGAGGTAGAAGAAAAAGATAGAAGAAATAAGAAAAATAGAACAGAAACAATATTAGAATCTCACCACCCTCTACGACTTTCACGTTGGAAGTTTCGTGAAATAATTGGTGGATTTGAAGGAAAGAGGAAGAGAAGATCAGAAGATTTCGGCCATTGACATTAGAGGTGGCGGCTGAAGCTAATTTAGGGTTAGGGTTTAGTTTAGTTTGCAAATTGAAGATGTGATGGCCTTTTATAGAAAATTTCCAAAACACTATTCATCCAAAAATTTCCGAACTCCAAATCTCGCGCGGTGACTGACGTTTCTAGGGTTTACCCCGCGTTCCGGACACAATGGAATAGGTTTCGGGAGCCAATTCGATCATCTGTGCGAGTTACGGAAATAAACGATCAAATTTAAATTAAATCGATTAAACCAAATTTCTATGCGTTTTGGTTTGCCCCGGACAAACCGTAAATCCGATTGACACGAAATTTGAAATCTTACAATAATATAACATTATGGATCCGATGAAACTGGTTTCGTCGAAATCCAAGAGTATTTGAAAAATGGCTATTTTAACTCGTGAATTAAATATTAAAATATTCAATTTTCACAAATTAACTTTTAATTTAATTTTAAAAGTTTGATAACATCTTTCTAACTTCAATATGATTTAATATAACTATATAAATCTTTTCCTTCATATTAAACCCAATTTCTAATTATTTCTGTAATTTCAGTTTATTAAATTATCGATTTAATTACCCAATTAAATCCAGATATTCGAAAAATAAATTATTCGACTTATAAAATTTACTTATTAATATTTAAAATCAATTAAATATCTGAATTTCAAATGACAGAAATCCTGGGGCGTTACACAGGTCGTTGTTTACAACTACTCGACGTTGACATTAAAAGCCTCACCCATGCCGCCTCTTGCTTCCACTCGTTGTCGCACGACCCTAAGGCATATCCCCGATCGAGAAGACCACCCAACCACCGGTGCTACCCCTTAAAACGCCTCTTACGATGAGAAAAACCTAAAATACCAAACATCATTCAACCATTGATTGTTGCTTCATTGCTACGAATTTCAATGATCCAACCGACCATCTTGCTTGCCTCACCATGCCGAATAAGTCTCCAGTTGAGTTCGAAGGCCGATACGACCTCTAGTGGTCAGGGGGAATGTGGACCATTGGATTGAGTTTCTTTAATCGGTGTCTATCTAGATTAGAGTTAGGGTTTTAGCAAAATGAATGGATGTGGGGGTCCTGATATAGGATTATCTAACTGGTATTATTCATGTCCAAAAATTAACGAACTCCAATCAAGACGTGCTCACTGGCATTCCTAGCTAAATACCCCTATTCTGGGTTTAATGGAACTATTTTCGAGAGCTATTTATACCATATACATAAGTTAGCTTTTTAAATCAAATTACAATAATTTTCTAAAACTAATCATTATGTGTTCGAGCTCGCTCGATCATAAGATATATCTGATCATCACGAAACTCATCGGCGTATAACAATTAATTATTCTGGATCCAATAATACTGGTTTCGTCAAAATCAAAGATAGTGCACTGGAATGCTAGTTTCACACATTCTGGATATCGTTTTATATTTTCGATTCAATTATCGATATTTATTCGATCTATTTATTTTTGTAATTAAATTTACAAATTCAATTTAAATTCAAATATTCAAGTAATCCCTATATATGAATATAATTTATTAAATTTCAAAAGTCCAATTATTTAAATATTTAAAGTTAATTAGTTATTTAAAATTCAATGATCAAATTCTGTGTTGTTGCATTCTTCCCCTTCCCCCTTAATAGAATTTTGTCCCTGAAATTCCCAAGGTAGAAAATGACTTCAAACCCTTAAGTTTTAAAAACTTATTAATTAAAACGAGTCATTAACTTATTGCTTTATTAATTTTCAAATATTATGGAAAAAATTCGACGGCATCTCCGTTGCGTGGCTCGATCGAAAAAATAACAAATTGCCTCTACAGGCCCCAAACCAATCAAAAGAAAACAAAAGCCAAGTGGCCTACTGAGGAATAAAATCATCAACCAATTTAAATTTCTAAAACTACTATGTACCTTTCTGCATTTACTTTTTGAAAATTTACAAGAAGCTTATTATCTTGATGCAGCAGGTGCACAAGAACCAAATAGCAATCTCTTGCTTACTTGTATTTACACAATCTAAAAGAGAGTCAGGCTGACAAAAGAGCAATACACTAGCTATTTTTAACGTAAGCTCAAATAGCATAAAAAATATAACATTCATAAGTAACAAGGCAATATGATGCAACTGATAAAAATGAGGCAACCTAACATGCAAAAACTAGCACGATATAAATCTACATACAACTCTAGCGTGAAATAAAGGTACATGCAACCAAATAACAACATATCAACCATACGCAAAAAAATAGAGACAATATTCTATAACAAATGCTATGCATCCAATATTTTCAAACCGTAAATTTAAAACCAAATACCAGGGTCTTATATTCAAAATATTTTCAAATTCATCCAAAAAGAAATGTATCAAAACTAAAATATATTATGACAAGGAGAGTGTAAAGGCCTGAAAAATCCACACAGTTTAAGCTGAAAATAAACCACACATGTCCAGTCCAAAATAAATGGAAAACTAAATGGGAAAGAAAGAAGAGAGAAGAAGAGAAGAAAATGAGAAAAAGAAACTGAACCAATCATAGAATCTCACAATCACAGTAGAACAACATATAATATAATATCAATGATCTTTACAAAACAAGAACTGTAACATACATACATCCATCAGAGTACAATAATCAAATCACTAATCTTCAACCTGAACAATTATAATAACATGTCCTTACAAATGCTGATAATCTAAACAACAATGCAGCGGAAAAATAAACATATATGAGAATACGACCATAAGACCTCTAGCTCGTATGTTGAAGCTCTAAAGCATCCAGATCCAAATATGTAAATATGCTCGGTCTGACCCGAGCCTTGAAATGGAAGAACACCCGGATTAGTCTGGTAAACCAGTATAAGAAAACACATCTGAACTGAATTCCTATAGTTTATAAAACCTTTCGAAATAAAGGTATCTCGTAAGACTACGCTGCACATGAACACATATGGGTTTTTACCTTACAATAACCAAAGCATTTCATATCAAATTCTGTTATATTATACTAGTTGACTAGTATACAAATAATATTAATCATAGCCGAAATTGTTATATTGATTAAATTCCAGCATACTAGCCACAATGTGGGTTATATAAACAAAATGGCAGGCACGTAGTGGAGAATGGATTTCTATACAAATGACCAGGTGAAGCTACTAACTTTTGGTAGTACATCTCTAAAGGAATGCACCGAAGCTACAGAACATCTGCACTTCTACCAACATAAGACCGGCCTACGACTTCTTAGATAGTACCGAATATGTCATCACCCCGGTCGTTACCGACCTATCCGAGGGCTTTATTAGCATACACCACAACAATTTAAAACTCAAACGTCATAGTGGGAACAAATATATCTAGAAGGGGATGATCATATTCTAATGGCTGCAACACTTAGCCTTGCCGCATCTACCCTGTTTCGATCATTTCCGGGTGTAAGGCCTGAGGTAACGATTACCTTTCACATAGCACATCATCTTTCTTCTTTGAATGCCACATTGCCATTCCATAATAACACAACTGATTTCTACAAACATGTAACACCTGAACTCGTACGTCTCAGAAAAGGGTGTTAAGCTAAGAGAAATTACCTTCTCCGCCACCAAGCAGATGATACGTTTATAGATCTCAATCAATGTAATTCTAAATTGCAATGTTAGACATTTGTCCATACAAGTTGTCCAGAAACAGAATAAACTGAAGGCAGTTCTCCTACCACATCCTGTCAGGAATCACCCATAGGATCAGTAGTGATTACTCCTTGCATTGTATATTTCATAACGAAGAGACCACTGCTACAATATGTAAATTGGGAGTTTATCCCCAAACGATCAACAAGCAGTCCTTCATTATGAAAATTCCAAATATTAATGTCTTCCAATACCTGTACATTCGAATGCATACACATTGGTCTGAAGTGGTTTTTGGACAAACCGAGCCCGGTCTCTCCTGATCAACAATGATAAAGACGCCAAATTTGATAGTCAGTTATTTAATTATCAAACCAACAACAAAACTAGCACATAAGCAGTCACTAGGCCCGTTTAATAAATCTTTTTACTTAAATCACTTTCCTAATATTTACTTCAAATTATCTTTAAAAGGATATATTCACAAAACCATTTCAAACTATTTGATAATGGAAAACATTTCCATATACTTATATTAGCAATATAAGTATATTTACAAATCATTTCATTTTTCAACACTTAGAAAAATATTTCCATATATTAACGGAAAATAAGTATGTATACAAATCTTTAGGAAATTATTCTTCAAAACACACTTTATTTGGGTCAAAACAAATATTACGTAAAACATCGTTACGACAACCCAAAACACTAGTATAAGGATTCAATTAATTTTATATATATATATATAACATCTCCTTTCGAAAATCATTTCCTATAACAACAGTGTTATAGTCCACGCCTTCCTTACTTCTCCTACAATGTCTATTACAACAATAAATGTTGAAACCTATGTTTTTGATATTTATCACATTTTTAAATCATTTTCAAACTATTAAATTCCTTTTGAAATTATTATTTTCCAAAACATTGCTTTCAAAAGATAAATTAATTTTATAATCATTAACTCCATCAAATATTTCTTCCAAACATTTCTTTAAAAGATAAACCACTTTTAAAATGCTTAACTCCATATCTAAATTTCAGCATAAATCATTACTATATTTATAAACTACGTTTATAAATTTCACTTTTATTTTATAAAACTTCTATTTATACAATTCCTTTATTTATAACATTCCTTTTATAAATCCATTCTTTTCTACATCTCATTTATTTATAAAATCCATTTATAATATTGATTTCAATTCTACTTAATATTTCATAAAACACCATTTAAAATCCATTGCTATATTTATAAAATATGCTTTTATAAATCCTTTATATAAATTTTCTAAAATCTCTATCTAAAATCACTTTACAAAATAGTAAATTTAAAATACCAAAATCATACTTTTATTTATTTTAAATAAATTCCTTTCTTTTAATAATTCAAAAATTATTAAAACGTATAAAATTCCAAAATCACTTTAAAAATCATTAACAATTCACAATCAATATTTGCCACTTCAAAATAACAAAAATAAGGCCCAGTATAACGACCTGAGAATTTTAACCGTTTTATAACGTAAATAACTAAA
Source organism: Allium cepa (assembly GCA_030765085.1). Taxonomy (NCBI): domain Eukaryota; kingdom Viridiplantae; phylum Streptophyta; class Magnoliopsida; order Asparagales; family Amaryllidaceae; genus Allium; species Allium cepa. The sequence continues at coordinate 996,594,228 of CM060932.1, forward strand.
ATTTCTTGAAATTTATATATTAAAATTTTGAAATAAAAATTAGATATTTGAAATGCGTCTATTTAGTTATAGTAAATGGTAAAATTTTATCGAAAAATAGGAAAGTTAATTTATTTGTGAAATTTCAAATTATAAATTTCTTCAGTTTAATTGTTGAAAATTTAATATTTTCGAAATCTGAATATTTTTATATAATAAATATGGAAATCATTTTTTGAGTGAGGCGTTGAAATTCGTTTCATCCAATTTGAATTTCTATTGCCCCGTTTATCTTATTTTCTACGTACTAGCACCATTTTTGGTAGCGAAAATTCGAATTTTTATAATTTGATCATATTGCCGATATCTGTGTATTATTCTATTCGCCTCATCATGCTGATCTCCGCAGTATATTTATTTCTATACTTTGAGGTCTACTACGTGACGAAAATGTTAAAACGGTTCGTCATATCGGTACCCTATTTATGACTTTTTAATTCCTTCTCCTTTTCAAACTTCAGCCATGGCTTCCAAGCAAATAATTAATTGCTTTAATAATTCCACCTAAATCAAAGGACTTGACCATTGAAATTACCTTCATTTTATATATTTTACTCTAGCCTCTCCATTTGCCTCACTGTTCATTCAAAAAGGAGAAGGAAAAAAAGGTACTTTCAAAATTTTTCTCTTCTTCCCCTCTGTACTTTAGTCTTCCTCTTAATTTTGTTCGTCGAGCCTTTCCCTTTCGAGCCCACGCTCTCCCCATGAACCTTCACCAAACTGTCGTGCTTTCCCTCTTCAAACCCAAAGTGCCACAACCCAAAATTCGGAGCAAGACCTGTGCCACCCTGCTTCAGACCCAAGAGACCCATGATGTGACCATGTCCAGCCCACATCGCCATCTCTTGACCTAACCCATGCCTTCCCTTCCTCGACCAAAGCTGGACTGAGCAATCCCCTCACCATTCCCGAAGTGGACCACCAAACACCTACCATTCAAACCGCTCTCCACCCTGACCATCGTCACCACCCCTCGTGATCCGCATCATCAACACAAAGCATCGCCCAAGTCCTTCCCTCCTTTGCCGAAGCCAGCCCTTAGTCATCATCATGTGCAGCCTTCTCCGTGTCAAATCCGAAGTCAACCCAAATGCCCACATCCAAACTCCAGATCCATCACCGTTATTACCTTCCCCAAACCTGGAGCAGCTACCTTGAAATCCTGAAGCCATACTCAAGCATTTCCTGCTCTAACTCGAAGTCAGGCTCGAGCGAGAGCAACGATAATCTTCATTGCAGTCACTACCAAAATAAATTTAATTAAAGACCGAAAATTAAAGACAAAAAATATTCAGTTTCTAATAAAGACTAGTTAATGACTGCAACATTTAGTTTTAAAATTTTATTATCTGAGACTAAAAATCAGTTTTTAATCAGTCTGTATAATTTGACATTGTTTAGTATTTGTATTTCAGTCTTTAAATCCGTCACTAGCCATGCTTAAAAAACCAAAATATTTAATGGTTGAAATTTTTTATCTACTTGAATCCAATGACTAAATTTTGTGATCCATGTCAAAGTCATTATATCACTTATTGAAAAAAAGTATCATAATAATTACATCAGTTTCCTTGATTTTAGGGCCATTAACGCACTAAACTTGTCCATCTTTCCCATTTAAACGCAACTCCTTTCCATTTCTTCTACATAATTGAACCATAACCTTCTTTCTTCTGACTCCTTATCTCCTATGTCCCTTTTTATTTCCTCCTCAGATTTAAGCAAAGAATGTATACTCATTGTACATCCTCATCATCTTCCCTCTCTACCTACACATCATACCAAATCCCTTTTAGAAATGCCACCAAATATGGTTTTATTAAATGCAAAGATTCAACCAAAATTATGCATCTTTCCAAAAATCCCTGTGCACCATTCAGCCTACATCATGTTTATCCACCTCCATATGAAGTTCTATTATTTCCATGTCCTCATGTAATCACGTTGACATTATTTGTCCTCATGTAATCATGTTGACATTACCTGGAACCACCTAAATTTGCAAGGCATTGCTGCATCCTTACTGCATCATTGTTGGAAAATTTTCTGATTTTGCAATATTTATAACAATGTAAAGAAACTTTCAAGAAGTTTGGGTCAGTCATATTGGTTTTATTCTTGGTACTTTTAGAGAAGAGTGGTTATGAATTGCCTTGTATTGTTCATTTTGTTTCATATGGTTGCGAAACTAACAGACCAAAGGATCCAAGGTTGTGACAAATAAATAATGATAATATTTATGATTAGTAAATATGTTCTCGTATTCTTTTATTTATAACAAAAAAGGGTGGCTTTGGCATGGATTTTACAGTAACAGGAAGGACTAGAATAATGCAAAATCACTTTATAAATAAAATATAAACAATATAAATATACACGGTTACACATATAAACGTATACATATTTATATATACGTGTATATATAAAGTTGGTAATACACATTTAACTATATCTATATACAGTTAAAGACCGATTAGTAACCATATTTCAGTTACTAAATGTTAGTCTTTAAATATACTTGAGACCGTCTTTCAGTTTGTATGATTTGAGACTGAAATTTCAGTTTCAAATATTTTTTGGGACTAGAGAATCAATGACTGATATTTCTGTCTTTATTCAGTCACTAAATGGTATTTAAAGACTGAATCGTTTGAATATAGACTGATATTTTCAGTCTTTAACTCAATGTTTTTTTGTAGTGAGTTATATATTTGCATTTCAGTGATATATTTGCATTGCAGTGATATAATTGCTACTCTCTTGTCTACATATTTATATATTCACTGTTGTTCGAATATATATGTATATATATGTATGTACGTACGAACGTACGTACGTACTATACTGTTTGATGTGTTGACCTCTGTTCTAAATGGTGTATATGTGACAGTTCATTTTTTCTTCAAGCTGCTGTTGGGTATGTACTGTTGACAGAAGCGTGGATACATGTATATTTTTTGTTTGATATATATGTGTGTAAGCTTATTTATGTACTGCACACGTATGTTCAAAATTATTGGCAGAAATAACGTGTATCGCACACATACGTTATATATATAACACATGTACCTATTCACAACAAAAGTTATATTTTGGCACTTTTATATTTGTCGTGAGAAATTATGTGTTGTATATGTAATTGATCTTTCAATATATATATATATATATATATATATATATTTATGAAACAAATGTATATATATATATATATTGCATATGTATATATATTTGTTTCACCGAATTCTCAAGCTAAATCTACTGTTGTGCTTGTCACAGCTATTTGACTTGTCGTGCCAGATTCGGACCAGCATCGGTTGCATTGTTCTTTGTCGTAGTTGTTTCCCATTATTCTCTAGCCACAAAAGGTGAACAATCACTCACGATTAATATTTTTATGCTCATTAAATTGATTTCATAGGAAATGGAAATTTAAAATTTCGAACTATTAGCCATTAACTATTAAATATAATATGTTGTTATTTAAGTCGTTCAGTTATGTAAACTGACACTATTATATGTTAATTGATTTTTTTATATAACTATTGTTATTATCGATCATATATGCTAGTGATTGTTGTGTATTTATTGTTCTCACTCTGCAAGTTTCCTTAGTTTTAGAAATCGCTATAGGTTGAAATGATACATACCCGAACGGACTTTAGAATATGAGAACTTAATTATGGGTTGAAATGATAAACCCAAGCGATTTTCAGTTGTTATTGGAATTTTGGGATTTAATAATATAAACCCGTAAATTTTAACTATTAGGGATTGAAATAACCAATATCCGTATCACTTGACTATAAGACAAAAAATTATATACGGACACCGTTGGTCTACTTTGAAAAAAAAATGATTTTCAAAGATTTGAAAGGAAACGTATGAGTTATATTTTGAAATGTAATAGATATCCTATTTAAGTGGGTATTTGAAGGCTTTCGACATGCTTCGGTGGGAAGCCATTGTTAAAGTTATGCAGTGTATGAATTTCCCTGCTCCATTCATTGCATGGATCGTTGAGTGTCTCTCCACAGTACGTTTCTCGGTCAACGTTAATGGTTCCAGTGTTGGATTCTTCGGTAGTAGGCATGGTATCCGTCAGGGTGACCCTATATCGCCATATATATTCATTCTCATCATGGAACTTCTCACGCAATTGTTTAAAAATAAAATGACTTCTGGACATATCACTCTCCACCCACGATGCTCTAACCCTGAGATCTTTTCTTTAATGTTCGCTGATGAACTAGTTATTTTCTGTTCTCCGGACAACTCTACTATGCACGCCATTATGGATTCTCTTCAAGTCTTTCATGCAATAACTGGTCTATCTTTCAATCTTCGCAAATCTGAAATGATCACTTCTGGCCTCACAACAACACAAAACAATGCTATTAGGGAAATCACTGGATTACAGTTCAGTAATAACACAATCTCTTATCTTGGTCTTCCCCTCACTTTCGCCAAAATTACTGTCAACCAATGTTTACCCCTATATGAAAAGATTATTTCTAGACTCGAATCCTGGTCAAGCAAACTGTTGAGCCAAGCTGGTAGAATTACACTTTCTAAGTCTGTTATTTTCTCCATACAAGTATATTGGGCAAGAACGTTCATACTACCTCTGAAACTCATCAACATGATTCGTTCCGCTATCATGAGATTTATTTGGACTGGCAAAACTCTGGGACGATATATAGTCCCTGTTAGTTTCAAGAAATTAGAAAGGCCAATTGCTTATGGTGGCCTTGGAATTATTAACATGCTCCACTGGAATCGTTCATCTATGGCACGACTAATTTTCGACTGCATCACTGCCAAAAGTAACATATGGGTTAAATGGTCCACTGTTCACGTTCTTCGCGGCGGCAATTTCTGGAAAATGGCTACGCCTACTACGATCAGTTGGACATGGAGATCTATTTTCAAGATTAAAGAAGCTATCCTACCACTTGTTCGATACCCACTTAATCATAGTGCTGACATCAGTTTTTGGGACGATCCCTGGATAGGAAGTGGAGTTATCTTAAGGCGTGTTCTTTCATACGCTGAGCTACTGCAATCTGGCGTGAGACAGGAAGCGACTGTTCAGAGCCTCATCCACGGCAATACCATTCGTCTTCCGAGGACTTCCAGCTATAGAATACAACAACTATGGAATAGGGCGGCACGGTGTGATATTACAAATGATAGTGGCAGCTATGTCCAGTGGGGAAAAAACGTTAACAAGTTCAGCATCAACGACACTTACTCTTTCTTGTCTGGGCCTGTAGGAGAGATATGTGAATGGAGGCGACGTATATGGAGCACTGATAATGTTCAGACAGACAATCTTCTTCATTGGAAAGTTATGAATAGGGCGCTCAATACTAAGATTAAGCTTCTCACCAAAGGTGTTCCAGTTACTGTAGACTGTGTCTACTGCCATCATTCTCCTGAAACGGTTGAGCATTTGTTTTTTGAGTGCGCTTATCTGAATGCTCTTTAGAAGACATGGAACAGGAGAATAGGTAGAAAATGGAATGAAAATAACAATGTGGAGCAGTGGAAGTACATCTACGATAACACGGGAGGTAAAGGTGATTCGAGTAGACTCTTCCTATTCGTCGTCAAAAGATTCATGAAAGTGGTATGGGACGAAAGAAACGGTCGTGTTTTCCAACCGGATAAGAGCTTCACGCCTATCTTGTTCGAGAAGCATATGATGCGGGAAATTAGACGTGACCTTTGCCATGTATCTTTTGCTTTTGATCCTGGCATCTTCTGTTAGTCTCCTTTTAAATTCACTGTTCATTGTTGTGTTTTCTTTGTTTTCCCCAGTGATTGTTACACTATGTTTTTGCTTGTATTTCTTGCAAGTTTGACTTGTGTTTCTCCCTACTTTCGAGTGTAGCAATAAAATGGTAGGGGTCCATTTAACCCCGTCGACTTTGCCAAAAAAATTATTGTAAAATTTATAACTCTAAAATGTTGATTGTGGAAATAGAAAATTTTGAGCTTAATTTAAAGGTAATTTGTAAATTCTACCTATAGTTTATTCTCTAAAATATATAAAAATATGATTATTTTTTAAATAGATAAATAAAAGGTTAAATTTATTTTAAGTTTTATAAAATAAAATCTTATTCAATATATATAATATTTTTAAAAGGTTCATTTAATTTATATATAAAATAAATTTTTTTAACTTTTAAAAAAAAGAGGTTGGAAAGGCACATTGGAATTTTAATGGTAACTTAAACTGGTTGTTAATTGAATTTAAATAAAGATACACTCAGAGCATAATAATTTTTGGAAATGATTATAACTTGTCTTAATAAAGGTGATTAAATGAATACTTTAAAATTTAAATAGAATTTAAATTGAATATTCGTTAATTTAAATTTTATTTGAGTTTTTATTTAACTATTTATAAAGTAATTTTAAAAATGACCATGGTGTGAAATAAGCGTTTGGTTGTTAAAGAGACCGGGTCGGATATTGTCATACTTTCTACCAATATCGAAAACCACTTTAATAACTGTGTACGTGGTGGAGATTCCAGAATGAAGTAGGATTGTTTGGCGAATAATCCTGTATGGTATTTACGTAATCCTAACTCCTGTGAGTCGGCTTGATGTGGCTAAAACAGGAGCTATACCGGGCCAAGTGGGGTCGCACCCCCTATTAGATATATTTCTTCAAAACCTTATCTATTGCTTTTGTGATTCGATTTGGTGTGCACAACTTTGATTAGGAGTGTGTCTCGAGGTGGGTGGTAGTAGCTGTTATGCGTTACCACCAGTCCGGGAGTGCAATTGGTATATCTACCCTAGCATTGCCTCGCGTGCCCTGTCACATGCCTTATAGTGTCTTTTACGAGTTTGTTTTGTACCATACCTATGGAGTGCCCTCTACGTAAACCTCCAGTTTATGGAGGAACCTACGGTACTGTATAGACTATGGGAATATATAAATGTGTTAAGGGGGATATGGGTAATGCCTTAACGCTATTTTGATATTTTACATTACTATAGACATTATATATGTAGCATATTGTACTATGTATGTAAATAGTTTATCGGATCCTTAAAGGATAGGATCCTAACATCCTTTGAGTTATATTGCATTTACTTGACATTTCACTTGAGTTTGATTTACTGGCATAAGAATGTTAATCCTGACTCGAGTGTTTTATTTTGCTTGACACTCGGGTCAGCCTGAGTGTCACAGTTTGAGATTCATCTTCTGGAGCTCGGAGTTCACTTGGAAGACCTATCTTATCTTTCACCTTTCTGTTATTTTTGTTATTTCAGTTGTATGTTTCAGACTTGTCAGTTACTTTTGTGTTAGTAACTTCTGTGTATTAGGATTTCGTATGTTTCTATATCAGACTATGTCATTTCTGTTGTAGCTTCATAAACTAATAGTTGATTATTCCGTTGTTTATTGATGTAAAACTCTGTGTCTGTGATTCTGTGATTGATTTATTTACTGTATGCTAAGTTATGCCAAATATATATATTTACAACATGTTGTTTTGACCAATTCAAGTCTTACATGTGTGGATTATTGTCGATTTGAATGGCTTGAAATAGTGGGTCATTACAGTTGGTATCAGAGTTCTGGTTTTTGGTAAACATAGCATATGGAGTGAAAACTCATTAGAGATAGGGTAGTATTACCCTAGAATGAGTTGAATTAATTTCAGAGTCATATTCATTAGTGCTTGAAAATTCTAAGTTAGAATTCTCTTTAATTAGGATTTCTTTTGAAATTTAAAACTGTATCCTTGTTCTGAAATCAAATTCTTGTTTTCCAGATGAGTAACTATAGGAATGTTCATGGTAGAGGTCGTGGGAATGCTTATGCACCTCCAGTTTCCCCTGTCCCACCTGTTGTTGATCCTGTTGTCGCACCTGCTCAGCTTTGTAAGGAGTACTCTCAGCTTGGAGGTACCAAATTCACTGGAGCAGAGAGTATTATTGAGGCTTGACAATAGCTGAAGAGTCTTAAGAGGATTTTTATTGGCCTAGAGATTACTGATGCTCAGATGCGTCATTAGCTACTTAGCAGCTACAGGAGTCCGCATAGGACTGGTGGGAATCTGTTACCACTTAGACCGTTGAGGCTAATATCACTTTGCAGCAGTTCAGGTGAGTTTCTTGGTTATCTTTCCTAGCTAATTTTTGTCGAGTCCTTTTCTTTGAAATTTATCTCTTTGAACTTTATCTCTGTCTTATCTTGGATCCATTCTTTTCAGAGATGCTTTTGTGGCCAAGTGGATGCCCAAAGCTGGAAAATCCCAATTATGTAGGCCGTTTATGGATCTTGAGCAGGGTGATATGACTTTTGCTGAGTATGAGGAGAAGCTAATGACCTTTCCAAGTTTGGTCCTTGTTTGATTGACATTCATCTCAAGAAGAATGAGAAGTTTATTCATAGTGCTCACCCAGAGTATTATGACCGCCTGATTAGTCATGTTCATGGAACCTTCACTTCTCTGATGGATATGGCCCCCTGATTTCAGAACCCTACTACCAAGGGTAAGCAGGCAATTTCTGCATCTCAGGGTACTTCCAATGGTCCAAAGAAGAGGAGGCCCAACTTCCAGCAGCAGAAGAAGAATTGGCAGAAATCTCATGGTTTTGGCTCTGTTCCTCAGAAGCGATCTCTTGATTTTTCTTCTATCACTAGTTTCAAATGCGATCAGAAGGGTCACAATGCCAACAACTGTCCACCTCCTGCCAGTGCCGGTGTTCCTCCACCTTAGGCCATTAGAACCAATCTTTGCCACCTTTGCCTCCAGCCTGGTCATTTCAAGAATAACTATCCCACTCAACAGAAAGGCAAGACGTTTGGATTCTTTGCCATGACTTCTTCCACTCGTCTGCCTGCCAGTGATAATCAAGTTACCCTTCAGAGCTCATTTTCTTTGCATGGTTTTCCTGTTTGTGTTTTGACACAGGTGCATCTCATAGCATTATATTTGTTGATCTCTGTAATAAATTCAAGCATATTCTACAACCTCAATTAGCGACCTCATCTTTACGTGTGACTAATCCCATCGGCGGTCCCACTAATCTCCGTATGATTTGTAAAGGAGTAAAATTCCTTTACAACATGCACCGATTCACCAAAGATTTCTATATTTTGAGTTTCGATGCATTTGATATTTTACTTGGAGGTGATTAATTAAAGCATTATGTTATTGTCATTTCTTGTAAAGCCCGAACCGTTTCCCTAGTAGACGAACAGAGAAATTCTCTTGCAATTAAATGTAGAATGCCTCAGGATTATGAACGAAGCTTTATCTTTTCTCTTGATGCTCAGTCTAGTGATCTGGACTCTACCCCGATAGTCAGGGATTATCTTGATATTTTTGTGAAGTCACTTCTCTCCTTCCCTGCATTAATCTTATTCCTGGTGCTCGACCTGTAGTTCTCCATCCCAGACGGATGGCACCCAAAGAGAAAGTCAAATTGAAGAAGCAGGTTGAGGGTTTGTTCTTTAAAGTTTTGATTAGGAAGATTTTTTCTGAATGGGGTGATGTTGTGGTCTTTGTCACCAAATCTGATGGTTCTCTGAGGATGTGTGTGGAATATAGAGAAATGAACAAGCTTATTCTCAAGAACCGATATCTAATGCCTCGCATCAATGATATGTTCGATCAGCTCTATGGAGCTAAGATATTCTCTCAGCTTGATCTTGCCACCGATTTTCACCAACTTCGTATAGCTGAGGAAAGCATTCCCAAGACTACTTTCCAAACAGAGAATGACTTCTAAGAATGGCTAGTCAAGCCTTTTGGATTAACCAATGCTCCTGCTTTCTTTGTCGATCCTATGAATCGCGTTTTCTGCTATGTTATCAACAAGTTTGTTCTGGTTTTTGTTAATGATATCCTCGTCTTTTCTATGTCATGGAAGGAGCATAGGGAACATTTAGATCATGTTCTCAAAACTCTTAGGAGTCATCAGTTGAAAGCCAAATTTTCTAAATGCCATTTCTGGAGAGATGAAGTCTGATTCCTTGGACACATTATTTCATAGAATGGAGTCTCGGTTGACCCGATTAAAGTCGCCACGATTAATGTAAGTCAATCCACCTTCTCTCTTTCAAATTCATTTATCTTATCTATCTTTGAACTTATCCCCTTATCAATTTCCAGGATTAGGAGACTCGATATCTATAGCTTTTTGGGCCTTGCTGGTTATCATCGGAGATTTATTGAGAACTTTACATGTATGACCTTGACTCGTAAGAATGCCAAGTTTAATTGGAATGAGAAGTGTGATGCTTCATTTAATGAGTTAAAGAAAAAGCTTTCCTCTACCCCTGTTCTCACCGTTCCCAATGGGGGTGAAGGATTTTCGGTTTATACCGATGCTAATAAAGATGGGCTGGGTGCTGTGTTGATGCAAACTTATGCTAGTCATCAGTTGAAGCCCCACGAAGCTTACTATGCCACCCACCATTTAGAGTTGTTGGCTGTTATATTTGCTTTGAAGTTGTGGAGGCACCACCTTTTGGAAACCTGGTTTGAGCTTTTCACCGGTCTCTTAAGCATATCTTCAACCAGAAAGATTTAAACTAGAGGAAACTTCGATGGCTTGAGTTCGTAGCATCATATGACCTTGACATCAACTATACCCCTGGGAAAGCAAATGATGTGCCGATACTTTGAGTCGAAAGAAAGCTTTGTTGTGTCAGATTGTGGTTCTCCATCTCTTTTAGATCATATTGTAGCTAAGCAGGATGAGGATGCGATGCTTAGGCTTATGAAAGAGAATATTCGGAATAGAAAAGGTGATAACCAAAATGAGTTAGGGAGCACAGATTGATCAGAATGGAGTTTGAGAATTAATGAGCAGATTTGTGTTCCAAATGTTGATGGTTTGAGGTAAGAAGTTCTTAGGGAAAATCATCAGTCCAGACTCTCCTTCCATCCTGGTATCACGAAGATGTTTCAGGATATGAAGAGGTTGTATTGGTGGAATGGTATAAAGCGGGACATTTCTATCTTTGTCAGTAGATGTGCCACTTGTCAGCAAGTTAAGGCAGATCACCGAAGGCCGCTGGATTGCTACAACCCCTTGAGATTCCTATTTGGAAGTGGGATCGAGTTTTTATGGATTTTATTAATGGTTTAACAAGGACTAGAAGGGGTAATGAGAGTATTTGGGTAGTTGTCGATCGAATGACCAAATCCACCCATTTTATTTCAGTCAAGTTGAATCGAACTGCTTTAAGCTTAGTTGAGATCTATACGAAGGAGATTGTCCATCTCCATAGTGTTCCTTCTAGCATTTTTTGTGATCATGATCCTATTTTTACCAGCAAGTTCTGGATGGCTTTTTCGGAAGCTTTGGGTACTCAGTTGAACCTTAGTACGGCTTATCATCCCTAAACTAATGGTCAGACGGAAAGGATGAATCAGGTTTTAGAAGATCTTCTTTATGCTTGTGTTCTTGATTATGGAGGATCTTGAGTGGATCATCTCCATCTCGTTGAATTCACTTATAACAATAGTTATCAGGTATAACTCTCTCTTTGAAATTTTCAACCGTCTTAAGCTTAATACATATAGTAATCTCATTCCTTTGAATTCAAGCAAGTATCGAGATGTCTCCATTTTCCGCTCTTTATGAACGATCCTACAAATCTCCCTCTTGTTGGATTGAGTCCGGTGATCGCTTGGTTCCTAGGCCTGATATGATTCTAGAAGCATCCGAGAAGGACTAGGAGATTAGGAGGAAGATGAGGATTTCTTAGGATAGGCAGAAGAAGTATGCTGATAGACGTAGAAGAGATTTGGAGTTTTCAGCGGGTGATCAGGTTTTTCTCAAGATTTCACCACCGAAGAATGTGGTCCGTTTTGGTCAAAGAGGGAAGCTTGCACCCAGGTTCATTGGTCCTTTGGCTTATAGGGTTGATTTGCTGGAGAAACTAGCGGGTATGCACAACGTGTTTCATGTATCTCACCATCACAAATATCTCCATGATCCATCCTTGATCATTCAGCCAGCTTTGTTAGAGAATTTGGACGTTGAGTCAAATCTCACTATCGAGAGGAAACCACTTCGTATTGTTGATAAAGGTATGAAGCAGCTTTAAAGGAAATCTGTCAGTTTGGTTAAGGTACAGTGGAGTACGGATGATCGGGGTTGCACTTAGGAAACTGAGGAATCCATGCGTGCTTCAAATCCTGAATTGTTTGACTCAGGTACTATTCGTTGCCTTCTTTTATCTTTTCGGTTATTTCTATTATCCTATCTCGTATCTTTTCGGGGACGAAAAATTTTGAGTGGCGGAGAGTGTAACGACCTGAGAATTTTAACCATTTTTTAATACAAATAACTAAAATTTCTTGAAATTTAAATAATAAAATGTTGAAATAAAAATTTGATATTTGAAATGCATCTATTTAGTTATAGTAAATGGTAAAAATTTATTGAAAAATAGGAAAGTTAATTTATTTGTGAAATTTCAAATTGTAAATTTCATCGGTTTAATTGTTGACAATTTAATATTTTCGAAATCGGAATATTTTTATACAATTAATTGCTTTAATAATTCCACCTGAATCAAAGGACTTGACCGTTGAAATTACCTTCATTTTATATATTTTACTCTAGCCTCTCCATTTGCCTCACTGTTCATTCAAAAAGGAGAAAAAAGGGTACGTTAAAATTTTTCTCTTCTTCCCATTTGTACTTTCGTCTTCCTCTTCATTTTGTTCGCCGAGCCTTTCCCTTTCAATCCCACGCTCTCCCCATAAACCTTCACCATACTGCCGTGCTTTCCCTCTTCAAGCCCGAAGTGCCACCACCCAAAACCCGAAGTAAGACCCATGCCACTCTGCTTCAGACCCAAGCGACCCATGTTGTGACCACGTTCAGCCTACATAGCCATCTCTTGACCTAACCCGTGCCTTCCCTTCCTCGACCAAAGCTGGACCACGCAATCCTTCACCGCTTTCGAAGCAAACCACCAAACACCTACCATTCAAACCATTCTCTGCCCTGACCATCGCCACCACCCCTCGTGATACCCGTCATCAACAGGAAGCATCGCCCAAGTCCTCCCTTACTTTGCCGAAGCTAGCCCTCTGTCATCATCACGTGCGGCCTTTCCCACTCTGACTCGAAGATAGGCTCGAGCGAGCACAATGATAATTTGCATTGCAGTGACATATTTTCATTTCAGTGATATATTTGCATTGCAATGATATAATTTCTCCTCTCTTATCCGCATCTTTATATATTCACTATTGTTCGAATATATATATGTACTTTATTGTTTGATGTGTTGACCTCTGTTCTAAATGGTGTATATGTGACAGCTTATTTTTTTATTTTCTTCAAGTTGCTATTGCGTATGTACTATTGACAGAAGCATGGATACATATATATTTTTGTTTGACATATATGTGAGTAGGCTTATTTATGTATGTTCAAAATTGTTGACAGAAATAACATGTGTCGCACACATACGTTATATATATAAGACATGTGCCTATTCATGAAAAAGTTATATTTTGTCACTTTTGTATTTATTGTCAGAAATTATGTGCTATATATGTAATTGATCTTTCAAATATGTATGTGTGTGTATATATATTTATGGAATAAATCTATGTATATACTGCATATGCATATATATCTATTTTCATCAAATTCTCAAGCTGAATCTACTGTTGTGCTTGTCACGGCTAATTAACTTGTCATGCCTGATTCGTGCCAGCATCGATTGCATTGTTCTTTATCGTAGTTGTTTTCCATCGTTCACTTGCACGAAAGGTGAGCAATCTCTCACGATTAATATTCTTATGCTCATTAAATTGATTTCATAGGAAATGACAATTTAAAATTTTGAATTACTAGCTATTAACTGTTAAATATAATAAGTTGTTATTTAAGTTGATCACTTATGTAAATTGACACCGTTATATGTTAATAGATTTTTTTATATAACTGTTATTATTATCGATCATATATGCAAGTGATTGTTGTGTTATTTATTGTTCTCACACTACAAGTTCCTTTAGTTTTAGAAATCACTATGGGTTGAAATGATACATACCCGAATGGACTTTATAATAGGAGAACTTCGTCATGGGTTGAAATGTTAAACCCAAGCGATTTTCAGTTGTTATTGGAATTTTGGGATTGTGGGTTTAATAATATAAACCCGTAAATTTTAACTATTACGGATTGAAATAAACAATATCTGTATCACTAGACCATAGGATAGAAAATTATATACGGACACCGTTGGTCTACTTTGAAAAAAAATGATTTCTAAATATTTGAAAGGAAACATGTGAGTTGGATTTTGAAAGTAATAGGTATTCTAAAATTTATAACTTTAAAATGTTGATTTTGAAAATAGAAATTTTTGAGCTTAATTTAAAGGTAATTTGTAAAATTCTACTTATAGTTTATTTTCTAAAATATATAAAAATATGATTTTTTTTAAATAGATAAATAAAAGGTTAAATTTATTTTAAGTGGTATAAAATAAAATTTTATTCAACATATATAATATTTTTATAAGGTTCATTTAATTTATATATAAAATAAATTTTTATAACTTTTAAAAAAAGGGTTGGAAAGGTACATTGGAATTTTATTGGTAACTTAAACTGGTTATTAATTGAATTTAAATAAAGATTCATTTAGAGCGTAACATTTTTTGGAAATGATTTTAACTTGTGTTAATAAAGATGATTAAATGAATACTTTAAAAATTAAATTGAATATTGGTTGATTTAAATTTTATTTGAGTTTTTATTTAACTATTTATAAAGTAATTTTATAAATGACCACGGTCTGAAATAAGCGTTCGGTTTTTAAAGAGACCGGGATCGAATATTGTCATACTCTCTTCCAATACCGAAAACCACTTTAACAATCATGTACGTGGTGGAGATTCCAGAATGAAGTAGGATGGTTTGGCGAATGATTCTGTATGGTATTTACGTAGCCCTAACTACCATGAGTCAGCTTGATGTGGCTAAAACAGAAGCTATACCGGGCCAAGTGGGGTCGCACCCCCTATCAGGTACATTTCTTCGAAACCTTATCTATTGCTTTTGTGATTCGATTTGGTGTGCACACCTTTGATTGGAGTGTGTCTCGAGATGGGCGGTGGTAGCTACTATGCGTTACCACCAGTCTCGAAGTGCAATTGTTATATCTACCCTAGCATTGCCTCGCATGCCTTGTCACATGCCTTACCGCGCCTTTTACGAGTTTGTTTTGTACCATACCCAGGGCCGGTCCTATGAGTTTTGGTACCTAAAGCCAAAAGTGAAAACAAGGCCCCTATACAGAAACTGATATAATGACCATTAATTAAATCATTAAAATTTATATTGTTCATAAATAATGAGCAAAGAAAAAAAGAAAATAACTTTATCCATGATAATAATTCAAGTTGTACACCAAAATTAATCAACTATCGATGAACATTTTTCTAGCCTTATGACTTGCAAAATTACTTATAATATTATCATATTCAAGTTCATTGACCATATCTTGTTCAATCGACAAAAGTGCCAAACCGTTTAATCTTTCTTGTGACATAGTGGAGCGAAGATAAGACTTTATCAACTTTAGCTTTGAAAAACTTCTTTCGGCTGAGGCAACTGTGACTGGTATGGTCAAAATTATTCTATATGTTATCCAAGCATTAGGAAAATTTAACTCTCTCGAACAAGAATTTATGAAATTCAGCAGCTCAATTGCTTTTGTTTTTTCCTTTGGCAAGATAACTTTCAATACTTTTAACTCTGAAAATAACTCTCTTCCATCAATATCAGAGTGGAAATCATGTGTCAAATATTCCTCAAGTTTTAAACAATGACTTTTCAGTTTCTCATCATCTATAGAAGTGAATTTTTTTAAATCAAATAAGAAGCCAAACTTATCATCATATTATTTGAATTGCTCAAATCGAGTCACTAACGAAACACGTGCTTTATCCACAATCTGCAGAAAGTAATTGATTCGAAATGATTCTTCTGATGATTGCATCGGTTCTTCAACATTCGCATCTTCATCAAACTATTTCTTTCTACGAATAATTCTTTTTTGAGGAAAAATGGGTTCAATATCCAACATATGAGCTATCTCTTTAGCATCAGCCATCGTAGAATTAAATCCTCTATTTCTGAAATCTTCAAAAAAATCAATAAGCTCTTGCAATCTAGCGATAGCAACATCAATTTGCATATCTTCAGTTTGAAGAATCTTGCTAACGTTGTTTACATTTTTCAACATTTCATACCAAATGCACAATCCGAATAAGAATTCAAAATTTTCAATCTCATTTGTTACAAGACTTCTAGCTTCACTCTTCGCCATAGAATCCTTGGTGCTATTTGACAAGGAAATTAGAGCGTCTCTTATCTCCACGCTTTGATATCTTATAGATTTTACTGCTTCAATGTGACTTTCCCAACGTGTGTCTGATAATGGTTTAACAGTACAACCTGATACATGATTTTTAAAAACTTGCCATCTCTGTGTGGATGAAGAAAATAGATTTAATATCCGTTGGATCACCCCAAAAAAGTTTGATGCTTTAGGACACAATTTAGCCATATCACACAGCACAAGATTAAGACTATGACAACCACAAGGCGTGTAGAAAGCTCTTGGATTAATTTCTAACAGTCTTTGTTGCACCCCTTGGTGTTTTCCTTTCATATTTGATCCATTATCATAACCTTGTCCTCTGATATCATAAATATCAAGCTTAATATTCTCTAATGCTTCTTTAAGCTTGTTAAAAATTCCAAGTCCAGTAGTATCATCCACTTTTAGAAATTCAATAAAAAACTCTTCCACCTTTACGGGATTAGTTGAAACATTAACACATCTTATTACAAGAGACATCTGCTCAACACGACTAATATCTGGAGTGCAGTCTAATATAACTGAAAAATACTTGGCGTTTTTTATTTTTATAAGAATTTTATTTTTAATTTCATTCGCCAATGTGAGTATTAGCTCATTTTGAATTTTGTGTCCAAGGTAATGTATATGAATTTCTTTTTGTTCAACCCGTCGAACATGTTCCTGCATTACTGGATCAAATTCTGCTATCATTTCAATTAATTTACAAAAAAGACCATTATTTTGTTCATAAAGCCTTTCGTTCGTTCCACGAAATGCTAAATTATTGGAAGCAAGTGTTTTCACAACAGCAATTATTCTTATCAACACTTTCTTCCAACGTTCTTTTTCCTTCTGTATTTGATCTATTACACTTTAATCTATAGTTGCTTTGACTTTCAATCTTGTTTCCAACTCAATCCAACTGCTCATATTCAGAAGATGGTCTTTACTACTTTCATGTTGTTTCAGCTTAGTACTAAGGTTGCGCCAATCATTAATTCCTTCATTAGCAAGATGACTAGCCGTTGTTTGATTTGTGAATAATTTGCAACAGAAACAAAATACTTTATCAAGTGAATTTGAATATACCAATCATTTTCTATCTTGCTCATCCCCGTTAGGCAAATGTCTGTCATATAATGTGGAAGAAAAATGTCTATTAATAGCATCTTTTGAAAAATTAGAGTCATTATCTTTTAGTATTCTAGAAGGACCTCTTTCAACTAGCAAGTCTCTCAATTTTTGATCAATTTTTTTCCACGTACCGGGATCATTTGATACTAAACTAGCATTCTCCATATGTGATGATGAATCAATATTTGCTTCCTCCTCGCTCATATTTTCATTGTCATGTTCGTTCATTAGAATATCATCATCAACATTATCATCATTCTCATCAATAACGGGAGCATTATCCACATTCAAACTCG
Source organism: Allium cepa (assembly GCA_030765085.1). Classification (NCBI taxonomy): domain Eukaryota; kingdom Viridiplantae; phylum Streptophyta; class Magnoliopsida; order Asparagales; family Amaryllidaceae; genus Allium; species Allium cepa. Next base: position 996,612,082 of record CM060932.1, read on the forward strand.
AACTTTCTACTGGACTACTTTCAATGAAAAATTTATTAAGAGCGCCTTTCTGCGAATTAGTGAGTTCCTCTAGCCTTCTTTTTCTAGCCCTTTTAGCGTGTCCAGATTCTTGTTTACGCATTTCTAAACAGTATAAAAGTTCAAATAAATAGCTGTTATACAATTGATTTTAGTAATTGAATTTTGATTTTACATTTCATTGTAATTGAACACGACAATACAATTCAATTGAATATGACAATACAAATGACCGATTTAAGCCTTAGAATCATGGAAATATTATGATATCCAGCACCTGTTTTATTTCTCATCATTTCAGCCTTCAAGACCATACTGTAAATTCAATTAATAAATTAAATTAAATTGAATTTGAACTATAAATTATTAAATTGAATTATCGAATTATCAAACAATTATCAAATTGAATTGAATTATTAAATTATCAAAGTGAATTATGGTACTGTAAATTAAATTGAATTTGTATTGTAAATTATTAAACTGAATTATCAAATTATCAAACAATTATCAACTTGAATTGAGTTATCAAATTGAATTATCGTATTGTAAATTGAACTGAATTTGTACTGTAAATTATTAAATTGAATTATCAAATAATCAAAACCTATGGTAAGTATGTAAAGAAGTATAATGCTGTCAAAATTGTAAAATCAAAATAGCACCTTTTCTTTTGAAGCTTCAAAATGGTAATATGTGAGCACAGCAATGAAAGGTTGAAACTTGAAAGCAAAGAGTCTGAGAGTGATTGAATGAGAGTCAGAGAATGGTCGTCGCTGGACTGGAGCCGCCGCCCGCCGTGCTGCCGCTGCCGCTGTCGACGACAGCCTCTCGACGTCGTGCCGCCGCCGCTGGAGGGTGGAGCCGCAGCCTCCTTTCCTTACTCGAGATCGACGACCAACTTGTAAAATCGAGAAACCCTAGCCGGCTAGCCCCTAATTCTTTAACATTGAATCGCGCGCCGGCCGCTGGAGCTTGGATTGGAGGAGCCGATCTGCTCTGCTTGGATGAATCACGAATCATGATCGTCGATTGAGAATTTGAGATCCGCCTTTTTTTTTTGCCGTACGCTGCTGCCTGCTACTACACTCGTCGCGTAATTTTGGTGCCCCAAAAAAATTCGTGCCCTAAGCGGCCGCTTCCCCGCTTTGGGGAAGGGCCGGGCCTAACCATACCTATGGAGTGTCCTCTGGGTAAACCTCCAGTTTACAGAGTTGCGTACGATACTGTATAGACTATGGGAATATATAAATATGTTAAGGGGGATATGAGTAACGCTTTAACGCTATTTTGATATTTTACTTTACTATAGACATTATATATATAGCGTATTATACTATGTATGTAAATAGTTTATCGGATCCTTAAAGGATGGGATTCCAACATCCTTTAAATTATATTGCATTTACTTGATATTTCACTTGAGTTTGATTTACTAGCATAAGAATGTTAATCATGACTTGAGTGTTTTGATTTGATTTACGCTCGAGTCAGCCTGAGTGTCACAGTTTGAGATTCATCTTTTGGAGCTCGGAGTTCGCTTGTAAGACCTACCTTATCTTTCAGCTTTCAGTTATTTCTCTTATTTCAGCTTGTAGGATCGATTTCACCCTAGAGGGAGGGTGAATAGGGTGATTCTATTAACTATAAAAATTTAATGCGGAAGTTTGTATAAAATTATTTCAACACAGATATATCAGAATAGCAGCACAGATAATAGCAGAATAATAAATGCAGAAATAGAACGACACAGAGTTTACCCAGCTTTGGCAAAACCCTGCCTACGTGTTGCCCCTAAGGTTTCCACTAGAAACTAAGCAGTCGGACGCTTACACACATAAACTCACGACACTAGCTATCGGCTAGCCTTAACTCTACGCTCAAAACTCTGCCACAGCTCAGCCACTGAGTTGCGAATTCTCAAACTACGCAACATAGTTTGTCCCCTAATCACACGACAATACAATACACAAGTTTAAAAGGAAAATACAAATTTAAAAACAATTTTAAAAATAAAACCCTTATTTTAACTCAAGCCCAATAATAAGGCCGGCCCACAATTAATCCCTATCTTTTATTTCCGCTTGTATATTCAATCAGCGCGTAACTCATTTATTTCTTTGTTCGATTCTTTGAGTTAAAACATAGCCGCTTCTCTTCGTTCGTTCCTCTTTTCGCTGTGCGAAAATTACGGTTTTTGGGTAATTTGAAGTCGCCCTTAAATTGATATATGATGCTTCGATTGCTTTCTTCGGTTGATTCATTCGCGGCTTCTCAAACTGATCGAGTTCGGCTATAATGGTATGTGGTTTGTTCCTTTTGCTTTAGTGGTTGAATGCTTGCTCGAACTCGATCAATGATTTGAGTTATTGATATAATATTCTCTGTTATTGCTTGAACTCGAAAGACTTTTTGCCGATGATGTTTAGGGTTTATATAGGATTCGAATTCCTACATTTTCGTTTGTCTGATAGTTTGCTTGACTTCGTCTTGGCCACTTGATTATGTTTTGATGTTGATGATTTATCTGACTTTGTCAATTTCATATAATTGTTGTTTACTTGGTTGACACGGTTTGATTTCTCTGACATTGTTTTCCTTGTTCACCACGGTATTGATTTCTGACTTGGTTCAATTTCGTTCATTGTTGCCTTGGTCCTCACGGCGTTGATTTTCTGGTGACTTTGGTTATGCTTTGAACCTTCCTGCACTTGTGCATTTGAACTTGAATTATTCCTCTCTATCTTCGTCCGATTTCAGCCTTGACATATCAAACTATTTGTATGTTCGGTAGCTCTGCCTTTGATTTGAAATACGGCTTTCTTTGACATTAATTAACACGGCTCTGACTTGCTTTTGGAATTTGATTCTGTTGTGATTTTTGCATCACTGCCATATGTACTTTTACACTGTATTTTTTTACTACGATTTCGATACTGTACTTGATTGCTTGCATGTATGTATATATATATGTGTGTGTGTGTGTGTGTGCATTCATGTATGTATATATGTGCTTTCATCTTGTACATCTCCGTCTGGAGTAGTTCTGCATTGTTGTGGCTATGCATTTGTTGTCACTGCATGTTTGAAACTCTGTTGGTCTTTACCGCTACCACGCTGTGACTGTATGTTGGCTTGTGTTTTGAACTTGTATTTTGAACTTTGGTTTTTGTTTGGAAACTTGAACTCTATAGCTTGATGTCTACATGCTTATGGTTCTAATGATGATGTTATGCACTCTGGCCTGTTTCACTGTCATATGTAGATATGTGCACTTCGTTCATTGGCTTTGGCTTCTCTCTAGTCATGGCTGGTCTGGTGATGTATACACTGTGTATTTTTTGTCACATTGATCATTTGTGTAGTCTTGAGTATGATCATGCTTTGAGTAATTTTGGTTGTCTTGACCATTTGAACCTGTACATTTGGTATTTAAGTTCATTGGCCTTGCCCTTGGTTTCTTGTGCATAGCATATCGAACTGGTTCACTTGAGTTTGCCTTCATGTACAGTCTGCTTGACTTGATTACTTGATGCAGTCTTGTTCTCTTCATGTTTCGTCACTGTTACATTGACTTTGTACATGTTGTCATTCATTCACTTGTGTACTATCTGGAGCTCGAGTTGCTTCAATGTTGATTTGCACTTGCAATCAGGTCAGCAAGCTTCTCTTGCATGCTTCATTTGATCTGTACATTCAAGTCTGCACTGTGCACATTGTAGTCTAGTATAGATTTGGTTTCACTGTACTTGATCCTCTGAGTTGCTTGTAGTTGTGTTGAGTTTGTTTGCAGTTTCGCTCTTGTTTGGTTTGTGGTGCACTTGCTTCTCTGACATGTTCTTGTGCGTGTGCATGTCACTTTTCATTTTGATTTCACATGAACTTCATCTTGATTTTTGGAATTGCACCTGTGTTGAATCCAGCTAGTAGCTCGGGTTTGACCTTGTGCTCGTGTTATGACTTCACTTGTATTGCACTTGAGTTGAACCCGGATTTTCATTTGGGTTTGACCTGTGCTTACCTGTCCCTTGTAACTTTATTAAGTGTGTATCGGCGTGCACGGCCTTGTGGCATATACGGTGATACATGGTGCATGTCACAAGCTGTTGGTGCATGATGAATTCGACATTAAATAATGACGAACAACCCAAATAATTGAGGCAAATATTATTTTCAAAATCCATATTTTATTTTATACTGCAAAAATCTTTTCTTCTCAATTTTACCGCGTTAGTGTGTATTTTTGCAGATTCCTTAGAGGCTGGATTCAATTTGGAATGAAGTTGAAGATAAATTACGAGTGAACGAGCGATATGTAGCGAGGACATTTGTAAATGAAAGATTGTGATGTAACTGAATTTATAATGTAATCAAAATTGTGTATGTATAGTGAGAGCTCGAATTTGTACTATTCAAAATTATAATAAATATTTGTTTGAATAAAATATATGTTTGAATTTAAACTCTGTGTTATTTATTTTATTCGGCAAATATTTATTTAATCATGTGAAAAATAAAATAGTACATTAAAAAATACATTTAAATGAGTATGTATATATGTTTATTATCATCAAACAAGAATCATATACTCGCATATTCAACACAGTTTTATGTTTCAGACTTATCAGTTACTTTTGAGTTAGTGACTTCTGTGTATTAGGATTTTGTATGTGTTCTAGACTATGTCATTTTTGTAGTAGCTTCATGAACTACTATTTGATTATTCCGCTGTTTGTTGATGTAAAACTCTGTGTCTATGATTCTATATGATTTTTTTATTTGTTGTATATGCTAAATTAAGCCAAATATATATATATATATAATTTGTTGTTTTGGCCAATTCAAGTCTAACATGTGTGGATTATTGATGATTTGAATAGCTCGAAATAGCAGGTCGTTACACCCCATGCAACTAAATCACTAAATGAGTCAAATCATATCACAATCAATAATATGGCATCCAACACATCACATATCAGCATATATATGAGAAGTAAAATCAACGGTGGTGAGGAATTCTATTAGATCCCTCCAACCCGTCCCCTTGCATCACCTACAAAATATAGTCATAAAAATATAAATCAACCGCTTGGAGGCGGGAGTCATATACAAAAGGTCATCCACTTACATGGAAACGTAGTAGGGTCTCATCTGCTCCAATAGGTGGGAATATATCCAAACCAACTAATAAATATATTATATCATCCAAATAATCAACGATCAACATAAATAAATTTATTACCACTTATATTAAAATATAAGCAGGCCAGGAAGGCAAGTTTTCTCACAAAAATTCTAGAAATCGCCTAAGCACCCCGGTTTGAATTAAAATTGAATGGTCATTCAATTTAACCCAAAATTCTTAGTAGCTCCGTATCCACCCAATCCAACTCCATAGTGTAGTACTCGCTGATATGATCGCAACTCGTCGCGCTCAAAACCGACCTCGTATGAACAAGTTATGAATTAATGATCGCACAAAATAATTAAATTTATAATTAATTTAATTAAATTTATAATTAATTTAATTAAATTTATAATTAATTTAATTAAATCTATAATTAAATTAATTAAATTAAATTTAAAGCTTAACTTATTCCCTCTTCCTTTTTCACGTTCGAGGTTACCAGTCGAGCCCTTTTTTTCAATCATCGATCGCGAATCACCCAACTCACCGCCCCTGCACCAACGCCGTTGCCGCTCCACCCTGCCTCGCCTGCCACCATAACACGTGTGCGCCACACGCATCATTCACCTAAAAAAACGAACGCGGTCTACCGACTTCACCTAGTCATACATCGTCATCCATTCGACGAACCATGACCATGGATCGACTCCCTTTGGCCATGTCTTCATTTTTCATGTCGAAAGTTCCTTCTAATTGTCCCCGATCGAAGAGATGATCCCAGGCTGTTGATATGGGTTTGGGAAATTGCGGCTAGGTTTTAATATTAGGGTTTGGAAAATGAAGATATTTCAAGTCCTTTTATGGCAAATTTTCGAAAGCACTATTCACAGTTTAAAATTTCATACTCCAAACGAAGCGTGCTGCCTGACGTTCTATATGTTATACCCTTATTCCAAACACTATGAAATATATATATCGAAAGCTAATTCCATGATATACAAAAGTCAACTTTTCAAAATCAGATTATTTTAGATTAAATTCCTTTAGTTAATTTCTACGCATTTCTAACTCGCACGACCAAATGATACGTCTAATCGCCACGAAATTCAACAGCATATAATAATTCACTATTAACAATCTAATAAAACTAGTTTCATAGAAATCCGAGGCAGTACCCTAAAAGACTATTTTTGTACGTTAATTAAAACGGGTTACTTTCAAAATTAGTTTAATCACTTTTAAATCCAAGTTAAAAGTTTACTATCTTCCTTCTTATTCAAATAGATTTTAAATCAACCTTTGAAATAATTTTAATTCATATTAAATTCAAGATTCAATTATTTAAACTATTTCAAATGTTAAATTAAACAATTTACTTATCAAATAAATCGCTATATTTGAAATATAAGTTATTTAACTTACAAAATTAAATTTTCAATATTTAAAGTTAATTAAATATTTCAAATTTAAATGACTGAAATTTTGGGTCATTATAGAGAGGGTTCTCCCTATTAAAGCATGGTATAACTCTAGAATCAAATAAGATATAGCATCCAGTGATATTCCGGTTCCTCCTAAAACAACAAATAAAGCAATAATGGCCTGCAACCTCGCTCTTCAAGTAATAGTTGTCCCTCAAGGAGTAAACACATATATTGAGGTTGACTTCCTTCGATGTATATCAACGGCGTAGCTAGAATCACTACCAAGCTAAAATCTCTATCTCTGCCACAAAAAACAATCCCATCGTCTAGAGTCCCTATAAGATATCTGAAGATGTACTATACTGCCTCCCAATGCGTCTTTCCTGGATCTGCCATATATCTATTAACCAACCTAATAGCCTGTGCAATGTCAGGCCTAGTGCAAACCATAGCATACATCAAACTCAACTGCACTCTCATAGGGCACCTTATCTTTGTAAGCATTGTCTTTCACTGAGATCGGAGAGTCTTTATTAAAAAGTTGAATGTGCAAAGACATGAGTGTACTAATTGCCTTTGCTCCTTCCATGCCAAATAGAGCAATCACCTTCCTAAAATACTCCTTTTGAAACTTTTGAGTGAGGCTCAAAAGTCCTAGCTTTCTATCTCTTTGAATTTACATACCCAAAATCTTTCTTGCTTCCCCAAGGTCTTTCATCTCAAATTCCGCTTTTAGCTTCATCTTCAAACTATCAATTTTGGCTTTATCCTTGGAAGCAATCAACATGTCATTCACATACAAGAGTAAATACACCCAACTACCACACTCTAAATGCTTGAATTGCACACAAGCGTTTTTGATACTACGATAAAAATCAAGTGAAAGCATAAAAAAGTAAACCTCTTGCATCATTATCTAGGAGATTGCTTAAGGCCATAAAGTGACTTCTTCAACTTGAAAACACATTTATCTTTCCCACTTACAACAAATCCTTTTGACTGTTTCATGTAAATGGTCACTTCCAAGTCACCATGTAAGAAAGCGATCTTTGCATCAAGTTGCTCCAACTCCAAGTCATGAGCAGCAAAAATGGAAAGCAAAATGCAGATAGATGTATGCCTCACCACGGGAGAAAATATCTCATCATACTACACTCTCTGCCTCTGTCAAAACCCCTTAGCAACTAATCTAGCCTTGTATCTTTCATCATCCTTCACCTTGAATACCCACTTGCAACCCATGGCTTGGCTTCCTAGAGGAGGTGGTACCAAATCTCAAGTCTTGTTCTTTCTCAATGACTCTAACTCCTCTTCCATAGTGCACAGCCATTACGAGCTATCACTCGACTTCATAGCTTCTTCAGGTCAAATGGTTCATTATGAACCACATTTATAGCATAATCAAACAGGTCATCAAGGCTAAGATTTGCATAATTCCAATCTCTATACCTCTCAGGCAGCCTAATAGTTGTACGACTGGCCCAAATAGGTATAACTTCACCTAAACTTCTTTTTGCTCTGCCTTGAACCGAACTTCCTCAAGTCTCATGCATATCACCCACACTACTAGAAGGAATCTGTGGACTACTCTATGATGTCTCATCAACTGCATCTACGTCTCTCTCAACAGCAACAACGCTACTGCTAGGCTTAAATATAGGAACATCTTCCAACTCCTTTGGCCTGTTAGATTCATCAGATATGGTAGGTAACTCCTCTGGATTGAACATTGTAGACTCATTAAAAGTGACATGTCTAGAATACACACTCTTTCTATCAACAGGTTTTCAAATGCGATATCCTTTGATACCATCCGTGTATCCCATAAATATGCCCTTGCATGCTCTACCTCCAACTTTTCATCACTAGTATAGTGAACATACATAGGCTAACTAAAAATATGAAAATAACCAACATACAATGCTTTATCCCTCCATCTCTCCTTCGAAATCTTCTCATCTATGGCTGAGTGCAAAATTTGATTTATAATATACACTACAATCGATAAACATCAGCCCAAATGCCTCTAAACAATCCCGCCATCAACCTCAAGCAACATGTCTTCTCAAGTAGAGTCTAGTTCATCCTCTCAGCAATCCCATAGGATTGCGGATCTCGTGGTGTAATGAACTGCCTCTGAATATGATGCTGCTCGCAAAAATTAAGTAACTTCTTAGAAATAAATACATCGTCGTTATTAGATCTAAGCACCTTCAACTTACAACCAAATCGGCTCCCAGCTAGAGCTTTCCAAGCTTTAAACATCTCAAAGCTTTCTGGTTTGGCCTTCATCACATACACCTAAATTTTTCGAGAAAAGTCATTAATAAAGAAATAAAATACTTTGCTCCCCTACAAGAAGCAGTAACTACTGGTCTTCAATCATCTATATGCACATAACCAAGCACCCTCTTCAACCTATGAAGTCTAACACTAAAAGATACCTTCGTCTCTTTTCCAGCACACATTTCTGAAAAATTCCAACTTATCGAAGGTTCCTCCTTTGATCACCTTTCGATTGTGGAGAAACTCCAATCCCTTCTTCGAAATATGACCCAATCTTAGGTGCCAAAGTCTAGTGCATCCATAACACAAGAACTATCTACCCCAATATAGGACTCTCCAAGAACTGTGGTTCCCTTTAACAGGTACAAACTTCGGAACACATCTCCCTTCATAAAAATAAATTCACCTCTAGAAACCTTTAGACCATCCTTCTCCATTATCACCTTGTATTCCGTGGATGCCACCAAATGAAATCAATGACTTCCGAAGACCAGGAACATAACAGATACCCATTAAAGTGCATATCACCCCATCAAACATCATGATCAAAGTTGTACCCTCTCCCATGGCTCTACAAGTAGCATCATTTCCCATAAGAATTGCACTTCCCTCTCCAATAAAAGAACTAAAATAATCCTTGTTAGGCGTCATATGGAACGATGCCCCTGATTCAAGCACCCAGTGGTTTATCACATCAGATACCGCTAAAGTCAACACATCATCAGATATAGTCTTCTCCACCGCAATCGATGAAGATCCACCCTCATCCATTTTCTTCAAATCTGGATAGTCTCTCTTCCAATGGTCTTGTTTCTTGCAATTATGGCACTTTCCATCTCTTGACTTTCCTCTCCAACCATTGTTGGGATTCCTAAACTTAGAATTCCCCCTCGGATTCCAATTCTTCTTCTCCTCTCTTCCTCTCTCAACAAATAGGCCCTGACTACTACTCCCTTCTCTTTCTTCACCCATCTCCTTCATCGGATCCCTTAAGTTTTCAAGTAGAAGACTTGACTTCACATCATCTACAGTCAAAGTGTATCTTCCATAAATCGGACTGCTAGCAAAACCTTTGTAAAACTTTGGAATAAAACATAAAATGTAACAACTCAAACTCCAATGGTCCGAACTTTTCGCAAAAATGCTAAAACCCAAGCCCACTAAAGTCTGAGTTGGGTATTTGGTATCCTGCAAATAGGCAAAGATAAATATATCATAGCTCAACTAATTATCTCACAGCAGAATTGGTTAAAATATAATAGTAAGTAAATACTCACCCAAATAATAACACTTCCTAAGCAAGTGTCACATAGCTGAGAAGTCTCTGCCATTTACCTAACATGTAGGATGTTATAAGGAGGGGGTCAAAAGAAAAGTTTCAGTGAAGGGATAAATTATATACTTCTAGGCATAATTCTATATATATCATTTTATTTCCATTTACTTTTATATTAGGTTCATTAGGTTACAATATTCTCGCCTCTATTCGTGAATCGTGCCCATCTACTCCATAGTGGATAAAAACCTAATAGATAATATATATACATATATGTAGCTATATGCCCAATGATCATATTGATCCTAGGTACCACCCATGGTACCTTCCGTATCCTCCTCGAAAAGGGATCCATCGTCTTGCTTCGAGAGCATTCTGTAACTACTTCTGTAAAGGATTGCTTCGTAAGGCCTACAATACAGATGCTCTCCGTAGTTATATCCGTAATGGACTACTTCGTAAGGTCTACAATATAGATACTCCATCGTTTCGCTCCACGAGCATTTCGTAGCTACATTTGTAAAGGACTGCTCCGTAAGGCCTACAATACAGACGCTCCGCTACTTTCTATGAAAACGTAAATCGCGTCCGCACTAGTCTATACCATTGCTTGGATGTCCATAATGTACCACCCAGTGTGTACACTAAGGACTATGTAACCATTTTGTCTACTATCTGAATCCTGCCAACAAGGTCTACCATGTACGGAACTCAATCAGGGATTTTCTATATCTGTAAAGGACTGCTTCGTTAGGCCTACAATACAGATATTCTAGTTAGTCTATCTCTTTCTCATCGTGGCTATATCCCCACGCAACCACCCTTTAACTAGTCTAAAGACTTCTAAAGAGTTAAGCGGTCGTGCCCTACTGCAAACAATCTAACATCCAATTGGCGGTGCCCTACTCCATCCAATGTCTCGATAGTGAAAGAATCATTGGCCTGTTGGTTTAACTCTAGTCCTTCCCGAAATCGCTCTTGGTCTTGATGTTGGCCGATATCCGCATGTGACTTTCCTCTAACGACCCTGACTCGACCTTCGAAAATCGGCACCGAATACGACACTCATATTCCAATGTCGTAGATCCAAATGTCGAATCTAGTTCGCCGGAGCTTATAACACATCAAGTATAACAACACAGCGGAAGAGAAGAAATGAATATCATTGATATAAAACATTCGATACAACAATGATACAATATGAATCAATATCAGAGATACAAGACAACACTGCTACAGCAGAATAAAAATATGATATAGCAGCGGAACCAAAAACTCCAAACAGCAACAGCAACTCCAATCCAATGCTCCAAAGCTATAACTCCAAACCACTAGCTTGAACCACCATCACGTTGCACCAAGCTACGCAAGCCCAGTTCATGAATCCGAAGACTCCAAAGAATACCAAAAAGAAAGTTGAAAGCTACCGAATCGATATCTATATCTACTATCTGAAGAAAAAAAACCCAACTGTAGACTGCCCGTATGGAAAATTGTGGGCACCCAGAGTTTAGGAAAGGAACAATAAACTCCAGGTCAGTCATGGGACTGTAAGAGAAAAAAACATTTTTATCTTTAAAAACAATCAAAGATTTTAAAATATTGAAATCCACAATGCTTTTTGGAAAATGAAACTACCATAAGGCCTCCCACTGCACACACCATGCAAACGCAGAATTGGAGGAGATTTCTCCTTATGATAGTTAAAAATGCTTGATACGAGAAAACCATTTGATATTATTATTAGTGCATAGTGCAGAAAACCTTTCGAAAGTATAATATTGATCTTAGCCAGCATAGGCATTTCACACTTATGCCTACTATAGCTACCATGTTCAATAGCAGGTTACCGCTACATTCCACGGTAGGTTATACAACTAAAACAGTACAGGACACGTATTGTTTCTTTGGATTTTCCAATAAATGATCGGGCAAAGGAACTTCTCATATAAAATGAAATGGAACGCCTCTGGAGGGATGTCCCCGGACCCTAACCGGATCTCTCCTACACAAGGCCGGGTTACCTCTGTAACTAGGTAATTACTGACACGAGTATGCCACCTCCCGGTCAATTAATTTAATTACTTAATAATACCTTGTTAATTATCTTCATTAACTAATAACATTTATTTAATTACTTTCTTAAGAAATTATCTTAGATTAATTCATTATTAACTATTTCTAATTATAAATTAATCTAAATTATTTATTTATAAATTAAATAAATCATTCTTTAATTACCTTATTAATTAAATCATTTTATTACCTTAATTATCTCTAAGATAATTAATTTCTTTATTAATGATTTCATTAACATTTAAGTGTATTTTAAACATTACACTTTAAATTTAAATTCAAATTCCATTTTGAATTTAAGATTCAAAATGATTTATATTTAAACATTTACCAAATTTAAATATCCACTTATAACCCAATATAAGAAAAATTCTAACTAATTTACTTAAATTTTTATTTAAAATTTAAACTTTAAAATAAATTACATTTTATCTTGCAAATTCAAGTTAAGACAATTTATTTAACTCTTCACTCAATAATTAAGAAAAACTTTATAAAAGAATTTTATCAAAATCAAGTTAAACATTTGTTTGAAAACAAATATACTTTTAAAAGCTAATTATTTAAACTTGTTTAAACATATTCAGATTTAAAACTAATTCAAATTTCCAGATTTTGATTCAAAGGAACTTGAATCCATATTTTAGTTTTGATTTAAACTTTGATTTAAACTTTGTTTTAAAATCTTAATTTAAAATCTTAATTTAAAACCCAAATTTCATTTTAAAACTTTAAGATTTAAAAGTTTACTTGAAAACTGAACTTAACTTTGAATTTAAACCAAGTTAAAATTCTGCTTTCAGATTTTAAATTAAATTTACAAGTCTGAAAACTGTCAGGTTTTAAAAAAACTGAAAAACCCACTTTTAAATAATTTAAAACTTTAAGATTCAAAGACATTTGAATCTAAATTTCATACTAGATCTAAACTTATTTTTAAATCTATCTCTCAATTAAAATTCCATTTTAAATTTTCTTTTAAATTGAATTTGCAGACAGGTTTTATAAAACCCGTAACATACAAAAATAACCCGAGACAAACAAACTTGCTTCGAGTCCAGCTTTAAACCACTCCGAGCAAAACATGATGAATACTCGAGAAAAACTCGAGTCTCCCTCTACACTGCTTCCAGATTTCACCAGAAATCAGAAAGTGCACGGTGCACATGCACCGTGGCTCTGGCCAACTCCGGCCACCCTCCAGGCCTTTCCCACATTGCCGACCATCACCAGACTTAATCACGACCATCGGAAACCAAACAGTAACTCGAAATCAAATGCGAGTTAGCTAATCTAAAACCTAGAGCTCGAGACTGCAACCAACCCCAAACCTGTCAACGGTTCGTCCTCCCATGCCGATCACCAGAACACCAGCATGTCCGGCTACAACTTTGCCTACATCCCCTCTTCCAATTCCCAGATCTCTGCAACACTCGTTGCACCAGACGAATCGAACTGACCCAAAACTTCGACCCAGTCAAAACTAGGTTTAGAAATATCAACGAGCAACCACTGTCGCCATCGAACTCTGACCATCCACCTACCATTTTTCCTAACCCCTCTACTTACTCCTCTACCTCCTGAAACAACCATGGCCTCTCCGACCACAGGGATCACCAGAATTTTCCAAAAACATCATTTCCGGTCAAGCCAGAAATGCTCCCTCATCTTTGAACTAAAAATTATGATTTAGCTTTTAAAACTCATGAAATAGTTCAGGGTTTCAGTTTATTTTACTGGATGGTTAAATTTTTCATATTTGAAATTTTCACAAATTCAAACTTTCCTGTTTATTTTGGTTCCCAAATAAAATGTTTGATAATAATATTTTTGAACATAAAAAGTGGTATATAGTTTGTTCAACATATTTCATTTAACCATCACAAACTACAGAAGATTTGGGGAAGAGAAATTTGATTTCAAATCAAATTTGGTCTGAAAGAAAACAAACAGAGGCTGAAGAATTTATATATCCTGATATGCACACATTATATTCAATGTACATATAAACATGCAGGCAAAAACAAAACATTTTCCTGATATACTTCCATCATTAATCCAGAAAATCAAGAAATATAAATAGTTTTAGTGGGTTTGCTCATCTTGGAAAGAAAAACAGAGGACGGGAATGAAATCTGTTACATGTTGAATTAGTTGTCGAATTTGGATCTGATGCTTGCATTTGTTTTAGTTGATGTTGAGTTTTGATCTTTAAGTTGTTTATAGGTTTGAAAATAGATCTTGTTTAATCTTTGTCTTGATTTTGTTGTGCTTTATTCAGGTCATGTTTTCCAGGTTGAAATGCATGCCTGTTCTGGAAGTATTTTTGATCTGAATGCTTTGCTTGGGATTTTTTGATTTTCTTTTTTTTTGGTTTTGTGGATTTTGAAAAAAAGGCTGTTACATTTGTTTTTCTCGGGTTTTAAAATTTTGAAACATATGAAGGAAAAGTGAAGAATAATGGCCTGGTTCCAAATTTTTTCTCTTATGCATATTTTCTAAACTTAATTCAAAAGAAAACAATTTCCTTGCCACTTGTAATTCATGTTATCATGTAGTTTACATTTGTTGATGCATGTTTTTAGTTTATTTCACAAGTGTTAAATGCCATCGCTTTTATCTTTAAACCCCTCACTCTAGTTTATTTAGAATTTATGCTAAAAATCCCTACTTAATTTCAATTTATGAATCATATTATTTATTTATGTTTATAGATATACTAACTATACTTATTCATTTTAAGAGAAAATGTATCTTAAACTCTTTATCAATTCTTATACTTGTTAATAAGTAAATTTATGTCCAAAAACTTTTCTTCATTTTATTTGAAAATTAAAATTTAAACCTTACTTCATTTAAATTTATAAATTTAGTTCTAAATATTTACATATACAATTTTAAATTTACAGATCATATTTTTCATGTTTTCTTATTTATTTTCAAAGATAATTTTAATTACTTATACATCTTTTACATCAAAATGCACTTTACAAAAACTAGAAAATATGATTTTATTAGTTTCAAATATAAAATTTTCTTTAAGTCCAATTAATTTCACTATATTAACATTTGAATTTCAAATTCACATTTTCAGATTGTAATCTATTTATAAAATATTCACTTTTGAACTTCAAATAAAAATAAAAATATTTATTTAATATAATTTGGAAAACAAATCTTTATTAATTGAAAATATAATGTTTTTAAACCAAATATATTTGTAAGATTTTTTATTTTGAATTTCAGTTTCAAGATTTAATTTAAACTAAATTTATAAATATAAATAAATAACAGAACATATCTTTTATAAACCTTTAAACTTACAAATTCTTTTTATAATCCAAAAATTTATTTATAAAATTTATAATTATTTCATAATTAAATTCACAATTTAATTTCAAAATTAAATTAATTGTCAAACTAATCTTGTTCAAAATTCGGGAATGTTACAGATACTCCCCTAGGAAATTTCGTCCTCGAAATTCGTAAGTTGGGAGACAACAAAGGATGGATACACAAAGACAGAGAAATGAATTACCAGATCAAACTGAATATCTATTCTTCATTTGGCTCACCAAATCAGAATATCAACAATAAGTACAAGAACAAACTCATTCAATACAAGACACTCAGGTCACCAGATCTACAATTATACAGGTGATTGGTTAGTTTGAAGGGATAACTTAACCATTTGTAGAATATATCTGCCAAAGAATAAACAGATATATGGATGCAATCCAAATCTTTTAGTTTAAACAACCAAAATATACATATCAACCATAGCAACCAAAGCAAACAATTCATCCAAATAAACAATTCTGACCCATTTGGAGTTTGTGTCCCATGAAAATATATCAAAGCTTTTTCCCTGGAGCTGCCGGGAATCATCAAAGAATTGAAAAGACGAATCAAAGGAGATTGATAGAGAAAGGATTGTTCCCGCTATTGCAGGGTATGGACTATTTGTAGTCGTACTCCCCTGTCTCATATCTTGTCCTCTTCTTGCACTTATACTCACTATCAGTGGATAGTAAGAGAATTTACCGAGGCATTCAAACGGATATCTTAAGGATTACTTATTCTAGGGTATACTTCACCTTATCTCTAATGAGTTACTTAATGTGTTATACTCCTGAGCGAAAGTTTTAACCTTCAGCTCCGATACCAATTCTAACGACCCTGACTCAACCTTCGAAAATCGGCACCGAATACGACACTCATATTCCAATGCTGCAGATCCAAAGGTCGAATCTGGTTCGCCGGAGCTTATAACAGATCAAGTATAACAACACAGCAAAAGAAAAGAAATGAATATCATTGATATACAACATTCGATACAACAATGATACAATATGAATCAATATCAGAGGTACGAGATAACACTGCTACAGCAGAATTACAATATGATATAGCAGCGGAACCAAAAACTCCAAACAGCAACTCCAATCCAATGCTCCAAAGCTATAACTCCAAACCACTAGCTTGAACCACCATCACGTTGCACCAAGCTAAGCAAGTCCAGTCCGTGAATCCGAAGAATCCAAAGAATACCAAAGAGAAAGTTGAAAGCTACCGAATCGATATCTATATCTACTATTTGAAAAAAACCCAACTCTAGACTGTCCGTGTGGAAAAATTATGGGCACCCAGAGTTTAGGAAAGAAACAATAAACTCCAGGTCAGTCATCGGTCTGGTATGAGCAAACAAAACATTTTTATCTCTAAAAAAAAAATCAAAGCTTAAAATATTGAAATCCGCAATGCTTTTTGAAAAATGAAACTACCACAAGGCCTCCCACCGCACACACCATGCAAACGCAGAATTGGAGGAGATTTCTCCTTATGATAGTTAAAAATGCTTGATACAAGAAAACCATTTGATATTATTATTAGTGCATAGTGCAGAAAAACTTTCGAAAGCATAATATTAATCTTAGCCAACATAGGCATTTCGCACTTATGCCTACTATAGCTACCATGTTCAATAGCAGGTTACCGTCATATTCCATGACAGGTTATACAACTAAAACCGTACAGGACGCGTATTGTTTCTTTGGATTTTTCAACAAATGGTCGGGCAAAGGAACTTCCCATATAAAATGAAATGGAACGCCTCTGGAGGGACGTCCCCGGACCCTAACCGGATCTCTGCTACACAAGGCCGGGTTAGCTCTGTAACTAGGTAAATACAGACACGAGTATGCCACCTCCCAGTCGTTACCAACCTTTATCCGAAGCGCTTCCTAACCGACAACTACAAAGAAATAAGTTTGCAGCAACCACAAAGTAAGTATCTAGGCTCCGTACCATGATACCACTTATAATCCAGAAGGAAATGGACATACCCTCAAAAGGCGCTACCCTCAAATAACCTTGCTGCCACAATTCCTGTTTCGACCATAACCGGGTTGTGAGGTTTGACGAAGTCTCGTCCACAAAGCTACACTTTTTCACAAAGCCATGCTTTGATCAACAAATGGTCAGCAGTACTCGGCATGCCACACTACCAAATTGGGAGTATATCACTAATAACCTTCAACTACATAACCTCTGAGCTCGTACGTCTCAGAGATGGGTGTTAAGCTAAGAGAATAAATTCTCCGCCACCAACAGATATGTATTTGAAAGAAATCAGCTTTATATCTCAGTTTGTAATGTTAGACATACAATCCATACAAGTCTGTTCCGGGTTTGAACAGAATCAAAGGCAATTCAGAAGAAGCCCTTGGAAATCCGAGAATCCACAATCCCGATCGGACTTCCCATCACTTAGGGAACCTCTATACCGTAGCTACTCGGTGCAGAGACAATCGATAGGTCATCCTACCATTCTCGCAAATACCCGGTCTTCACCACCGGTCTTTAAATGCTATCCATAACATCGTATCATTATTCGAAATGGGTTATATGACACAGGGTCCTCTCCCGGCTAAACCGAATAATGAGCGCAATATTTTAAAACATATGGATAATGGGTTTTTTTAGTTAAGTCGCAACTTTAAAACCCAAAAACTTTCTTTTCAAATGGTTTAAACCAATTACCACTGACAAATCTTTTTAAAACAAAAAGATTCACTTCCAGAAACCTTTCAAGGGTTTATACAGTTTCCACACTTTAATCTTTTAAACAAAAGATTTACTTTTAAGACCCCTTTCAATTTAAAACAAAGCTCACCAATCTTTTAAATAAAGATTCATTCATAGCTTTTCAAAACAATTCCCAAAGATTCATTCATAACTTTCAAAACAATTCCCGGTTTCAAATCTTTTATATATAAAAGATATATCATTTAAAATCCTCTTCAATTTTAAAATAGGGTTCAACTATCTTTTCACAAAGATTCAATTTTAGCTTTCAAAACCATTCAATTTCAAATTTGAAATCTTTTCATCATAACAATTATTTGAAACTACTTGTATCCGTTTCAAAAAACCCAATTCCATTTCTAAAGTTATTTGGATTCAAAATTCAAACTTTAAAACCATTTCAAAATATTAAGTTCAAATATCTGTGACTTAACCGATTTCCTCGTGAAATCCATATTTGTGTGTGTATGGTGTAGTCCAGGGTTTTAACACAATAGTGCAACATTATTCAATTATCACAGATCAAAACATAGAAATATCGATAAGCGGTGTAATCTATAACGCTTATCTTCATTTACAGATTCACAGATAAATGTATCACAAATGAATGAATGAATAAATAAATAAATTACACACAGCTCAATTCACAGAACAGAATATCACAGATCAATCAATTCAAGGTAATTCATACAAGGCAAACATTTATAAGCACGGTCAAGCATTCAATAATCATTTGTAGGTTGGATTAATTAATCGTTTAATCCTAATTAATTCAATTAATTTCCAATTAAATTAATTACTTATGAATTAATTATCCAATCTTGATTAATTAATTACAAATCATTTGATATAAATTAATTAATCAATCACCTTAATTAGTTACATCAATTAATCACCTCATTATTAATTATTCCAAAATTAGTCCATTATAAATTACATCATTAATTATATTAATTAATGATCTCTAATTATATTTAAATTAAATTACTTTATTAAAACTAATTATATTAAGTAATTAATCTTTAATTAAATACAATTATTAATCACCCTTGATTAATAACAAAAGTAATCACCCAAATTACTTCATTTATAAATCATATTCATTAATTACCTCCCAGTAATTATCATTTATTACTTTCCTAAGTAATTATCTCCATTAATTACACTAAGTAATTACACTTATTTAATTGTCAAAAGATTTTCTTAAATTAATTAAACTAAATTAATTAGTTAACTTAAATTAATCACATTACCAAAATTTACAATAAGTAATTAATCCCTTAATTACTTTCATTAAGTAATTACATTCAAAAATGTATAATTGATTATCTAAATTAATTAATCTAATTAATTATTAAAATTAATCACATTAGTTTAATTACTTAATAATCCCTAGTTAATTATCTTCATTAACTAATAACATTTTCTTAATTACTTTCTTAAGAAATTATCTTAGATTAATTCATTATTAATCATTTCTAATTATAAATTAATCTAAATTATTTATTTATAAATTAAATAAATCATTCTTTAATTACCTTATTAATTAAATCATTTTATTACCTTAATTATCTCTAAGATAATTAATTTCTTTATTAATAATTTCATTAACATTTAAGTGTATTTTAAACATTACACTTTAAATTCAAATTCCATTTTGAATTTAAGATTCAAAATGATTATATATTTAAACATTTACCAAATTTAAATATCCACTTATAACCCTATATAAGAAAAATTCTAACTAATTTATTTAAATTTTTATTTAAAATTTAAACTTTAATATACATTACATTTTATCTTGCAAATTCAAGTTAAGAAAATTTATTTAAATTTTCACTCAATAATTAAAAAAACCTTTATAAAAGAATTTTATCAAAATCAAGTTAAATATTTGTTTGAAAACAAATATACTTTTAAAAGCTATTTAATTTAAACTTGTTTAAACATATTCAGATTTAAAACTAATTTAAATTTCCAAATTTGGATTCAAAGGGACTTGAATCCATATTTTAATTTTGATTTTAACTTTGATTTTAACTTTGTTTTAAAATCTTGATTTAAAACCTTAATTTAAAACCCAAATTTCATTTTAAAACTTTAAGATTTAAAAGTTTATTTGAAAACTGAACTTAACTTTGAATTTAAACACAGTTTAAATTCTGCTTTCAAATTTTAAATTAAATTTACAAATCTGAAAACTATCAGGTTTTAAAAAAACTGAAAAACCCACTTTTAAATAATTTAAAACTTTAAGATTCAAAGACATTTGAATCTAAACTTCATACTAGATTTAAACTTATTTTTAAATCTATCTCTCAATGAAGATTCCATTTTAAATTTTCTTTTAAATTGAATTTTCAGACAGGTTTTATAAAACCTGTAACATATAAAAATAACCTGAGGCAAACAAACTTGCTTCGAGTCCAGTCTTAAACCACTCCGAGCAAAACGTGATGAATAATCGAGAAAAACTCGAGTCTCCCTCTACATTGCTTCCATATTTCACCAGAAATCAGAAGGTGCACGGTGCACATGCAACGTGGCTCTGGCCAACTCCGGCCACCCTCCAGGCCTTCCCCACATTGCCGACAATCACCAGACTTAATCACGACCACCGGACACCCAACAGTAACTCGAAATCGAATTCGAGTTAGCTAATCTAAAACCTGAAACTCGAGACTGCAACCAACCCCAACCCTGTCAACGGTTCGTCCTCCCCATGCTGATCACTGGAACACCAACATCTCCGACTACAACTTCGCTTACATCCCCTCTTCCAATTCCTAGAACTCTTCAACACTCGATGCACCAGAGGAATCGAACTGACCCAAAACTTCGACCCAGTCAAAACTAGGTTTAGAAATATCAACGAGCAACCACTGTCGCCACCGAACTCTGACCATCCACGTCCTGCCATTTTTCCTGGCCCCACTGCTTACTCCGCTACCTCTTGAAACAACCATGGCCTCTCCGACCATAGGGATCACCAGAATTTCCCAAAAACAACATTTCTGGTCAAGCCAGAAATGCTCCCTCATCTTTGAACTAAAAATTATGATTTCGCTTTTAAAAATCATCAATTAGTTCAGGGTTTCAGTTTATGTTACTGGATTGTTAAATTTTCATATTTGAAATTTTCACAAATTCAAACTTTCCTATTCATTTTGATTTCCAGATAAAATGTTTGATAATAATAGTTTTGAACATAAAAAAAATGGTATATAGTTTGTTCAACATATTTTGTTTAACCATCACAAACTACAGAAGATTTGGGGAAGCGGAATTTGATTTCAAATCAAATTTGGTCTGAAAGAAAACAAACAGAGGCTTAAGAATTTATATATCCTGATATGCACACATTATATTCAATGTACACATGCAGGCAAAAACAAAACATTTTCCTGATATACTTCCATCATTAATCCAGAAAATCATGAAATATAAATAGTTTTAGTGGGTTTGCTCACCTTGGAAAGAAAAACAGAGGACAGGAATGAAATCTGTTATGGGTTGAATTAGTTGTTGAATTTGGATCTGATCCTTGCATTTGTTTTAGTTGATGTTGAGTTTTGATCTTTAAGTTGTTTATAGGTTTGCAAATAGATCTGGTTTCATCTTTGTCTTGATTTTGTTGTGCTTGATTCAGCTCATTGTTTCCAGGTTGAAATGCATGCCTGTTCTGGAAGTATTTTTGATCTGAATGCTTTGCTTAGGATTTTTTGATTTTCTTTTTTTTTTCCGGTTTTGTGGATTTTGAAAAAAAGGAAGTTACATTTGTTTTTCTCAGGTTTTAAAAATTTGAAATATATGAAGGAAAAGTGAAGAATAATGGCCTGGTTCCAAATTTTTTCTCTTATGCATATTTTCTAAACTTAATTCAAAAGAAAACAATTTCCTTACCACTTGTAATTCATGTTATCACTTAGTTTACATTTGTTTATGCATGTTTTTAGTTTATTTCACAAGTGTTAAATGCCATCACTTTTATGTTTAAACCCCTCACTCTAATTTATTTAGAATTTATGCTAAAAATCCCTACTTAATTTCAATTTATGAATCGTATTATTTATTTATGTTTATAGATATACTAACTATACTTTATTCATTTTAAGAGAAAATGTATCTTAAACTCTTTATCAATTCTTACACTTGTTAATAAGTAAAATTATGTCCAAAAACTTTCCTTCATTTTATTTGCAAATTAAAATTTAAACCTTACTTCATTTAAATTTATAAATTTAGTTCTAAATATTTACATATACAATTTTTAAATTTACAAATCATATTTTTCATGTGTTCTTATTTATTTTCAAAGATAATTTTAAGTACTTATACTTATATATCTTTTACATCAAAATGCACATTTACAAAAATTAGAAAACCATATTTTATTAGTTTCAAATATAAATTTCCTTTAAGTCCAATTAGTTTCAATATATTAACATTTGAATTTCAATTAAAATATAATTTGAAACTAATAAATTTTCTAATTATTTCATAATTAAATTCGCAATCTAATTTCAAAATTAAATTAATTGTCAAATAAATCTTGTTCAAAATTTGGGAATGTTGCAATCCTTAAACTTACTTGCAAGTACTGGACATACGAATACCCTACTCTGAACATCAAGCCCTTCTGATTGCCTAAAAAGGTCTGCTTCGTTAGGCGTACAATGCAAATGCAGTCAGGGCATGCTCTCTTGATGGAACACCTATAGACCTGCCTTCGGGGATACAGCTTCGTTAGACTACCTAGAGGGTCATCCTAGAGTATACTTACGTCCCGTTGAAGTCTCATATTTCCTTGAAGCCCAAGAATACTAAGTTGGATGTGCTTCTCTATTGCTGAAATCCGTGATGAACTGCTTCGTTAGGTGTTTCATCCTTTGGGCTGCTCCAAACGCATTTCGATTCTTCTATTAGACCCTAAGTCTAATCTTTTAATTCATGTTTAGTTTACTTTCTTATTCCGTTGGCTACTTATTTTAATTTAATTAGCATATTCTTGCCCTCGTCTCTTTTCTAACAATTGTGAACCATAGGTCTACTGGGGAATATTATTAGTATGAGCTACATTCATTATCTTGCTTATTTAGCTTAGTATATAAATCCTTAAGTTTAATAAAATAAGCCTCTTTTATTATTTCTGTTTTATTTGCTTATTGACTTGATATAAGTTTTTTAAATAAGCTTCTATCATTATTCTCTACTATCGTTGCTTACCAATTTATTACAAATCTCACGATAAGCTTTTCCATTCTTATTTCATAATTATAACCTGTGTTATAATTCTATTTGTAATTGTTCTTTTTCTTCTTTTATAGTCTGTTATATAATTACAAGCGTTTCTTGTCTGCTCTAGTCTGCCTTCATTTATTATGATATAGAATTTTTTTTAATTCTGTAATTTACATAATTCGCTTATCATGATAATAGTCTAGTTAAATAGCCTGCACAGTAAATGCAGACTTAGGCTCATTTATTTCTTTATAGCCCCAAATTCTTAAATTAATAATTTTCTTGTTTCAAATCATACTTTACTTTATTGTATGCTATTTTAGGAAGTAATACTACTTTATTTGGTTGGTTATGAAAACTATATAATCCATTTCCACATCTTAATATTGGACAATACTATAAACAATAATCCGTAACTGTAAGATATCTCTTTTACTATTTTTAAGTAGTGTAAAATACAGCAGTTTCTCTATTTTATACTAATTCCTCCTTTTTATTTCTTTTGTTCTGGCAGTTACGTTTATCGTTATCTTTTACATATTAAGTTATGGAAATGTATCCTCCTTTCTAAACTAACTAATTTAATCTAATAATTACTCCCAAATTAACTTTTTCCATTTTAATGCAATTTATTACAATAATTGTATTCCTCAACTTTTATTATTTTACATCTAATTTCCTTCATTTCAGTATTCTTAATTATTTAATCCATTTTCATGTTTAATTTATTCTAATCCATACGCAAAGAAAAAGGAGAGGATAGAGGAAAACAGACGCTTGCATAAAAATCCAAAACGTAGGAAAGGATGTAAATAAGGCATAGAAAACAGTGTATAAATACTAATACTGTAAATAAACTACAAGTTTTCTTATAGTTCAGCATAATTTAATTAATATGATTAGTTACTGATTAAAATTTTCTAAACGGGAATCTAACGATAATATATCTTAAACTTAAAAGATATATAAATAAATCCACTCATAAGTCATCCTTAGCTTCGCTTGTGCTCCGCTTGGCTCCACAGTCCTGTTGGATCCCCTTCTTCTAAGGTGTATAATATTTTAATTTAGAAGATCTTCTCTCTAGAAATTATTTTCCTTTTAGGGTTCATCCTTAGGCCAAGAACCCAATGAAATATTTTCTATTTAGGGTTCAACCTTGGGCAATGAACCCATGGGAGAAAATCTAATTATGAGAAGATAGCTAGGCCTAGGGTCCTATTTATATTGGAGCTCGGTGACCTCAGACCGTTGAATTCTTGGATTGAACCTGGAGCCATCATGTCACAGGGTCGTTAATCCACTACCTTGATCCACTTGGCTACATCCGCCCCTTATCTAGCTAAAGGATTTTCTCTTTTTTCCATTCATCATTATTGTATTTATTCTTACCTTCATACTTAGATCGAGATATTCTATTGGACATAGAATGCCAATCTTTAAAATGTAAAAAAAGGAGTAATCAGCTGTGGCACGTTCACTAAAAAAACCTTTTGTAGCTAGTCATTTATCAAGAAAAATTGAAAAACTCAACATGAGGTCCCCTTACGAAACTTTCGTTATTAGGTTAGCCATACACTTCGCATGTTTCTAGCGATTCACATGGTATCATCAAATGATACAAGTCTTGGATAAGAATCTACAACGCACTAGAACGTCAACAGCCTTTGTTGATGATCCTTTACTCCGACGGCATCTAGGGTTCCTCGAACAATGTGATATCTTACACCGGGTAAATCCTTAACCCTTCCTCCTCTTACTAATACTACAGAATGTTCTTGTAAATTGTGGCCAATACCAGGTATATAAGCAGTGATTTCAAAGAAGAACGTAGGGTTCAGATCGTGCAAAAACGCAAAAAAAAAGTCACTGCACGTACTTACACTAAATTTCGTCCAAGTCATACGCGGGTCGAGTGGGCAGTCGACCGCCCTTAGCCAGCGGTCGACCATGCGGTTGACCGTTGCGCCTATTGGGTCGTCCTTTTGGTCGGACCATATTCATATTATATTTTATTTTCGTTCGGTACTTGATTCTGTTTCGCTCCTAATTTCTTTATATTGGCTCGGTTTTAGACAAGTTATATATGGAAATGGATCAGAAAATCGCCCCGGATGTAATGGTACAAGTTCCGAAGCCATATTCTGATAAATCCAAAATATTTATTTTCTCTACCTATCGTAATTTGTTAAATTTTAGTTATATAAAAATGTCGGGTGTTACACAAAAAAACCATCGCATTCTGTTCGTGGTCCACCTTCAAATCCACTATCTTCATTGTCATTACAAGATCATCGAAAAAACTAAGATGTGCCTTCACTGAAGCACCCTCTCTCATCTTCATGATGAAAAACGTCTTCAGCAAAATCAAATGATTAATGAGTGATTTATTCAGATAGAGATTCTCCGACTTGGTCCAAATTCCTTTAATAGTGTTTTTTCATGCTAATTTCCGAGATAACATTTCTCCTATGGCCAACTATAGAGTATTAAATGCCCATTCTTCCATCTCCTTCTTTTTTACGGTGGAAATTTAACCCGATAACTCCTCGGTGTCAAAAACTACCTGATGAACCATATTCCTTTTAAGAATAGCCTTCATTCTTCATTGCCGCTTCTTGAAGTCTTATCTCCATTCCAACTTTTTATTGCCAAATATGACCCATATGTAATATAAGAACCTCTGCCATAAGGTTTTGTTATAACAAGGGTATCCCCATCTTCTGCCATACTCCCTTACACCTTCTATAAATAAATCTAGATGCTCTGACTCTTGATTGTTAGGGTATATCCTTCCAAAATGTACCCAACAATAAAGATGCGGAAACAAATAGGATCAAACATAGAATGGCAAAACATTTAGATAAACTTATTCACGACCACGATGACATTACCCAATTAATAATAAATGAAAGGGAAGCACATAATTTTTTTTAAAGTGATTCCACTACTAATGTGACAGTGTACATCCATTAAGGGAAAGAAGAATTTTATTAATATTTAGATAAAAGATTACAGAAGAGGTACAATTTATTTCTATTACATAAGCTCATTTATATATAGGCTTTAGAACATGGGATTGAACTTATCCCGCGATGTGGGACTAAACAACTAAACATAAAAACCTAATATTGAATAAATTTTTTCAATAAATGATACATTAGTGTGAAGAAAAATTACATTATGTGTTAGGTACTTCTGATGAAAACTCTGTGTAACTTTGTACTCGATGATGCTTTGAACAATGAACGAAATATCAAAAAAATAGAGCTTTATAATAGGGGGAATATGATGCATATAATAGTAAAATCATATAAAATTCTATAATATAAAATATTTATACTTTGACTCATGTTTTAGTCGTTGTTTCCCTGAAATTCAAATCGAACTACAATAAACATTGTCTGTCAATAATGACTGTAAAGAAAATTGAAATTAATTAATCCACAAACCAAAGAAAATCCAACTAAATTTGATCAAAACAACATACACTCAGCCAAAGTAATCTTAAATAGATATTTTTAACATAAGGTAAATAAACATTTTCTCGCAAATTCCAAATTAAAAGTGAAGCATTAGAAAGTAAGAAAATTACTATGCCAAATCGAAGATTACTGCCTCAATGTTGATATATATGTCGCAAGGCGATGTGGTCCAAATGGATAAAAAAACAAACAATGTTCAAAACATAAAATACGGAGGCCACAATCATTCACGAAGAGCAAGACGACAATATAAACATACAACAATTTACAAATATGTACCAACATGGATATGAATTGGCTGATCAAAAATCAACACACTAAATTTAAAATGTCTTCCAGCGGTCGGGTGAAAATTATCGATTGTACAAAGTGGTGATAAGTTAATCCACTTGCATCGTCACAAAGGAGCTTCCAAATTGCAACCTATATTCTAATGGAAAATAGCGAGATGGAGAATGGGTTGTTTCAATGTTTAATTAGAGCACTAGCTTTTCATGGGTATACGAATGGACATATTTAAAGATGAGCTACTGGAGAGAAGAATTTTTTTAAATTTAATAAGTTGTTAAGTTTTGTTTGCTTATATAATTGGGGAAATTTTTGAGAAAAATAGAAATTACTTATATGTAAAGAAAAGGGGTGGTGAATGGAGCCATAATTGATAAGGTAAGAGAATAACGAATGTGAACTCATCGTTAATCGTATAGTATATATTGCATACTTTATATAATATATTAGAATTCAGGCTGTTATAAACTGGTACAAAGGTTTCCAGAATGGGGTTCATGCCGTAAATAGTAAAGTTTAGCTTCTCATATAGAAGTAAACTTTAGTTGTAAATTGTAGATTCAAGCGACTTATAATTTAGCATATCTAATTTGAGTTTTTATATTTAAACATAGAAGTTTATTTTTACACTTTGTTTCATCTTACTATAATATAGAAATGAATCAAGTTTGAATTGTAGACTCAAGCAATATCTTGATATCATTTTCATTCAATGACTCATACCAAAATAACAAATTTTAATGATTATCTCTACCTAAACTAAAGTAAAATCCAATTATTGAGTTTCAGCACAACAATGCGTCCCCATGTATGTACGCTTTATTATTTGTGATAAGGCCACCTAACAAAGCTTTCAATGTGCCGGCATCCAAAATGAACATCCCTTCATCGCCTCTTGACGAGCACATACGTGGTCTTGGCAATGCTTACTTATAACAAAAGGAATAATAATAGTTTTTGAATATTTTAAAAGCGAGACAATATATATTCCTAAAATATTTAATTTGGGTATTTTCGTTGAAAGACATAAATGAATTAAAAAAGAGTTTTACGAAAACGTCACTATTTAGGAAAAAAATGAATATACTAGGTTTTAAAGATTTGTCAAATTACTATTAATAGGAAAGTAGGAAAAAGGAAAGACTTCAACCATATTTTTAAATGAAGTATGCAAGTTCAAAATTTTAGGCTAAAGGACACCGAGTGCTATATTAATACAGCGTTAGATGAAATGGAGGTTATATGAACTATGAAAACGAGCACTATATGAACTTAGCATTATATATGTGTAATCCTATATGAACTTAACATTATATATGTGCAATAATTTATTAATTTGGCATTTCTTTAACTATGAAAATAAAAGTTATTTTAGTTCATTTAATGTAGTTCATCCGCTGTTAGCTTTATTTAGCATTCCATTTACCTAATGCTAGTTAAATATAGCATTTTCTTTTATCTGATATTATACTAATATAGAATTCAATGTATTTTAGACTGAATTTTAAAACATATGCCCTTAAGGCTAAAGTAGGCTTTTCCTTTAAACTAATATTGTAATAGCCCTCGTTGAAACAAGCCTAAATCCCGAACTAGGAAAGGCCCATCGAAATTTAGACTCATTCTAAAGCTGGATGTGTAAGTTAGGGAAATTGGGATCTTAAGGCTAAATTAACACTAGAGGGGGTGAATAGTGTTTAATGAATTATATGAATGTTTTTCAAATTCTTCAAGATTTTACTTGAATGATGTAATTAACAATCACAGAATCGGAGTACAAATAAAAGTAAATGCAGTAAAAGTAAAAAGGAAAGAACACACCAGGATTTTATACTGATTCAGAGTTACCCTGTATCCAGTCTCGCACAATTCCTTGTGCGGATTTCTTTTCCACTAGTAAATGCAAATACAATCTCGATTTCAAGACTACGAGACATAGGCTCTAGAATTTCGACCTTTGGGTAGAATCACTTGATTTCTGAGCTATAAGCAGACCCACTAGATTTACGGGCTACTAAGCTCACCCAATTGATTTTACGAACTACAATCGAAGATACTTGAATTTCGGGAATACCAAGCACACCACAAGGTATAAGAGTATGATTTGATAAAGTTTACAGACTCGGATCCTCGATCTTAATTACAATTGATCCTATAACTCTTGAATGGTGCTTTAATCTTAGTTTGAGTGAGAGAGATGATGAATATGAGAGAGAATCGAGTAATTCGAGAAGATAGAAAGTTTATTCAATCGCTAATGAAGTTTCCTTGAATGAAAGTGATTAAAATGAAATATTGAATGCAAATGGCAAGATTGTCTAGACAATAAGAATGAGAGTTAGAATAAGAATTCAGTGAGTAAAATAATGAATTTTTTGACTATATATAGAAATTAAGAGTTGCAATCATTTGTGAAAAGTAGTCATGAAAGAATAAGGAAGTAACTCTTGAATCAAGAGTTATTTCTATTTGCTGAAATGAAGTGCCTTTTTAAAATATAGTCATTATGAAGATTCGGCTGTTTGAATGGAATAATTCAGCCAGTTGAATCGATTAAAAATCGAATCAACAAGAAAACAGTGAAAAAGTCATACAATTCAGCCGGTTGAACTTGCAGGGTCAGCCATATGAATGTTCAAAGAAAAGTTAGGCATGTGCACAACATTCAGCCGACTGAACTATACTGTTCAGTCAGCTGAATTGCCTTTTTAACCATTTGATTAGATAGATTGGTCATGATTACCCAGGTTGCATACATACATATGATTGCTTATATTATCTAGTTTAACCATTGTGGTTGCATGTCTTGATTTCTAAAAGGCATATTATGAGGATAGTGGTGAGGGAAAAAAGTATGTCGCTCAGCGGCGTGGTTTCACTAGATATCTATTAACTGAGATGGAATTATCATTCATACAAGACTTTTTATCTACATAAAGTTTTATTTTTCCCCCTTAAATTCTTGAGTACTCATTTGAGTGGTTCGAAAGTAAGGATTCCAAGTTATTTAGGTTTGGCGAATAAAGCTTTGGAAGACGTACAAGAGACAAAGCTAGATATATAGGCATCTATTTATGTTCACCGTGTTTTAATTTTATTGGAATGTATGTAATGAGAGAAGTTGTATGTGTATAGTAGTAAACTATGATCAACCAAGAGGGCATCTTTATATGTCGCTCTTGTAATATTTTGTAATAATTATATTTTTTCTGAACCTGGACAACATTTGAGATGATGTAATGAATATGAAAATTAATTAAAGAAATCAGTTTTTTGAAAGAAATAAAATATTCCTATGCTTTGATGTTAATAATACTATTAACTGATCTCATTTTTCCATCGGAGAATAATACTATTGATGATTGCAACGTTAGTAGCGCTTATTTTCGAGCCTCAACATGGGGGATGTTACAACTTGGTATTAGAGAAAAAGTTTATGCAAAACTAAAAGAATTTTTAATTCAAAAGAGTTTTTGAAAATATAATCCAAATGAATCAGAGAATGAGATTGGGGCATGGGATAAAGCTATAGTAACGTACTTGCATTTGCTATATATAAGTATATATCTTATCGTTTTTCTTCCCACTCTCTTAAACCGTTCTTCTATATCTTACGAAGGTTCGAATGCAGATTTAAGGAAAGTAAGATATGGAGATAGGAAATGGAATAGTGAATCTCGATGGAGGAAGCACCATAACTAATGGAAATGTTAGGCCCAAGGAATCCGAGTTGACAAACATCTGCTAATGTGGATATTGGAACACCTTCGGTGGATATGGGAGCTATATATAAATTCTTTGTCAATATGATGCAAGCGGGAGCTGTAGCTGAATTGGCTGGTGGAAATGCCAGAGAAGAAAATCATGAAGTTTTAGTTATCAAAAATTAAGCTATTTTGAGTAGGGATTATGCAAGACTTGGAGGAAAGACATTCATTGGAATTAAGGATGCTATCGGGGTGGAAAATTGGCTGCTGCATTGTGAAAGGATTTTTGTTGATTTAGGTCTGAATGACGAGCAAGAGAGGAGAATGGCATCTAGACAGTTATAAGGAGTTGCATTATACTAGTAGAATAGTGTTATTGTTGGAGTGTTGGAGGAAACTTTGACTTAGGCTGAGTTCAAAAGGAGGTTTGAGGAAAGGTACATGTCTAAAATTGCCAAGTCAACTTTGCTTAGGAAGCTTGCTAAGTTAGTGCAAGGAGACATGACTATGTTGGAGTATGCAAAAAGGTTTGAGGAGTTATCCAGGTATGGGTATGCTACGGTTGTTATGGTGATTAAAAGAAATGAAAAATTCATCTGCCGATTAAGACCAAAACATATAAGGGCTACCTTTCCGCATCTCAGGGATCCATGTGACATGGCAGTAGAGATGGCTTTGAGGAATAAAGAGATGCTTACTTTCTTTGGTAGTAACAAAGCAGTGGAGACTTAATGTAGGTAGAATCATAAAAGGAAGTTCTTTCAGAAAAAGGGAGCCCAAAAGGGTGGAGTTTCAAAAAGGAAAAGTGGATGTTGTGTGTTACAAGTGTAACAAGAAAGGGCATTTTGTGAACAAATTTCATTCTAAAGATGGAAAGAACGTTATTGGGAGGAAGAACATCAAGTGCTTCAATCGTGACTAGATGGACCATTGTAAGAATCAGTGCAAAGAACCAGCTAAAGTTGAGAAAAGAAAAGTGTTCGCTTTGGAACCATCTGCCTTAAGACCAACGGTAGAGGAGAAGGGAAAGGCTATGATGGAAGGTACGCTTTTGATTCAGGACATACTGGTTAGACTACTATTTGATGCTAGTCTATCACATTCTTTTATATCACATTGCTCGGTAGATAAGCTAACCTTAGAACCATCATACCTTGTTACTTCCTTAAGGGTTGCAAATCTGATAAAAGGGTATGCAACTCTTAGGATAAGATGTAACCATTTAGAATTCGAGTTGTTAGGTCATATATTTTCTGACAGTTTGCATGTGTTCAATTTTATGGGCTTTGGGATTATTTTAGGTATGGATTGGTCAAGCAAATATGATGCTAGGATATTTTCTCAAGATAGGAAAATATCACTAAGTCACCCTAATAGTAGCGATCGAGTAGTATACTCGGTAGAGGACTCGAATTTTGATGTTTGTGCTTTATTAGGTGCAAATGAGGAGGAAGACGAGTTGAATCGAATTTTTGTTGGTAAGGAGTTTTCAGATGTCTTTGAACCGGTAACAGGACTGTCGTCAAAATGAGCTATTGAGTTTTGAATAGGTACCCAGAATTAAACCCATAAATAGGCTGCCCAGCAGAACGACACTAACAGAGATAAAATAGTTGAAGGTGCAACTAGTAGATTTAGAAGGAAAGAGTTTCATTAGGCCAAGTAGTTCACCTTGGGGAGCGGCCACAATGTTCGTGAAGAAATTGGAATGGTCTTTGAGATTATGTATCGATTATCGTAAATTGAATGAAAAGATGATAAAGAATCGATATCCTTTGCCAAGAATAATCGATTTATTTGATCAGTTGAGTGGTGCTAAATTGTTGATTTGATGATAGGTTTTCGTCAGTTGGAGTGGCTGAGGATAGTATTCCTTTGACAGCGTTTCGAACAAGATATGGTCCATACGAGTGGTTAGTAACACCATTCGAGTTCTTTTTCCGTAGATTCGATGAACCCGATCTTTTGAGAGCATTTGGATAAGTTCGTATTAGTATTTATAAATGACATTCTAATATATTCTAGGAATGAGAAAGATCATAAGACTCACCTTAGACAAATGGTTGAGACGTTGAGACAGCACATACTAAAAGAAAAGTTTTCAAAGTGCCATTTTTGTATGAAAGAAGTGAAGTTTCTTGGTCATGTAGTCTCGGAAAAAGGGTTGTTGGTGGATCCAGCTAAGATAGAAGTTGTCAATAATTGAAAGAGACCCAAGATGGTGACTAAGATAAAGAGTTTTCTTAGATTAGCTGGTTATTATCAGAGATTCATTAAGAATTTGTCTCGTATGGCAGCACTGATGACTAAACTAGCAAGAAAGGAAGTGAAGTACATTGGGACCAATAAATGTGAGGAGGCATTCCTGAATATGAAAATTTTATTGACCAATGCACCTATGTTAGTTATTCCAAATGGGAATTAAAATTTGGTCGTATATACAGATGCATGTGGAACAGTATTAAGAGCTATGTTGATGCAAAGAGGTAAAGTGATTGTCCACGCTTCTCGACAACTTAGACTACATGAAATTAGGCATTCGACTCACGATTTGGAGTTAGCAGCAGTAGTTTTTGCTTTGAAAGTATGGAAACACTATCTTTTCGGAGAAAGATACTAGTTGTTTACGGATCACAAGTCTTTCAGATATTTATTCTCACAGAATGAGTTGAATATAAGATAGCAGAGATGGTTGGAGTTTTTTAGCTGCTTATGATTTTTGAATTAAGTATACCCTGAGGAAAGGAAACAAAGTAGCAGATGCACTTAGTAAGAAACATCAGAATGCGGTATTGGCGATGTTAGCAGAGTGGAAAGATTTGGAAGCATTGACTACTTATAGTGTGCAGCTAAGATTGTTTGCTAATTTTAGTCAGCATATTGCAATGTTATCTTGCTTGGAAGTTCGACTAGTATTGATCGAATGGATTTTTTCTAAGAAAAGAGATGATCCATTGTTAGCTGAGCGAATTGGAAGATTGGGATGTGGAACTGAGCTTGATGACTTGAAGGATTTTTATATTGATCAGAATGGATGATTAAGAAAGAAGGTACTATTATGTGCTGCAGATATAGGTGACCTAAGGAAAAAAGTACTTAGGGAGTGTCATCGATCGAGTTTACCATTCATCCTGGAGGAATTAAAACGTATCATGATATGAAAAGAAGTTTCTTTTGGGAAGGTATGAAAAGGGATGTAGCCTCATGGGTAAAGAAATGCTTAAACTGCCAGCAAGTAAAAACCGAACATCAGAAGCCAAGTGGATTGCTTCAGCCTTTAGATACACCAGTATGGAAATGTGATTCTATTTATATGGATTTGATTGATGGATTGCTAAGGTCGAGTAAGAGAAATGATAGTATTTGGGTTACAGTGTATAGATTAACTAAGGGTGCACATTTCATTCTTGTTAAGTCAACAAAGATGGCACCCCTTTTGGCTAAGTTATTTACATAGAATATTGTTAGACTGCTAGGGATTCCTAGTAGTTTAGTAAGTGACAGAGATACTTTATTCACTAGCGAATTCAAGAAAATTCTATAGCAAGTGTTAGGTACCAAGCTTAAGATGAGAACTGCTTACCATCTACAGACAAATGGGAAAACAGAAAGAGGTAACAAAAGTTTTGGAGGATCTGTTAATAGCTTGTATGCTAGATTCTGATGGGTCATGGAAAGACCATTTGCACTTAATTGAATTTTCCTATAACAATAGTTATCAGACAAATATACGAAAGGCACTTATTGAAGCTTTATATGGAAGACCATGTAAATCACCTGTATGCTGGTTAGAAATCAGAGATAGATTAGTTCCTTGTCCAGACTTAGTAAGAGAAGAAAAGGAAAAGATTGAGTTGATCCGAGTTACGATGAAAGAGACTCAGTCCAGACAGAAACGTTATGCGGATAAGAGACGGTCATGTCTTCATCAAAGTATCACCGATAAAGGGTATGGTAAGATTCAGAAAATCGAAAAAATTGGCACCTAAGACCATTTCTTATTATAGAAAGGATAGGGAAACTCACTTACAGGATAGAGTTACCGAGCAGCTTGGTAAGAGCTTATATTGTTTTTCATGTTTCTCATCTTAGGAAGTGTGCTCATGATTTAGAGACTGCTATCACTTCAACAGCATTGGAAGATTTAATAATGGAACCGGACATGACTATTGTTAGACAGCCAATCCGTATTGTGGATAGGGATGAGAAGAAGCTGAGGAACAAGACAGTCATATTACTAAAGGTCTAGTGGAATGACAATTAAACAGGTTGTACTTGAGACAAAGAGGACAGGATTAGAGACACTTATCTAGATTTGTTTTGATGGTACATTTTATGCTTATGTCATATGTTTGTTATGTACCTTATCATAATTTTAAGGACAAAATTCTTTAAGGAAGGGAGTCTGTAACACCTCTAGTTTTGATTAACATTATTTAGGATATTTAATTAGATAAATAAAATAAAATAATGTAAGGTGATAAGAAGAATGAGATTTGATTATATCAAATTGATTAAGCCTTAATTAATGAACTAATAAGGTTGATTAGGACATTAATAAGAAGGAGGAATTTGGTGAGGGGCAAAATAGGAAAAAGACTACGTATCCTAACATAAACCTTTCATTCTCCTCCCCCTCATTTAAATTACATTCATAAAAACCTAAACATATGCAAGGTCGGCCATTACAAGGAGTTTCAAGAGAAGAGAAAGCTAGAAACAAGATTAAAGCTTAGGAGAAATCAATTCGAACTCAAACCTCAAGTTCTTTTATCAAATCGGTGAATAATGACTATCCATCTCAAATTTTCCATATTTGTCTCAGTTTTATGATTAAACATAAATTCTTTGATGTTATTATGTCATGTTTTGAACATTTGAATGATTATATGCTTATTGATGAACTATTGGATTTATTATGAAATTTGTTAATAGGTTTAATTGTGAAAACCTTATCATATGACACCCAAATGACTTGAAATTTTGATACGATGTTATAAATATTATTTTAAAAGTGGGCTTTTATTTCATTAATTTCCAAGTATGAACATTTCGTGAATTTTATAAGTGAGGAATTGATTTATTTCGAGTTTAATTGTTAAAAATAATTAAATAATATTCTTGGCCCAAAAATTTTATATGTTAAAGATTATGATAAATCTGATTTATTGTGATTTTTGGGGATTTTTTTCAAGTATTTACGGATTATTATAAATTTATCAGGCTTGAAAAGCTTAATAATTATATTAAAATATTAATATAATTTATATGGTTTGTTAATTATTTTGGAAATGGAAAATCAGATCTATAGCGGTTTTTTGAAAAGAATTTGGTAAAGAAAGTTATTATCCAATAAGAATTTGACAAATAATTGGAGTTGGTAAAATATTGCTTTTAAAACATAAAACAGCTTTTAGGTTAATTACCACATTGTCATGCACTATTAATCAATACAGTATCCCATCTATGTGTTTCTAATCTGTGGAGAAGCGTACAATAGCAACTTGGTTGGTATGCAACGATTCCACTAAGATTAGGACATATCAATTTAATATTGATGCCTGCGACGTTGGTGATGTCGTTGGTGTTCTATGCCGCTAGTCTTCTACGCCACATATGTTCTATGCCGCCTTTTATACCGTATGTTTTATTGTGACGTTAATAATGCTGCAAGTTTATAGCAACATTCATAATGTCGTATATTTTCTATACTGGTATAAATTCCTCATGATTTCAATGTCGCATGTCGTCTATGCTACAAATTTACCTTTTCAGCATTGACTATACTATGGCTGTAGTGCCACTATTATTATTTTCGACATTGATTATAAAGAGGCAATAATGCCGCTAGTTTCTAATGACGCCGTATTTTGG
Source organism: Allium cepa (assembly GCA_030765085.1). NCBI lineage: Eukaryota > Viridiplantae > Streptophyta > Magnoliopsida > Asparagales > Amaryllidaceae > Allium > Allium cepa. Next base: position 996,648,969 of record CM060932.1, read on the forward strand.
CTATGGTACTGCTATAGGTAATTTTCGACATTGGTTTTATATGGTAATGATGCCGCTTAACCTTGATACTGACATTCCCATAATTCTAAGTTTTGAAATTTTATACTATGCAACATATAACGATGCCGCTTGTATTTTGCGATCTATATGCATTTATAATATGCGCCATAAATGGTTTTTTCCTTATGGCCTTGTGTTTTATAAATCACTTGTTATAACATGATTTCGATATAGAAGGGTGAGACAACCCAAATAGGCAATATTATACCGTACTTTATCACTATATATGATTTTATTGTATATGGCTTCATAGCCTAAGGTTTTAAGGTTCAACAACCTCTATGTGATTTCAAAATTCATCAATACTATTTTATAAAGCATGTACCTAGGCATAATAATATTTGGGATAAAGTAAAGGGCTATATTTCCCTTGTTTTAAAGTATGAATTCAAGGGTTAATCAATGATAAAGTTTTTCAAGGAAAAAAATATGGTATTTAGCCCAGAATTTTAGTAAAGAGATTAGTATTCTTATCACCTTTAGATAAATTATGATTGGGTGAATCGACTGAGAAATTAGAAAACACGATGGGACTGGTGTAGGATCGCCTCCTATACTTCAGCTGTTAGCCCCTATTTGATATTAGTCCAAAATTCTAGTGCATAGGGCTTCATCAAGGGTAAGAAAAAAAATAGGTTTACGCATTTGAGTAGTTCGAGAGTAAGGTTTTTAGGTTATTTAGGTCTGGTGAATAAAGCTTCTGAAGAAGTTCAGAAGGCAGCGCTAGCTATATAGGAGTCTATTTATGTCCGTTGTGCTACCATTTTATTGGAATGTCATAATGATAGAAGTTGTATCTGTCTAGTAGTAAACTATGATCAACCAAGGTAGCATCTTCATACGTCGCACTTGGAGTATTTTTTAATAAATATATTTTATCCGAACTTGGGCAATATTTGGGGTTATGTAATGAATATGAAATTAACTAATGAAATTTGTGTTTTGAAAAAATTTCATATTCATGTGCTCTAATGTTAATGACACTATTGACTGATCTTGTTTTGTTACTGAAGAATAATACTATGAATGATTATAGCATCAGTTATTTTCGGGCCTCAGAATGAGTGATGTTACAGGTATGTGCTGATCCCAGTGTCCTCCAAAGTCCATGATACAAGCTCTTCGACAAATCCTCCAAGATCCTATTCACTCCTTTAGTTTGTCCGTCGACCTACGGGTTGTAACCGGTGCTAAGGTTTAATGAAGTTCCTAAAGCAATCTGCAAACTCCCTTAAAATTTGGTAGTAAATAATGGGCTCCTACACCAATGATGCTAACCGGAATTCCATGAAGTCAAATCACCTCCTTAATATAAATCTGTGCTAAAGACGCCGCGGTCTTATTGCTCCTAATGGAAAATTCTGCTATCTGCTTCTTCATCCTTATCCAATAGAAAACTCTCTTCGCACCCATATACATTTTATCTCTTTCTCTAGTGGTGACATTCTACAAGCCAAAATTTATTTTTTTCCAAAATCCTAAAATTTCTAAGATTGAAGCGTTATTTTATTTCTGGTTGCTAACCTAATTTTCTTAATAACTTCCAGTCTTATCTGCAATTCATCGCCAGTTAAGTGTCCCTATAAAATTTCTTCATTTATGTTTCTTCTCGATATATATATTTATCAAGCATTCCAATCTCATTCATAAAATCGACACAGTGATAAAACAGGGACATATCTTATACCATATCTTATGCTTTTCCAGTAACTAAGGGAGACAACTATCAATTATCATCAAAACTCTAAAAGAAAATTTTGGTGGAAGTTGCAATTTATCATCGACTGGTGTAAACGGTGTTGAGGTCTTGAGGTCGTAATACTCCTTACTGAATTAAGATGGACATTCCTAATATGTCATTCCACCATCGTCCACTTTCCTTAATTTTCCTTCTTGGTTTATAATAAATGTGGTACATTCATTACTTCAGTTAATATACCCATACAATTGATTATTAATGTCAGTGTTGGAGCATCTCTGTTCATTCCTCATTTAATCCTTTAATCTTTTACAAATTTCAAAATTTATCTATTGCGCTGGTTCAATTCCTCCATAATTGCCATATGAAATTTTCCTAATCAGTCCTCATTTAATTCTTTTTTACTCCCATTAATTATAAATTTATTGTCTGATAAGTTTGTAATTAATGCCTATATATCCTAATCTGTTAATTACTAATTAATACGTATATAGTCATAAATTATGTATATATATAGTTGTTAAACATGGTTATACGTGTGCACCAATTTTTAAACTAGAACACTTATTTCCACATTTTTAGTTTATCAAAGCTATCCTTCTAAAAAGGATTACCATTATAATTTCCAATGAATAAACCACAAATGAATTTTTTTCTTTGTTTGAAATTACAAAGAATTATTTCTTTTATTTTGTTGAGATAGATAGTGTAAACTACAAAAAAGGGTATTCATACCTTATATATCTCTTTCCCTTTTTGGTGCATCCTTCGTTATTTTAATAACGCATTTTTATACATATTTTGGAGCGTGATAATTTATGGAAATTACATGGAAACAGCTCCAAATAAACTAAAAATAGAAATTTTATAAGTTGTCTAAGACAACCTAATTTACAACTCAATTATAAATCTAGAATATCATAACAACTTTAGCACCTTCTACAAATAGAAGTTTGAACTGGTTTCCAATGTACAGACCAGATTGTACATACTATTCTCATTTTATTCATATCCTAAAAGCTCAAACTTATCTCACCTAGGTAGCGATCCATATCTACTCCATAAAAAATTAGTTTAGCTCTAACCATTCCTTGTGAAACTAAAATTTCACAACCATGAAGTTTCATATTCGAAATCTTTACCTTTGAAAATATAAACTTAGAAACATTTATCAATAATTCAAAATTACTTAGTTTCAAAGAGTAAAATAATTTTCCTTCTCAAATATTTTCTACATCAAAGATTTATTCTTTTAAAAGTATGACTTTTCATTCATAACATACAAAAATTGGTAGGTTTCCATAAAGGAACTATGAAAAAATTTCCATCTTAATTTCTTCCTATAATAATGGCTTTCTTCTCTTAAAAGTGGGATATTCAACCCAGAACAATCAAAAACTCAATTACTATACCAAATAATCATTCATATCAATTTTTCAAAAACATCTTATATAACTTTAAACTACGAAAAGTAGAGTAGACAATGACAGCTTCCTAATTATTATTTTCCTCTTATATTATTTCCAACTAGAGGTGAAGCCTTGGCACAATGGTTAGGTCATCGACATGGTGATCTGGGCTCCCAGGTTTGAGTCTGAAAACAACCTCTTCATAATACAAGGGAAAAGTTGTGTACATTATCGACCTTCCCAGAGCCCGCTATCGTGCGAGAGCCTCGTGCACTGTGTTCCACCTTTTATATTATTTCTAACTAGATTACTAATCATATTTTATGTAAGTTCCTAACGCTATTACTATCTACCTCAGCTATTATTCTCTGCAATTCCTTATACGAGGAACACGACCTACCTTATTGAGGATTCTTAACCATCCGTTCTTTCTATCCTATTGAATAAAGTGTCATTTCCATTTGTACAACCCTTTAAAATAATTTTAAAGAAAATAACTTCTAATTTTATAAAGTAGAAAAAATTATTTAGTCTAACCTATGTTCTACTTTACATTTATTTCAAAAACGAAAAATCCCTATATCAAAAACTTTTTGGCTCGGTAAATTTTAAACTAAAAATTTTAAGAATGCAAAATCCTTTTAAATTAGAACTTTATAACTCAGCTACTTTTATAAATTATGAATTTCTAAATTTTCTTGGTCTTTTAGGGTAATAACTTTTGAATTTGTAAAGTGAAAAAAAATCATTGGATCCAACATACGCCATATTTTGTATTTATTTCAAAAATAAAGAAGCCTGAAATTGAAAATTGTTTAATTCAACTAATTTTAAACTAAATATTCCCAAAATTATTAATGTGGCACTTGTCTGACCCCTGGGAACGACACTTAATATGCCCATGTTATTCATGTGCCGTTACCCAAACATCTGAAAGATGAATTGTCATGGGGTTAAAATAAAAGAACAGAACAGAAAATATCATAACGAAATAGTTTAATAGATTATAACATTAAAATAGTACATAATATTACTCTCTAACATGGATTTACCAAAGTTACACAAAAGTACTACCATCATTTTAGGCAGTTAAAACAACCTACTTTCACATGCTGAAACAAAATACACGTACATGATTTAAAAAAACAGGGAAAATAGACAACTAAATAGATAAAGGCCTCATGCTCAGACGCCATCTTCAAAAGAGCCCAAAAAAGGTTTGTTACACTTGGACTACACATATAAAAATGAGCACCCAGGAGTGTTTGGAAGCAAACAACTCGGGTCAGATAATATGTCTGGTATGAGTAAAACTCTAAAGAAATAGGTATTATTAGACAACGGCATGTGAGACCATGCTGCAAAACAGGAATGGGTTTCCTCTCACAAGAAAAACATATGAACATAAAGAATGGACATAGATAATTAAACACCGCAAAGAGTCTAGACTCTTCCTGATGCAATTACGAAAAACAAATTCGATGATTCAAATCAACAGGAAAAAGGTAAATTTTCACATAATGACTTGGAGGGTGCGCCACACTTACTGAAAGTATACCTCTAGAAATATAGTTGAGGACAAACGATGGCTCTCGAAAATGTACAAGCCGGACCCCGCCAACCTTACCGAGTATCCGAGTATTTCATATCACTATGTGCAAAACCAGTGCGATCTAGAGTAGATGTGAAAATATCCTAATGGGAGCAACCACACATAGCTTGACATCCACTCACGCTTTGGTTTTAGTCATTCTCGACAAAGGATGGTAAAGCTCAAATGAACAGCTCATCGTCTTAGATTGAGAAAACATAAAGCAGACTGAGGTAATCGATGTCAACAAATCGATTATCGAAGACAACAAAAATGATCGTATATTGAAATTAAATATTGTATACCCATCACCACTCATTGATTTTAAACTTGTACTATCCCTTAGGTAATGATGATGTCAGACAAGTTAAGGTAGTGTTACCTCAAAGTCATGTCTCGGCATACATTCTTAACTTTTGGGATAGAGAAGAGTCTCCCTCTTCGACGTTTGGTGTAAAAAATACAACTAACTACTTTCCATACAAGTGATATCGCTTTACGGAAATTAATTCATTTCCATAAGCGAATCAAACTTTTACTTTTAAAGCTGAATTCTTGCTTGTGCTTTGCTTCACAAGTATTAACATTGAACAACTTTGTTAAAATATTTCATTAACTTTAAAAGTCCATTATCAAAAAGATTTAATAACTTAAAACATCCTTATTCAACTGGTTAATTAGTTTTAACTATCATTAATAAGAATGGTTAATTATCTTTAAACTTCAATAATTAATTTGATTAAATAAATTCAGATACTATTAATTAAAAAAAATCATCTTTAAAGACCATCGATTAAATTAAGTAATTAAATTTAAACATTATTAATTAAAAATGAATAATTAATTTAAACATAATTAAAGAAGAAAGATTAGTTAAATTTGAACTACTTGATTAAATTTAAAAGTTAATAATTAAAATAGGTTGATTAATTTTAAACACCATTAATTAGAATGATGATAATTGAATCCATCATTATTAAATAATTAAGTAATTTTAAGTATTATTAATGAAGTACCTAGTTAATTTTAAACTCATCGTTATTAAGATAATTAATTAACCTTAATCCTTATTAGTTAAAATGACTAATTGAATTTAAAAATATTATTAAAATGGTTAATTACTTTTAAAATCAACGTTATTCAAAACCTCAACTAAATTTGTAAAATAAGATCCAAGCTCGAGAATAAACCAAAAGGTTTCGTAGAGATGGTATTTTTCAAAAGTGTCGATATAGCGATAGTCACTATACGGACACTTCTATAGCTACATACATGTCATTTTATTTACATCCAAGCATTACATCACATAACATAAGTATAACATATATGCAAGTGCAAATAATAAGCATAACCTGGAGAGTATAACTTATACCATCTACTTAAACTTTTACAGCTAGTTTTCAAATCACTTACTAACTATCAAAGGTGTCATATTTTCAAAGCATAAACCAAGCCAACCACAACTACATTTCAGTACATATACAACAAGAAATTATCAACTACTAAAATGAACAATATTAAAGTTAAAAACTTTTGGCTTAGAAGGTGAATTTTACTCACTAAAAGTTGAATAAATCAGGGTAGCTTCTACTAGAACTTGAAAACGACCTACATCTTCGCTTCGTCTTAGGAAAAATGAAGTTTTGGAGGGCTTAAAGGGAAAAATGGTTCAGCCCATGCATGAAGTAGGCTCGGCCATGAAGGGTTTAGGTGGATATGGGCCTTGTTTTGGTAAGGAGGAGGTGTAGTTGTAAAAGTAATAAATTTACTTGTTTTATTAGGAAGAGGTGTAAAAGAGTGGATATTTCTAAATTTTGTAACTTAAGAAGCCATGAAAACTCAAGTAAAACTTGAATGAAAGGTTTTGAAAATGAAAATCGAAATGAGAAAAAAGGAAAAAGAATTAGGAAATTGTTTTTATATAAAATAAACTAAACAAATCACTAAACTACTCTTAAAGTACTTACCCTCCATTCAAATAATGCCACATGTCCATGTTATCTCCTCCTCCCCACCTAGTACACACCTAGCCCCCTTTGGTCTCACTTGTTACCAACATGTTTTAATATAACTTGTAATATGTGTTTCTTAATGCAAGATATGCTTTTTATTTAAATTTTAAACTTAGGAAGTTGTCACATCACACTTTTTAATATTCTTAAGTTATATATAAATATGTATTACCATTTTTAAATCCTAATTTGTTTACATATGATTTTTATATTTAAAATAAAGTGTTCACAACATTTCAGACAACTTTTAGACGATGAAAAATTTGAAAATTCAAAAAAGGATTTTCGATTTTTCTTCAAACTAAATATTTTTGTAAACAAATTTTGAAAACCATTTTACCATCCTAATTATTATTTTAAAGAGTTTTCTTTGAGTTATAAAATCCATTAATTAATTATTTAAAAATATATTAAATATCCATATTTTTAAGTAATTAATTTGTGGATCGTCACACTCACCCCACTTAAAAGAATTTCACCCTCGAAATTCACACACGAGGAGATAAGTCAAAACAACTCAGAAGGGCATACAAATATATACATATCAGGAAATCGACACAACAAATATACACTAAGCAACTATATCACAACAGTGCACACATAATTCATACAACAAGCAAACAACTATCCTAACATCAACTCGGGGTAAGCTTTCCTCTTACTATCTTCAGTCTCCCAAGTGCAATTTTTAGGATCTTCACTCTACTGTACATTGACCAAGTCCATAACCTTAATCCTAAATCGTTTCTTACCCCGATCGACATTTCGAATAGGTTTGCTTAAAATGGTTAAGTCGGGTTCAACTTCCACATCCTCTTATTGAGATGGCGGAATAATCAAAGTAGGATCATGTACATACTTACGTTGATGGGTTATGTGAAAGACATAATGTACGCCTGACCATCTAGGCGGTAATTCAAATTTATAAGAAGGGGTTCCTATCCTCTTGAGTATTTTAAAAGGTCAAAGAAAACAAGGAGCTAGCTTTCCTCCTTTTCCAGACCAAATCACGCCCCTTATTGAAGAAACTTAGATGAATACATAGTCCCTAACAGTGAACTCCAAATCTCGATACCTCACATCTACATAGTTCTTCTGCCAACTCAAAGCTATCTTTAAATGCTTCCTAATCCAATCTACCTTATTCATGGCATCGTGAATTATATCTAGTCCAAGTACTAAGTGATCTCCTAGTTTCACCCAATAAGATAGAGACCTACAAGGCCTTCCATACAATGCCTAAAATGACACCATCCTAATACTTTCCTGAAAATTGTTGTTATAAGCAAAATCAACCAATGGCAAGTGGTCCTCCCATGAACCTCTAAAGTCTAGCACAAAAGCTCGAAGTAAATCCTCAAGAACACGATTCACCCTCTCAGTCTGCCCATTTGTCCGAGGGTGATAAGTTGTACTCAAACTCAACTCCGTCCCAAGTGCATCATGCAAAACCTTCCAGAACTTACTTGTGAAGATCGAATCCTGATCACTCACAATACCACGTGGAATGCCATGAAGCAATTTCTTTAACATAAAACTGAGCCAAAATAGCATCGTCCTTATTGCCTTGACTAGTAAGAAGTGAGTGCTCTTGGTTAACCTATAAACGATAACCCAAATTCCTTTATTACTTTTCCTTGATCTAGGCAATCCATCGATGAAATCCATAGAAATATGCTCCCATTTCCATTTCAGAATCTTAAAGTGGCTGAAGCAGTCCGGCTTTCTTCTGGTGCCTTCCATTTACCTGCTAGCATGTAGCACAACTACATAGAAATATCGCAACGTCTCATTTCATCCCTTCCCACCAAAAAGTATGCTTCAAGTCCTAATACATCTTAGTGACCCATAGATGTATCATTAGCTTAGAATGATGAGATTCTATCAGAACTTCCTGTCAAATCCCTTTCATATTCGCAACACACAACCAACCATTCATCCTTAGAAAGCCATGGACATCTACCATGAATCCTGGCCACTTTTCCAATGGCACATTTTCACTAACAGCTCTAGCTATCTGAGAAAGACGAACGCTCCTCTACTAATTACTCACAATGCATTGGACAAGAGTCGGATGAACTTCCATATTAGCCAAAGCTGCATAATTTCAGCTCAACGCATCAGCTACAACATTAGTTTTCCCCATGTATACAAAATCTCAAGGTCATAAGCCACCACAAATTCTAACAAATGTCGTTGCCTTAAGTCAAGTCCTTTTGAGTAAAGAGATACTTTAAAGATTTGTGAACCGTATATAACTCGAACTTTTCACCCAAAATATAATGCCTCCACGTCTTTAATGCAAAGACAACTACCAAGAGCTCCAAACCGTGCATAGCATAATTTTTCTCATGTGGTTTCAGTTATCGTATTGTATATGCAATAACTTTTCCATGTTGCATCAAAACCACTCCCAATCCAGTTCCGCAAGCATCCACATAGGCAATTAACCCTCCGCACCTATTGGGAATGTCAAAATAGGAGCACTGGTCAATTTCTCCTTTAATTCATTGAATGCTTGATCGCACTTAGGTGTCCATACAAATTTAGCATCTTACTTTGTCAACTTCATCAGATGAGAAGTAATCTACAAGAAATCTTTGATGAACCTTATATAAAAACCTGATAATCCCAATAAACTTCTAACCACCATCGCATTTTTGGGCTTCTTTTAGCCTTGAACCGTAATCACTTTAGCTGGGTCAACTAATATGCCTTCTCCCGAAACTACGTTCCCTAGAAACCTAACTTTGGATTTCCAGAAATGGCACTTGGAAAACTTAGCTTTCAGCGCATTACTTCTTAAAGTATTTAAAATGACTCGGAGATGATACTTATGCTCTTCCCACATCTTAGAATAAATAAGAATATCATCAATGAAGATGAGAACAAAGTTATAAAGAAAATCCCGAAACACTCGATTCATTAAGTTTACGAAATAGGCGGATGCATTATTCAGTCCGAACGGCATGATTAACAGCTCGCTAATACTATTAAGGGTATGAAAAGCTGTTAAGGGCACACTCTCCTCTGCTACCCTTAATTGATGAAAACTAGTGGTAAGATCCAGTTGAGAAAATACAAAAGCGCCATGGAGCTGGTCAAACATATCGTTGATTATAGGTAAAGGATGCTTATTCTTGACAGTCCTCTTATTTAACTCCCGGTAGTCTACACATAACCTAATAGTACCATCCGCCTTTGTAACCAAACTATCGGCGATACCCAACTCGATATGCTATGTCGAATCAAACCCTTCTGCAATAAGTCAAACGTCTACTTCTCTGATTCCCTTCTCTCTTTCGAGGCTAACATTTGAGGAGGTTGCACAATCGGTATGGTTCTTAGAAACAAATCAATATGGAACTCTACTTCACAGTGAGAAGGCAAACCTTGCAAAGTCCCAACAAATAGTATATCTCTTATCTCCTCTTTGGGTGCTTCAAGTAAATAGAGGAAACTGCTAATTAACTCATTAGGCGTCTCACAACATATATCAATGCTTCTCCCTACTGCATCCTTTACTATGACGATGCTCCTAACACAATCCATGATGGCTACAAACTTAGATAACCAATCCATACCCAACAATACCCCAAAACCCATGAACCCAAGAACGAATAAGTCAGAAGAAAAGTGTTGATCTCGATAAAAAAAAATAAGTGCATTTAGACACATAATGTCAAGATTCGTCGGACCCCTAATTGGGTTCGACACACAAAGAGGGTTATTTAGAATAACGTACTTAAGGTTTAACTGGTTCATTTGATCATACAAAATAAAACTATGGGAAGGATCCATGTCGAATAATACTCTAATAGGAATATCGAAAATGGATAATGTACCTTGCAACATCTGATTTCCCTTTTGATCCGTAGAAGTATTTCATTAATAGTAAAAGCTTGTCGTTACGATTCCTTCTTTGAAATAGGGCATTTATTCGTCATATGTCCTTGCTTATGACAATTGTAGAAGACTAGTTCACTAAGGATATCTATGCGCAGATTTGCAAAGTGGCCCATTTTTTGCACCTATAACAAAGGATATAGCCCAAGTTGAGCTGCTTCTATGCTGGAGCCCCATCTCAGAGTTTCTTTCATTCCCACTACTTCTTCCTTTTAGACATGCGCTTGAAATTTGGCTTGCCTGTAACTGGGTTAACTGATAAAGGTTGGGCATTAACTGCTAGCACTACGCCTCTCTGAATACCTTGCTTAATATCCATAACTTCAAACCTCTAAGCCATACCGATGAGGTTGGTAAAGTTACCATTAACATGATTGGTCATCTAACGATGAAATATCGTCCTCGGTCCTTCCATGAACATCTCATTCTTTTATAGTGACGTGTTTATCAAACCTAGTCCAAAGTAGGACAATGTATTAAATCTATGCTCATACTATGCCACTGTCATATCGCCTTGCTTCAAAACCAATATAACTCCTAAACAACCAAGTCCTTCCCGCTTCCAGAGTAAACTATGCTTTGAAGGCTTCCTTAAAAGGAACACAAGAAAAATCTTCCTCTAGGGTATTAGCTATCACCGAACCTACCAACTCATTGCTGACTTTTGGAGCTGTCGCGATACCAACAATAGCTTCCTTGCATCCTCTAACTGAAGATCCTCGAATATCCTTTCACAAGAGCAGAGCCATGTCTGAAATCCTAAAATATCTTTAGTTCCAAAGAATGGTTTACCGTCCAAAGCAGCATACCTTTTGCACAGAGTAGCAAAGTTCTGAGGCGGTTGAACTTGTACTACTGATTCTTCTACCGGCTCTACAACAGGCCAATTTCTAGAAGCTCTTCCATTTATAGCCGTGTTGGTTCCAAATCCTTTCTCTCTTTTTCTTGTACTCATTTTCAATTACCAAAACAATGACAAGTATTATTAGAATACAAAGATAGGACCAAAATGATTTAAGGAAAAGAATACCAAATGATCTAAAATAAGACTTTAGGATGGGTGAAACAAATGCACTCTCAAGGTTAACTCATTCTAGGGCTCTTTTCACCCTATCTCTAATGAGTTGTACCCCAATCATGCTAAGGTGTTTGCTTATCTGAAGCTTTGATACCACCTGTGACATCCTACCTTTTTGACCCTTGAGAACAACACTTAATACATCTACGTTATTCGTGTGTCGTTGCCCAAGCATTTGAAAGATGAATTGTCATGGGGTGAAAATAAAATAACAGAATAGATAATCGCACAACGAAACTATTAAATAGAACATAGCAATAAAATAGTACATAAGGTTACTCCCTAACATAGAGTTATCATAGTTACACAAAAGTACTACCATCAGCTTAGGCAGTTATCACAACCTACCTTTACACATGCTAAAACAAAATAAAGTGGAAATAGATAACTAAATAGTTAAAGGCCTCCTGCTCGGACGCCGTCTTCAAATGAGCCCATAAAAGACCCGCTACTCTTGGACTACTCAAATTAAAATGGATACTCGAGAGCTTAGGGAAACAAACAACTCAGGTCAGAAAATATGTCTGGTATGAGTAAAGCACAAAAATGTAATTAAATAACAACATGTAAGACTAGGCCGCCAAATAGGGAACGGGTTTCCTATCACATGAACAACATCCATATATAAATAATGAATATAAATAATTAAACATTGCGAAGAGTGCTAGACTCTTCCCGCTGCAATTAAGAAAAACAAATTCGAAGACTCACAACAAGGAAAAGGGGAATTTTACAACAATGACTAGGAGGGTGCACCCCCTACCTATAGTATACTTCTAGAATATACTTGAGGAAAAACGACGGCCCTTAGAAATGTACAAGCCGGACCCCGCCAACCTTACCGAGTATCCGAGTATTTCACACCACTATGTGCAAAACCGAATCCAATCTAGAGTGGGTGTGAAAATACCCGAATGGGAGCAACTCCATATAGCTTGACATCCACTCGCACTTTGGTTTTCGTCAATCCCAACAAAGGATAATAAAGCTCAAATGAGAAACTCATTGTCTTAAGAGTGATGAAATATAAAGAAGGCTGAGTTAATTGATAGTCGACAAACCGACTATCGAAGATAAAAAATGATTGTATATGGAAATTAAATCTTGGATACCCATCACCACTCGTTGATTTCAAACTTGTACTATCCCCTGGGTAACAATGATGTGGGATAAGTTAAGGTAGTGTTACCTTAAAATCATATCTAGGCGTACATTCTTAACTTCTAGGATAGAGACGAGTCTCCCTCGTCAATGTTTGGCGTAAAGTATTCAACTAAATGATTTCCATATAAGTGATACCACTTTATTGAAATTAATTCATTTCTATAAACGAATCAAACGTTTACCTCTAAACCGAATTCCTGCTTGGGTATCATTTCAAATATTAACATTAAACAACTTTGTTAAAATGTTTCATTAACTTTAAAAGTCCATTATCAAAACGATTTAATAACTTAAAACATCCTTATTTAATTGGTTAATTAGTTTTAACTATCATTAATAAGAATGATTAATTAACTTTAAACTTAAGTAATTAATTTGATTAATTAACTTCAAATACCATTAATTAAAAAAAGTTAATAACCTTTAAAAACACCATTAATTAAATTTAAACATCAATAATTAAAAATTATTAATTAATTTAAAACATCATTAAAGGAAAAGGACTAGTAAAATTTAAACTAGTTAATTAACTTTAAAAGTCATTAATTCAAAAGGGTTAATTAATTTTAAATGCCATTAATTAAAATGATTGATTAACTGGAATCCATCATTTTTAAATGATTAATTAATTTTAAGTATTATTAACAAAGTAATTAATTAATTCTAAACTCATCATTATTAAGATAATTAATTAACCATAATCCTCATTAACAAAAATGATTAATTAAATTAAAAATTATTATTAAAATTGTTAATTAATTTTAAACTCATCGTTATTCAAAAACTCAACTAACTTTGTAAAATAAGACCCAAGCTTGAGAATAAACCAATAGGTTTTGAAGAGATGGTACTTTTCAAAAGTGTTGATATAGCGATTGTCGCTATATAGGCACTTCTATAACCACCTACATGTCATTTTATTTACATCCAAGCATCACATCACATAACATAAGTATGACATATATACAAGAGAAAATAATTATCATAACATGGAGAGTAAAACTTATACCACCTACTTAATTTTTTACAACTAGTTTTCAAATCACTTACTAACTATCAAAGGTGTCATCTTTTCAAAGCATAAACCAAGCCAACCACCATTACATTTCAATAAGTATACAACAAGCAATTATTAACTACTAAAATAAACAATATTGAAGTTAAAAACTTTTGGTTTAGAAGTTGAAATTTTACTCACCAAAAGTTGACTAAATCAAGGTGGCTTCTACTTGAACTTGGAAACGACCTAGATCTTCGCTTTGCCTTCAAAAAATGAAGTTTTAGAGGGCTTAAAAGGGAAATTTGGTTCGACCCATGCATGAAGTCGGCTCGGCAATGGAGGGTTTAGGTGAATATGGGCCTTGTTTTGTTAAGGAGGAGGTGTAGTTGAAATAGAAATGAATTTTATGGCTTTTGTTTAAGGAAGAAGTGTAAAAGAGTGGAAATTTCTAAATTTTAAAACTTAAGAAGCCATGAAAACTCAATTAAAACATGAACGAAGGTTTTGAAAATGAAAATAGAGATGAGAAATGAGGAAAAAGAATTCGGAAATTGTTTTTATATAAAATCAACTAAACAAATTACTAAACTACCCTTAAAGTACCAGCCCTACGTTCAAATAATGCCACATCGTCCATGTTATCTCCTCGTCCCCAACAAGTACAGACATTTAGCCCCCTTTTGGTCTCACTTGCTACCAATATTTTTTAACACAACTTGTACTTATGTGTTCCTTAATGTGACTTATGCTTTTTATTTAAATTTTAAACTTAGGAAATTGTTGCATCACAATTTTTTAATATTCTTAAGTTATATATAAATATGTATTATAATTTTTAAATCCTTGTTTGTATACAAATGTTTGTTTATATTTAACTAAAGTATTTACAACATTTCGAACAACTTTTAGACGATGAAAAGTCGAAAATTTAGAAAACGATCTTCGACCACATTTTCGATTTTTCTTCGAACTAAATATTTTTATGAAAAAAATTTGAAACCATTTTACCATCACCAATTATTATTTTAAAGTGTTTATTTGAGTTAAAATCCATTAATTAATAATTTAAAAATATATTAAAAACTATATTTTAAAGTGATTAATTTACAGGCCGTTACAAAAAAACCCTTTTTTCAACAAACCATCTAATTTACAATTTTATTTTTATAAAGTTAACCCACCATTTTGTTTTTAAAACGTTCCATCGTTTTTAATATTGCATTCTTTTTTCAAACTTAACAAAAAACAACAAGTAGCATATTTTCAAACCCTACTAAAATCACTTTGTTTGAAAAAATCAACTTATGGTACATATGATCTTCATTTTATAATCCTTTGAAAAGCCATTTCAAAATATTTAAAGGCATTTTCAAAAATCATTTTATAAAGTTCTTTATTATGGGTTGGGTTTAGAAATTGATTTTAATTGCTCCTTCTTTTAAACTTTCCTATTCAACCTTTAAAAATGTGCCTATCTTCTTATGGTGATTAAAGTATACCTTCTTATGGAAGCTTGTTTCACTCCTTCTTTACATCTTTCTTTTGGATGTAAACAAATATATTGCTTTACAATATTTAATTACTACATAGCATGTCATTTGCTATTTCTATAAATGTTAATTGTTCGTAATAAGTGGTTATAATTCTAAAGATATTTATTTATTCATTTTAACATATTATGTCTTCCTTATCTCACCACAATTCCTTAATAATCTCTTTAATCAGTCCATTTGTATCTTTATTAAATTCTTGTAACTCCCTATTTATTTCACATTTATTGCCTCATTAATCTTGGAGTCACAACCTTTTCCATTTACATTTTCAATCCCTATAATTTAATATGCTTATAGAGTCCACAATTAGGAAGTCTAGGTCTACCAAAGGAGTCAAATACCATTTAGCTTTTAAGGTGCTTTAATATGTCGTAGTCATGCTCTTCTTAGTCCACTCCTTACGATACGACCTCCGCCCCATGGGTAATCAGAGAAGGAGTATAAATTTCACCCTATTTATTTATTCCAACTCATAGTTGTCTCACCCATCCTTTCAGAATATGGTAGGGACAACTTCTATAGTCGAAATTTATAGAGTTAGGCGTATGATGAAAATAAGTATATATATATTTACATACAGTAGGCTTTTGAAAAATTATTTCAAAAATAACAAGTATATCACTCATACGTATACATATCATCGTTGATTGGGTAACCTAAGCTCTAATGCCAAACGTAATAACCTATCCCGAAACAGGCCTAAATTCCAACCCATTAAAGGCCATTGAAACTTGGACCCATTCCAAAGCTGGCTATTGGTTGGTAAAAAGAACAATACAGAGCTATTTATCTATTCATTCAAAACTCACAGTGAAAGGATAAAATATAATAGCATAAACATTACCCATTTTATTTAGAATTTCAAATGTCATAAAACTATAGCATAATGTCAATAATAACCACTACATAATCATGTTCAAAAATACATTGTCATCTTCAAATGGGTACATAAGAAAATAGCATAAGTAGATAAATAGACTACTGCCACAAACTCCACTTATGGTCATCTCCATCTTGATCATTGTCTTCTTCCCAAACCTATGTTGCAATTAGGAGGGAGTCAGAACAACAATGTCTAGTGAATAGAAATCTCGAGCTTTTCTATATCAGTACTTGGGTGGTATAATTTAAATAAGGATGTGTCTTCCTTATTTAAACTATATGAAAAACAATTTAATACTTCAAGGGAAAGAGGAGCATCCTCAAACAACCGCTTAATACCTTCAATCTCCAAAGCAAGTCCCTCGTATTATCATTATTAGTTTCTACCAATACAAAAGATAGTACCCAAGCCACCTAATACCTTTTGATGGAAAATAGGAGGATACTAACCATTTAAGATCTCAATTGAGGTAGGCCCCGTCACTTAATACTTATTCCCAAAGCGGACTTCTCACAGGTAACTATGTAGCTGACATTACATGGAAATCTCTTTGGACACTTACTACTTCTATTGAAGCAGACCTTTCTGAGATATCCTCAACTGTGCCTAAACAAAATCCCACCATTTAATAAGTAGTACAGGAAAAAAAGGTGGGCTCTCAAACAATCACCTAATTCCTTCAATCCCCGAAGCAGGTACTTCGTATTATAACTCGTAGCTCATGGAGACGTTTCACATTGGCCCGACTTTTCATAGGAATTGGTAACCATATTAGCTGGGTAAATTTAGCCTATAGAATTGGGACTCGCATCATCCGTAGTTACTTATTATGGAAGATTCTTACATCCACCCTAAAGTTACACTTCTGATAGACAGATTGGCTGGTTAGACTTTTGCGTGCTTTTGACTAACCTGGCATCCCGATAACACGGTCATATTTCATAACACCCTCTAAGTATATCCTCACACATTTAACCGTATTCACTATTTAGACGTTATAAGAAATCCTTCTTATTTCTCCTCTACAATTAATTACTTTCCTAATATGGTTTAAATGATACTTATTAACCTAATTAATTACACCATTAATATGTTTTAATTATATGTTATTTAAGCTAGTTTATATATACACACACATACATACAATTATTAATTTCTGTGAGGGCGGAGATTATGCCCTAAACTGACGTTCAAATGTCAAATCTTCCAAACTTATACAAGTCTCATTTCCAATAAAACATATATACCATAAATCCAATGTTCTAAAATTAAATCAATAGACTTGAATATAGAATCCAAATCTAACTTACGGAATAATCAATAATGGAACCTTACAATTTAATTAATTTTATGTTCTATTCAACTTTTTTCATATATAATTTGACAAGGGAATTTCTATTCAATTTGTAAAAATAGGCATTGAAAACTACGAATAAGAATTCGTAACTTACACCTCATTTCTTAATCAAACCCCTTAATCAGATCTAAAGAAAATAATAAGAAGTGGAATATAAGGTAAAATACATAAATTGCAAAATCCACACAAACTCCATTATTTTAATACAAACAATTAAGATTCCAGCCTTAGGATTGACATTTTACTTTGGGCAAATTTTGGGGATTTTTAATACGATGTTTTCATAATTCTAAACTCCCTAAGACATATATCAAATCCAAACTACACTAGTCAATTATTAAAATAGAAAAACTAAAATTTCCACTTATAGAGGTCCTTAGCTTTGCCTTCTTTTGGGTTTGACACGCCTTCAATGGACCCTTTCAGATCTCTTCATTTTGATATATACAATAGGGGATTTGTATATGTTAGATTTATAAAATTAGAGGTTTGAAGGAGAAGAGATTTATAAAATAAAAAATAAACAAAAATAAACATATAGGATTTTTTACCTAAAACCCTAAAGAAAATTTTCTAAATTTAGAAGAGATGAACTGATAAAGCTTCGGCAGGTTTCCAAAATAATCTATGAATAAATATGAGGAGGCTAGACTCCCATTTATAGTGGTTGAAATGCATCGAAACCATCGGATTTAAGTCAGTTTAAAATAATAAAAATCCGACGTTAACTATTGCACAAACCCTAACCGCCACTATCCTTCTTCGATCGACCGCCTCTAGCCATCGGTCAACCGGCCATAGGGGTCGATCGTCTCCTATTTTGGGAACATTTAATTGTTTATTCATTGTAGATTTATTTACTTCCTTAATTATAATATAATGTTAACGTTAATTTTAACGTTTTCCTAACACCCAAATCTAGTTATTATTAACTTTTAAATTTCAAATTCTAAGAATTAATTATTTGAATTTTAATTCTACTTAATTATTTTAAATCCCAAAAACTTCAGACGTCCATAACTTTTCTGTTTGAACTCCATTTTCAATATATTATATAGGGAAATTGATTAGAATTTTACCACAAATGCAACAGCATAACTTCCATTGTCAAATCAGAATTTTGAAAAATTTCCATTTTACCTCTATCTTATTTAAATTAATTTACTAATTTATTTATTTGTGGTTGATTTTCTAGGGTGTTATAAATTCTTTCTACTATTAATTTGGAGAAAATAGGAATACAATGTTTTTAAGATATTTAAAGTGAACTAATATTATTATTTAGGTAAATAACTATGAAATGACCATTGGATATGTAAAGTAAAATATTATTATTTAGAGTTAGTAGATAATAATTAAATAATTTATATTATTCAAAGTAAATTGATGATATTGGATAAATAATAATGGAATGATTCTACCACATCGAGGATGAAGTATTATCATATATTATAGTTCATTTGTTATGTGAGTCGATGTTGTTTGGACGGGTATTTTCTTTTGGGATATACCTTTTTGTGTTTATCATGTGAGAAAGCGATTATTGTTTGGAATGGGTAATTATTATTAGCATTTAGTCGATGCTGGTATATATGTAGAGTTGTTAGTAATTACCATTCGTTAGCATGTGTGTGTTGGTTTTCACTGAAAGTTGTTATTGTTATTTGATGTGTGGTTAGAGTTTTTGTAACGACCCAGAATTTTTATAAATTAAAATATGAATATTTAATTAATTTTAAATATTTATAAGTAAATTTTTAAGTCAAATAAATTTTTATTTGAATTTTTGGATTTAATTGGATAATTAAATCGATAATTTAATACGTTAAATTATGGAAATAATTTAAAATTGAGTTAAATATGATTGAAAATGATTTGTAAAATTTTATTTTATCATGTTGAAGTTAGAATGATATTTTAGAACTTTTAAAATCAAATTAAAAGTTAATTTGTGAAAATTGAATATTTTAATATTTAATAATCGACTGTAAAATAGTCAATTTTTGAACAGTCTCAGAATTGAACGAAACCAGTTTCATTGGATCCGTAATAGTTAGTTATTACCGAATTTCAATTTTCGTGTCAATCGGAGCTATCGTTTGGTCGTGGCAGCTCGAAACGCATCGAATTATTTTTAATTTAAATTTGGCGAGTCAAAATAGCCATTTTTCAAAAAGTCTCGGATTTCGACGAAACCAGTTTCATCGGATCCGTAATGTGATATTATTGTAAGATTTCAAATTTCAAGTCAATTGGATTTACCGTTTGTCCGTTACAAATTAAAACGCCTAGAAATCGATTTAAATCGGTTTAATTTAAATTGAACGTTTTCAGCCATAACTCGCACATACTTCCGAATTAGCTTCCGAAACCTGTTCCATTGTGTCCGGAACGCGGGATAAACCCTAGGTACGCTGGTTACGGCGTCTAAATCGGAGTTCGAAATTTCCGGGATGAATAGTGTTTACGCTAGCTTTTCTTATAAATAGCACCACACACAAATAAAAACAAAATAAAAACTAAACCCTAATTTGTTTGCCAGCCGCCATCTCTTATTTCAAGGGCTGAAACCTAATCTTCTTCATCCTCTAATTTCTCAAAATCCAAGCAATATTTTCAAAAACTTTCTGAAGCAAAGATGAAGAGCACGAGATGAGCTTTGAATCCATACGGATTTGATGGGGTTTGGAGCATCGGAGGAGGAGATAGGTGGGGCCGACACCCTACAGTCACGCACGCAATTCTATGAGAGAGGGGAGGCCGAGCTCTCTAAGCTTCAGGCCGAAGATGAGGTTGGTGATGCTCTTCGATTTGCAACTTCCCGATCGAGATATCGTCGAGTATAGGCGATGAATAATTAAACCCTAACTTGTGAGATTGGGTTCTTGTGCGTGCATGGGTTTACTGGAGTGTTGCGTGGAGAAGAGAGGGAAGGGGGAAGTTGCGTTCTAGGGTGGAGATCAGGGGGTGCAAGGATCTAATGGCTATGGTGAATTTAGATTTTAAGTTTTATAATTATGTTATAAAGCTATGTATAAATACGTTCAAACTTGTAAAATCAATATCTTTTTCATACGAGGTCGAAAAAATGCAAACTCAGTTGCGTTGGAATCGTATGGACGAGCACTACGCGATGGAGTTGGTTTGGAGTCGTTTGGAGTTAGTGAGAATTTCGGGTAAAATTAAACGCGCGTTTAATTTTATTCGAAATAAAAGCTAAAACGGAATTTAAAACCAAGGTGAGAACTTCTCACTCAATCGAATAGATTTCGATTTTATTTTAAATAGTTAGATTTAAAATATTTGAATGCATGTTTGAATGATGACTGTAAATTATTGATTGTTAAAATAGACATTATGCGCCGTTAGTAAGCGGATGTTATTTAATATAAACATATACCGCGAATATTTCATAAACAGTGAAATTGGTATTATATATAATATCAATATATATATATTGGCATATGTATATATTGCAGTTGATTGATTTCCCGTATTTTTTAGCGGATGAGACCCTATTACGCCGTTAGTAAGCGGATAATATTTAATAAGAACATATACCGCGATAATTTCGTACTGGAGCGAAATTGGTATTGTGCTAATGTTTTTGGATGCAGGAAACAGGTTGGAGGGATCCAACTGGATTCCTCAACAGTATTTATTTTATTTCAGATATTTTGATATTTGATGGATTATCATATCGATATATGATGGATCGTTGTAGTCGTGATTGACTATTTGGTGTGTAGCATCATTGGACCCAGATTTTGGGATTTTAAAATGTTTTTAAAGTGATTTTTGAAAAGATAAAATATCTTTGGAATTGATCCATTTCAAATAAATAAACGTTATAATTTTTAATGTTATAAAAATTTTGATATTTAAGAAATATAGTTAAAAGCTGATTTTTGAAAATAAGGAATTAATGACTTTATAAAAGAGTTTAAATTGGGATTCTGAACTTGTTATAAAAAGTTAAATATAGGATTTATAAAATTTAATTATTTTATAAATCAGAATGGTGAAGTTTTTTTAAAAGAAATTAAAGACGTTTTAAAGAATAATATAGATTGATTTATATTAAAGGATTTACAAATGAATATTTGTAAATTAAAACGTTGGGATTATAAAATGAGATTTTATAAGTGTTTGAATGAATTGAAAATGAATTTCATTAAAGAATGAAATCAATAGAATTATAAATGGTGAAGTTGTAAACGAAATTTATAAACAGTAGATTTATAAATTTTATGAAGTTATTTGAAGAATAGATTGGGTTAAATAAATGAATCTTATAAGTTATAAGATTTATAATTATGAAACTCTAAGGAATGATTTTGTGAAATAATTGTTTATAAGTAGTTAACTTATAATATGAACTTTTAATCTAAAATTGAGTTATAAACTGGAATAGGTTAATAAAGGAATTTGTAAAAGGAAGTTTTTATATATAAATAGAAATAGAATTTATAAACGTTGTTTTATAAATCCGCAAACGACTTATTTTGATAAGTTAATTGTTATAACCTATTAATGGAGTTATATTCACGTTGTAAACAGTGAATAATCCTTTAAGTTAAAAAGAATAGAAATAATGGAATTTGTGAACATAGTATATTCACGTCTTTGAATAGTGAATAAGACGTTAAAGAAATGTTTTGAATGTGATATTTTAAATAGAATTAAAACGATCTAACGATGTTTTAAAAGGTGTTGAGATTCGAAACCATAGATTTCAACATTCATTGTTGAAATAGATGTTTCGTGAAATAAAAGGAAATGGTGGACTATAACACTGTTGTTATAGAAAATGATTTCCGAAAGGAAATGTTTTGTATAGTATTGGGATTTATATATCTATTTTAATTTCGAATCCCTATACTAGTGATTTTGGGTTGTCGTAACGATGTTTTACGCAACATTCGTTTTGGCCCAAGTAAATATGTTTAAGAGAATGATTTTCTTAAAGAATGAATTATATACTTAATTCGCTTTAAGTATATTGAATATTTTCTAAGTGTTGAAAATAAAAGGAATTTGTGAATTACTTATGAATAAATAAGTATGGAAATGTTTTCCAATATGAAGTGAATAATTAGAATTTATCTTTTTGGAGGATAAATGGAAATGGATTATTGAAATCGTATATGCACGAATATTTTGAAATATAAATTCATTATGAAATTTATATGTGAAAAGTGAAATTGGTTAAAAATAAAAATATTGATTTATTTTTGAAGTGTTGAAACTATATATCTAGTAAAGATATCTTGGAAAATAAATAATTTGGAAAATTATTTGGAATCTGGTGATGTGTGCATATCCATTGATAGTTCAATAGCCGACTATCAATATTTCCCTTTGAATGGGTATTTGATGTGATTTGATTGAATTTGAATGCACACTTATTTTTGAATAAGCGCTCACTATTCGGGTTAACCGAGAAAGGACCATGGGGTCGTATAACCCACTCCGAATATGTGATACGTCGTTGTGAATTGCATTGAAGATCGGTGTTGAAGACCGGTATTTGCGAAAGCGATAGGATGACCTGTCGATTGACTCTGCACCGAGTAGCTACGGTATTGAGTTCTCCATATGTGATGGTGAATCCGATCAGGATTGTGAATATCCGGATTGCAAGGACTTCTTTGTAAGTGCCTTCGGTTCTGTTCGAGCCCGGAACAGACTTGTATGGATTGTATGTCTGACATTACAAGTTGAGATATAAAGCCGATTTCTTTCAAATATATTTCTGTTGGTGGCGGAGAATTTATTCTTTGCTTAACACCCTTCTTTGAGACGTATGTGCTCAAAGGTTATATAGTTGAAGTTATCAGCAATATATTCCCAATTTGGTAATGTGACATGCTGAGTGATGCTGAAATGATCATTGTGTTGATTATTGTGATAGGATCATTTATTTGATCGTCTATCTTAGTGATCATTGTGTTGATCATTTGTTGACCCAAAGCATGGCTTTTGTATAAAGTATGTTTTTGTGGACGTGACTTCGTCGAGCCTCACACCCCGTGAATGGTCAAAACAGGAAAGATGCGGCAAGGTTATTAGGGGTTGCTGTAGCTCCCCTTAGGGTATGTGCATTTCCTTCTGGAAAGGGGTGGTATCATGGTATGGAGCCCAGATACTTACTCATGTTGAAAACACTTTATGATTGTGTGAATTGGATATCGAGCGCTCGGTTGAAAAGGTCCTAAAGGACCGGGGAATGGCGTGCTCGTGTCAGTAGTTACCCAGTTAGGGGTAACCCGGCCTTGTGTTGGCAGAGATCCGGTTTGGTTCTCGGGGATGTCTTTCCAGAGGCATTCTCAGTGGCAATGGGAAGTTCCTTGGCCTGACCATTTGTTGGAAATCCAATTCCCAATACGAAACTTGTACGGTATTAGTTGTAGAACCTGCTATTCACTTATGGTGGTCACCACTGTTTGGATGGTAGCTATAGTAGGCATAGTTCGAAATGTCTATGTTGGCTAAGATTTATATTCTACTTTCGAAATGAATTTTTCTCTACACTATGCACTAGTAATAATATCAAATGTTATTTTAAATGCGTATCAAGCATCTTTGACTATCATAAGGAGAAATCTCCTCCGATTCTGCGTTTGCATTGTGTGTGTGTGCGGGAGGCCTTATGGTAGTCTCATTTTTAAAAGCATTGCGAATTGAATTAAAAATATTCCTCTATTTTGATTTTAAAGTTAAATAAACTGTTTTGAGTTCTCACACCAGTCACATGACTGACTTGGAGTTTATTGTTTTCCTTCCTAAACTCTGGGTGCCCACCAATTTCCACACGGGCAGTTAAGAGTTAGGTTTATCAGGATATTCTGGATATTCTGGAGTTGCTGGAGGCAAGCTGGATGGCATGGCGTATTACTAGTTTTTATAGTATTTCTTTTTCCGCTGCACTGTTTATTGTTTGTATGATGTTGTACACTCTGATGATACGATGTGATGTAATGAAATGAAATGTAATAACTGATATAGTTCTTTGTTTAAAGATTATTCATTTATCTATTATATGTTGTTCCGCTGCGAATTGTGAGATTCTGTTGTTGTTCTGTTGTTTCCTTTCTGTCCCGTTCTATTTGTCAAACTCTCTGTTTTCTTTCTCTGTTTTCTAAAAATTGTCTATCTTCTTTTCCCTCTATTTTTCTTTTTCTCTCTTCTTCTTTTCTTAAATTTTTCTTAAAACCCCTAAGGGTTCGTATTTTCGTTCATCTTGAATTAAACAAAGGAGATTAGTGTCTATTCAAGGAGTACGGACTTACGGGTCTTTACAGTTTTATTGCTTGTGGGTTGGTGTATTCACTTTTGTGTTAAGCATTAGTGGATATTATTGACTGGCATTGTTGGAAACGAAGACTAAATGACTTTTGGTTGTGTATGTGTGTTGGAGTATTGTTTACTATTTTATATTATTATACTGGACGTGCTAACAATAAATTTTATTTTTGTGTTAACATTTGTAATTGTAGGAGAAGAGCATGTCCAGGTAGAAAGATAGACTTACACAGGCTTGATCCCTAAAGGGTATGTACGTAGTCTTTTTCTACACAAAAGCCATCGAATCCCTTGAGTGGGTTGGAGTGTACATATTCAATTATGGTCCAAAAACTAGTTGAAACCCTTTTTCTTCCTTATTTGGATTAATATGCGTATCAATATTGTATATGTAGAGACTTCTCATGTTTATAGCCAAAGGCAATGGGAATCGAATGGATTAAGTCTATGACACAAGCTTTCAGGTTGCACACTTACATTTATATTGAGTACTTATTATTATGTTTCTTGTGATAAAGATACTGGTACTGTATCATTGATGTAGACAAAAAGTAGAAGTGAATGTTGTGACATTGGCTCTTGTATGATATATGTGTTCGTTGAAATAATATGTTATTGTTAAATTCCACTTTGAGTAAATGTAACTGTAAGCATAGGCGATGTTTGACACAAATTTTAGGCATAAAGAATAGTTGAATGTTTCAAATTGTAACAAATATTTCAAATATTAAAATAGTCACTGATGGCTTTAACACACTTCTAGAAGGTCAGTCCACTGCACGACTACCACTTTTCACTTGTTCAAACTATATATAGTGTTCTAGTATGATGAGAGTCTATATGTAACCCAATGGTTTCGGGATTTGGAAAAGGAATCAAGTTCAATATGAGGAAATGACTATTGACTAGGAGATATAGTACAATGTATAGAAAATGATGGCTGAAAATAACACCAAAAAACATGAATAAATTATTTTATGCACTGGACAAAAATAAACTTAATAGAGTCATCATATGTAAAAATGTATATGACATACGACACATTTTACAGATTACACGTGAAGGAAACCAAAATTTATATTCTTAAAAACCAAATGTAAATCTTTAAAATGAAACTAAATTATAGTATCATTGAAATGTATTCTAGATTATGAAGTGAATTTTCTGACTAAGAAGGAACAAGCTCGAGAAAGGAGAACCATAGCTTTCTAAGTCAAAGAGAATTCAGACTTCGATAAAGATGACCTTGTTTTTATTTCCTAAACTATAAGGAAAATAAAATAAACAAACATGAAATTTGGCATTAACAGTAATTCATCTTCAGTCAAATTTTTATAATGTAATCAAATTAGACACATGAAGAAGGATTGTCCCAAGCTAAATAAAGAAAAAATAGCTTCAAAGATAACATGAATGATTTTTCAAGAAAAAGAAGCAAGACTTTCAAGTTACTTGAGACCATTCAGACTCGTCTTTTGATAGTGATAATGGCAGTGACTCCAAGCAAACAAACGTTTGATTCATGGCAAACGATGAGGTAAATTATGAACTCGCTTGTGAAGAATTATTAAAAATTGCCTTTCAATTAGATGATAAATATATAAATACTAGAAATGAAGTTAAGGAACTTAAATCAAAACTATCTAAAGTAGAGACAGAAATCAAAATGTTAAAAGATGAGAAATAATTCTCAAAAAGAAATTGTAAAAATCTCAAAATTCTTATGAAATTTTGATTTCTCACAGCATGGGATTAAATAATGAAATTATGGAATATCGTGATGAGAACCTATAACTTTCAAAAGATATTTGTGATTTAAAATCATTCTTTTATATTTCTCTATGAACAGTAAATGAGTTAAAATTTAAATTAGAAAATTTATCAAGTAATACTTAAAATTTTAATAAACAAAAATATATTTTACCAAAGTTAATAAATAATTCTAAACTTGGTTCAATAAAAATAACTTGGGTTCTAAAAATCAGTAGCAATAAGGATTGTCCAATGAAATATAGTTCATTTCAAACAAACTTTAAGAAATCTAAAATTAACTCTGCAAAACCAATTTTTAGTAATACTATCTAAACTTGGGAACCAAAAACAAATAATTATTAGAAAGAAATATATAGATAATCAGAAAATGATCACAAAAATAACAATTTTTTTCAAAGGTTCTGCTAGACCTACTCGGGTATGGTTACCTTCAACTTAACCCCAGAACCATAAGAAGGAAGTGGGCACCAATAAAATTTTATATTTCTTACAGGTATCCAATAATCATAATAAAATGGAAAGATGGACGCCGAGCAGTGGATGTTCCAAGCACATGATGAGAAATGCAAAATATTAACAAATATCACCTATATAGATGAAGTAATGTCACCTTTAGTGATAACTCAAAATGATATGTAATTGGATGTGTGGAAGTGATGTCAGCAATGTCGATATAACTAACTCTCTTATAATTAAAAATGTTTTGCTCGTACAAATTTAAAATGTAATTTATTTAGTATAAGTCAATTATACGATAAGTGTTTTCTATATTATTTGAAAACGAGAAATGCAATATTCTTATAAAAATATGGATTTGATTTTTGAAGGCTTAAGAAAAAGAAATATTTATAATTTGAATACAATAGTAAATCACGATAGTGATATGTGCCTAATCGGAAATCTTAATGATTCATGGTTATGTCAGAGACAATTTTGCCACATTAACTTTAAATATATAAATAAATTATCGAAAAATGAAATTGATAAAGGAATACTAAAAATAAATTTTAAAGAATATAATTTATGTCATGCATGTGAAATAGGAAAACTTGAAAAAGGCATCTTGAAAATCTAAAACTGAATTTTTTTTTCAAAACAAACACTAGAATTATTACATCCTGGACCAATGCAAGTTCGATCTATAAATAATAATAAGTATGTTTTTGTAGTAGTAGAAGAACTTTCAAGATTTACTTGGACCTTTTTCTATAGCACAAAAGTGATACTTTCAAAATGTTCAAAGTTTTACAAAGCAAATACAAAATTTAAAGGACTTGAAAATAAAAAATATTTTAAGCAATCATAGATAATATTTTAATAATAAACTATTTGAAGGTTTTGTAATAAAAT
The DNA here is from genome assembly GCA_030765085.1 of Allium cepa. Lineage (NCBI taxonomy): Eukaryota > Viridiplantae > Streptophyta > Magnoliopsida > Asparagales > Amaryllidaceae > Allium > Allium cepa. The sequence goes on from CM060932.1 coordinate 996,677,109, forward strand.
TTTAATAAAGCATACCTTTTTTATTCCATGACCACCACAACAAAATAGCGTGGTGGAACATAAAAATAGAACGTTAGAGGAATGTGCTAAAACATTGTTAAACGGTAGTACTTCACCTAAAAACTTTGGGCTAAAACTGTTTCTATTGCTTATTATGTCCTAACATGTCATTATAAGACCTTTAAAAAAGAATACACCTTATGAACTATTTTATGGTTGAAAAACCAAAAGTCTCAAATTTTCGTATTTTTTGGCTCAGGGTTCATTATATCAAATACAAAAGATCAATTGGGTAAGTTTGATCCAAAAGTGGATGAAGGAATCTTTGTATGCTATTTGGAAAGAAGAAAAGCCTGCAGAATTTTTAATATGTGGACTAATACAATTGAAGAAACACTACATGTATTTTTTATGAGAAATTTAAAACAATTAACTATAATACCATTGATATTCATGAAATAAATGAACCAACAACTTCTGAACCAGATTCTTCAAAAAAATACTAATGTTGAAAATACTACTCAAGAACAAACTCAAGGTAAAACTTTGAAGTCTCCCATAGCCCCCTCACTCGGGCATATCAAAAAATCGTCCTATGGACAGTGTAATAGGAGATATTAATATTAAAGCAATGATTAGAAGATAATTAAACAAAATGGGATACACTGCATTTATTTCGAATATGAAACCTAAAAATTAGATTAAAAAAGTCGATAAAGAAGATAACTGGATTTTCCCTATGCAAAAAGACTAGCTAATTTCAATGTAATAACGTTTGGGAATTAGTTTCAAAACCCAAAGATCAATCTATAATAAAAAAAACAAGCTTACAAAATAAGGTAGATGAAATGGGATGTAAACGTAGTAAGGCATGACTGGTTGCATAGAGATACCACCAGGAGAAAGGAATCGACTATGATGAAACTTCTGCCCATATAGCAAGATTAGTCATGAGAATATTATTAGCATTTTCATGTCATCACAACTTCATACTTTATCAAATGGATGTAAAAAGTGAGTTGTAAAATGGATTTATTAAATAAAATGTTTACACCGAACAACCCTCATTATTTGAACATGAAAAATTCCCAGCCCTTGTTTCCAAACTTAAAAACACATTCTAAGACTTAAATAAGCACCCTAAGCTTGGTATGACATGCTAAAAAGTTATCTTTTAAGTTCGGATTTTGGAATTGGGAAAGTTGATTATACAGCGTCTATTAAGAAGGAAAATATAATTTATTAGTGGTACAAATTTATATAGATGATATTATCTCTAGTTCAACAAAAGAAAAATTATGCAGTAAGGTTTTAAACATAATGAAAAGTGAATTTAAAATGTCTCATATGGGTGAATTAAAATTTATTCTTAGGATCAGAAATCAAACAGTTGAACAATGGATTTTTCATATATCAAGAAAAATATTGTAAGATCTACTTAAATGTTTTAATATGAAAATTACAACTTCCAAACCAGCACTAATGAGCATAATGTTACATCTTGATAGAGATGAAAACGGTTAAGAAGTTGATTAGGAAATATATCGAATATGGTTGGTTCACTTCTTTACCTAACTGTTAGTCCTCCAGATATTAAGATAAGTGTTTGTTTTTATGCTAGATTTCAATCAAATCCAAAAGAACCATGGACTTGAGCGATTAAATCATTTCTATGTTACTTAACTAATACTAAAGATTATGGAAATTTCCATCCGAGAGGCTTCCTATTCAAATTAGTATTATATAATGATGCTGATTTCAGAGACTGCAAAATAAATTAGAAAAGCACAAGTGGCACCAGTCACTTTTTGGGTCAATCTTTTGTATCCCGGTTCGGTAAAAAGCAAAAACATGCAACCTTATCCACATGCGAAGCTGAATAAATTTCAACTACATTGGCTTGTGCCTAGGTAGTATATATGCAACAAGCGCTATAAAATTTTTGTGTATATATAAGTAAATTGGATCTTTATTATGACAATACAAATCTGATTAACATTTTAAAAAACTGAAATCATGATTCATGCCAGAATAAAACACACTGAGATAAGTCGTCATTTTTTATGAGATCGTATAGTAAAAGAAACAATCATTTTGGATTTATGCACACTAGAAATCAAATTGCTAATACATTTACAAAACTTTTTTCGAAAATGCATTTTTTAGTTACGAAGAGAACTTTATATTCGCTTGTTCATTGAATTAAAACAATTACTCATTTATTCTATAAATAAATCTATTTTTTAAATCATTTTAAGATATAAAATAATTTTGAATAAAATATTTTATCTCCAACAAAATGACTCCTTTGTGCGTTAATAGAAATAATAATAAAGTGAGACTTTCTGGGTCAGTCATCGGAACACAAAATCGATCGACTGATTCAAGAAGATAAAAAAATTCTTGTTAAATTGTTCAAGCTTTATATTCTTAGTTTTTGCCAAAAATTGATATAAAATACTATTATTTTTCAGGTAACGGATAAGTTTGCTAACCAGTTGACTAAATTGTAGTCGACTGGTAGCTAAATAAAAATAATCTTCTAAAACATTTCCAAAAAATAATAAATACATTTTAAAAATAATTTTACAAAGTCAAAATATACAATTTTTAGATGTCAAATCTTATAAAATAAACATAACAAAAATATAGGAGAAGGCATCATCAAGCTAAGGTGGTATAGGATATGGTATTACACAACAGTATTCAATACCACGAGGATGCATTAGAAATCATTTAAGGGAAGAGTCAAATAAAGCAAATTGAGAAGAAAATAATACATTCCAACTATCAAGCGGTCGACCACTTGTATAATAACCAATTAATCTGTTAGTTCATCATTTACAAAGTCTAGACCATAAAAAATCAAATGGATGACGATAACTGAGTAAAAATGTATCATTTAGCCTAGACCTTCCCTTCACTCAACCAGATCCAGTTTTACCCAATTTTGAAACTAAAATATTTAAAAAATTAAATCCATGGCACCGAAAAGGATTCAAGAAGAGACTTCTTAAAATTCCCTCCTACTTCCACAAGTCAAAACATGGCTAAAAATCGAAGAAATGTTTAAATTCGAAGGTATAACGAACATCCTAAGTTATTATTTATTTAAACAAAAGGTATATCCTTGATGTGTTGCACTCTTTGTACTAAATGGAGATATAATTGACCATGAGTATGTAATTTTAGAATCCAAAGCAAAAGTGGTTAGAATTAGATTAACAACAGCATTTCGTGGTGAAATTTTATTTGTTGCTACAATTGGAGTTGAGCTTAATGAAATTTAAATGAATGATCCAAGGACCCTATATCACATCTTTAAAAATAACACGGGGTTATGAAATTTTGGAAATTTGAGAGATAAAGCTAAATAAATAGTAAGGATTTTACAGAATAACATTGTTCCAAAAACGGATAATTTAGACCAAATATACCTGTGGGTTCAAAAGGCTATCTATGCCTTGTTTGGAGGAATTCGAATTAATTAGGCTTTAATGATATTGACTAATATGCTTAATGTTAACCCAAAAATTGGACTAATGCTCGTCATACTATGTCAAACCAAGGAGTGATTTAGCATCCTTGATTGTTACATAGTGCGTTGTTGAAATAAAAAAATTCTATCATTTATGATGCAATACCAAACCAAAATTTAGTCTGCCATTCTCAATATCATGATTGCATTGAAAAATCAAGTATCAGTTTAAGAATCAACATGCAATGATATCATTCGAAACAAATCTATAATGCGTATGGATTTTTGGTTAGGTATAAGAACTGTTAAAGAGTTTAATCAGTAAGTCCAAAGGCAAGATAGGCAGTGTTAAACCAGAAATTGGTATAACATTCATAATACAATAATGAGCCAATAATTGGTCATGTCTTTTTAAAATGATATGGTTGGTGAATTTCATAAGGTGCCCTTAAACCAATGGTTGGCTTATGCAGGTCATGACTGATGTTACTATGTCGAAAATGGACCCATGATGTCCATAAGCTAATGATTGTTTTGTTCAATGGCTCACGATATATATTCAAAAATAGGTAAATTGCATAAATAGGCAATAATCCATCAGGTATTCGATAAAGGATAAATTAAGGAATCAACATAAATCATAGTTCATTGTTCATATGTCATTTGGCAAAATAGTCGTCATGCATAATAAACACCAAATTAGGCCAAAACTTATATGGCCTTGGATGGGTTGAAGTCCAAAGTCAAGCTCAAGTCCAAATGATGTTCAAATGCATGTCCATGTTCAATAATAGTCTAATTTTGCACGTTCAAAGTAAATAGGCTATGCTGGATATTGTTCTAGTCCATGTTCATATAAATCATAATGTTCACCATCAATGCAAGATTTTCCCAATTTTATTTAGGGTTCAAAAAGTGAGAGAGAGGAAGAAAAGGTTCGCCCCTTTTTGAATGACCCTAGAGTCTATTTATAAGGGTAGAGACGGTCAGCCTAGCTGCCATGTGTCACCTTCGGAACGTTACACTTTCGGCATCATCAGCTAACTCTATGGCACTTGTCATCATGTTTTGTTCTGAAGACTTTCAACATTCCTTTGAGTGTTGATAGCTTTCTACATCACCTCAAGAAGTAAAGGCATACGACATCCTTTAAAGACTGGTAGCTTACGATATTCCTTATTGAATTAGTAATGTGTGACAAGTCTTTGCGTATTGTCGAGATGCAGCCTCCTCTTGATGACTTTCAGTATCATACTACTGACATCTCTACGATATGCAACATGTGATTTCTACTGGTGGTTTACGAAACCTACCCTGTATATTGCTTTTGGAAGCTTAAGACCCCTCCATTTGCTAACATTCAATATTTGCCTTTATTGTGGGTGTGCATAGATGATATATGATATCCCTAGTTATATTGATGGCTTACAAATGATTCTTTACACAGCTATCATGCGAGATTCTCCACTTGCTAATGTTCGACATCAGGTTTTGTATTGACGAGACATGGAATCGTACTTTGTAGGCATTTTATGACATTAAGACTCATGTTAATGATATTTGACATCATTGTTTTTCCTCATGTTTGATAATCTATGCAATTCGATACCTTTAGGTGTTGATATCCTTCTAAGACGCTTTGAGAGGCGATATACTTTGTCTTATCTCTTTTGCTTTATCTTCAACATCATGGACTTCATCATACTGTGCATATGCTTTCAATATCAGATATTTCTTCTTGTATGTTTTATTGCTTCCTTTTCAATGTCTCCATTGTTGTCGTACTTTCTTACCTTCGGCATCATGGTCTATAGTAACATATTTATATAATTTGACATGCATTCCCTTGTTTTCAAATTTGTTTTCTTTAGAAAATATGTGGATGACATTTGCCTCCCTCCTTGTATAAAAGAAGCTTTTTACACTTTAGTGTAAACTAAGAATTTTCTGGATATCCTAATTCTTTGCAAGGTTTTCTTTCTTACCCTGTTTTCCAGTAAAATAAAAAGTAAGTGATGAATTCATTATTAATTTTAAATTTTATTTTGAGCAAATTTTCTAGGATTTGATAGGGTAATGAATTAACTTATCCTCTTTGTTCTATAAAAGAGGCTTTCATATTTGAAAGTCAAATTTGATTAAGAAGACCAAAAATTTGTTCAATAAAAAATTTAAAATTTTAATCTGGCAATAGTATCATAGCTTCATTTGAATAGGAAATCAGAAATTCTTTGGTAATAATTATGTGAGTAGAAGACCAGAAATCCATAATAATATTTTGAATAGAAGGCTAGAAAATTATCTGGTAATAATATCACTTGAATAAAAGACCAGAAAAACATTTGGCATTAATGGAAGATAGGAAGACCATACTAATGTTAATAGAAGACCGAAAAACCAATCTAATAATAATATCTGAATAGAAAACTGGAAACTCATATGGTGATAATATTTGAATAGAAGATTAGAAAATCGATTTGGCGGCAATAGAAGACCAGAGAACCAATATGGCGTTAATAAATCTTTTGAATAGAAAACAAGAAAACCAATTCTGGCAATAATAAGAAATCCAATATAAGAAGACTAGAAATCTATCTGCTTATTAACAAAGATTCCCGTTATTTGATAATTCGAATTCAAATCTAGGAATCAAGGATTGAGAAATAATTCCATATTTCGAAGAATGGAGCTTTTGAGTCTAGCTAATAAATCAGGATTTCTCAGACATTCTTATCTGTTATTAAAATTTTCGATTCTAGGCAATATATAACTTTGACCCTTCCTTTGAGGGTTTCTCTTTACTTTATCTTGATGCATAACTGAATGTGTTATATAGTTCTTCCAGTATGAGATGGCTCTTGGTCCATTCTTTATGATAAAGTTAGGTTTGCTATCGCGTTTGGTTGACCTTCCTCTTAATGATTGCCTCGATCCCTTTAATAGGATAGACTTTGGTTTGCTTTTGTATTTGATTGATCTTCCTCTCGAAGATTGTCCCTTACTACTCTTTAGGTAGTGATTTAGGCATTGATTGATTTCTTTACTCATCATTAAGTAATGATCTTAACTTGGATCAAACACCTTATCGCTCTCTTAGGTGATGATTTAATTCTTTTATCTGGTGCATTTAGATTGCAATCTATAGAAGAATCAAAGTCCTACCTGACCTCCCTTTAGGTGGTGCTTCAGCTAGGCCGTATAGAGGGGACTGAAGGCTTGTTCCATGCTCTAGACAAGCCATCTTAAGCTGGACCAAAGGCTTACTCTATCTCCCTCTAGGAGGCGCTCCAGACAGGCCTTATAGGCGGGGCTAAAGGCTGATCGGTACTCTGGCCAGGCCCTCTTAGAAGGGTCTAAAGGCTTACTTTTTCCTTTCATTAAGACGTGCTCCGGCCAGGCCACATAGGCGGGACCAAAGACTTGCAGTGCTCTGGCCAGGCCATATAGGCAGAACCGGAGGCTTACTCTAACCTCCCTCTAGGAGGTGCTTTGACCAGGCCCTTGTGGCGGGATCAAGGTTTTCTTTGTCCCTTATTACCTTATAGGTAATGATTAAGGCTTTTCCTTTTAATTCTTTCCTTTCATTGGATTGCCAATTCCATAGATATACTTGGCTAAATTTCTTTATTCATCCATTGTAGGAAAATATGACCTTAAATGTTCGGCGTTCCAAGTTCTTTCTATGATGTTACCATTCAGTCGGCATAGTAGTTAGGTCCCTTATGGCATACTTAGTGGATGATGAGGGGTCCTTTCCAATTTGGCCCAAATGGTCCATCCTTTGGATTTTTAGTATTTGCCATTACTTTTTGGAGTACCAAATCTCCTTTTCGAAATGGTCTTTCCCTAACTTTGGAATTGTAATATTTTGTTATTCTTCATTGATATTCATTTGTTCGTATGGACGCTTCATCTTTTAGCTCATTAATTAGATTCAAATAGGAGTGCAGAACTGCTAGGGCTTTTGTACTATTCATCACTATTGCTTTGATATCTGTGGGATTTTAGTTTGTTATGCACTTCAACAATTTTAATAGACCCGTTAAATTTCTATCATAAATGAAGAGCAAGATTATTCTTTATAACAAAAAGAAGTTGCTAACGCACCATGCAAAACCAAAAGTTGCATTAATATCGTGTAGTTATAAATCAATACATATTTAGTTTATCCAATTTGTAAGACTTCAACATACTCATGTGTATGCTTTATATACACATATTTGATATTTTGCAGATGGTATACTCATCTATTAGAGGTATACACAGATATTTGGTAATTTAAGTCAATTATTTATAAAGGACTGATTGAATTTTGTCTTCTATAAATTCATACAATAACATGTATATGTAAATCTAGAGATTAGCATGCACATTTCTACAAACATAGATCCTAAATTCTACTTGCAGCTATGTATTAATTTTTTTGTCGTATCTGATACCACAGCCGCACAATCTTTACGTGGTTTAATTTTTAGCCATGATTTTAGTACTTATTTCCAAACAAACTTTTTCCAATTTCTGAATTATATTTATACCATCTCGATGAATTTCATTGAAGCATAAATATGAAGAATGAATCTAATGTTGATCTTAGCTTTATTAATAAAGTAAACTCCATTTGTTAACATTTTCAGCAAACTATATACTATTGGTTATATAATTAAAACTTAAAAGGCTTAATTGTAGCTTAATTAGAGGAGTGGATATAATTTAAACTTTTGACGATAAAAGTATGCATTTATTTTACAATGTTAGGATAATAAGTATTTCGTGGCTAATTAACATATAACTTTTAAACAAGGTTCCATTTTCGATTTACTTTTACTTTTTGAGCGTAGAGGAATTTATGTCAAATAAATTACATACTATATATTAAATGGATGTTACTCTTGACTATAATAATTACTCTGCTTATGAAATGTGTGGTCATATTTGGCTTTCTTGATAAATAATTTTAGCGTACTTTTTTGCTTTACTTATTATTGTCTTATCGTAACTTCAGTTTTGTTGTTAAACATGCTTAATGAGATAAGAGTCATAAGAAATATACAGTTTTAATATTTCAAATACAACTATTATATACGTATATTCATTTCCTGCTGCCTCTAAAATATTTCCTTCTGCATTAACGGAAACATTGACTAATTTTAAAGTAGGGTGATTAGCAAGGTGCATTCATGAATGCTTATTTGAGTCATTGTGTTCCTTGGATCTAAATTAGTAAATGACTAAAAAATATGCCTGCTATATTTTGTAGGCAATGGCAACATAATTAAAGTTTGGAATTGTAAATGGCATAGGTGTTGGTTTACATTTATGGGACACCTTGGTTACATTCTAGCATTCCACTTTAATGATGAGAAAAAGCTATTATTTTAAACATTAATCATGATTTTATACCATAGTTTGAAAATCTCGAGAGCAGCAACTGAAAGTTAAAAATGAAGAATAGAATATTTGAGAAGCTCAAAGAATCAGTGGGGTGGATCGAATAATTCTTTTTCACTCTACATTGTGTTGATGAAATATAAATTTTAGATGTCAATTCTACGTAAGAATCTCACATAATCAGAATGATAATGTCAACTCCAATAATAGTGTTCTATGAATTGACCAAATTGTCATTTTACTTGGATATTTTAAAAGAAACTAGCTTAAGACAAATATAAGTTTAGGTTGTTTTTTGTACAATTGCTTTTTTTAATAGTTCTTGGATTTGGCCCTGTTTACTGAAACTGTGGTAAGGTAGTTGATATTCATCTCCGTTTTTATCTTTTAAATATGTGACCTTGTTTTAAAGAAATCAAAATGACAGTTGGTTGAGTTATGATTGGACTAGCATCATCATTTTGTTTTTAGGATTATTATTCAATCAATTCCGTGAATCCATGTAATTCAGTCAATATCAGTGTCATTTTTTGTGCAGGTTCTATCAGAGGCCCGAAGCAGGAGTTTGTATGTGTTGGTCATATGCTTATGTTCTTTACAATGAATTCTCTTCTCATGCAAAAATATTCGACGGCCTCATGCATCACCACTGTTGTCTCCAGCATGGTCTGTTGTCTCCATATAATGCATGACCACTTGCATAAAGAAATTGTTTAACAAAAGCCTTTATACGTAGGAGAAGTCCAAACATGTTAAAAGCAATTTATGATCTGTTGGCAGCACGGAGTACGAAATTACTGCTGCTGAGCATGGTGTATCAGTTTGAGAGTAACAAGACATAATAAAACTGCTGGCAATATTATAATGAGATTTGAAGATTTGCAAAAGCCGGAGCTGGAGAACATTGAATCGTTAAGGTTTGATGCTACTGTAACTTGTGGCATTGAAGAAACAGTAACATGGGATGAACAAGAGTGGTAAAAAGGACTAGGACAATGCTTAGATTAATTAAACATATTCGGTTGCGTTTAATACCGTTGATGTCATGTTGTTAGTGTATATTATCTTTCGAGTATTATATATATATATATATATATATATATATATATATATAGCTTACAACTGTGTAAGAAATAACTGTAACTATATACACTAGAACAAACACTAGAATTGTACTTGCTTAAGCTTAATCATTTATATACTTGCAAAAAAAGAATTAGCTTACAATCCTTTTGCTTTCAAGTTAAACAATGTTTAATGCTAATTAGAAACATTAAGCATTTTAGTGTAATTACTGTTTTGTAATCATTCATATAATATATTTTTTACTTTTATGTTTATTGAATTTTCTTACGCCTATTACAAGGGTCTAGGACTTTTTAATTTTTTTTATAGACTCAACAACAGGCACTCAATATCGAAAAGAAACTTTTGGTTGTTTGTTTAAGCAGTAAAAAGCCTACTTTACCATTATCATAATTGTATCAAGTTTTGTACAATTACTGAAAAACACAGAGAATAATTTGCCGGAGGTATATAGGTAGGTGTTGACTTATAAAACCACGTGGACTAAAAAAATTGATATATAGTGACAATACTTAAATGGTTAAATATCATGTTTCAAGTTATACCTGAATGGTAAACGTAAATGGAATAAAAACCAGGTCACCAAAAACCAGCATAAAGCCTAATCACTCAGCAATAATGTTCCATCTAAATACATATGAAATACAACAATTAAATTGGTCAAAACTTTGAATAAAAGGTTATATACCAAGGTAAAATGAGTTATATACCATACACGTGTATATATCATACATGGAAACAAAATATGCTCACTTCCTTCGTTGCACACGTCCAACGGACGTGCCACCATACTTGTCTATACTATAAAGCAAAACCTTTGGTCAACCGGTCAAAGTGAAGCCTTTTTAGAACTTCCAAAAACACCCCTATGGATATCAAAGTTATAGCATCACTTGTGTACATTTTAGTCATTGTCCCCACCCGCATACTAATTGCACACGACTCCACGTTCACATTTTCCCATGAGTTATCACTTTCGAACAGCTGCAACCAAGACATTTCCTCCTCATCTCTCATCTCCTACCACATTACTTATATTTTATTCATCTTATCGGAACTCGAAAGCACCACTTACCATCAGTCTTGAATCTAAAGCAAAACAGACTTTTGCATGATCATCCCAGCAGAGTTGATAATCTCAAACGATAAACCTTTGCGAATCATTTAGGGCAGAATCGAGCATATTCAGGCAAAGTGTAACGACCCAGAATTTTGAACAATTTAAATTGAAAATATTTAATTAATTTTAAATATTTGAATGATGGTTTTACTTGAATTTCAAATTTTCAGAATGAATTTGGCGATTAAATTATAGAATTTAATCTATTCAAAGTTGAATAAAAAATTAAATCTTCAATTTTAAGCCGATTAAAAATATTTCAAAGGCTTATAAAATTCATATTAATAATATTGAAGATAATCGAAGCTTCAGAATTGAATTTGAAACTGCTTTGTTCAGTTTTGAAATTATATCGTTTGAATCGATATTTAAAAATAGCCACTTTTCGTACAGTCTCGGAATTCGACGAAACCAGTTCCATTGGGTTCGTAATATTGAATTATTACCGGATTTCAAATTTCGTATTTTTCGGAGATGTTATGTGAGCACACGACGTGTAAACGCATTGAATTTTTATCAACATTCAATTTAAATTTAAAATTTAAATTGGTCAACAACACACCACGTTCGTCCTAAAAACACGCCTAAAATCGCGCCTAGTTTCACAAAGGAAATCATGCAGAGCATGCCGAGATAAATTTTTAAATAACCACCTTCCTTCATCAGTTCAATCCAAACGAAAGAAAATAAATTAAAAATGGCGGCCGATGCTTCTTGATAATGGCAGCCCCTTTTTCATTCAAAAGGAAATACTATCGTTCGAAAATCAAAGAGCTTTCATTTCCTCCCCATCTCGTTCAAATCAAGCAATGGCCGAAGGAAAAAAAACAAAAAACAAAAATTTTAGAAAAATGGCCGCATTCCTTCTTTAATCTCGAAAACATTTAGGGATCGAACACGCGACTCGTGTTCAAGCAGGCGGGGATATTGAAAATCGAGGAAGGTCGATTGTTCTCTGATGCGATTAGCTTTGGCGACTCAGGATCGAAGGCGGCAGTGGCTCGAGATCGAACTCGACGCGATGTCGAAGTCGATTTTAAGGAGTGGGGCGGCGATGTCATGGAGGCTCGAGGCCACGGCATCAAAATCGAAAGAGGGGTTCGATTGAGCTCGTGATTTCGAGCGGCGTGGGGGCGACTGTGGGGTCGCGTGAGTTCTCAAGCGGCGGCGACCTAGGGGATGGCGGCGGCTCCTTGGTGGGTCGCGACTTTGAGGAAGGAAAGGGGGGGTTCGGTCGTTCTCGAATCTGCAGTAAGGTATTTTTAAATTTATTTTGTTAAATTTTAAAAGTTTGAAGATTTAAAGATGCTTTAAAATTTATGCAGTAAGTTATAAATGCAGTTCTATATATATATGCAGGTTTTAATATATTTACTGAAAAGAAAAGAAGAAAGAAAAAAAATATTGGCAGAAAATAGATCTTTAAATCTGCAGTAAAGTATATTTTGAATTTATTTAAATTTACTAAATTTTATATTTATGAAAAAATCCAGTTTATAACAGTAAGTTAAAAAGAAAAGGATAGTTTGAATCCAATAGTGGTAAATAAAAAGTATCAAATGGTAATAGATTCTTCAAGTTGATTTTTGGGTTTAAAATTTAAATCATTCAAATTGAACTAAAATTTTAAAATAGTAAATCAAATAGTTCGATTTATATTGAATATTTATAAATTGCATAAAATCATTTAAAGGAAATGTAGTTTTAGAATTAATATTTTGTTAAGTAAAATTATCAAAGGAAATCTGTTTAATTAAAATTATTAATCCAAATTTACTTACTTAATTTGTTCGGTTACTATAAGGTATTTTAAAAAGGAAGAATGCTTCGAATTAAATAGTTGGTTAATAAAATTTTAAAATGACAACTTGAATTGTCCAATTTACTTCGAATATACATAAAATCATTGGCTAATTTAATTTACCTAATAGGAATTTAATTTATTGGATAAAATGATTTATTTAAAGGGAATTTAGATTAAAACTTAATTTTTTATAATTATTTAAAAGAAATTGATTTAAAAAGAAAATCACCGATGAATCAAAATTATCAAATGAAAATTTATTATTCGATCTGTTCGAATATTAATAAATTGTGTAAATATTTATACAAGGTCTATAAATCGAGAAAACAAGCCGGAAATGGAAATGTATTGCTAATAAAAGCAAAGGTGAGAACTTCTTACTCAAAAAATTTTAAGTTGGATTTGCAGTTATTTATTGATTGTTGTTTGGTTGTGATATTAGATATAGTAGGATATATCTATATATATATATATAGCAATATATATATTGGCATATGTATATATTGCAGTTGATTGATTTCCCGCATTGTATAGCGGATGAGACCCTATTGCGCCGCCTATTAAGTGGAAAATATTTTTATAAATCCCATATACCGCGATATTCCACCTCGAAGTGGAATGGGTATTGTGCTAATGTCTGTGGATGCAGGGAAATAGGTTGGAGGGATCCAACTGGATTCCTCCCAAATATTTATTTGATTTCAGATATTGTGATATTTGATTGATTATCATATCGATATATGATGTTTGAAAGTCGTGATTGACTATTTGATGTGTTGCATCATCGGATCCATTTTTGAAGTTTAAAAAAAAACAACGATTTTAAAAGAATAATATAAATTGATCCATATAAAGGATTTATAAATTGATATTTATAAATTAAAAATATTGGAATTGTAAAACGAGTTTTTATAAGTGTTATAATGAATTGTAAATGAATTTCGTAAATGAATGAATGAAATTTATAGAATTATAAACGGTGAAGTTATAAATGGAATTTTATATACAGTAGGTTTATAAAATTTGTAAAGTTATTTAAAAGAATAGGTTTTGGATAAATAAATGAATCTTATAAGTTATAAGATTTATAATTTGGGAAGTTAAAAGAACAATTTTGTAAACAATTAAATTATAAGCATTTAACTTATAATATGGACTTTCGGTATATAATTGAGTTATAAATCGAATAGGTTAATAAAGGAAATTTATAAGAGGAAATAGTTATAAAATAAATAGAAATGGAATTTATAAACATTGTTTTATAAATCCGCAACGACTTATTTTGATAAGTAAATTGTTGTAACTTATTAATGGAGTTATATTCACGTTTTAGACAGTGAATAATCCTTTAAAACAAAATGTATAAAAATGATGAAATTGGTTAACGAAGTATATTCACGTTTTTGAATAGTGAATAACATGTTAAAGAAAATGTTTTGGGATGTGATGTTTTAAATAGAATTAAAACGATCTAACGATATTTTAAAATGTGTTAAGATTCAAAATCATAGATTTCAACATTCATTGTTGAAATAGACGTTTTCGAGAAATAGAAGGAAATAGTGGACTACAACACTGTTGTTATAGTAAATGATTTCCGAAAGGAAATGTTTTGTATAGTATTAGGATTTATATATCTATTTTAATTTCGAATCCCTATACTAGTGATTTTGGGTTGTCGTAACGATATTTTACGCAACATTCGTTTTGGCCCAAATAAATATGTTTAAGATAATGATTTCCTTAAAGAATGAAATATATACTTAATTTCGATTAGAGTATATTGAATATTTTCCAAGTGTAGAAAATAAAAAAACTTGTGAATCACTTATAAATAAATAAGTATGGAAATGTTTTTTCCAATATTAAGTGAATATTTTGAATTTATCTTTTTGAAGATAAATTGAAAATGAATATTAGAAATTGAACGGAAATCGTATATTCATAAATATTTTGGAATGTAAATTCACTATGGAATTTATAAATGAAAGGGGGAAAATGTTTAAAAATAAATATTGATTTATTTTTGAAGTATTGAAAATATGTATCTTGTAAAGATATTTTTGGAAAATAAATTATTTGGAAAATTATTTGGAATCCGGTGATGTTGTGCATATCTATTAATAGTTAAATAACTGACTATCAATATTTACCTTTAAATAGGTATTTGTTGTGATTTGCTTGAATTTGAATGTCACACTTATTTTATTTTTTAAAATAAGCGCTCACTATTCGGGTTAACCGGGAAAGGACCTTGGGGTCGTATAACCCATTCTGAATATGTTATGAATTGCATTTGAAGACCGGTGTTGAAGACCGGATATTTTCGAAAACGAAAGGGTTTCTTGTTGATTGTCTCTGCACTGGCTGATCCCCGGTATAGAGATCTCCATATGTGATGGAAAATCCGGACGCAATTAGAGATTATCCGGATTGCAAGGACTTCGTTGTAAGCGCCTTCGGTTCTGTTCGATCCTGGAACAGACTTGTACGGATTGTATGTCTGACATTACAAATTGAGATATAAAGCTGATTTCTTTCAAATATATTTCTGTTGGTGGCGGAGAATTTATTCTCTTAGCTAACACCCTTCTCTGAGATGTACGAGCTCAGAGGTTATTTAGTTGAAGGTTATCAGCAATATATTCCCAATTTGGTAATTGACGTGCTGAGTGTTGCTGTGAAATGATCATTGTTTGATCATTTGTGATATGATCATTTGTTTGATCACTTATCTTTGTGATCATTTCTATGATCATTTGTTGACCCAAAGCACAGCTTTTGTATAAAGCGTGGCTTTGTGGACGTGACTTCGTCGAACCTCACACCCCGAAATGGTCAAAACAGGAAAGATGCGGCAAGGTTATGAGGGGTAGCTCCCTTTAGGGTATGTGCATTTCCTTCTGGAAAAGGGTGGTGTCATGGTATGGAGCCCAGATACTTACTCATGTTGAAACACTTTATTAATATGGTGTGATGTTGATTACGAGCGCTCTGTTAAAGGTCCCAAAGGACCGGGGGATGGCATACTCGTGTCAGTAGTTACCCAGTTAGGGGTAACCCGGCCTTGTGTTGGCAGAGATCCGGTTTGGTTCTCGAGGACGTCCTTCCAGAGGCGTTCTCATGTGGCAATGGGAAGTTCCTTGGCCTGACCATTTGTTGGAAATCCAAAGAAACAATACGATCTTGTACGGTTTTAGTTGTAGAACCTGCTTCCTCAGGAGGTAGCTATAGTAGGCATAATATAATGGTATCTATGCTGGCTAAGATTTATATTCTACTTTCGAAATGTTTTCTACACTATGCACTAATAATAATATCAAAATTGATTTGATTTTTGCGTAGTAAGCATCTTTGACTAACATAAGAAGAAATCTCCTCCAAGTCTGCGTTTGCATTGTGTGTGTGGTGGGAGGTCTTATGGTAGTTACATTTTCAAAAAGCATTGCGAATCTATTTTAAAAAAAATTATCCTACACTTTATTTTAAAGAAATATAAACTGTTTTGATTTCTCACATCAGTCACATGACTGACTCGGAGTTTATTGTTTTCCTTCCTAAACTCTGGGTGCCCACCAATTTCCACACGGGCAGTCAAGAGTTAGGTTTAGTAGGATATTCTGGAATTCAAGAGTTGTTGGATGGCATGGCGTATCACTAGTATATAGTATTTCTTTTTCCGCTGTTTGTTTGTTGTTGTTTGTTGTACACTCTAATGTAATGTAATGTAATGTAATGTAATAACTGATATAGTTCTTTGTTTAAAGATTATTCATTTATCTATTATATGTTGTTCCGCTGCGAATTGTGAGATTCTGATATTGTTCTGTTGTTTTCTTTCTGTTCTATTGTATCTTGTTCTCTCTTCTTCTACCTCTTTCTTTTCTTAAAACCATAACGGTTTGGTTTTTTGGCATCGAAAAATTCGAAATGTTACATTTGGTATCAGAGCATATGGTTAAGCAACAACCATGGCTCTATTGGGTGTTACTCATTAAAGATAGAGTCAGCAGTACTCTAGAATGAGTTTGAGTGTAATAATAGATATGAGAGCGTATTTATTAGTGAATATAAAATTGTTTTTGAATCGGGTAAATAAGATAATTTTGCCCAAAACTATTTTTGTATAGAAAAGAAATGATTTTCTATGAATTATTATAGTATATGGTTGCTTGATTGTTAGGAAGTGATAATATTGAATTATTATCATTATTATATGGAATTAAATAAGAAATAAAATGTATAACCAAAGATTGGAGATAAATTCATTTAACAAATGAAATTTATAAATATGAATTAAAAAAAATATAAGGAAATAAATTCAAATACAATTAGGATTGTAAAATAAATTGTAAATAGATGAATTGAAACCATATAAATTGCTAATGGAATATATCTTTAATGTATTGCTAATGAAATCTATATATTTGTTATTGAAAATGAATGGAATGTTAATAGATTTCTTATATTTGTCACTGACGTATTTAAACTAAGTAAGTACAGGTTCAGCGAAGTCGTTGGGCTGGATTTGATCGTGCTAATAAGCTAATAATTAGCCGCTTTGCTTAAAAATGCTAATAAGGTACGCCTACGCAATAAAAATAGGAAATATGAACTGTTTTTCTGTTTTCCGACCGAGTGGGTCGATGTATACATATTTATACATACTTTAAAATTGCAAAAGCTCCTCCGTACAAGGGAGACTCTGCCAAAATTTTCCGTGAATTTTGGGAGTTAGAAATTTTTTGAAAGTTTTTGGAAAATTTTAGTTAACAACAAATCGATTTCGAAATTTGCAAATTGAAATGAATTAGTAAATAAAACTAACTTAAAGTAGTAATATGAATTAGCAAATGAAAGTTAATCGTTAGAATTCAATATTTAGAAATGAGAATTGAATTCGAATGAAATTTAAATTGTGAATTGAATTCAAATGAAATTGAAATGTAAAATTGAATGAAAATGGATATGTAACTTCAATAGTGAAGTAAAAATGTAAAAGAAGCATATATTGGAAATGTTGTAATGGAATTGGCAAAATAGTTTGAATGTTGGAATTGGATATTATGACTAGCAGGATATACAGGTGTATTAAAATAAATGGAATTGGAATTTTGATTTCAAAGATAAAATTGAATTGCTCGACAAAAAGGTACGTATTTCAATTTCAGTATGAAATTTGATGATTTTCTTCTCCAGCCACTTGGCTTTCTCTTTTCTTTTTGATTCTGAGGGGCCGTGGTGCCATTTTGTAGTCGTACCGAGCTAGCCGCGCAAAGGAGACGCTGGCAAAAATTTTCGAAAATTTCGAGTGTTAGAAAATTTTTGAGAAAATTTTGAAAGTTTGAAATTTAAATTTAAATTTGAATTGTTAAGGAAACAATGTTGGTTGAAACTTATAATTAAGTTGGAAAGCTAGTTGAGATGATGATGAATCTCTAATAAAAAGATTTAGGTTAGTAAGTTGATAAAACTATTTGGATTGTGAAAAATAGTAGACGAGTTAAGGACCATTCTTCTTAACTTGTAATTTCGGGACGAAATTCTTTTAAGGGGGGAAGATTGTAACGACCCAGAATTTTGAACAATTTAAATTGAAAATATTTAATTAATTTTAAATATATGAATGATGGTTTGACTTGAATTTCAAATTTTCAGAATGAATTTGGCGATTAAATTATAGAATTTAATCTATTCAAAGTTGAATAAAAATTTAAATCTTCAATTTTAAGCCGATTAAAAATATTTCAAAGGCTTGTAAAATTCATATTAATAATATTGAAGATAATCGAAGCTTCAGAATTGAATTTGAAACTGCTTTGTTCAGTTTTGAAATTATATCGTTTGAATCGATATTTAAAAATAGCCACTTTTCGCACAGTCTCGGAATTCGACGAAACCAGTTCCATTGGGTCCGTAATATTGAATTATTACCGGATTTCAAATTTCGTATTTTTTGGAGATGTTATGTGAGCACACGACGTGTAAACGCATTGAATTTTTATCGAGATTCAATTTAAATTTAAATTTTAAATTGGTCAACAACACACCACGTTCGTCCTAAAAACACGCCTAAAATCGCGCCTAGTATCACGAAGGAAATCGTGCAGAGCGTGCGAAGATAAATTTTTAAATAACCACCTTCCTTCATCAGTTCAATCCAAACGAAAGAAAATAAATTAAAAATGGCGGCCGATGCTTCTTGATAATGGCAGCCCCTTTTTCATTCAGATGGAAATACTATCGTTCAAAAATCAAAAAGCTTTCATTTCCTCCCCATCTCGTTCAAATCAAGCAATGGCCGAAGGGGAAAAAAAAATTAAAACAATGGCCGCATTCCTTCTTTAATCTCGAAAACATTTAGGGATCGAACACGCGACTCGTGTTCAAGAAGGCGGGGATATTGAAAATCGAGGGAGGTCGATTGTTCTCTGATGCGATTGGCCTTGGCGACTCAGGATCGAAGGCGGCAGTGGCTCGAGATCGAACTCGACGCGATGTCGAAGTCGTTTTTGAGGAGTGGGGCGGCGATGTCATGGAGGCTCGAGGCCGCGGCATCAAAATCGAAAGAGGGGTTCGATTGATCTCGCGATTTCGAGCGGCGTGGAGGCGACTGTGGGGTCGCGTGGGTTCTCAAGCGGCGGCGACCTAGAGGATGGCGGTGGCTCCTCGGTGGGTCGCGACTTTGAGGAAGGAAAGGGGGGTTCGGTCGTTCTCGAATCTGCAGTAAGGTATTTTTAAATTTATTTTGTTAAATTTTAAAAGTTTGAAGATTTAAAGATGTTTTAAAATTTATGCAGTAAGTTATAAATGCAGTTCTATATATATATGCAGGTTTTAATATATTTACTGAAAAGAAAAGAAGAAAGAAAAAAAAATATTGGCAGAAAAGAGATCTTTAAATCTGCAGTAAAGTATATTTTGAATTTATTTAAATTTACTAAATTTTATATTTATGCAGAAATCCAGTTTATAACAGTAAGTTAAAAAGAAAAAGATAGTTTGAATCCAATAGTGGTAAATAAAAAGTATCAAATGGTAATAGATTCTTCAAGTTGATTTTTGGGTTTAAAATTTAAATCATTCAAATTGAACTAAAATTTTAAAATGGTAAATCAAATAATTCGATTTATATTGAATATTTATAAATTGCATAAAATTATTTAAAGGAAATGTAGTTTTAGAATTAATATTTTGTTAAGTAAAATTATCAAAGGAAATCTGTTTAATTAAAATTATTAATCCAAATTTACTTACTTAATTTGTTCGGTTACTATAAGGTATTTTAAAAAGGAAGAATGCTTCGAATTAAATAGTTGGTTAATAAAATTTTAAAATGACAACTTGAATTGTCCAATTTACTTCGAATATTAATAAAATCATTGGCTAATTTAATTTACCTAATAGGAATTTAATTTATTGGATAAAATGATTTATTTAAAGGGAATTTAGATTAAAACTTAATTTTTTATAATTATTTAAAAGAAATTGATTTAAAAAGAAAATCACCGATGAATCAAAATTATCAAATGAAAATTTATTATTCGATCTGTTCGAATATTAATAAATTGTGTAAATATTTATACAAGGTCTATAAATCGAGAAAACAAGCCGGAAATGGAAATGGATTGCTAATAAAAGCAAAGGTGAGAAATTCTCACTCAAAAAATTTTAAGTTGGATTTGCAATTATTTATTGATTGTTGTTTGGTTGTGATATTAGATATAGTAGGATATATCTATATATATAGCAATATATATATTGGCATATGTATAAATTGCAGTTGATTGATTTCCCGCATTGTATAGCGGATGAGACCCTATTGCGCCGCCTATTAAGCGGAAAATATTTTTATAAATCTCATATACCGCGATATTCCACCTCGAAATGGAATGGGTATTGTGCTAATGTCTATGGATGCAGGGAAACAGGTTGGAGGGATCCAACTGGATTCCTCCCAAATATTTATTTGATTTCAGATATTGTGATATTTGATTGATTATCATATCGATATATGATGTTTGAAAGTCGTGATTGACTATTTGATGTGTTGCATCATCGGATCCATTTTTGAAGTTTAAAAAAAAAACAACGATTTTAATTTCTAAAGTGATTTTTGAAAGTATACGTTTATAAAATATTTTTGGAATTGATTCATCTTAAATAAATAAACGATATAATTTTTTATGTTATAAAATTATGATTTTTGAGAAATATAGTTAAAAGTTTATTTTTGAAAATATGGGATTAATGATTTTATAAAATAGTTTAAATTGGGATTTCTGAATTTATTATAAAAAGTTTAAAAATAGGATTTATAAAATTTGATTACTTTATAAATCAAAATGATGAAATTATAAAGGAGTTTAAAGACGTTTTTAAAAGAATAATATAAATTGATCCATATAAAGGATTTATAAATTGATATTTATAAATTAAAAATATTGGAATTGTAAAACGAGTTTTTATAAGTGTTAGAATGAATTGTAAATGAATTTCGTAAATGAATGAATGAAATTTATAGAATTATAAACAGTGAAGTTATAAATGGAATTTTATAAACAGTAGGTTTATAAAATTTGTAAAGTTATTTAAAAGAATAGATTTTGGATAAATAAATGAATCTTATAAGTTATAAAATTTATAATTTGGGAAGTTAAAAGAACAATTTTGTAAACAATTAAATTATAAGCATTTAACTTATAATATGGACTTTCGGTATATAATTGAGTTATAAATCGAATAGGTTAATAAAGGAAATTTATAAGAGGAAATAGTTATAAAATAAATAGAAATGGAATTTATAAACATTGTTTTATAAATCCGCAACGACTTATTTTGATAAGTAAATTGTTGTAACTTATTAATGGAGTTATATTCACGTTTTAGGTAGTGAATAATCCTTTAAAACAAAATGTATAAAAATGATGAAATTGGTTAACGAAGTATATTCACGTTTTTGAATAGTGAATAACATGTTAAAGAAAATGTTTTAGGATGTGATGTTTTAAATAGAATTAAAACGATCTAACGATATTTTAAAATGTGTTAAGATTCGAAATCATAGATTTCAACATTCATTGTTGAAATAGACGTTTTCGAGAAATAGAAGGAAATAGTGGACTATAACACTGTTGTTATAGTAAATGATTTCCGAAAGGAAATGTTTTGTATAGTATTGGGATTTATATATCTATTTTAATTTCGAATCCCTATACTAGTGATTTTGGGTTGTCGTAACGATGTTTTACGCAACATTCGTTTCGGCCCAAATAAATATGTTTAAGAGAATGATTTCCTTAAAGAATGAAATATATACTTAATTTCAATTAGAGTATATTGAATATTTTCAAGGTGTAGAAAATAAAAAGACTTGTGAATCACTTATAAATAAATAAGTATGGAAATGTTTTTTCCAATATTAAGTGAATATTTGAATTTATCTTTTTGAAGATAAATTGAAAATGAATATTAGAAATCGAATGGAAATCGTATATTCATAAATATTTTGGAATGTAAATTCACTATGGAATTTATAAATGAAAGAGGGAAATTGTTTAAAAATAAATATTGATTTATTTTTGAAGTATTGAAAATATGTAACTTGTAAAGATATTTTTGGAAAATAAATAATTTGGAAAATTATTTGGAATCTGGTGATGTTGTGCATATCTATTAGTTAAATAACCGACTATCAATATTTACCTTTAAATAGGTATTTGTTGTGATTTGCTTGAATTTGAATGCCACACTTATTTATTTATTTTAAATAAGCGCTCACTATTCGGGTTAACCGGGAAAGGACCTTGGGGTCGTATAACCCATTCCGAATATGTGATACATCGTTATGAATTGCATTTGAAGACCGGTGTTGAAGACCGGATATTTTCGAAAACGAAAGGGTTTCTTGTTGATTGTCTCTGCACTGGCTGATCCCCGGTATAGAGATCTCCATATGTGATGGGAAATCCGGACGCGATTAGAGATTATCCGGATGGCAAGGACTTCGTTGTAAGCGCCTTCGGTTCTGTTCGATCCTGGAACAGACTTGTATGGATTGTATGTCTGACAGTACAAATTGAGATATAAAGCTGATTTCTTTCAAATATATTTCTATTAGTGGCGGAGAATTTATTCTCTTAGCTTAACACCCTTCTCTGAGACGTACGAGCTCAGAGGTTATATAGTTGAAGGTTATCAGCATGGTAATGTGACATGCTGAGTGTTGCTGTGAAATGATCATTGTTTGATCATTTGTGATATGATCATTTGTTTGATCACTTATCTTTGTGATCATTTCTATGATCATTTGTTGACCCAAAGCACAGCTTTTGTATAAAGCGTGGCTTTGTGGACGTGACTTCGTCGAACCTCACACCCCGAAATGGTCAAAACAGGAAAGATGCGGTAAGGTTATGAGGGGTAGCTCCCTTTAGGCTATGTGCATTTCCTTCTGGAAAAGGGTGGTATCATGGTATGGAGCTCAGATACTTACTCATGTTGAAACACTTTATTAATATGGTGTGATGTTGATTACGAGCGCTCGGTTAAAGGTCCCAAAGGACCGGGGGATGGCATACTCGTGTCAGTAGTTACCCAGTTAGGGGTAACCCGGCCTTGTGTTGGCAGAGATCCGGTTTGGTTCTCGGGGACGTCCTTCCAGAGGCGTTCTCATGTGGCAATGGGAAGTTCCTTGGCCTGACCATTTGTTGGAAATCCAAAGAAACAATACGATTTTGTACGGTTTTAGTTGTAGAACCTGCTTCCTCAGGAGGTAGCTATAGTAGGCATAATATAATGGTACCTATGCTGGCTAAGATTTATATTCTATTTTCGAAATGTTTTCTACACTATGCACTAATAATAATATCAAAATTGATTTGATTTTTGCGTAGTAAGCATCTTTGACTAACATAAGAAGAAATCTCCTCCAAGTCTGTGTTTGCATTGTGTGTGTGGTGGGAGGTCTTATGGTAGTTACATTTTCAAAAAGCATTGCGAATCTATTTTAAAAAAAAATTATCCTGCACTTTATTTTAAAGAAAAATAAACTGTTTTGAGTTCTCACACCAGTCCCATGACTGACTCGGAGTTTATTGTTTTCCTTCCTAAACTCTGGGTGCCCACCAATTTCCACACGGGCAGTCAAGAGTTAGGTTTATCAGGATATTCTGGAATTCAGGAGTTGCTGGATGGCATGGCGTATCACTAGTATATAGTATTTCTTTTTTCGCTGTTTGTTTGTTGTTGTTTGTTGTATACTCTGATGTAATGTAATGTAATGTAATAACTGATATAGTTCTTTGTTTAAAGATTATTCATTTATCTATTATATGTTGTTCCGCTGCGAATTGTGAGATTCTGATATTGTTCTGTTGTTTTCTTTCTGTTCTATTGTATCTTGTTCTCTCTTCTTCAACCTCTTTCTTTTCTTAAAACCATAACGGTTCGGTTTTTCGGCATCGAAAAATTCGAAATGTTACACAAAGGTTCGTCAGATTCCGGTGAAACAATGTAATAAACAGCAAAAAATTAGGCATTTAAGTTAGTTCACCGACGTCACATCAACAATTGAACAACCCAGGTATAAAAAGTTAAAATCTAAATTTTTACCTTTTAGAAAGAGTATTTATTTTCTAATCGGGGTTTGTAGTTTTCTTTCATTGTATAGTTTAGAAATTGCAACATAGATACAGTGAATTTGTTTAGAAATGTATTTTATTCCTAATTTGTCCGGGTTGGAAAATTTATGAAAATAATGTAAAAAAAATCTGATGAAGATGTCCTTCAAATGATTTGGTGTTAAAATTTTATTTTATGCATCACTAATTTCAAGGTTTTCTACAAAAAAACAGAAGTTGATGCTAATTGTGGATTGTTTCGTTGTAGCTTCTCATCTTAGTTTTAGTCCACATTAAAATTACATGGTTGCAACTTCAACGCATAATTAGGTGGTATTACATTATAAATAAAACATTTCCTCTTCTTATTTGTTAACCATTTGTGGACCAAAATACCTGTCATTAGCTTTTCTTTAGTTCATGTTTCTGTTTGTATATTATTTTATTGGTTTAAATTCAACCGTATTTGTGTGATACTCCATTAGAAAGATGAGTACTAATGCATATTTTAGTAAGGAATGATTAAATATAGTTCTATCAATTAGTTCTCTTTTTATTATTGGACGGTTATTTGATGCATTCATGTTGTTTGTGATAATGCTAGAGCTAACGCTTATGAATATTTGTTCTTTTAGTTCAAATTTAAACTATTACTTGCCACAATTTGTTTTATCTACTATGTTTGCTTTCTTAAGTTATTAATATTCTGAATTTTATTACAATTCAAAGTAATTGGTAAGACTTTATAGAGTTTAGAAACTATGTGCAATTTGTTGTCTTCCAAAGTTGTAGTTTGTTGTAGTTTTTTTACATACTAACTTGGTAATATTTTGTTCTATAAGATTATGTTATGTGAAACATTTTTTTCAAATTTGTAATCTTTAGCATGATAGTTAGTTCATACCTAAGATTTATTCTTTAGATAAATAATTCAAGGCAAAAAATAGTGATAATAATCTGTAATTTCAGTTTACTATGTTTTAGTGAAAAAAAAGACTTATATTAGTTGTATGCAGCTGTAATCTATAAGAATACCGGTGCTTTTGTCCTATGAATCACATTTCTTTATATATTTTACTCAACTCTTAATCTTAAAAATGACCCAACCTGCACGAATTTAAAGCTTGCTTAAAAGTTAAAACTGTCAAAAACAATCAAACTATGTGTGAGAACATTAATGCTCATCAACCTACCATAGCAATACGAGTGATTTTGTTCTATAAATCATAACTTCTTCATAAATACTATTCAACTTTTCGCCCTAAATATAAGGCAAGCCATAGGAACCCAGAACCTATATTAAAATATATAAAAAAGTCAAAAGTAAAATGCAAAAATTAGTTCTTATCCACCAACTACCCTTGCTTTTTATTACTACATTTTCCTATTTTATAATTATATAGGTGACCATATTTAACAGCTCGCATTTATGTCAAAATTTCTATCGAATAGGTGACTGCAAGAAATCTCAAGATGTATCACTTCATTTAAGTACATTTTATTAAGAAATCATGCATCATAATATACAACTAATTCATTCTACAAACCTTCCGTGCATAAAAATTTCTTTTTTCTTTAGTGGTAAACCTTAGATGATGTATGGTACAGCTATTGGTTTGTGAGTGTAAGAGTATTATGATAAAAAGTTATTCATTGTTAGGTAGCATATTATACGTTATACATGGGTAATAATATGCTAGAAACTCCTTAAACATGGACATCAAAATTCAAGCGTATATTGAATATTTGAAAATAGTAAATGTGAGGACTCTGCGCATGCTAATTGTACTTTGAAGTGGAAGTATGTTGAAGTTTGATATTGGATGCTAATACTACCACTTTGCATGTACATTGAAATCGGTTATTTCACATATGATGTTTATGATATCAAGGTTGTTTATTTGAAGTGAAAGTATTCAATATCATCACGAACGAAATGTAGAGTTATCTTAGATTTTGCGGATATATAAAGACTAAATTAAAAGGGAGGGCTGGAAGTATAAAACTATGCTAAAGTTCAATATGATATCATCAGGATATAAATTTAATTACAATTTTTGGTGTCTTGCATTTATCAAAGTCCTTATAATTTAATCTAATTCTCTCCCTAAAATTGACATGCCTCTACTCTTAATATTTAGTATGACATTTAAGGGATTATTTTCGTCGCACATTTTTTATTCGTTTAATACTCCCATTAACGGCGATTACATTTTCATTATTTATGAAGGTTTTACATAAAGTCTAGACTCCATGTAATATATCTACTATAAATTGTGTTCAGATGAAGCATCTGCTGAGGGACATAGAGCTACAGATCAAGCATTAGAAGACTCTACGGTGCATTAAAGCAAAGTTCGAGGCAATGCCAGTTGGGAAAGGAGAAGCATGTTCGGGTGAGAACCGACAAACTACATTAATGGAAGGCACCAAG
Source organism: Allium cepa (assembly GCA_030765085.1). Taxonomy (NCBI): domain Eukaryota; kingdom Viridiplantae; phylum Streptophyta; class Magnoliopsida; order Asparagales; family Amaryllidaceae; genus Allium; species Allium cepa. The sequence continues at coordinate 996,704,040 of CM060932.1, forward strand.
TTGCAGGCTATTGATTGGGGCATAACATGTGCATAATTGGGAAAATTTGCATCAAAATCTTGGCCATGGCATGTAGCGGCATGAGTATGAAAATTTTGGTAGCATATAAGGAACAACTTGGACATGAGCTTCATGTTCTATAACTGGCACAGTAGCCTTTTCTTATGGAAAATTGATTTGCACTGAACGAGATGGCAATAAATGGATAGCTGAAGCATTCGTCCCCTGTGTATGACGAACAACAGGAAAAGCTGAAGTAGGCACAAAATCATGTAACGCATAAGGGTATGCATGTACAGGAAATGCACAACGGAAGGCAAAACCTTATGGGTACGTATTAACATTTGGTATTGGTAATAATTTTGTTGCTAACTTAAGATGTAAAATGTAAAAGATGATTGTATTTGGTTTTTTCTCAACTAATAATTGTACTAAATTCAACCTTTAAGTGTGAACAAAATTTAAACCTTTCACGTAGAATTTTTCCTACTGTATTACATAAATCTATATGTTCATGCTACACTAAATATAACTCAAGTTTTCACACATGTTCAACTAACGTTACATAGCCTTTGTTTTCAGTCTTAATAGAACATGTGTTGATTGTATAATATCTTCCTATAAGCATAGTTGAAGTACATGCCATTGGTGCAAATGGTTTTCTTGCCTATGCGAAGTACGTCCATTGTTGAATTTTTTTTAAGTGTACAATATATTGCTACAACTATATCTTTGTTGTTACATATTTTTTATAAGCTGTCATATGTTATTATTTTCTAAAATAACTTAGTCTCATTAGTGTTTTGACAAATAGTTGATTCGTGAACTTATATATATAAAAACATATAACATTACATATACTTCGAATTTATGGTGTAAGATCCAAGAAAGCTTACAAACGATGGTTTTTGGTATCAGTTAGTCCTGCGCACGTGCAGCGCACGTGCTGTAGTACTCGTATATATGTATGTGTATAAAGGGAGTTAAAAAGAATCACGACAGGAGTAGTATTAATAAGGGAAGCTATTATTTTCGCTCGTTTATAAATACTTATCATCACTAACATGGAGGAGAATGATAAATATGTCTATGTAATTGCATCTTGTGTTCAGAAATGATATGACACTTCTATATGTTGTATTATCATTCTGTTATATATGATTGTATACTTATCTCCTACTTGTTGATAACAAAGGAAAAAAAAAGGAATCATTGCACATCAATAGAGAGAGCTATATGCGTGCGCATACATACACACATACATGTATGTATATATATGTATATATGTGTGTGTACATACATAAAAGGAGTCAAAAAGAATCACGACAGGAGTAGCATCAATAAGGGAAGCTATTATTTTGGCTCGTTTATGAATACATCATCATTAACGTTGAGGAGAATGATAAATGATAAAACCTATGTTTCGACGATGGCAATAAAATACACAATATTTATAAGTGTCACAGGTTAAGCATACTTATTCCTTCATCTCACGGAGCCATCAATCAAATTTCTTTAGAAAAGCTTCGAAACTGAAGATAAAATGAAAATCCAAAATAGCATAAAAAGTCTGATGTGGTTTATTTTACATGACTTGGATTATTACCATTCTATTTAATAATCATACGTTTCAACTTAGGTGATACCATCTAATACATTTATATGTACCAATCCACTTCTTTCATAAAAATTTTCAACCCAGTGAAATAAATGAAGAAATGTTGAACACGTAATTTTATTAGAATCGTCATAATATTAAGAAGAGAAAATTGTGATGGTATTAGCAACACACATTTTTTATTATGCATCAATAACAATTTACCATGAGTCAATACAAATGTGTCACATACAAGGAACATTTCTGTCACTCATGTAGAGTTGAAAAGATACAAATTTGAAAGAAAAACAATGTATAGGAGAAACACAGATCCATCTTTTTTGCAGCAATATCCAAGATTTTGTATACAGCTGACTGTATAATGAAAGCAACTTCATAGCAATTACACCCCAGTTTCTAAAATACTGCAAGAAAATGCATAACAAACCTACTTTAACCAATATTGCATATATTAGAAGATTTTACTAAAAAATTCAACTGCCTTGCATTAGAATGGTATTAAAAGGTGGAATTGAACTTCTTGTGTGTAGCTTAAAAGGGACTTACCACTTTAACTATAAATTTTCAAAAGGCAGGTAATGTATAACTCTTGCAGAAAAGTGATGAAGATACGAAGCCTATTTAGACTATCAGCATTCAAGACAACTCTGGAAAAATCTGGCTTCCTTCATATTCTGGCAAAATAACAGTATTTTGTCCATAAATCAAGTATGACACTGACCTAAGCACAAATAATCAAAATTATGATATATATATATATATATATATATATATATATATATATATATATATATATTCCAAACCTTGAAAGCAAACATGACATCTGCACTATTAATTTGTAATGTCACTCTCCTTAATCTGTCTTCCTTATGTTTTCCAAGTGTGATTAGCCCCTGCACAATAAAATAGCATGCATTACTACTGTATCTTATATCACACGTAAATAGCAGTTTGTAATTCCAACCTGATCATTGAGCACTCCACACATGCTTGTGAACTCGAGAGTTCCAACCGCAGGAATTTGTGTAGATTTACAGATTTCAATATAAGACTTGTTCAGCTGTATTATTGAAAAACAGCAGGAAAATTAATTCATTATCAGCTGCATATGAAAAATAAAGAATCATCTCATATCGACAAGGGTAATAATTTGTTATCAATTAGCATCCCAAGAATCAAGAGTATATTTCAGTCGATAAACTATATAAACAAATAAAAATTGTTTAACTGCATATGCACAAGTGCAGTTGTTAAGGATTTATTTTTCAACCAAAAGGTGATGTTCCTTGTATAGAAGTGATTTGATAAACGTACACTTATACTTTTAGTTCACACGTGTAGCTGGAATAAGTACCATATCATATTGTTATATAAAGATGGACCTTTAAATTAGAAAGGAATGTAGATTAAAAATTACCTCCCCAATGGTTGTGGTATTCTTCTTGCTCTGACGGAAAAGCTTTGCTATGGTGCACAAAATTATCTGAGAAACCCACACAAATTAGCAAAAGAAATGAACATTAATGAATGCAGTATTTGAAAGGCCAGGTAGAAAAATGTCCATTCTTCCATGATTAATGTATCTAATCTTACAAAAAAAGGCACATGGGTAAGCAACTATTTAGAACATGATATCATTTTATCAATGTAAACAACCGGACAGTGATCAATGCTGGGAAAATTAGGGCTATAACATCCAACAAGCATATATAGTCAATGTTTACCTGCTGATGTCGTGGAAGAGACTGTATGGTATCAATTACTGCTGACTTGAATGCTTTAGATATAGCAACATTCATATGATGGAAGCTCACCTGAAATATTAAGCCCATTTCATTTTGTCTAATAAAGCTGGATTAATCAAACTTTAAAATAATTGATACAGTAGATCTGCACAAGGCTTGGCTGTAGTAACTTAGACCCAAACAAAAAAAAAAGATATCTCAACTTTTTAATTACTGTCCAGCAAAAATGTTGAATAACTTACCTTGTCATATTCCTCAGAGGCAGTTCCATCCCTTAGCTCTGCCTCAAGAACCTCAACTGCACACCTGAAATGCATCAAAAGCACATATGATGCATGTACTTTTAACATGTAAGCTTAAAAAATGGGAAAAAGTCAGTAGCGGCGACAAGACAGATGAATACAGCATGTACAATTAGAAATTATTTTGCAGCACTGTCAACATGGATGTAAAAGGCATATGAACCCCTGATGGTGTTGAAGAATAAACACATAAGAAGCAACCATTATTTTGAAAAGCATTATTTTAGAAAGAAAAAGAATGCAAGCGGCTTAAGAACCAACAACTGCACCATCATAGTTGTACAAAAAAAGGGTCCTGGATGAGTAAAGGACTGCAGATATTTTTAGTGGAATCGAGGCAGCGGTAGCTTTGGTATTATTAATCTCAAAATGAACTCAACTAATATGAGTGAAAAGTAAAAAAACATTTGAGATATGCATACGCTCTTTTATCAATCTAAACATGTTGAATGAAGATCGTTCTAAATTTGGTCAATAAGTACCACAACAGTTTATACACAGTGCAAGCTATGGGTCTGACATAATAATAATAATAATAATAATAATAATAATAATAATAATAATATCCATACACAGTTTACAAAAGAAAGTTATGCAAGTATTATTCCATAATATTCTTACTTAGAATATAAAATGTACTAAATAATCGAAACCTAAAGATACATTTTCATATTGCCATGGCCCTATGAATAGTCTAACAATGACATTGTGAATGCAAAGACGAAAATTTATACCATCACTGATAATTTGATTTTCTAAAGTTGGAGAATCATTATGGTTGTTCACTAGCTAAGAAGAAGAAGAAGAAAAATCATCAACCCTATATCTTACCGACAAACACCAAGTGCCTTCCTCATATCACCTGACGCAGCAGCAACTTTCTGTTAAATTTCAAGCACCTTCAGTAATGGCTCATGGTACTAAGTATCAACAAGTATTAACCACAATACAAGAAAATGAAAGAATGTCAAATTGAACTTACTCCAGCACAGAATTGTAATGCTGCAGGTTGGAAGACGTCATAGTCAAGAACCTATCAAATGCTTGATGTGTTAGATGCTTGACAAGTTATTTTGTTGCATCAGAATTGCACCAAGTGACTGAAAATAATAACCAGTAATGGATGCAAGTATTACCCTGAGTCTTTGCTGAATAATTTTAAGTATTTGGTCTTTGGAATAAGGATGAAAAGTTACAATGGACGGTACACCTGAAGTAGATATGTTTCAGAATTATGAATCAGGTTAATTTCAGAGAACGAGACAATAAAAAACAATACACTATACAATATTGTAATGTAAACGAAGAATATTAGACAGATGGCAGCACTTACAATTCAATGATTGAAGTTTAGGGAGAAAACGGTAAGCAAGATCAATCGCATTTGCAATTCCTGCACAAAATAAACTTTTACTTCTCTACCACTCCAAAATGCTGAAATGCAACAAATCCAAACTACATCCACAATCATAAGTAGATACCAACCTACTAATATACATCTTGAAAACGGGAAAGTTGTAAGCATGAAAAGATCATGAAGCACTTCACGATCTTTAGTTATTAAGTAATCCATCTCATCAACGATAAGCAATCTAGTACAGTGCAACAATTTAACTAAAAAATTAGCAGCAAAGAGAAACCTCAATCCAAGAAATAGACATACAGTTACAATAGCAACACTTACAACATCTTCCGACATTTGGGTTGCTTCTGTTGAGTAAATAACTTCTGAAGTTGCAGAAGAGGTGAGCAAGTACCAGTCATCTTCTTGGTGGGGTGGATCTTTTCCAGTATCTGCCAAAGTAATAATTTTTGTTTTGAAATGATACTGACTTCACATAAAAAAAGACCACGTTTTGTCTGAATAATACCTTGCTGAAGATTTCAGATGCTTTGGTAAGAGAGGTACAATTTACGGACATCATCTCTGGTGTTTGATGACCAACCTAAATTTATAATATGCAAACAACAATTTGTAAAGCTTCTAATGCGATACAGTGAGTGAATTTAGAAGGTTGAGAGATTATAATACCTCTTTTGACCATTGAACTAGAAGCTCGTTTACTCTCCCGAGAGACATTGTTTTACCAGTCCCTGGACACCCACATACATACAAACTACCAGCTTTGTCTTCTTCTATGCATGCCTTGCAGAAGTCTAAAACTTTTTTTTGCTCTTCTTCCCGGCATACAATACTACTCGGTGAAGTAGCAACGTGCAGTGCTTCTTTCACTGCTTTCATCTGCATGGGATCTGCAAACATGCATTCATATAATTTAGTAGTTTATGGTATTACTGACTATATACAGTTGGTATCTATTTATTGTGCATCCTGGACTATCTGCAAGGTAGTCGTTACAAAATAGCACAAGACTTGCACTATGAGCTATTTTGTGCTCTGTGCTATAGAGCGCGCTATTTTGTCTATTTTTGTAAATTTGGCCTTTTTATATATTATATTGAATGAGACTAAAGTAGCCAGAATCCATGTTTACATAAATATCAAATCGCTCATTTATGATTACCACTATTATTTTATTAAATTTTACATTGTAACTTAATTATGTATTGGAATTTATATTTTGATTTACACTATAAATTGTTAGTTGGAACCTCTTATTCAAATTAAAAACTCTAGAACCATGCTTTAAAATTCTTAATACTATATCCTAAAGTAAATCCGTTTTACAATTATTGGTTGCTTCCAAGCATCTCATCTTTATTTTTATTTTTCCTAATTGAGATCAACTATTTAAATTGTTGTTGCTTAAAAATCTCTATGTTGAATTACAATTTTGTTAAATTTATTATATTTTTAGATTATTTTTAATATAACTTTTCGATGTTGGTTCCATATTTTTTTTCATTTTTTTAATGTAAATTTGGTATGGAAAAGTTATATATGAATCTATAAGATAGCATTATAATATTTGATAGTGTTAGATTATAAATTAAAACATGTATTACTATGTTGAATAACTAGTCTTTCATGGAAAATAAATTAGAAAATAACTTAATTGATTATGAACAAAAAATTTGGTATCCTGTAACAAATAATTTGACTTATTGTACAACCAAAATAAACTTGTCTCTAAGGTAATTTTGAGTATGACACGCCTACTGATTTAAACAATTTAATTTTTTGTACAACCAAAATAACATCACTAGCAAATTTAAAATAAATTATTAAGAGTATAAAGTTTCTACCTACTAATATAGCCGGAGAAAAACAAAAGTATTAACTTTTCCAAATAGATGTTTTGAGTATGATGCACCTACAAATCACCTACATTCAATTTTGAAGGAATCATAGTCATTCTTTGATGAAGAGTTTATTTATTATTGAAGATACATGATTGGCTAGTGTATCATGTTCTAGTTTGTCGTTCAATTTTATTTGGGATTTATAAATGTACATACCTAAAATAAATAAGTAAACAAAATGGCACGCTATGATAACTCTACTATAGTGCCTGTGCATTTCAAAAACTTTGGTATTTAATTGTTCGTAAATTGACATTTACAAAAATATGCTATGAGAATTTTGTGGAATGCACTGACAACTTGTCTGGATAACACAAGTTGATTGTAATTGATGGTTCCCCTTCATTCTTTTACTGATCATCCAACTTTTTAAGGTCCACACTTGATAGATGTATCACTGTACATAACCGACTGAAAAGCAACGATCTGATTTTATGATATGTGGGTTCCTTCTAATACAAAACTCTGACTGAGCGAACATATTTCAGTTTTTACATAATCCATTGGGCTAAATGATACATAACACCTATAAAGGTCTTTGGATTAACTGAGGGTATTGCATAAAGATTGCACGTTGTTGGGGGATTAGATACAGTTGGAACATGATTATCAGAAGTCAACAATCAAACATTTTCAAATAATTGTAATTGTTTAGAAATGAATTATCACATCATTTTGTTAAATCATAATTAACCTAACTTGTAAAATTCAATAATTGCAAACAAAATATAACAATAAAATTTCAATATCTTCATTATCTTCCTTGAATCAAAATCCAGTGTTTTTTTGGTTTAATCCATGAACCACGACTTGAATCAGACAATTCTTCATTGTGTTCTAATAGTGATTTTGGGTGAAAAGGGATTATTATGATTGTGAAGGAGACATCTTCTTCGAAAGACATGGCTAGTGATCATCTATGGAAATTCTGTAAACAATCATAATTGCCAAAACCACATCTTCAACATGAACAACGTAACAAAATTAAATATTTTAGACAAAAACATGTACCTCAACAAATTCATCATGCATCCCATAACAAATTATATTCTTAACAATATTTTCATATTTGTACATTGTATGCTAGTTCACAGTTAAATTAAACATACAACTCTTCATCAATCAACATTAAGTTACCGTTTCACTTAAAAGCATGTAGTGATTTCATTAGTTACCTCGTGGATCCCATTTAAGTTTCTGAGATAACAGATTCAAAAGTCTTTTTCTCGGTGATTTCTTTGGCGATGTCGTAGTCAACAACTGCTTCGTAACAAAAATTTTGATCAGCCTCATTCAAGTATAGAAATGAATAACCCAATCGAGCAAAGAAATCAGACCTAGATAAATTCTTACCTTTTCATTGAACTTTTGACGTTTGCGAGGCGAAGTCCACTTAGTCTGAGTTCGATTCTTGACTGGAGTTGAATCTTGATCGGAGTCAGATCTGAGTCGCTTTCGAGAGGGAGTAGAATCGATGACCGCGTTTTCCTGAGTTTCTTTTATGATTCTACTCCCCGGCATTTTCTTTATTGATTTGTTTACAAGTAACTATTGATTAATTTTGATTCTGAATAATGAATTCATTTGGGGATACAGTGGAATGTTAAAAAGAGTTGCTTCTGGCGCTAGTTTTCCGAATTCAGACTATTTTCCCGCCCATTTACAATTGAATTTAAGCTGTTATTCTACTGGGCTTTTATTCGCTAATTTCTAACTTCTTAATATTTTACACGACTGTTACTTTAACATGTACTGTTGATTGATGATTAGTCATCCAATCAAAAAATAGGTAGACAAAAATATAATAAATTATTTGCCTCAATGCACAATAATCCTTCCATTAAAAGTAATTATTTATATTTATAATATTGGTAAATGGGTAGGGATGAAACATTGTCATGTGTTTAGTAACCACATGTTAACATGCCACTTTACATACAATTACTTATTTTCACAAATGAAGAAATTGTAGGAGAAGGTAGGGTGGCCAAGTATGAAGCAGGAGGGGAGAAGATTTATTGATTTGAGTCAACGAAGGCGTAAAAGATGGGCTATTTGATTGATTTATGTTTTATAAGTTGATTGGACAATGATGCCATTTAATTTGGGGATGCGGTGGAATAAAAGGGTAATAAAAGCAATATTCCAAAAAAATATGATTGCATATGCAACGAAAAATGATGCTAAAAAGCAAACTGTCTGGTTCAAACATTTGATGCCAATAACATACCCAAGTAAAGATGAATAATGTTATTTGTGTGATCTGCGAACACCGGATGAATAAATCTCGATCGAAAATCGAAAGCCAAAACACTACTGCAACCCTAAATTCAACAATTAATACACGCGATGCAGATTCTACTAAGTCGTCTTCATCATATATCGCTCTTGTTAGTCGTGTGAAGACGATTGGACAAATTGATATTGGCAAAGCATTAACAAGTCCAATGGAAAATGATAAAAGATAATTGTTCTCTATCATGGACGATGAAATGTCATGAAGCCGGTTGAAGATTGACATATATCAAATGAGGATCAACATTCAGTACCAGCAATATTTGATCAACAAATCCGCCCTTAATCCGTAGAATTTGTATTTTTTTTCATGTGTTCCTGTTATGTCCATTGTATTTCTTTTTAACATATAACAGATGAGGATCAACATTCAGTACCAGCAATATTTGATCAACAAATCCACCCTTAATCCGTAGAATTTGTATTTTTTTTCATGTGTTCATGTTATGTCCATTGTATTTCTTTTTAATTCCGTTGTACCAAATTCCTTTTATATGTTTGTTATTTTATTTCGCGTTAATTTATACTTTAATATGAAATTAATACAAACAATAATTCCCTTTACGCTACCATGTTTGCAGCACAGAAACGTTCCTCTTTCGCTAAACGTTCTCCGTTCGTGCCATGTTCAGAATAGCTCGTTAGGATACCCCATTCACTTTGCACATGAATGCACCTAAAGAGTTTTATAAAATAATAATATTAAAGGAGTTGGAACGAGTGGAAGGAAGTGGACAAAAAAAGCGTTTTGGGGGTTTGAATGGAGTTGGAAAATGGTTAAAATATAAAGTTAATGTTATTAATTGAATTAAAATTCTTATTAAAATAAATATTGGAAACTAATCAAATAGCACGATGCATAAAACGAAAAGGAAAAAATGAAAAATGAAATTAAAAAATGATAGACGCGTAAAAACAGCAGATGCAACAGAAAAAAATATTGTTGTACTTATTTTTCGCATAAAATATTCTCAACAGCCCAGATATCCAACCGATGAAATTGTTGGAACTGGACTAGCTCGTGAAAGAAACTATGCGATAGGATCGTATAATATGGAATAGTGGATGGTATAGGTAAATAACAATAAGCAATAAGTAAAATAGACACCAGGATTTTATACTGGTTCGGACCTCTAGTCCTACGTCCAATCTCTAAGCTTCACTTAGGAATTCTACTAACTAAAACCCTCTCTTAACCGGAGAAATAGGTTTACAACTTACTCGAACAACCGAATGAGATTTCTTGCCTCAACTACCGAAGAGGACTTCAACTCAATTACTAAAAACAATTATTCGACTTGTTGTGTTCTTGTCAACACTAATGAGTCCAATGTAATACAATATTCGTATAATCTTATCCTCGAGAGTATGCAATGTGTTTGTGAAGATTTAGGAAATGTGAATTGCTATGAATCAAAAGAATGCTATAAACAAAGCAGAGATTCAAGCAATAGACTGGTGATTGCTTTGAAAACTTTTAGAGAATATAAAATATGTTCAAGAAAGTAGTGAGATTAAAGCATAAGAAAATTGGTAAATTGAAGATGTTAGAACCATGTATATATAGGTGTAGAAGAGATGCATTTGTTGGCTAGAGATGCAGACAAGAGATGCTTCCATTTCCATTGGAGAATGGTTGCAACTCTTGGGAGGAAGAAGATGTCCATTCAGAGAAAATTCGCAGGTTTAAATTCAGTCGACTGGGTAGGGATTTCAGTCGACTTGAAATGTAAAGAAAAAAATTTCAGGAATAGATTCAGTCGACTGAGCAGGTTGTTTCAGTCGATTGGAACTGTGCATGTTTGTATATGTGTAACAGGTTCAGTCGACTGGCCTTACCTGTTCAGTCGACTGAACTATTGGGTTTTGCACATTGAATGTTTATCTAGAAAACGAAGTTTATAAAACGTGTTCTAGTGTTTGTGCAAGCCTCTTGAGGATAGATTTTAACAACAAATCTAAACTAAGACCTATATTTAAATTATACTCATGCTATCACCGGTCTTCATCGTTCTTCCTTTAGCTTTGCACATATCTCTTCCTTTTTGTTGAAGCACGTTGTCATTGATCAAAATATAACGTATCAACATTCTCCCCTTTTTGATTGATGACAATACTGAAATGTGTAGAGTTGTAATTATTTCCTCCCCCTAAATATATGCACTTTCTTTCATACAAAACAAGGTTAGTAACATAGATTTCTCCTCCTTTGTCATCGACAAAAAGGAAGTAATAATTGCAGAAGTATATTATCAAAACAATCACTGATGTGCATAACTATAGTTTCAAAAGCTTAGAATGTAGCATAAATAAATGAAAATCATATGAGCCTTCTCTCCCTCCCTCCGGTTCGCGAATAACGGGTCCACCGGTGGGTGGTCTATAAGCTCTTCCACCTTGACCACCGCTATTCCTACTTGTGTTGCTGCTTGGATTTTCTTCGGATGACGTCCACGTGAAAGTTGATGTCGGACGCTTGCCACGGGAGGTTGAAGCAGTAGTGAAGGTCGTGCATGAGATGGCATCCCATAATTTGTTGAAGAACCCTTTAATTCTATCAAGTTTATGATCTACCTTCTTGAGGCAATTATCAAGAATTTGTTGATTTCTTGATAGAATTCCTAACAATTGATTGGTAGTAAAATTTGGTTCAACGATACGAATTTCATCATCTTGATCAAAAGGTTCTTCATGTTGGGCTTGAGGAGGTTGTTGCGGTTCTTGATGTCTAGTTTCCCATTCGGCAAGAGATGTGATGCGAGAAGGTCTAGCCGGAAGTTGCATAAGGCTTATAGTCCGATGGTTAATTTGATGAACCATTGCATTTTCGGACTCTGGTAATGGTGTATCAACATTGAGGAGTAGTCACATGATATACTCGCTAAAATATATTGTTCGCATTTTGCCATTATTGAAAGTAAGAAATTCATCAAGAATTAATTTGACCCAATTAACTTGAATATTGCCCCAAATAGCATATAGTGCTCTATAATTGTTTGGGTGTACAATTTCATATGAGCCAGTTCGAGGAGTGATGGTTCGCATAAGAGCTTTGTGGAGAAGCTTTGCTCTTGGTCGTAAGAAAGTTGATTTAATATCCCGGATGTTGATGTTATCATCCAAAAATTGATGATTTATGTTGTCTCGAATATGTGGATTAAATTCGATTTCTTCAAGCTTCCTTCCCATTTAGAAGATCCTAAAATGTGTGCAATTCGGTCTAGGAAAAACCATACCTTTTTGCCGCACACCATGCTCCAAACACTATCGTTTGGATTTCTTGGAGTTTGGTGTCCAAGGTTAAGGTTTTCATAGAACAATTTGACCATAATACGATTGATTGCATGGTCATTTCGTTTTATGTCTAAGAGAGACGTTAAACCTGCTTGATCCGTCAAAGCTTGTATGTTGTACGTTTGGAGACTCTGAAAATCAACGAAGGAGTGTTCAAAGATCTGAGAATTTTTCATTTTGTTCCACCTTGTGACCGCCACTCCATCATAAAGCCATTGAGCAATTTGAGCGTCAATTGGCTCGGAGGATGTTGAAGTTGAAGCCCTTGATCTTTTTGGAGCCATTGTTGTGAGAGTTTTGAGAGGGATTTGAAAAAAATGAAGATTGGGGGCTAAGGTTTTGAAGGATAATGGTGAAGTAGGAGCTTTTGGAATGATAAAAGTAAAGAGTAAATGTAGAAATTGATGGTAAAAAGGGAAAAAGTAGCTTGGGAAACGACGTTCAGTCAACTGAATAGTCTGTTCAGTCGACTGAATTGATGGCCGAAAATTTTCTGTGTTAAATTCAGTCGATTGAACAGTGTCTTTAGTCGACTGAACTATTGTCTGAAAGTTTCTGTGGTAAATTTAGTTGACTGTGCAGAGCAATTAGTCGACTGGGCTATTGGAAATTGTTTTCTGCCTTATGTTCAGTCGACTGAGCAGTAAGGTTCAGTCGACTGAACCTTGTGTTTTTGGTGTTCTAAAATTTTTTTAAAAGCAAAAGATTTTGATTGAAAGAAACGATTACAATTGTAAAGACATATTACAATATAACAACATGATTTGATCAAAAATAAAAAATAATCATTTCTTTGGAGATGGACTATTTTTCTTTTGCGGTTTATTTCCTTCATTCGCCATATAGTTTTTGTCCCATGAATTTGGACTATATTGAGGAGTTTTTGGCGACATCCAAGGATTCAATGGATCGGCTGGTGTACGATATGACGAAGATGGATCATACGAACTAACTGGTCGAGGTAGGGGCTCAGTCACATCGTTTTTCTTCGAGCTACAAAAACGTAAACCGATTTGCTCAAAAAAGCTTAATCGTCTAGCCGTTACTTTTTGTTCGAAATATAATTCACGTTGAAGGTCAATTTGTTGCTATTGAAAATGATGAATTTCATCAATCTTTCTTTTCGTATCAGGAGAGTTAAAAAGTCCACGTTTTGCCTTCTTCAAATCCGGTGTGTAGCCAGTTCAATAGTTTTCCCATTTATAAACCGGCTCATGCTTTGGTGTAGGCGTAGGAAGTTGTGGTGATGTAGGTGAGTTATCGACGTAATTGCTCACATCTCCTTTGCCAATGATATAACCTTTTGAATTGTCTCCGAAGGTAACCGAGCCACCATCAAAGTATGTGATGTTTGTAAGCATATCTTTGTCGCTGGTCATGTGTTTTGAGCAACCACTGTCTAGTATCCATTTCTTCTTTTTGAGTGGGACCTCGGATTCTTGAGCCATAAAGCATACATTCGCATGTTCATTGTCGCTGTCATTTTCACTTTCAGATGAAGAAGAATCTGAATCGTCCCATGTTACAGAGAATGCCTTCTTTTTGAATTTTTTTTTTTATTGAGAGCTTTATGATTCTCCTTCTTTTGCTCTGGACAATCCTTGTGCATGTGACCTTTCTTGTGACATTTGAAACATTCTATATTCGAGGATGTAGGTTTGTTCAAGAAATTCTTATTGAATCCGTTTTTATTTCCTTTTCTATATCTTAAGAATTTCTTGAAATTTTTGGCTATAAATGCTAAATCCTCATCTTCAGACTCTGATTCTTCCTTTTTTGCATGAAAAGCTACATTCTTTCTTTCTTGAGCTTGATCGTTCTTAGCTTGCATATTTACTTCATACGACATAAGATTTCCAATTAATTCCTCTGGTTTCATTGTAGATAGATCATTTGCTTCCTCGATTGCTAGTACTTTTCTCTCTCATTCATCAGTGAGTGAATTCAGAACTTTAGCCACAATGTCAAAGTCCGTATATTTTTCTCCTAGTCCTATTAAGGCATGATGAATGTCTTGAAATCTTGAGTACATGTCATTGATGGATTCATTTTGTCGCATTCTAAAGTTTTGAAATTGGTTCTTCAGCATGGATATCTTTGTTTGTTTGACCTTGTTTTTGCCTTTATGTATGACTCTAAGTGTTTCCCATATCTGATATGCAGTAGTACATATGCTAACACGGTTGAATTCATTTCTATCCAGGGGGCAAAATAGCATATTCATAGCTTTTGCATTTGCACTAGCTTCATTCTTCTGAGTTTGTGTCCATGTAGGATAATCGGTCGTGGGTACAACGAACTCTGCTTGAGTGACATTCCAGGCTTCGAAACTTGTTGCTTGCATATAAATCCTCATCCTTATAGCCCAATAGTTATAGTTTAGTCCATTGAATAGGGAGGTCTTTAGGTAGATTGTCCTTCCGCAAATGTAGAGCTGTAGGTAGATGTTGTGCTTGTACTTGCGTTATTTTCCATATTATCAATATGTCTAATAACGGTGTTATGGTTATAGGACGGCCTTGCTCTGATACCAATTGAAAGAAGTTATGCGGTAGGATCGTATAATATGGAATAGTGGATGGTATAGGTAAATAACAATAAGCAATAAGTAAAGTAGACACCAGGATTTTATACTGGTTCGGACCTCTAGTCCTACGTCCAGTCCCTAAGCTTCACTTAGGAATTCTACTAACTAAAACCCTCTCTTAACCCGGAGGAATAGGTTTACAACTTACCCGAACAACCGAACGGGATTTCTTGCCTCAACTACCGAAGAGGACTTCAACTCAATTACTAAAAACAATTATTCGACTTGTTGTGTTCTTGTCAACACTAATGAGTCCAATGTACTACAGTATTCCTATAATCTTATCCTCGAGAGTATGCGATGTGTTTGTGAAGATTTAGGAAATGTGAATTGCTATGAATCAAAAGAATGTTATAAACAAAGCAGAGATTTAAGCAATAGATTGGTGATTGCTTTGAAAACTTTTAGAGAATATAAAATATGTTCAAGAAAGTAGTGAGATTAAAGCATAAGAAAATTGGTAAATTGAAGATGTTAGAACCATGTATATATAGGTGTAGAAGAGATGCATTTGTTGGCTAAAGATGCAGACAAGAGATGCTTCCATTTCCATTGGAGAATGGTTGCAACTCTTGGGAGGAAGAAAGTGTCCATTCAGAGAAAATTCGCAGGTTTAAATTCAGTCGACTGAGCAGGGATTTCAGTCGACTGGAAATGTAAAGAATTTTTTTTCAGGAATATATTCAGTCGACTGAGCACGTTGTTTCAGTCGACTGGAACTGTGCATGTTTGTATATGTGTAACAGGTTCAGTTGACTGGCCTTACCTGTTCAGTCGACTGAACTATTGGATTTTGCATAGTGAATGTTTATCTAGAAATTGAAGTTTATAAAACGTGTTCTAGTGTTTGTGCAAGCCTTTTGAGAATAGATTTTAATAATAAATCTAAACCAAGACATATATTTAAATTATACTCATGCTATCCTCGGTCTTCATCGTTCTTCCTTTAGCTTTGCACATATCTCTTCCTTTTTGTTGAAGCACATTGTCATTGATCAAAATATAGCGTATCAACGGCTCGCGGTATAAGTTATGGGTGAATTTCAAAATTTTACCCTATTGGATTTTTTATTAAGCCTATGAAGTCTAACTGAATTTGAACATTTCTAAATTTCATTTAAACTAAATCATTTATTTTATTTAAATTCAAATATATTAAGATACGAAATTAATTTTATTTGATTGGTTTATACATAATGATAAATGTATCATATACATATATGTATGAGTGCATGTGTAACATAATAATCCATGAAAGGTATAATATGCCCATATGTAGATGCTGGGATTTACATCGCAACAGACATATTAGTTCATTTTGTATGTCATGTATGCTGTCTGCATATGTGCATGCATATGTGTTACAAAATACACACACACATATGTATGTATAAATATATTATATATAATATATAAACATAAAACATTTTTATATATAACAATTATCAAAAAATATTTATAGTTCAAAATTAAGTTATTTTTGCAAACATAATAATTTTAGTATTTTAATTTATATATATTATGAATAAAATAATGTTTTCATCAATAAATAATTGACATGAAATAATCTACTGATGAAAATTAAAATTTTATAATTTTTAAAAATCTAAGATAATAAAATAGATCTTAGAAAAAATATGAAGATTTTTCAGAGTTGAAATGTTATTTTCAAAAACAAATACACTGATTTTGGCAATAATTTTTAAATATAAAATAACATATTACTAAAAATCTAATTTTATAATTTCTAAATTCATGCATGAAAGGTTATGAAAAATTTTGAAGAATTTTTCAATTAAATTATTATTTTTAGTAAATCATAAACTATTTTTCAAAATAATATTAATTATTAAAAATAATAAAATTTACTGAAAAATTCCTAATTTTTTTCTATATGTTAATGAAATGATATAATATTTTTTAAATATAAAATTGAATTTTTAATGTACTAATTATTTTATATATAATAAACAATTCAAAAATTCAATAAATGTTAATTTAAAAACATGAATATATGTATGATAATTAATTTTGGAATTTGTAAATTCATATTATATATAAAAAAGTGTTCTAAATTTTTTAAATCATATATATATATATATATATATATATATATATATCTTATACGTGCACATATGTTTATGAGAGAAAAATATACACTAATACGTGTGTGTGTGTGTGTGTGTGTGTATGAATTTTTTAATAAATATATATAAAACAATTATAATGTCAAATATTGATTTTTACAGTAAACAACATTTATCCATACATAAATCAAATAGTATAATAAAAAAATTATGCACATAACTAAACCGATTTGTAACAACCACATCTACTTACAAAATCTCACTTAACTAAACATATAGTAGCAATATATTTAAACGGATATGAAATTGCTTATTATAGGACCATATAATATAATTTAATTACTGCAATATGAACCAAAATTATCAATTTAATGATGCCTTTGAATCCACGTTGAAGCAACGACTTCCCTTCCTTTTACTGTTCTTGATTCGTCAAATTGCAACTTCGAAATCACCGACCTCTGACTATCGAATTGTATTATTTTAATTCAAAATATATTTGAGAATTTGGAGCGGATTGAGAGCTATGTTTTAACGAATAATGTAGAAGGCAATGGCGGCCAAAAAAGCTAGTAAGTATTTTTAGATACACAAACATACACATAGGGTTGTATTATAGAGAAACGAGGAAAACCATTTAAGCCATTCTCGGTTGATCTCAACCTATTATCTCCAAGCCAATTCCCTATGTTTAAGTCACCCCTAGACCTTCCTAAAACCGAAATTTTGTGGCCCTAATGATGGGCCTTAAACCTATTTAAGCCCAAGCCAAAATACTATGCGATTAAATCTACTATAATCGTTTGTCGATATTGTAAATCGATCGATATACTTTTTACTGTTATAAATAACTATATATAACATAATTTATTTCTCAAATCATATTCAAATTTTATAGTTAATATTTCATAAATATTAATTAATTTATAACAATTATAAACTAATTAAATCGTTCGGTCTTAAGGGAATTTATCATTTTGGCTGTGAAACTCTTAGGTGTAAATATGGTTAGCGATTAACATCGAACTATTCTAATGTTAATGTTCACACGTTGCTTGGCAGGTGATGTGATATTATGGCCAAATTTTATCGCTTACTCGTTTTCGGTAAAAATCCAATTTTAGTTTAATAAGCGTTACCCGGTTGTGACATTTGTTTACACCAATTCTCTTCATCTAAACTATATCACTTTGGACTGATGGAATTTCGTAATGGTCAAAATTCCAACCACATCCATATTCAACTTTATAGTCCAAATACAAAGTCCTTGGTTCAATAATAACAATTATTATTAACCGAAATGCTCTGGCCCGAGACTTTGCTTTGAGTTGACTTGAATTAATTGTGAACTAACCGCATATAACCGAGGAGACGAATCCTCTCTTGAATAGTGCTTCACTTCCAATACTTCCACTCGACCCAACTTTGGTCACTAGATGGACGCCATGCCATGATTTGGATAAAATCAAAGCGGAGCTTTCATTTTGAAGATCCACGGTATTCTCAAGTCGAGAGAACTGTGTAAATCAGCCACATCGATATTTTCTGTTTGATCTTAGTTATATTAACCAACAGAAAAGTATCGAGTGAGTCGTTCCACGGTTATTCAATAACTATTGGTACGTAACCCTAGATGCCCCCAACAGTCATGATTAATACACTGCCTAACATTTGAAGAGCGTTACGTACTCCAGTCTCGATGGATCTTAACTAGGAACATTTAAAATGGTATATTTGATTTATGGTGATAAATTACTCATGGTTACAATACTTTGTAACTACTATCACAAAATATATCATTTATGGATTTTTTTTATTAAATATACTTTTAATTGATATATTCATATTATATCAAGTATATAATAGAAAGAAAATACCTTTTATTTCAAACAAGATTGGTCAACGAGTTATATATATGCAACATATAATTTCCCCTAAGGCATACCCCTAACTCTATCAATCTTCCACTTGCACTTGGGGTCAATTATGGAATCTAATTCCAACTTCTCCAATTAATTTTCTCAAAACCAATTAGGTCAGTCCCATTGTGAATGGGTACTCTATTATGTTTTAATTATCAACTTTGTCGATTAACTCTCTCTAACACTGATAAACTGCCTTTATCATGTGAAACGATTCGAAGTATATCTTTCGACTTCTAAAGAGCTTTAAGTTCTATCATGAAAAATTTCATGACATTGTTATCTTATAACAATATTATGGGATTCGCAACATTTTCCACCTTTGGCTCAATTATAAATTTGTGCATTCATATCTATATACATTGGTTTATTGTAGTGCTATTCAAGTTAACGTTCTGAACATTTCATTGAATCGACCACAATCACTTTTATTTTGAAACATTTTTATAATTAAAGATTTTAACTTGAATTTATCATTGACATGTTATACTCAATATCACTTATAAAAGTCTGTGTCCAAACTTTCCATCATAACGAGTTCGTTGTTTCTATAAATAATTCTCTAGTATTTCATAAATACGCGAGAACACCTCAAACAACCATTTATTGATATCAATTTGGATTTTATATTTGCTACATGTATCAAATACATAAGCAAAACATGATACCATACACGACATTATCTATATTAATTCATATTGCTAATGCATAAGGAATCCAATTTACATGTTCTCTTTTTAAGAGACTGCTCTTGTATATTGTTTTGGGACAATCCCTATATCTTTTATACTCACCATAAAATACATCATTTACAATCCAAATGAAGCATTAAAACAACTAAAGGTTTATTTTAATACAAGCATGTTGTTAAAATCAACAATGTGTTGTTTACTTATAGTTTAGAAATATTAATGTACCTTTTAACGTTCTTTCTTATAAATACACGCTTCCTCTACACTTTGATTGAAAATCAAACTATTTGATATTTTTATCAAAATACTTATTCAATCTTGATGCTTGTAAATGATACATTCGTATCATTTTTTGAATCCTATCCAAAAACTCACAAACCCAATATCGCTCCCACTGACTTCGAGGCATTTTTGGTTAATATGTGTAAACGGCTTACTCTAAATCATTATTTAGAATTTTCTGTTTCAATACATAAGTACCAAACACTAAGTCTCATCGAGCGGTAATTTTGTGAGTAAATCTGAATCAATTTGAGCATGTTGAATACCGAATTTGTTATACTAGTTCCAACAATTGAAATTTGTGATATTATTCTTATCAACATTGCTCATTTAATTCCAACCACATTAGTCATTCCAATAAAGACACAATTTCGACCGATGGATCACATCTTTTTGGCTATGGCCACCAAAATCATATTTTAATAGCGTACTTGAAATTCTTTCAGATTTGTGCATCATACCATATAGAGTCAACATTCTTAATGGTTTACTTGAACAAGCGAAGTTAATGTATATTTTCTACATTAATAGGAAACTCATATGTGTATTTTCTACATTAATAGGAAACTCATAGTTTCTCTTTGATGTACGAGAATACTTATTAGACATTCGAATGCTATGTGTTCATTTAGGTTACTTAATTTCACTTCATCTATATAATCGGTTCTTTCTTTGAATCGGATTCAATTCCATATAACTGCCAAAAATTTCTCAAAGAAATTCCTTCACAATGAAGTTGATATACCTTGAAATAACAATTGTTTCTTAGTGCAAATAGAATAGGGATTCATAAAGGCTTTATGAACCTTTTTATTTATAAAACTGATTTTAGTTTACAAAAATTATGCTTAAAACATAAATATGTCATTTGATGACAAACCTTTCCAAAAAACTTTTTGGAGATTCATACAAGATCCCCCATGAACAATTATTACGTGCAATCTTTCGACTCGCACAACCTACCAACCCTTGGCCTAGGATATGTTGGGATTTCTCACAAACCCTTATCTTGTATGATTTTGTAAACTGTTCTTTAGATGAAATAATATCAACCTTATGTACTACCTTTATGTACATGACCTTATAGAAAGAACTAACTCAACTTCACTCACAATTAATCATAAATTGTCCAACGATGTCCAATTACTCCTTGTTGATGCATCATTATGTATCACATGGAGGAATGACTTATGAGATTGAATCTATATTCATTTTTATGTACATTTGGAACTCTTTCCAATATACTCATTAATTCGACCAAATCAAATCATTTTATTCTATTGCATGTTATTTTAATACTTTTCTTTTATATTATATGATTTTATCATAAACTTACTACATGTATATCTAATACACATGTTCATGTTGGTAATAAATCATCAATGAATATAATAAAGTATGTAGAATCCTTTTGGTATTAATACACTTGTGATTGCATACATCAATATGCATTAATTCAAAGAGTTCATCAACTTTTATGATGCTCCTACTGAATGAGTGCATAGCCATTAATTATTTGAGATATAATTAACATGCATCATATGATTCATAATCATATAGTAAAATTATTTATCACAACTACGACTTAGTCGATAATTCCAAAACAACTGTAAATAATATTAGACACGTATTTTTTTTTTGCATCACTTTTACTATGAAAACGAATTCTATAATATAGTTCTATTTCATAATGAATGTTTATAATACTTATATTTTTTTGAAGGTAAATGGTCCTTTTACATAATACCCATGTTGAATATAGTTATATCTATTTTTCAGTCAATACTAAAAATAAACATTATTTCATAAATTATTTTACAAAAACAATTATTGTAATTTGGTGCAATCATTAGGTGCTATATGGCATGCTTCCACTATTTCCGCCATTATTATAATTGAGTATTAAATTTAGTGGTCCGCCATTCACTTAATATTGTTAATATTGTTTACTTATTTCATATGCTTCAACTAGTTTATAGCGGAGGGTTCTTTGATCAAATATCTTGAACTCAAAAAAATAAGCGTTATAGAAAACATTTTGCTATATGAAAATACATTTCAAAATAAAAATCATATTTCATATTCCAATATTAAGTATCAATTATTATTACAATTCTTGTTTCCAATGTTTCTCTATGAAGTAGAAGTGATTATTCATTCTCTTCATTCCAATTTTACCTTAAATTACATCTATTCTTATACATTCCATTTTCTTTCAAATGGTCAAACTATTTAAAAGAAAAATTTACTGCAATATCATAACAAACCTTTTACAAAAGCGCATTCGATTAATCTTAACGTTGAAGATATCAAATATGTTGCACTTTATGTAAACCAATCAAGATGACATTTCAATGATCAAGTTCTTAGATGTATCTCATAGTTTATGATCTTGTGTTATGTTAACACAATACGATCCTTTTGCAATCATTCAAGTTGAAAACATGATCTTAGAATGCTGTTTATATGCTTACTTCGAATGAACCTACTTCATCAAAATATTGTACCCCACAAACTACGACTGTTCACCATATAACATTTATATGTGAAAGTACATGGATCAAAGATCCAAAGTCTTGAATTGCATTTAGAGTTCAAAAACTCATAAAATGCAATACACGGTCTAAACCTAATAAACATATAAGTGATCAACTTACGAATGTGTCAAGTAGTTGAAATTAGACACTTGCATGGGTATAGAAACATAATATAACATGCAATTAGAATTATTACTAAGTATATATTATATTTATATTTGTCAACTTTCAATTCAGTTTATTTGTATATGTTAATTGAAAAACGTTTTATCAATCATATTAAATGCACAAATTTATCATTGTAGATAATTATAACATTATATAGCAAATGTTATTACAATATTAGAAATGTTAAATGTTACCATTTTATTTTTCTAATAAGGCTCCCACTAGTCTTTTATGTTTCTTCAAACCCTAATAGAAATATAGAAGTCTTACAACTTCATTAGTGGGTGTTAGAACTCGTTTGTTTTGGTATTCTGACCTTGATCAACAAATCATAGCCTCACAAACGATGGATAACTCCTTATCGGTTATATCATATACAACTCCTAACCCATTTCCTTGTTCTAATCCCATTTCGATCTTGAGTTTTCTCAACAAATAGAAAAAGATTATTCACTCATACCTATCATATCATGATGGCCTAAGTATAGTATATGTACCTTGAGTTTGCTCAACAAATATATATAGTTATCTTACCTCGTCTGTTCAATATATTAATAATACTACGCATACATCCCTAGCTTGAGTTTGCTCAACAACTAAGGAGTATGTAAGTAATTTATTAATATATATATATATGGTAGATGACAATATTATATTGAAGATTCATAATCTTCAACATGTATACTAAGTGATATCGACTTATAAAATAATATATTTCTTATGAAAAACCCTAGCGATTCAAGTGTCAGACACATCGAAAATCATGGTATATGTACATTTACATATGTATTTATTTCTCAAGTCTATTTGGGTTTCTTTAATGTTCTACATTTAGTTTATACACGTATCATATAAGTTTTATTGTTATATAACTTTTATATTTCATATTACTTATACGATAGTCTTACGTATAATATATCATTTATTAAATCTTATCAAATTAATTTTAAACAATTAACTCTTTGATTAATTTTAAATTAGTATTCCAGATGTATCCATTATAACATTTATAGTGCATACTATAACCTTTATAGTGTAACAAACATGTATCATATATATATATATGTGTGCGTGTGTGTATTTTATTTAATTAATTAACCTTTAATTAATTTATTAAATTAAATAATTTTTATTAAAATTTATTAACTTCAGCATTTATCTTGTATACATACATGTATACTTATGTTATCTTAAACATTTTAAAATAACATAGCATATATCAACATATACAATACATTCATATATGCATTAATTAACTAATATATTTAATTAATAAATTTTATTAATAAATTTGAAATTTGAAATTATTATATAAATATTTTCAAACATGTTTTTATAATCTTTATAATAAACATGTTTGATTTTAAATTTAAAATCTTGAACACTAATTTTCAAAACAGTTTTGAAAATTAGCCCAATGCCCAAATTAAACTTGCCCTTTTTTTATTAGAAGCAGCCTTTGGGCTCACTTCACCTTTCGGATCGGGACGGTAACCAGGTAGAACAGGGTACTTGATTACCCAATTCCTATCCTAGACATTACCTTTCTAGATTCCGTACTAAGTAGACAAGCTTAATTAATGAGCCATAATATGACTAATTTTGACCGCATAGGCTATTGGGTTGGAACGGACTAGCCTGCAGCGGAAGTTTTGGTGAATTTCAAAATTTTACCGTATTGGATCTTTTACTAGGCCTATGAAGTCTAACTGAATTTGAACATTTCTAAATTTCATTTAAATAAAATCTTTTATCTAAATTCAAATATATTAAGATATGAAATTAATTTTATTTGATTTAGTTTATACATAAATGTATCAATGCATGTATGTGTGAGTGCATGCGTAACATAACAATATGTGAAAGGTATAATATGCTCATATGTATATGTTGGGATTTACATCACAATAGACATATTAGCTCATTTTGTATGTCATGTATGTTGTCTATACATGTGCATGTATATGTGTTACAAAATACACACACACACAGATGTCTGTATAAATATATTATATGTAATATATTAACATAAAACATTTATATACAAATATATATACATATATAGAAAGAGAGAGAACAGTTATTAAAAATTATTTATAATTCAAAATTAACTTAGTTTTGCAGACATACTAAATTTAGTATTTTAATTTGTATATATTAAAATCTAGAATCATAAAATAGAGCTGAACTGTCCATCCTAAGGTTAAGTCCAAGGGAGAGGTTAGCATTAGCATTTATCAGATGACTTATACTAGGATCCTTGTAGAGGTTCGTGGATTGTTCGAGATGTTGGAATCTGAAGAGAGATTCAAGATTTGTTTGAGTGATGAGGACTTATGTGTTGAGATGCTAAACGTGACCTCATTACCGGTAATGGTAGAAAATAGAGTGGGACACATAACCTAGGGTTAAGGTAACCCATGACAGGGTATGTCAAATCCATATATAGAGAAGCATATCGATGTTGTGCATGGGAGTTGATGGTACTTGGTCCACGTGGTTCATACCAATGTTCGTGCATGGGCTAGTTGTGTTTACCTTAATGGTATATTTTATCTGGAGATATACAACACTCAGAAGGTATTTTTTCACCCTTGTCAGGAGGCTGGCCTCAATATATCTGGGGATGTCTCCAATGAAAATCCATATACGTGCATACCTTAGTGGTTTTGATTGTACTTCTAATATTGTTATGTCATGAGATGTAAGCGACACATCTATTTTCTAATTTATATTCTTCACCATAAACATGATCTATTATATCACCTTATGTACTTATTAGATGGGTGGTTCTTTTGAGGAGATACTTGTTTTCGAACGACCTCAAAAATACTATTATATGTTGTACATATATTTACTGAGTTTCTCGCACCATACTTTTATCTAACTCATAGTTATATATTTCCTTTATTTCCATGGGTACTCTTTCGAGTGGTCGGGAAAAGGTAGGTTTTCGTGGATGTTCTTTAGAGCTTTATGCTTCAATTGTACAATTGAAGCAACATGTTAAGCTCTGTTGCGTCGTCTTCATTTCTTCTGTTGTACAACCGAAGCAACAGGGTAAACAACCGAAGCAAATCACCTATTTTATAGTAGTGAAACACAAGGAGTAGTCACTATCAATCCACCTGTCATAGACTTTGTTAAGCTTATAGAGATTTTTAGAGTATGGGTCGAAAGCTATATGTAGGGACTGAGCCTTTTATGGACACATAGATGTGGTTACGCACATGTGAGCAAATCTTTTGAAAGATGGGATTAGACGATACAAGTAATAGACAACTTTCTTCTTGGCACTTGTAAGGAGAGGCTTTGAACTAGTGAGATAAACTAGTATATGAATCAATGAGGAGAAAATAACTTGGGACAATTTCAAAAAAGCGTATTGAAGCTAAGTTCTTGTCAGTGCACGAGGAAGGAGTTCGGTTAGAATAGTGTATTCATCTATAATAAGGAGAAATGTCTATGAAAGAGTATGTGAATCAAATCAACGAATTTTCTAAATTTGGATTCAATCTCATAAACCCTTTGGCGAAAAAAGCTTTAAAGTTTGCCGAGGAGCTACGACAACAACTTCAGGATTTGGCTCTTAGTCAAATTTTCGTAGGTGCTACATATGGGTGTTTAGTGGAGATGACATTATTAAATACTATTTCCAAAGAAATTATCAAGAAAGAGCCAAAGAAAGAAGGAGATAGTGAGAGTCATCCTAGAAAATGCAAAGAAGGGGGTCAAGATAGAGCAAGGAAAGATTAAAAAGCAAAAGATAACTTATAGAGAATACCAAGAAGGGACATATAGCCAATAATTGTAGAGCGATCATAAGAAAGATAAAATGCTACAACTGCAACCAGTTTAGAAATATGAAGTGTCGGTGCTTGGCTTTAGGTAAGGGTGGACAAGTGGACAAGTGGTATAAGCTTATGCACTCGAGATTATTCCTAGTGCCAGCAGAATACTAGTAGAGGTGATAAGGAAAAGAAATTCGTTATGGAAGACATACTATTTTTTCTTATTTACTTATTTGATATGGGGGCATCACATGCCTTTATATCTAGTAAATTGGTTGATGGTTTTCAGTTGGAGACTCGTGTTGTACTTGATTCTATAGTAATGTCAAATACTATTAGGGATGGACCTACCTATCTATGATTTTTCATGGGTTAAAATTATTTGTATTTAGTGTGGAATTCCTTTTCCATGCTTGCATACTTGGTTTTCAGGGTATGGACTAATATTGGCAATGGGTTTGATCTCCTGTTATAGATTAGTGTTGTACTATGATAGTATAATGATTTTGATAAGGAGTATTGGAGGGTGTGACTTAGACGTATATTTTGAGCCTGGTAGCTCTATGATATTAAGTTACTTGTATTCGCTATGCCTATCACAAGATGATTTAGCTTCCGTCCCAATTGTTAAGGAATTCTCGGATGTAGGGAAGTTTCTGGTCTACTGCCCTGAAGAGAAATTAAATTTCATATTGACCTTAAGAAGGATGCTAGGCCTGCTGTTATGCCATTTAGGGACATAGCTTCTAAATAAATAAGAGAGTTAGATAAACATGTTTCTAAATTATTATAGAAAGGTTTTATCCGTAAAGTATTTTAGAGTGGGGAGCATCCGTGGTTTTTGCTACTAATTCAGATGGTTCTTTTTGTTTGCGCATCGATTATCGAGAGTTGAATAATCCAACAAAACAAAATCGCTACCCATTGCCTCATACATATGATTTATTTAATCAGTCAGTAGGAGTAAAGATATTTTGTCAGCTTGACTTGGTCATTGGTTTTCATTAGTTGAGAGTGGCAAGTTATAGTACTGCCAGGGCTGCTTTTCATATACCAGTTGGACTAATTGAGTGGTTAGGCATGCCAATTGGACTGGCCAATGCTCCAACTTATTTTGTTGATTTGACAAGTAGAGTTTTCAAGGAGAAGTGAAATAAGTTCGTGATTGTTTTTGTCACATGCTTGTTTATTCAAAGAGTGAGTAAAATCATAAAAACACTTAAGGATTGTACTTGATGTATGTAGGAGACATCAATTAAAGGTGAAATCCTCCAAGTGTCATTTTCAAAGAAGAGAGATTTTTTTTCTTGGGTATGTAGTTTTCGAGCATGGACTATCTATTGATCCAATCAAAGTGGCGACAGTGCAGGATTGGTGTGTACCGAAGAATGCTATGAAGTTTCAGAGCTTTCTAGGTTTGGGAGGCTATTATAGGAAGTTCATTGAGGGCTTTGGCAAAGTTTCAGCACCATTGGATCAACATATTAAAAAGAATTAGGTTTACTCGTAGAATGCG
Source organism: Allium cepa (assembly GCA_030765085.1). Lineage (NCBI taxonomy): Eukaryota > Viridiplantae > Streptophyta > Magnoliopsida > Asparagales > Amaryllidaceae > Allium > Allium cepa. The sequence goes on from CM060932.1 coordinate 996,732,140, forward strand.
GATGTGAGCTCGCATTTGTTAGATTGAAAGAGTTATTGATTAGTGAACCTATATTGATGATTCCAGATAGCACTACGCCTTTCACACTTTATATCAGTGCTTGGATGTAGCATCGATGTGGGAAGGCGGAGTAATAGCATATGTCAGTAGATTATTGAAAGCCCAGGAGAAGAATTTTCCAGCCTATAATCTTGGGCTGACAACAATTGTTTTTGCCCTTACGTCTTGGTGACATTATCTATTAGGGGTATAATACCCAGGATTTTTAATAAAAATAATTAATTAATTTAAAAACGTCACTTTGGTTTCATAAAACATAAAAACATAATTTTTACAAATGAAGAAATTTGGAAAATTCGACTTTTCCATTCTGTCAAGTAGATTTTCTACTTATGTAACGACCCAGAATTTCTGTCATTTGAAATTCATATATTTATTGATTTTTAAATATTAATAAGTAAAATTTGTAAGTCGAATAAATTTTATTTCGAATATCTAAATTTAATTAGATAATTAAATCGATAATTTAATATTTGAAATTACAGAAATAAATGGAAATTGGGTTTAATGTGATTAAAAATGATTTATAAAGTTATATAAAATCATATCGGAGTTAGAACGATGTTATAGAACTTTTGCAATTGAATTAAAAGTTAATCTGTGAAAATTGAATATTTTAATATTTAATTAACGAGTAAAAACAGCCATTTTTCAAAAAGTCTTGGATTTTGACAAAACCAGTTTCATCGGATCCGTAACGTTATATTATTGTATGGTTTCAAATTTCATGTCAATCGGATTTACAGTTTGTCCGGGGCAAGCTAAAACGCGTAGAAATCGGTTTGAGTGAATTTTAAATTTAAATAATTCAATTCGAAAACTTATCTTCCAAATTTTGATCGAATTGGCACCCGATATATATTCCATTGCATTCGGAATAGGGGTAAAACATTATGAACGTCAGGCGGCACGCTTCGTTTGGAGTTCGGAAAATTTTTGGGTGAATAGTGTCGCGAAAATTTCTATAAAAGCCCTCCACTTTTTTCTTTTTTCAAAAACCCTAAGCAACTAGGTCTAGCTGCCATCTTCTATAATCATTGGCTAAAAATTTCAACTCTTCCTCCCTCATTTTCTTTAAATCCATAAACATTTACGACAAACATTCAACTACAAACTTGTAGAGCTCGGCACGATCGACATATCCAACGGTTGTGATCGGAAACGGAGCTACGGATTGGAGGCAATCGACGTTTGAACGGCCGAAATTCATGCGCGTTTATTGAGGAGGATGGATGACCGAGCTTCAGGGTGTTGCAGCCGAAGGTGGCACGCGTAGGGGGCTTCGACGTGGAAGTGTCAGATCGTTTTCAGGTTGCTTATAGGAGTCACGAAAATTTGATGATAAAGGCGGCCGATGGGTTGAAGACGCGTTCGTATACACTGGGGATGGAAGAAGAAGATTCACGGCCGAGATTCAAGGGTTTGGAACGTGTGGCCTAGATTTTAAAAGGTTTAAAAAGAAAAAGAAAATAGTTAATTAGTTTATATTATAATTCGTTCAAACTTTGTAACGACATATCTCATTCGAGGTCCATTTTGGACGAAATGAATAGCGTTGGCTTCGTATTGACGAACACTATGCGATGGAGCTGGATTGGGGTTGATTGGAGCTAGTGAAAATTTTGGGTAAAATTAAACGCGCGTTTAATTTTATTCGAAATAAAACACTGCAACTGTTATTGGAAACAAGGTGAGAACTTCTTGCTCAATCGAATTTGTTTCGATCTAAATTTTAAATAGTTAGATTTAAAATTTCTTGATCGTGTGATTGAATGATAAATTGCTATCTATTGTATTTAAATAGACCCTATACGTCGTATATTAAGCTGATGTTATTTATTAAACACATATACCGCGATAATTCCATCTTGAAGTGGAATTGGTATTATATATGTACTTGGAGTTGATTTTCCCGCATTATATAGCGGATGAGACCCTATTGCGCCGCATAATAGCGGATAAGATTTCATATGAACCCATATACCGCGATATTCCGTCTTGAAACGAGATTGGTATTGTGATAACGTCTGTGGATGCAGGGAAACAGGTTGGAGGGATCCAACTGGATTCCTCAACCGTATTGATTTATTTACAAATATTATGATATATTCTGTTATCATATGATATATGATGTTTTTGGATGCCGTGATTGTTATATTTAGTGATGTTGTAGCATTGGGCCTATTTTGGAAAATTAAAAGTGTTAAAGTGATGATTTTCAAATTTAAAAGGATTTTAAAGTGATTTTTGAAAGTATACGTTTTATTGAATTTTGGAATTGATTCATTTTAAATAAATAAACGTTATAATTTTAATGTTATAAAAATTATGATTTTTGAGAAATATAGTTGAAATTTGATTTTTTGAAATATGGAGTTAATGAATTTTATAAAATAGTTTAAATTGAGATTTTTGAAATTATTATAAACGGTTTATATAAAAGATTTATAAAATTGATATTTATAAATTAAAATACTGGAATTATAAAACGAGTTTTTATAAGTGTTATAATGAAATATAAATGGATTTCATAAGTGAATGAAATTTATAGATTTATAAATTGTGAAGTTATAAAATGAATAGATTTTGTAAAATAAAAGATTTATAAGTAATCAACTTATAAATTGGATTTTGGCATTTAAATGAGATTTGAATAGAATTTGTAAATTGAGGGATTTTATAAGTTGAAGTTTTATAAAAATATATAGATGTGAGTTTATAAACATTGTTTTATAAATCCGAAATCGACTTATTTTGATAAGTTAATTATAATTGCTTATTAAAGGAGATATATCCATGATTTTGGACAGTGGATAATCCTTTAAATAAAATATACATAAGTGTGGAATTTGGTAAACGATTTATATTCATGATTTTGGACAGTGAATAATATATTAAAGAAATGTTTTAGGAAGTGATCTTTTTAAATAGAATTAAAACGATTTGAAGTTGTTTTAAAATGTGTTCAGGATCGAAACCATAGATTTCAACATTCATTGTTGAAATAGAAGTTTTCGAGAAATAAGGAAAATATGAACTATAACACTATTGTTATAGTAAATGATTTTCGAAAGGAAATGTTTTATATAGTATTGGGATTTATCTATCTATCTAAATTTCGAATCCCTATACTAGTGATTTTGGGTTGTCGTAACGATGTTTTACGCAACATTCGTTTTGACTCAAATGAATGTGTTTAAGAGAACGTTTTTCTTAAAGAATAAAATATATACTTAATCTTGTTTTAAGTATATTGAATATTTTATAATTAATGAAAATAAATAGATTTGTGAATTACTTTTATTAAATAAGTATGGGAATGTTTTCCAGTATGAAGTGAAATGTTTTGATATTATATCTTTTAAAGATAAATTGAAAGTGAATATTTGAAGTCGATTTGAAAATCACATATCAATGGATATTTGGAAATTTAAATTCACATGGAATTTATAAAGGAAAGGGAAATTTGTTTAAAAATAAACATTGATTTATTTTTAAAGTGTGGGAAAATATATCTTGTAAGGGTATTTTTGGAAATTAAATAATTTGGGAAATTATTTGGAATCTGGTGATGTTGTGCATATCTATTTGATAGTTAAATAACCGACTATCAATATTTACCTTTTAATGGGTATTTGTTGTGATTTGCTTGAATTTGAATGCTACACTTATTTTAAAATAAGCGCTCGTTATTCGGTTTAGCCGGGAGAGGACCTTTGGGTCATAAATCCCATTCCGAATAGTGATGTCGTAATGGATAGCATTTGAAGACCGGTGTTGAAGACCAGATATTTTCGAAAATGGAAGGATTACCGTCGAATGACTCTGCATCGGCTGATCTCCGATATAGAGATTTTATCACCCTTTGTGATGGGAAGTCCGGAGGTGATTAGTAAATATCCGGATTGCAAGGGCTTCTTTTGGAAGTTCCTTCGGTTCTGTTTGATCCCGGAACGGACCTGTATGGATGTGTGTCTGACGTTACAAATTGAGATGTAAAGATGGTTTCTATCAAATATATTTCTGATGGTCGTGGAGAATTTATTCTCTTAGTTTAACACCCTTCTCTGAGAGGTACGAGCTCAGAGGTTATGTAGTTGATGGTTACTAGTGATATATTTCCAATTTGGTAACGTGACATGCTGAGTGCTGCTGATCATTTGTTGATCAAAGCGTGACTTTTATGAAAAGCGTAGCTTCGTGGACGAGACTTCATCGAACCTCACACCCCAGAAATGGTCAAAACAAGAAAGATGCGGTAAGGTTATTTGGGGATCGCCCCCCCATGGCGTATGTACATTTCCTTCTGGATGGAGGTGGTGTTATGGTATGGAGCCCCGATACTTAACCTATGTTGTTGCTGCAAACTTATTATTTATGGTTGTTGGTGAATCCCGGGATTTAGGTCGGTTACGACCGGGGGATGGCATATTCGTGTCAGTTGTTACCCAGCTAGGGGTAACCCGGCCTTGTGTTGGCAGAGATCCGGTTAGATTCTCGGGGCGTCTTTCCAGAGGCGTTTGCATGTGGCAATGGAAAGTTCCTTGGCCTGACCATTTGTTGGAAAATCCAAAGAAACAATACGAACCTTGTACGGGTTTAGTTATATAACCTGCCATGGAATGTGGCGGTAACCTGCTATTGAACATGATAGCTATAGCAGGCATACGATAATGGTCGTATGTTGGCTATGATTTATATCATACTTTCGAAATGTTTTACCTACACTTTGCACTTATAGTAATAATATCAAAGAAAATTTCTCGTATCAAGCATGTTTGACTATCATAAGGAGAAATCTCCTCCGATTCTGCGTTTGTATTGTGTGTGTGTGCGGGAGGCCTTATGGTAGTCTCATTTTTCTAAAAAGCATTTGCGGATCTATTTAAAATATTTCTTTCTTTGTTTTTAAAGAATAACTGTTTTAAGTTCTCACACCAGTCCCATGACTGACCTGGAGTTTATTGTTTCCTTCCTAAACTCTGGGTGCCCACCAATTTCCACACGAGCAGTCTAGAGTCAGGTTATCAGGTTATACTGGAACTCAGGAGTTGCTGTAAAGATCTGGGGGCAAGCTGGATGGCATGGCGTATCAACTAGTATATAGTATTTCTTTTCTGCTGTTTGTTTTCGTAAACTCTGATAATGTAATGTAATGTGATGTAATGTAATAACTGATATAGTTCTTTTGATTTGAAGATTATTCATTTATCTATTATATGTTGTTCCGCTGCGATTGTGAGATTCTGATATTGTTTCTGTTGCTTTTTCTTTCTTCTTCTATCTTCTACCTCTTCTTTAACCCTAACGGTATGATTTTCCGGTCTTCGATTGCTCGGCAGTTGATATAGTGGACGTATTAATGTCGATTTTCGTGAGTCGAAAATCCTTACCGTTACATTTGGTATAAAAGCATATGGTTAAATGACAACCTTGGCTCTGTTGGGAATTACTCATTAGAGATAGAGTCAGTAGTACTCTAGAATGAGTGTGAGTGTAATAATAGATATGAGCGCGTATTTGTTAGTGAATATGAAATTGTTTTATATTGTGTTGACTTATCGGTTGATTGTTTATAGATTCTGGTCGATGTAGTCTAGCTAACTGTCGTCGATAGGGGTTTCTAAACTCTTAAACAAGATAAACCAACATAGTATCATTTTAAATTGGGTAAATGAATTAATTTTACCTTGATTATATTTTATATATAAAGAAATAATTTTTCAAAATTATTAAGGTGTATATACATTGATTGTTTGGTTGTTGAAAATGTAAGAATATATATAAGTTAATTATAAGATGTTTGAATAATCTAATTAAAAGAATAAATTTTATAAGCAAATGAATTATTAAGATGGAATTATAATTAATATGATTTACAATTGTGAAATAATATTATATATACAATAAGTGAAATTTTATAATAAAAGACTTATAAATGTGATTTATGAATAAAATGAAATTTTTTGAAAGAATATTAAGCACTGAATTCACTACTGTTACTGGAAAATAATAAGGGTGATGACTGCAGCATCATCAGTATCATTTTCAAGTTTCTATGTGATGGATTTGCTACCATAGTAAATTGAAAAATTGAAGTTTAGTTGTGATAAACAAATTTGAAAATTAAAAATTCAAAGTGAAATTGATGAATATAAGTGAAACGAGTTTTGAACTTATAATATGAAATAATAAAGATTTTACTTTGGTAAGGTTAAGTAGAATTTACTTTAGAATTGGAATCTGAATTGGATTTATAGGTGGAAATTTAAGTTAAGTTAAACAAATAATGTTAGAAATGGAATATAACTTAAGTAACGTTGAATGAAGTTGATTTTGGTATCGAAATAAATTAATAAAGTGAATTAAATAGATGTGAACTTGAGTTATATAAATGAAATTCAACTTTATATGGTAAAATGAATTAGCAATTGAATTAATGAATGAGTTGAATGTAAATCAATTGAATGTAAATGAATTGATATGAAATAATGAATGTAAGTGTTAATTCGTTAAAGATAATTAAAAGTGATGAACCAAATTGAATGAATGTAAGCAAAGTAAAGAAATTTGGTAATGTTGGATATCATTGTTTGTTTGATGATGGTTAGATTTAAAATTGTTTGTTTGATGATGGTTAGTTGATAGTATAGAATTCCATATGAAATTCAATAAATGAAAATGAAAGCTATAAATCATTGAATTCAAATTGGAAGTAAGTAAATCTAAATAGAATTGAATATGATTTAATTTGAAAGTGAATGCAAACTAATTGAAATTGAATATGAATGAATGCTAGTAAAAACATCCAATGTTAATAAATCAAATGTGATTAATTGAAAAGCCAATTCAATGAATATTAGTGAAAAAAAATGAATGTATATTGATTCGATTATGGATTTGTTGGACAGAGATTGATTGTTGGATGTTAGTTGGATGATAGTTGTTTAATGGTGGGATTTATTGCTTTTGATTGCATTTGCTATATTGGCATATGTAGTTGTTACGGTGACATATGTTGTATATTGATATTACTTTCATATATACATGTTTCTCATGGTTTGTAGAGTGTTTAGTAGGTGTGGATTGCGCTTACTTTGCATTTGGAGCTCACTTTCGCGCTATATTAGCCGTATATGCTCGCTAATAATATATAAGGTACATATCTCAGATTACATATCGTACTTTTACACTTTTTCCCCTACGAGATGCCTCATTACTTTGATGAGATGTATATTTGTGATATATATATTGCCATTTTTTTCTTCAGATGGAGCCGCGCAAAGAAGACGCTGGCGAATTTTTTTGAAAATTTAAGGCGTTAGAATATTTTTGAGAAAATTGGAATTTTTTTGAAAACTATAGCTTTGATTTTGGAGCGAAAAGTTAAACGATATAGTTGGTTCCGAAAAGATAACTACATATGATTTGAAAACTTAGTAAAGTTATTGTAAGAAATTTAACTATGAATTTTGCAAAAGTTAAAATGTTTAAATGAATTTGAAAAGTTAATGGATTCTGTAACTCTTTTTCTTACTTGGTAATTTCGAGGACGAAATTCTTTTAAGGGGAAGAGTTTGTAACGACCCAGAATTTCAATCATTTGAAATTCGTATATTTAATTGATTTTTAAATATTAATAAGTAAAAAATTTAAGTTGAATAAATTTTATTTCAAATATCTAAATTTAATTGGATAATTAAATCAATAATTTAATATTTGAAATTACAGAAATAAATGGAAATTGGGTTTAATGTGATTAAAAATGATTTATAAAGTTGTATAAAACCATATTGGAGTTAGAACGATGTTATAGAACTTTTACAATTGAATTAAAAGTTAATCTGTGAAAATTGAATATTTAATATTTAACTTACGAGTAAAAATAGCCATTTTTCAAACAGTCTTGGATTTTAATGAAACCAGTTTCATCGGATCCGTAATGTTATATTATAGTATGGTTTCAAATTTCGTGTCAATCGGATTTACGGTTTGTCCGGGGCAAGCTGAAATGCGTAGAAATCGGTTTGAGTGAATTTTAAATTTAAATAATTCGATTCGAAAACTTATCTTCTAAATTTTGATTGAATTGGCTCCCGATATATATTCCATTGCGTTCGGAATGGGCGTAAAACATTATGAACGCTAGGCGGCACGCTTCGTTTGGAGTTCGGAAATTTTTTGGGTGAATAGTTTCGCGAGAATTTCTATAAAAGCCCTCCACTTTTTTCTTTTTTCAGAAACCCTAAGCAACTAGGTCTAGCCACCACCTTCTATAATCAATGGCCGACAATTTCAACCCTTCCTCCCTCATTTTCTTTAAATCTGTAAACATGTACGACAAACGTTCAACTACAAACTTGTAGAGCTCGGCACGATCGAGATATTCAAAGGTTGTGATCGGAAACGGAGCTAAGGATTGGAGGTAATCGACGTTTGAACGGCCGAACTTCGTGCGCGTTTATTGAGGAGGATGGACAACCGAGCTTCAGGGTGTTGCAGCCGAAGGTGGCACGCGTAGGGGGCTTCGACGTGGAAGTGTCAGATCGTCTTTAGGTTGCTTATAGGAGTTGCGAAAATTTGATGATAAAGGCGGCCGATGGGTTGAAGACGCGTTCGTATACACTGGAGATGGAAGAAGAAGATTCGCAGCCGAGATTCAAGGGTTTGGAATGTGCGGCCTAGATTTGAAAAGGTTTAAAAAGAAAAAGAAAATAGTTAATTAGTTTATATTATAATTCGTTCAAACTTTGTAACGCCACATCTTATTCATACGAGGTCTGTTTTGGACGAAACGAATTTCGTTGGCTTTGTATTGATGAACACTACGCAATGGAGCTGGATTGTGGTTGATTGAAGCTAGTGAAAATTTTGGGTAAAATTAAACACGCGTTTAAATTTATTCGAAATAAAACACCGCAACTGTTATTGGAAACAAGGTGAGAACTTCTCACTCAATCGAATTTGTTTCGATTTAAATTTTAAATAGTTAGATTTAAAATTGCTTGATTGTCTGATTGAATGATAAATTGCTATCTATTGTATTGAAATAGACCCTATACGCCGTATATTAAGCGGATGTTATTTATTAAACACATATACCGCGATAATTCCATCTTGAAGTGGAATTGGTATTATATATGTACTTGGAGTTGATTTTCCCGCATTATATAGCGGATGAGACCCTATTGCGCCGCATAATAGCGGGTAATATTTCATATGAACCCATATACCGCGATATTCCGACTCGAAACGAGATTGGCATTGTGCTAACATCTGTGGATGCAGATAAACAGGTTGGAGGGTCCAACTGGATTCCTCAACCGTATTGATTTATTTACGGATATTGTGATATATTCTGTTATCATATGATATATGATGTTTTTGGATGTCGTGATTGTTATATTTAGTGCTGTTGCAGCATTGGGCCTATTTTGGAAAATTAAAAGTGTCAAAGTGATGATTTTCAAATTTAAAAGGATTTTAAAGTGATTTTTGAAAGTATACGTTTTATTGAATTTTGGAATTGATTCATTTTAAATAAATAAACGTTATAATTTTAATGTTATAAAAATTATGATTTCTGAGAAATGTAGTTGAAAATTGATTTTTTGAAATATGGAGTTAACGAATTTTATAAAATAGTTTAAATTGAGATTTTTGAAATTATTATAAACGGTTTATATAAAAGATTTATAAAATTGATATTTATAAATTAAAATATTAGAATTATAAAACGAGTTTTTATAAGTGTTAAAATGAAATATAAATGGATTTCATAAGTGAATGAAATTTATAGATTTATAAATTGTGAAGTTATAAAATGAATAGATTTTGTAAAATAAAAGATTTATAAGTAATCAACTTATAAATTGGATTTTGGCATTTAAATGAGATTTGAATAGAATTTGTAAATTGAGGGATTTTATAAGTTGAAGTTTTATAAAAATATATAGATGTGAATTTATAAATATTGTTTTATAAATCCGAAATCGACTTATTTTGATAAGTTAATTATTATAGCTTATTAAAGGAGATATATCCACGATTTTGGACAGTGGATAATCCTTTAAATAAAATATGTAGAAGTATTTAATTTGGTAAACGATTTATATTCACGATTTTGGACAGTGAATAATATATTAAAGAAATGTTTTAGGAAGTGATCTTTTTGAATAGAATTAAAACGATTTGAAGTTGTTTAAAAACGTGTTAAGGATCAAAACCATAGATTTCAACATTCATTGTTGAAATAGACGTTTTCGAGAAATAAGGAAAAGATGAACTATAACACTGTTGTTATAGTAAATGATTTTCGAAAGGAAATGTTTTATATAGTATTGGGATTTATCTATCTATCTAAATTTCGAATCCCTATAGTAGTGATTTTGGGTTGTCGTAACGATGTTTTACGCAACATTCGTTTTGACTCAAATGAATGTGTTTAAGAGAACGTTTTCCTTAAAGAATAAAATATATACTTAATCGTGTTTTAAGTATATTGAAATTTTCTAAGTATTGAAAATAAATAGATTTGTGAATTACTTATTATTAAATAAGTATGGGAATGTTTTCCAATATGAAGTGAAATGTTTTGAGATTATATCTTTTAAAGATAAATTGAAAGTGAATATTTGAAGTCGATTTGAAAATCATATATCAATGGATATTTGGAAATTTAAATTCACATGGAATTTATAAAGGAAAGGAAAATTTGTTTAAAAATAAACATTGATTTATTTTTAAAGTGTGGGAAAATATATCTTGTAAGGATATTTTTGGAAATTAAATAATTTGGGAAATTATTTGGAATCTGGTGATGTTGTGCATATCTATTTGATAGTTAAATAACCGACTATCAATATTTACCTTTTAATGAGTATTTGTTGTGAATTGCTTGAATTTGAATGCTACACTTATTTTAAAATAAGCGCTCGTTATTCGGTTTAGCCGGGAGAGGACCTTTGGGTCATAAATCCCATTTCGAATAGTGATATGTCGTAATGGATAGCATTTGAAGACCGGTGTTGAAGACCGGATATTTTCGAAAACGGAAGGATTACCGTCGAACGACTCTGCATCGACCGATCTCCGATATAGAGATTTTATCACCCTTTGTGATGGGATGTCCGAACGTGATTAGTGAATATCCGGATTGCAAAGGCTTCTTTTGGAAGTGCCTTCAGTTCCGTTCGATCCCTAACGGACTTGTATGGATGTGTCTCTGACGTTACAATTTGAGATGTAAAGCTGGTTTCTATCAAATAAATTTCTGATGGTGGCGGAGAATTTATTCTCTTAGCTTAACACCCTTCTCCGAGACGTACGATCTCAGAGGTTTTGTAGTTGATGGTTACTAGTGATATATTCCCAATTTGGTGATGTTGCATGATGAGTGCTGCTGATCATTTGTTGATCAAAGCGTGGCTTTATGAAAAGCGTAGCTTCGTGGACGAGACTTCGTCGAACCTCACACCCCGGAAATGGTCAAAACAGGAAAGACGCGGCAAAGTTATTTGGGGATCGCGCCCCCATGGGGTATGTACATTTCCTTCTGGATAGAGGTGGTATTATGGTATGGAGCCCTAATACTTAACCTATGTTGTTGCTGCAAACTTATTATTTGTGTTTGTTGGTGAATCCAGGGATTTAGGTCGGTTATGACCGGGGGATGGCATATTCATGTCAGTTGTTACCCAGCTAGGGGTAACCCGGCCTTGTATTGGCAGAGATCCGGTTAGGTTCTCGGGGCGTCTTTCCAGAGGCGTTTCCATGTTGCAATGGGAAGTTCCTTGGCCTGACCATTTGTTGGAAAATCCAAAGAAACAATACGAACCTTGTATGGTTTTAGTTGTATAACCTGCCATGGAATGTGGCGGTAACCTACTATTGAACATTGTAGCTATAGTAGGCATACGATAATGGTCGTATGTTGGCTACAATCTATATCATACTTTCGAAATGTTTTACCTACACTTTGCACTCATAGTAATAATATCAAAGAAAATTTCTCGTATCAAGCATGTTTGACTATCATAAGGAGAAATCTCCTCTGATTCTGCGTTTGCATTGTGTGTGTGTGGGGGAGGCTTATGGTAGTCTCATTTTCTAAAAAGCATTGCGGATCTATTTAAAATATTTCTTTGTTTGTTTTTAAAGAATAACTGTTTTAAGTTCTCACACCAGTCCCATGACTGACCTGGAGTTTACTGTTTCCTTCCTAAACTCTGGGTGCCCACCAATTTCCACACGGGCAGTCTAGAGTCAGGTTATCAGGTTATTCTGGAACTCAGGAGTTGCTGTAAAGATCTGGAGGCAAGCTGGATGGCATGGCGTATCAACTAGTATATAGTATTTCTTTTCCGCCGTTTGTTGTTGTAAACTCTGATGATGTAATGTGATGTAATAAATGATATAGTTCTTTTGATTTAAAGATTATTCATTTATCTATTATATGTTGTTCTGCTGCGATTGTGAGATTCTGATATTGTTTCTGTTGTTTTTTCTTTCTTCTTCTATCTTCTACCTCTTCTTTAACCCTAACGGTATGGTTTTCCGGCCTTCGATTGCTTGGCAGTTGATACAGTGGACGTATTAATGTCGACTTTCATGAGTCGAAAATCCTTACTGTTACAACTTAAATGCATATAAAACGCCAGAAATGGACACCGAATGAAGGATATACGGATTGTTTGTCGTAATGTGCATTTCGAGGCAAAACGAGTTTGAAACCCGAGGGATTTTTTTTCCAATATAAGGACAAGTTATAACCTTAATTCACTCCAACCTCATCCTTCTTTATTTTGTAGCCATCACTAAGCCCTAGACCTAAAACTCCATTCATTATCTTCTTCTCTTCTTCAAATGTAAACAAAAAATTCTATAATAAAGTATAAAATAAAATACTAAAGAAAAGAGAATCTAATTCAAACCTTAGGAAAATGGATAGAGGAAGAGAGGTCCAATATTCACATTAAATCAGAGACAGGAAATTGGAGATTTCTACTAAAAATGAACCAAAACAACGAATTAATGTGAGTGAGATTATCTATAAAATGGTTATGTTATTATATAAGCATTAAATCTTATTTATGCATTTATTAGGGTTTTTGAATATGATTTAGAAACGAATTTAATATGTTTAGTTAATGATTTATATGAATTGGATAGTTTTGAAAACCCTAGAGCATGATATTGGTAATAGAAATTGGTATGAGCTGGGGGAGGTAGATCAAATAATAAATCAACCTTAAAACCATTTAACATGATTTTATGTGATAGAATGGATTTATTTAAGATGAATAAAAGTGAATTTCATGTATGCATATATCAAAGAATAGTTTATATGGTCAAGGTTATAAATTACACCTGAGTTATAATTAGAACAAATGAAGTCGATCATTTGAACATATTAAAAGATGATGTTGGATATGAATAAATGTTAAAAATGCATTTTTACTAAATTATGGTTTGTATTCAAAGTCCAAATAAGATTTAGTGATAAACGATCAAAATCGGATAAAAATAACCAGTAAAAATGCTAAAAAAACTCAATATCAGCCAAACGCTCATCTAACCATGTTTGAACAGTCGACTAGTTGGCCTCTAAAAAACCCTAAGAAACGTTGAGTTTAAGGCTAGGAAAACTTGTACTTTTCCAGGGTCAAACAATCGGTTGGTAAAGGTCATCGGTGGACTGTATGACCAAGCAGTTGACTAACTAGAAGTCATCAATCTACTGAACGTTCAAGAACTTGAATGATGATGTTTATTCTGCCTACTTGTGTTTTGTTGAAAAAATTATTAATCAATAAATGGTCGACATATTGAGTTTGAATAGTCTACAGACCGCTTGTAGGTTTTCTAAGTTGAACTTGAACGTTCTAAAGTTCACGTAGCATTTCGATGTTGTATAACATAGCACTTAACGCAAGGTGCGATTGTGGTACAATTAAATTACTCCTATTGTTACTGTTAGCAACACTGTTGCACATTTCATACTTTTATTATGCAAATCATTGGAAGAATAGGGGTATCCATATTCGTAGGATCTATGTTGTTCAGCTGATGTACCTATGGAGTAATAAATAAGTTATTCGATCTTTGTATGTTGCTAATTGAATGATATGGAGCATAGGATACGTTAACCACCGAGATTGCATATTCGATATTTTGACAGGTAGCTTATTAGTTAGAATGTGTACTTAGTGTATGATCTTGGTGGTTCACCATTGAGATTGTCTTCTCAATGTATCGTTAGGCAGTATACCATCGGGATTGTAGATGTATTGTATGGATGGTATATTTTCAAGACTGTATACATGATGTATTATTAGTTTTATCCTGTTTCGGGATGCCCACCTTTTGGTGGAGTCCATGTGCATTGCTATCAAATTTTATGCGTGTTATAGTTTATTACCCTATATTTCATTGGTTGGTTAATGTGTTAGATGGTGTACATGTGCAGATAGACACCATTGGTTTGTGTACATATAAATGATAATCTATCTTCCTGTTAGAACCATTCCAATAGCGATACTTCTTACTCACCAGACATAAGTCCGACCCTCTTTATGTTTCCCTCTTTATACCTACTTAAAGGTTAGTAGGATAATAAGACGGTGTGGTGGAAGGAATAAAATATAAATATCGAAATAAAAAAAATATCTCCGCTTGAATAACAGTGCTATGCAAACTATCTTAAACTAATGATCCGTCCTTCTTGGCACAACACGAGTTCTCTTTTAAGCAATAAATTAGTCTATTTGGAAGTGTGGGTTGTTACGCTTGGTATCAAACCTTAGGTTTAGAGTTCCTCGGAGATTAGGTGCAAATGAAGAGAGCACATATAAAATGCTAGTAATATTTACTATTGTCCGAGTAAAGTTGGTAATGATTCATGTTTACAAATAAGTGAAAATGAGCAATCAAACTAGAAATAGTTTTGGTAAGACGGTAGTTGAGATTCCAAGCATGAACGTTCCAGTATAGTTCCATCGGTATCTTCAGGAAAGTGGCCAGACTGAAATTAACACCAATAAAGGACTCACATCTCAAGCACCCGAGGCAATTTTTTACTCCTCCGCTTACTTTGAATTTTAGCAAATTGTGTTAGGATTTCTAGAATTTAGATGAAAATAATTATTTGGTGACTGGATCATTTGTTGAGCCTCGGGCATGGTTGAAATTTTGTAATAGAGCATTTTCTATGATGGGAATAGATGATGTCATGAAAAGGCATTTGGTTTCATGGCAGTTATAAGAGGAGACCTTGAACTAATGGGATATTATCACTGAGATAAAGAAGATCGAGATCACTTAGACTGATTTTAGAAGGCATTTTGAAGTTAAGTTTATATGTGAGGCCGAATGGGGAGTGGAACTGGAGAAGTTCATTCATTTGTAGCAAGGGGACTGTAATGTCAAAGAGCATGACAATGAGTTCAACCACCTAGCGAAGTATGGCGTAAACCTCATTAATACACTAGTGAAGCAGGAGACAAAATTTGCTAAGGGGTTGAACAAATCTTTGAGGAATATTGCTTTAAGCTATATATTTATTGGATCTACTTTTGAGAGCTAGGTAGAAATGATGTTGTTGAATTCAATTGCTAAAGAAGAGCCTAAGAAGGTAGAAACAAAGTCGGTTCAACAGAACAAAGAAATAAAGAAATAAGGATTTAAGAAATAAGGGTGAAGCAGGAGCTCAATGCAGAATAAAGAAATAAGGATTTAAGTGTAAAAGGCACAATATGAGGGGATACATGGTGTAACGACCCCCTGCTATACCTATGTATATATATTTATATATTATTGAGAACTTTATAAATAATGCCATCTAACAACATGGAGAATATACCTTGTTAAGGGAGACCAAATGTGAATATGTATTTAAACTAATACTGACACATCATACTTAATGTTTTACTAAATCTTCGGAACAAAGTTTGACATGTACATTCTTAGTATAAAGTAATAAACACATCGGTTTCTCAAAATCAGAAATAGCATATAAAACAATAGTCACAGTTCACGGCGGAATAATAAACATCATGTACATATATAAATCGTGAGTCTACAAAATATAATACAAAACCTACATAATATACATCTCGTACAAGTCACAATCTCAAAATATACATCTCATATACAAACACATAATCCTACATGAGATAAACTAAAAAGTTAAAATGGTTTATCTCCCTGCTAGCACACCCATCCAAAAGTCTACATGTCTTGTAACCAAAAAGGTCTTGGCTTGACCTGAGTATTATAAAATAAAAGGGTCACAATATCTCTAAATATCCAAAGGGTGAGAACAAGATAACACAAAAATATATGACATATAAATAAATACAAATGTCATATATATAAA
Source organism: Allium cepa (assembly GCA_030765085.1). Taxonomy (NCBI): domain Eukaryota; kingdom Viridiplantae; phylum Streptophyta; class Magnoliopsida; order Asparagales; family Amaryllidaceae; genus Allium; species Allium cepa. The sequence goes on from CM060932.1 coordinate 996,748,575, forward strand.
CAAGTCACTGGAATTATTTAACTCGAAATACATCACAAGACACAATAATACTTAAATCATGAAACATAGAATAAGTCACAAAGTCTCAGAATCCATCTCAAGGCATAGGAATGTCAAAAAACACAGAATAGTCACAAAGCCAAGAATTCCAGAAAATAATAATATATCAAAATCCAAGAAAAGCCAAATCCATACCGATCACAATGATCGTACTCATACCGATTGCACTGATTGTACTCATACCAATCGTAATGATCATACTCATACCGATCATAAGGATCGTGGAAAACATAACTCAAAATAATCCATACCAATCACAATGATCATGCTCATACCAATCGCAATGATCGTGCTCATACCAATCGCAATGGTCGTGCTCATACCAATCGCAATAATCATACTCATACCTCTTAAGGATCCATCGGCCTAAAATCCAAACATCAAAAGAGAACACACTCTAAAGTGCCAAAAACTATCACTTTTAGTAATAACGAAAGCTTAAGGAAAACGTCCCATAAGTTTTATGGAATCCAAGTATTTACTAGAAGCTAGTATGTCTCACTCATTACGAATATCACCAGAGAACCTGAACTATATATCTCTTAGGGATCTATCAGCCTACATAAATGTCGAACACCAAAAGGGAATACAACCCTAAAGCGTTAATTACTTTCCCAAGAACAATCACAAGAACTTAACAAAGCATCCACTACTATCCGGTGAAATTCAAGTATTCACAAATGGATAGTAAATTCTACTCAATCATTATATTCAACGAGTTACCATATTCGATGAAGCGATACTTGAGAGCATTTTAACCAACCAATAACATAAAGTTTATCAACAAGAAAATTCACAGAATATGGTAACTCATTGAATATAATGATTGAGTATAAATGCATCTTATCAAAAAATCCATTTTAAATACTAATCATATTTTATAATTAGTCTATCAACTAGAAATCCCTATTTTCTTATCAATTTAAAATTCTAAATTTTACAAATTCCAATGCTATGCAAATACTAATTTTTTCTCAGTTCCACAATGATTTAGAATTAATCATTCTAAAATAGATTGACTTTTATAAAAGAATACAAACTCCAAACTAATGATTTAAATTCTCCAAATAAATTCAATATTTATTTTATTTAATTAAATCAAAAATCCAAGTTGTTACATATGGCAAAGAAATTTAGAGTAAATGTTCTGAAGACTAAATGCTTCAACTATAACCATCCCGTACAGATGAAGAGGGAGTGTCTAACCGTACCAAGACTTCTATTTAACCGGTTCTACCTTATGCGCTTAATGTCGTCCATTGCTCAAGTACTGCCCATACTGTGGATATGGGAAGAAAGTCATCGTGGAATGTATGTTATCTCTTTTAGTTTATCTATTCGATCTTTATTGTATAGTGGAGCATCTAACTCATTTATTTTAGGTAAGATAATAGATGAATTACATTTAGATACCATTATACTCATATAGCTATTATAGTGTCGAATCCTAATTGAGGAAAGACCCATTTATAGTTGATTTGTAAGATTTGAGGGTATATATTTCTCGTATCGAATTTAATTGTGATGTATTTATATTAGGGTTTCTCAGGTTTTAGTTTAATTCTGGGAATGGACTGGATGTCTATGTATGGAGAAGTGTTGGATTATGATACGAAGGTTATTTGTTTAGGTAGTATAATAGGTGCAACATTGATGTTTACCGCTATCCCAATAGCTCTATATAGTTCTATCATGCCGAGTTATTTGCATTCACTAGACATGTCACACAAGAGTTCACTACAGTCCCTATTGTTTTGGGCTTTTCAGACGTTTTTTCTAAAGTTTATGGTCTTCCTCTTCATAGGCATTTTGGATTTCATATTTATTTAGAAAAAGACGCTAGACCTATTACCTTTCTACCGAGGCATATGGCTCCTAAATAAAGACGCGGGCATATAAAACAGGTGACTTAAATATTGGAAAAGGAATTTATTTGAAGCGGTGTTTGAAATTAGGAGCACTTGTTGTCTTTGCAACTAAAGCAGACGTCTCTTTAAGGCTTTGTGTCTCTATCATGAACAAAAGAAGCCGATGAAAGAGAATCATTATCCACTACCATGTATCGATGATTTGTCTAATCAGTTAGTCAGAGTAAGGATATTTTCTCAGTTGACTTAGCTATCGTATTCCATTAGTTGTGTATGTCCAAGGACGTTATTCAAAAGACCACTTTTTATACCCCTGAAGGACTTTATGAGTGGCTAGTTATTCCATTTGGAGTGGCCATGCCCTTTGGACTTTATGAGTTGTTAGTATTCCCGAAGTACAAGTGGAAGATTGATAGAGTTAAGGATATGCCCAAGGGGCAATTATGCTTTTTTTATATGTATCTAAATTTGTGACCAATCTTGTTCAAATTAAATGTGTTTTTCTTTCTATCATGTACTTGTTATACGGTGATATAGATAATTAAGTAATTAATTTATAGTATATAGATAGAAAATCCTTAAATGATATGTTATGTGATAGTAGTTACAAAGTGTTGTAATCGTGATAATTCTACCACAATGAAAATAACATTGTTTTAAATCTTCATAGGCTAAATGTTATGAGAAAGGAAATCAATTCATTTATTGAGACTAGAGTACGTAATGCTCTCTAAATATTATGTAGCATATTTCTCATGGATGTCGAAAAGGCAAAAAGGGGTTACTTATTGATAATTATTGGATAACTATAGAATGACTCACTCGGGAGTTCTCTATTGGATAATATAACAAAGGTCCAACGGCTAGTCTTGAAGTGATGATGTTATACAATTCTCTCGACTTGAGAATACTGTGGGATTCAATGTGGGGACTCCACTTTGATTATAGTTAAATCATGGCATGACGTCCATCGAATGACTATAGTTGTGGATGAGTTAAAGTGTTGGATGTAAAATAATATTCAATAGGGAATCTATCTCCTAAGTTATATGGGCTTAGTATCGTAGTCAACTGTAGTTAACTCAAAATCAAAATCTCTATCTGAGGCAGTACGGTTAATAATGATTATTATTGTTGAACCAAGGATTTTGTCTTTGGAATTACAAAGTTGAATGTGGACGATGTTAGAGTTTTGACCAAAACCAAATTCCATACATACTAGCGTGATATTGTTTCTATAACAACTTGCTCTTTGGTAGAACCCAAAAAGTCGTCTCACAACAAAGACAGACTCTCAAATACTACAAAAGATAGATCGTCGGGGTAAAATTAAAACAAAATACTAAACCAAGACATCGATAGAATCTCACAATAGAATGACAACGTATAATATACCAAACATACATGGATAGAATATAACAATATATAAGAGTCCGCACTAGCGGAAGCAACTGATAAATAAGTACGAGTACAAAAAGTCAAAATACATCAACTCCAAAATGAACGGAGTTCTAAATAAATATCTAATACAACAGTCTCTTATACAAATAACGGGTATGTCATGTACTATTAAAATATCAAGTATAATATCCTAAACATCGATGTCATGCCTCCAAAATGCTCTAGTTGTGCATCTTACTAGCGTATCCTCAAAGCATCCGACTCTCAAACTACTCAAGTGAGTACTCGAGAGTTGTCATGACAGAAGAAGACAAAAAAACGAAGATCAGACTTAAAGCCGGGTGTGAAGGAAACTATATGCAAATATTGTATATGAAAATTATATACAAATAAGTAGGTACTATTAGAGTGCAGCCGGTCCTCTCCACAATCATGGCTCTGGAATAATCCAAACTGTCCATAAACAAGTAAAATAAACAAATCCAAAAGATAGGAAATCATACCATTACTTTCTCTTCTCCTATAATAAACAAGTCAACAAAACTAACATAATGCGACTGAAATGTAACAATCATGTTATGATACGGGTGACCCAACATCTAATAGTAGGGTACTCATATAAAGTTTATCGTGAAATACAAAATGATGGTAAGTGCAGCCATAACAACAACAAACACACAACATAATAAATGAAATATAACTAAAGAATACAAATAATTGCCCATCATTACCGAGGGGTGGAGTCAACAATGAAATAAAAGGTCGATATAATTTTTCGAACTACACAGACCACGGGGTCAACCACCGAAGGTATGAAATTAATCAATTCAATCATAACACTTATCGGACGTGATCGTACGATCAATCATTGTACCGACCATGCCCGATCGTTATGGATTCCAAATCTGGATGCGCTTAAGATTCATATTCAAATCACGAGCTCCGCCTTGCATCCCTTCTCCTCGAGAAGCACAGAGCCTTCCCGAAGTCATGCTAGAATACTATAAAGAACCACGCTTGAACGGGGAAGCTATTCCTCGAAGTTTAGTCGCCTTTCAGTATTCAGTCAACTGGGGAAAATTTCAGCCGGCTGTGATCTTCTGTGTTGGGGCTTCCCCTCGACCATCATTTTTACTCATGTTTTAGTCGACTGAAGCATTCCCTCAGTCAACTAAACACTACTGTTCCCAGGCAGTGAAACTAGGACAGGGAGAAATCTCCCCTTCAGCCATCGATTCACGTGCCGTTTCTTTCGATGCTTCACATGATGAGTCACCTTGCTTCCAAAGTTTGGCTCTACCCATTAGACTTCCAATGAGGTTTATTTGTTGGCGTTTTGGAAGTGAATTCCATAAGTATTCGAAAACTAGTTTCGCCGTTAAAATTCACTCTTTGCAAGAGTAGAGTTCAATGGCGATTATGACGAACCGACTTTCTCTAACACACCAAACCCGGCGTCCTTGCCTTGTGCGTAGCTTATATGTGCATCGATACACTCATTCGTGCATATTTATGCACGTACTTTCATGCAAACACACAATAACTTCATAAGTCGCATTTTGGACTTCATCGAAGCGATTACTCGACCCGATGTACTCTTATGCAACTTAGCGCACATGATAGTCAACAAACTTTTATTCAATAATGTTTCTATATAATCAAACAACTGCAAATGCATATAAACAACCAAACGTACAACAATTCTAATTATATTCACACAATGTTTTAATTGTTATATATCTTCAAATACACGTATACGTATACGTGCCCATATTCATATACGTACATGTATATTTAAACAAGTAATTCATTTATTACTTAATCAATTCTTGCTTTTATTTACTAAATCTTATCAATAAAAGTCTAATATGGTTTCTAACCATTTTATAAAATCATACATTTATTTAATAAAATATATCATTGGCTTATGTATCAATTTTAAGCCTTTAATACTTAATTGCCTAACTTTTAATTAAGTATAATTCATATTGCTATTTTATAAAATCTCGTTTCAATTTTATAAAATCTATACTTCATTTATAAAATCATCTAACCATTTTATAAGTATTAAGTGAACTTTATTTTCTATTTTATAAAATATATATGAAATACGTTCTTTAAATATAAAATCATTTTTTATTTAAACGATATTTATAAATACTAATCTAGCTTCATATACCCTCTAATCACTTAAATGATAAGTGTAGAGTTCAAAACTTGTTAAATTAGCTTACTAACCAATTCTAAAATCACTCAAATTAGTTTAATTATAGCTAACTAACGACATGCCCTTAGTTACAGCACGTAACTAGTCTCCACTTACTAATAACACCTTATATAATCATTCAGTTAACCCTAATTTCAATTCTAGGCTTATTAACTTCCCTAAATCACTAACATAAGCTTTCAAATTAACTCTTTTTGTGTTCAGTCAAGTGGAATATGCCTATATAAGCTTAATGAAGTTATATATAACTTCCTAATCAATTCTAAATTAATCTCATAAATCATTGGGATAAATATAAATAAATTCTATAATATATGGAGAAACATTTCCATCACCTTACTAACAAGAGGAAGTAACAAGAATCATCAAAATCCTACTTTTGCTTCTTTTGACAATTTGATGAAGCTCTCTACATTGAATCGAGATCCAGTACTTTGAGAGATGGCAAGTCTTCCCCTAATTAGAATAGTAGTGATTTTTCCATGAATTTAGGAATACTCTACTTGGTTGGATATAGGGCTTAGGTTTAATGATTAGAGATAGAAAAAGAAATGAACGTGGAAATGAAAGTGAATAAGGATTATGGAGAGCATAGTTACATGTAAGCGAAGTTAGAGGAAAGTTAGTGGGCTAAGCCCAATTCTCTTCATCCGACCCTATTCATCCCAAAATTCACCGACTCTGAACATAGTCAAGTTTATACTCATTTTATTCGCATCGAAAAAGCAAACTCAACTATGGGTGTATAGAGTCCCAATTTGCTCATAGGTAAAAATCGAGTATAAGAGGTGTTCTGTTACTTAACGATTAAATATTTAAATTAATCATCTATATGTTCGATTGTTAAAATTTTGGGGCGTTACATTCTTCGTTCCTTAAAAAGAATTTCATCCCTAAAACACCCATGAATACTAAAAAGTATCAGGACTGACCAAACTTTTTGAATCTCAGTTTTCGAACATTCAAAAATCTACATTCCCTTAAGCTATCAGCATCATAGAAACTCCTAAATTAGAAGGCATCATACTTCTGGAAATATGCAATGACCTATGTCATCCCACATTCCCAAAAATTCATACATCTCTTAAGAAAGCTTCTCACCATTTAAATGCCAATCTAAGAAAATAAGCATTTAAATGGCTATCCATTTGTTCTCAAGTACCTAATTGTACTACACAAAGAGGATTGTGCACTAACACAGAATTCAAACACGTATAACCTCAGTGTTGTAACTGATACTACTACAATCATACATGAAAATTAATTAGAAAGTAAGATCAATTAAGTTAGTATCAAAATATGCCACCGGCTTTAAGTCAAAACAAATGGCAATGGACTCGTATAAATCCCACCTCGATCCCATAGTGTGCATTGATGATATGTGATCTATGCCAGATAGCAATCGCTATCACTCTATGAATCTAATTTTAAATTATGAAATTTTAACTACCATACTAGCAATCAAATATAGAAGGCAAGCAATAATCAAACAATATCAAACAACAATAAGCAATAACAAGAAACCAGCAAATCGTAGCAAGCAAGGATAAGCAACAATAACTAGCAAACAAATTATTAAACATGTAAGCAAGAACCAAAAAAATAACAATAATAAAAATCAAAAAATGAAAAATCAAACAACAACACACAATTAAAAACAGTAGCAAGCAAACATAAGCAGTAGCAAACAACAGCGAGCAACAACAAGCAAAAATAAATCATCAAGCAATAGAAGGCAATAAGCGACAAAGTGACGATCAAATCATAGCAAGCAACAATAATAAATCAACAAGCAACAATAAGCATGCAAAACAATGAAACACTTATAAGGAGTCTATAACAACTTACAGGGTAACCCTTAAGAGTCAAACGTGCATGTCAAACCATAAACTCCATTGAGTTCGTTCGACATTCAAAAGCAATAAACACCTAAATGGTGCAACTTCTTACATGAATATAATACATGAAATACTATTTCACCTTTCAGTATGAAAAGAAAAACTTTTACGGTATGCATGATCATTGAGTCTCGAAACTCTTGAATGAATCCAGCAATCAATGCCTTGACTCAAATTTTCTTCTAAAAAGATATCATTTTCTAAAGGAGAAAATTATACTAATTAAATCACCATTAAATGAAAATTTACAACTGCCTGGGTTTCCTCGGGTACAAACCCACCCCAACCGCACAATGTTAAAAAGGACAATATACTAAGTGCATTACGATGCTTGCCTAGGCAAATATCCTCTCAACATTTAGAAGATTATCTGAATTGCCACAAAACTAGTGAAGAAGTTTTTCCTTGAACTATCCAACGTAATTATAAGTATACTATACTAAAATTTTAAAATAACTAAAGATTGTCCCAAATGACAGGATGCCCATTACAACCCTTGGTTTGTTTGCAAAATTTGTTAAATTAGAGTCAACCATCTAAATCCATCCATGCGAACTTCGATCCGGTTTCATGATCCGACTGCCGAAATCTCCTTGCATAATAAAGGTTATGCTTTGAAAATCTCTATATCATCCCAAGAATCCGACTCAAGTTCTCATCCATCAGAATCAAGTGAAAAACTCTTTCCTAACCAATGCAAATCAACTAGAAACTCTCCACTCAAACTACAGGTTAAGAACTGATACTTGAATGGACCAATCTTTAGAAAATGTCCCTTTTGGCACATGGGATTACTCGCATCATCCGAGGTTTACTAACATAAAGAAAAACAATTTTAACATGAACGACTCTAAGTATACGCTTATAAGTCATTCGCTCGATCTCTGCTTATTACCGGGCATCCACTGAACCCTACCTAGATATAAATCCAGGCCATACTTCATCAACCAAACCCACTCAGCTTAAAAGCTCATGCATCAAGTTCGAATGGTAGTACGTTTGGTCGCTTTACCTCAGTTTTGCAACTAAGCCGACTCATACAAGGTTCATGTCTACTGAAAAATTTACCCACCATGAAAGGTGTCAAATTTATCCCATCTACCAACTAACTAGCAACATATAAAATATACAAACCTAGCATTGGAAGGAACATAAGTGAGTTGCCAAAAATAGAGCATACCTCACCACATAAGCCCATTTCGATTCTCTTGAGCTGTGAACCTACTAGGACCCGGTAATGCCTGAAAGACATGAGTCACCATCACTTACACATCCTTAAAAATTGTGGGATAGTCCTTCTTCAAGTGATCATACCAATCGCAATTGAAGCACTTATGCTTCGCTTTAGTTGGATGACATTTCATAGCGAAATGTCCCCATATGCCATGAGGGTGACATATTAGGCTAGCTTCTTCTTTGCATAAGCTTAATATTTCTTATATCATGGCCTTTACATTTCGGTTGGAGTTTCGATTGCTTTTCATTTTCATTAACCTAACGGTATCTCGTGGGCATACTCATTAAGGAGAACCATCCTAACAAGCTATCCAAAAGTGGACCCTAACAGGGATAAGGCTAAGCAATGAACCCCCAACTAATGCTTTAAGATCCAAAGCAAATCTCTTTGCCCACAACAACGGAGCACTGACCATGTCAACTCTACAAACAAAAGGTTATATTTATCAACACTTCTTCACTGACAAGCTGCCCTGCTCAAGATGGATAAAACGCTCAAGCTACGTGCTCTTCTTGAGCTTAAAAATGAAATGAGAACCAAAGTGATGCTTGAATAAATTCTGAATCACAAGTCTACTTATTAGCAACATAAACATTGAATCCTTCCCAACCAAAGTATCCCTTCTCAAAATGCCAAGAATATAAATCTTCCTTATAAGAACATTCCCAAGACTTGTACCGATGGGAGCCTTCTTATACATGTATCCAAGACCATGCCTCAGCAATAGTCTCATGACTCAGATATGGCTCCATTCCAAGGCTAAGGAAATTCGGGCATTGCTTGGAAGAGTCTAAAGCTGGTGGAGCTAGTAATATTAATACTCAAAGGGCCACACCACTTCTGACGCTAACCATAATCTTATGGAAATGTTCATGAGTGGTGGAACCTCTTTTGCGGTAGCTAAATAGTCTCTAAACTAATCAGGCATCTCAGACCACCTGTCCGCAGTCGCCCATGTACGCAGTCTGCTCATACTAATAGCCTAACGATGATACCTTAGCAACTAGTAATAGAAACAAATCAAGTTGAGAAGACAAGCGGTGTATACATTATAATATAGCAGAAAAATACATGTATGCTCTCTCTACGTATGTCCTTAACTAGATTGATTAACTCAAATTCGTCTATTTGGTTTGAGTGTTGAGCCTACGCTCTGACACCAACTGTAACAAGCTGCCCTTTAGTAGAACCCAAAAAGTCATTGTCTCGTAATAATAACGGACTCCCGAATACCACAAAAGACATATCATTGAGGTAAAAATTAAAACAAAACACTAAACCAAGACATCGATAGAATCTCACAACGAAATAAGAATATATAGTATACTGAATATACATGGACATAATAGAATAACAATATGTAAGAGACTACACTAGTGGAAGCAACTGATAAATAAGTATCACTACAGAAAGTTAGATTACATGAACTCTAAAAAGAACGAAGTTTTGAACAAATATCTGATACAATAATCTCATATATAAATAACGGGTCAGTCATGTACTACTAAAATATCAAGTATACATATCCCAAACATCGATGCCATGCCTCCAAAATGCACTAATTGCATATCCTGCTAGCATATCCCCAAAGCACATGATTCTCAAACTACTCAATCGAGTACCCGAGAGTTGTCATGACATAAGCAGACAAAGACAAAATGTCGGTCAGACTTAAAGCCTGGTGTAAGGGGAACTATCTCAAAATATTGTATAAGAAAACTATATACAAATGAGCATGAACTACTAAGGTACAACCCGTCCTCTCTACAACCGTGGCTCGGGGGTAATCCAAACTGTCCATAAAAAGTAAAATAAACCTATCCAAAAGATAGAAAATCATACCATAACCCGCTCTTCTCCTGTAACAAAAGAATTAGTACAACTAATAAAATGTGTCTGAAATGTAACAATCATACTGTGATATGGGTAACCCAACATCCAAAAGAAGGGTAATCATATAATAAGTCTATCGTGAAATGCAAAATAATGGTAAGTGCAGCCATAACAACAACAAACACAAACAACATAACAAATGAAGTATAACGAGGCAATACAAGTAATCGCCTATCATTACCGAGGGGTGGAGTCAACAATGGACACTTATCGCTATCCAACAATTCAAGTCAAACATGGCCAGTACACTAACGTATTCAGGTATTTGTCATAATCCAATAATAAATAGAGCCAGCACACTAACGAACCTAGACATCTATCTTAATCTTCTAATAAGTAGAGTCAGCATACTAATGTACCCAGGCATCTACCATGATCCAATAATAAATAGAATTTGCATACTAACATACCCATACATCTATTAGGATCTAATAATAAATAGAGTCAGCGCATTAACATACCCAGATATCTATCTCGACCATATGATAAATAGTGTCAGCGTACTAACATACCCAAACATCTATCTCAATCTTATAACAAGTATAATCACAACACTAACATACCCAGACATCTACCATGATCCCATAATAAATAGAGCCAGCATACTAACATACTCAGGCATCTACCATGATCCAATAATAAATAAAGTCATGACACAAATGTACCTAGACGTCTATCAGGATTCAATAATAGACATAACCACTAATATATAGCCAATGCGATGTATGATCACCAATACAAGATCACTATTACGCACGGTCACTAATATAAGACCGACACAGTTTATCTAACCACACATATCCCAGGGTCAACCCCTGAAGGTACAAATTTAGTCCATTCGATCGTACATGCTTATCGGACATGATCATATGACCAATCGTCGTATCGACCCCATGCTCAATTGCTATGGATTCCAAAGGATTAACTTAACATTCGTATCCAAATCATGAGCTTTGCCTTGAAACCCACCTCCTCGAGTAGCCTAGAGCCTTCCCGAAGTCATGCCAGAACACCACGAAGAACCATGCTTGAACGGGGAAGAGATTCCCTAAAGTTTAGTCGCTTCCCATTATTCAGTCGATTGGGGAAAATTTCAGTTGATCGAACTCAATCGATTGAGAATTATCCCCCAATATTCAATTTTAGGGCTTTCCACCTCGACCATCACATTTGCTCAAGTTCAGTCGACTGAACGCTCTGTACCCAGGTATTGAACCTGGGACAAGGAGAAATCTCCCCTCTAACCGTCGATTCACATGCCGTTTCTTCCGATGCTTCCAAAGCCCGACTCTACCTCATCGGACTTCCACCGGGTTTACTTATTGATGTTTTGGAAGTCAATTACATTGGTATTCGAAAAATGTTTTCGACACCAAAATACACTCTTTGCACGAGTGGAGTTTAATGGGCAATTATAGCAATCCGTCTTCCTCTAATAGGCCAAAACAACTTACCCGGCTTTCTTGCCTATAGCGACCCACTATTTTGGACTATTCAAATTGACAATAATCCACACATGTCAGACTTGAACAATTCAAAATAACAGATTGTAATAAATTTGGAGCAAATAAAATCAACCATAGAATCACAGACACGGAAATATCATAATAACCCGCAGTGGAAATTTAAAATACCATAGTAGTTCATGAAGCTACTATAACAAAGTCTCAAAACAAGTACATAATATCATTATGAAAACAAACACAATAGAAATACCAAAAACATAGAAGTTCACTAATACATTAGCTGAAATAGAACAACTGAAACTGAAATAGATAGGTAACTAGGTAAGCAGAATCTCCAGTGATTCCTAGCTCCAGAAAGAGAAATCCAAAGCTGTGAATACTCAGGCTGACCCGAGCGTAAAGCAAAACACAAAACAATCGAGTCAGGACATACATACTTATAAAATGTAAACCAACTCAAGTGAACTGCAGTAAATGTACAAGTGACTTAAAGGATGCTTGGGACCGCCCATCCTCTAAGGATCCGTTAAACTATTTACTATGTAGTAATGTTACGCTATTACAATAATATCTACAGTAAAATAAACTTACTTTTAAATAGCGTTAAAGGGTTACCCATATAGCCCTCAACACGTAGTCCCATTAGTCCAGGATCAGCATACCTCCAGATTGGGAGGCTACCCTAAATACTCCATGGGCTACGGAAGAAAAACAAACTCGTAGTAAAGCTCGCTATGGTAGGTGACACGGCACACAAGGCAATGCCCAGGGTAGACATAGCAATTACGCACACAGGCTGGTGATAACGTAGCAGCCACTGCGCCCACCTCAGAACACACTCCCAATCAAAATCGGAGGATGACCATCTAATCAATCACAGGTAAGAATATAGTATCGAAGAAATTTGTCCAATATAAGGAATGACCTCACTTGGCCCGAGATCGCTCCTGTTTTAGCCATCTTATGCTAACTCACGGGAGTCGGATCCACGTTCATACCATAATAGGATCGTCGCCACCATCCTACTTCATTCTGGAATCTCCACCGCGTACACAGTTGATAAAGTGGTTTTCTGTATCGATAGAGAGTATGTCCATATCCGATCCCGGTCTCTTTAACAACCAATCGTTATTATAATCTATGGTTATAAATATCAAAATGGTCTTTTATACTTCAAAAATCAAATCATTTCATTTCAAAACTATATTCAAATCAAAATAGTTTGTACTTCGAAACCAAAACCATTTTTATTTCTAAACTATATCCAAATCAATACGATATATCTCAAATTTAACTTCATTGTTACTTAGTTTTGAAATGTTCATTTCATAAATCCAATATCTTTTAAATAAACTCAAATTACACGTAAACCGAATATCCTTTCATACTAATATAAACTTCAAATATTCATTTATCGAATAAATCAAAATCAAATATCAGTCCAAATCCACGTATCATTTCAAGTCCATTTCAAAATATCAAAATATTATATCCTTTCAAAACCTCATTCGTTTTTATTATTTTAAATACCATTCCAAATCACATTTCAAAATAGTTTATATTTCAAATCAAAATACTCCATTTAAACCATTTTAAAGTGAAGTTATTATACTTACTAATCATATATTCAATTTTCAAAAATTTAGCCTTTTCAGAGTTCATTTATTCACTTAAAAACTACAAAACAGTGAAATTTCAAATTTCGCAGCACTTAGAAAATGCTACGGTAAGTTACATTTGAAAACAATTCATTTCAGCAAAGACATCATTTACAAAACTGCTGTAATAGTTCAGAGTTCAAATTAAAAGATTTAATTCAATTCAGCAAAGACAGCGTTTACAAAACTGCTGCAGTAGCTCAATTATATTCAAAATCTCATTTCAGCCAACTGCAGTACTTATCAAGTGCTATTGTAGCCTTTCTATCAGTTTCAAATTTAAGTTTTCATTCTGCAACCACAACACTTACAAAGTGCTCTAACATCGCTTAGTTAAATTTTAGCCGTAGTTCATTTGCATCAACCACAACACTTACAAAGTGCTGTAATATCCCTTACTTCAGATTTTAAGTTAACTTCAGAAATGATAGCATTTCTGAAGTGCTGCAAATTCAATTTCCAGATTTTCAATGAAATTTCAAAAACAATTAAACTTTGATTTTAACCATGTTAACTTATAAAAATCTTACTTTTACACTCAAAAATGTTTATTTAAATACCCTTTAACTTATGATTTTTATAAAGTAAAATTTGATACATAAAATCAAAAAATTTCAATAATTCACTTATTAAATTCAAGCATATAATTTTCTATTCTTTGCATTTTAAAACTTAACTTAAGACGTAAGTTTTAATCACCATTTCAAAAAATAAACTTAATTTCCATTTTATTTACTTAACTTAAACTTTTATTTTTAAACCAAATTTCACGTTTCCAAGTCAAGTTATATTTCAAATTACACTTTTAAGCATTCATTTATTTAACCATTTTAATTCATAGAAAAATCAATAACACTTTATTAAGTTATTTTAAATTCAAATTTAAATCAAATTATCATATTTTACATTTTAAAATACTTTAAAAATTCTAGAAAAATATATGTAATAACCACGGGTCTGTATAATATTTTCTAACCTAAGTCAAGTGATACGGATAATATGTCATTTCAATCCGTAATTTACAAAGAAAAATCCGGGTTCTATCATTTCAAATCCGCAATCCCAAGTTAAATAAAACAAATAAAAATCGCTCAGGCCTATCATTTCAGCCCATAACGATTTTTCCCTATTCTAAAGCCCGTTCGAGTATATATCATTTCAACCCATAGTGATTATATTCTACAAGAAACTTGCAGTGTGAGAAAAGAAAAAATTAAAAAATATAGCAACATATAGCAGTAACAGATGATGTGACAGGTTTATAAACAAGGGTTAACATCATATGATTCATATCACAGGCAAGTATAACATGATATAATATTTCTTCACATTCACTTGTTATCAATTCACAGTTCCATAAGTATGAATGTCAAGCGTGAATACTCACCTTTTCAAGCTGGAGTTAGCAAATCAAACTACACGAAGATTCCAGAAAGCACGATAACACGACTTTTGATTCAAGTGAGTGGAGAACCAAGATGTTGATCTTGTAAACAACAACCAAAACAAAACAATATAAACATAAATATACAACACAAAACACATTGAAACAATTGGAAATTAAAAAGCAACAAAGACAAGACAACTTGACCTTGCCTTAACCACTCAAGTGCTCGGCCTAGGGGTTCATATGCTCGGCCATGGCTGGACATAGGCTCGGCTATGGATCAATAAGGCACGACTAGCAAGGAATGTGAAGGGTAGGGGTTACAACATGAAGAATACAAAGGGACAAGTGCAATAGGAAGGTTTTTGTGCATAACAAGGCTTGGCCATGTCATCAAATGGGCTCGGCCATGCATAGTACAAGTCAGGTCAGGCCTGGTGATGGTTGAAGCTGCGGCCAAAGGTGGAGTACTTGCCGGTGGTGGTGGTTCTAGGGTGGTGGCGAAGTAAACTATGAAGGGTAGGGTGGAGTATGTGGTCGACTAGGCATGCGATGGAGTGTTATGCAAAGTTTTGTGGTGCAAGCTTCATGTGGAGGTCATGGCCAGTATTGGTCAGAGGAGTGGGAGGTCAGGCCATGGATGGTGATGAGGAGGAAGTGATGTGGTTGTCCGTGAAGGTGGTAAAGGGTTAGGCCGAGCAAAGCACAAGAGATCAAATGCAAAATCAATGGAAAGAAAAGGAAAAATAAGGAAAAGAAGCCATTGAAAAAAACTTACAAAAATATTTTCTCAAATGGAATAGCCATGAGAAATGAAAGTGAGAAGTTTCTCACGTAAAAAAAATGAAGACAATACACGGCTATGCAAGAGATGTATGGCTAAAGCAAAATTAAAAGCCAAAAGAAAATGAAAAGACAAAGCTAAATGAAAAGTCACAAGAAATGAAAAAGTTTTGTCTCTTCAAATTTCCAATTTCTTTTATTCGAAACAAACAAAATAAAATCAGTAAATCAAAATAAAAGAAAAACAAAAATAAAGTGAAAAAGAAAATAAACAATTATTCTTAGAAAAAACAAAAAGTAAATAAAGAAAATAGTCTATTATAGTGAAACTAGAATTAAAAATTGTAAATAATATACAATAAACATTTGAAAATTATAACTACACTTTTAAATTTTTTTAAAATAAAATATATACATAACATGTAATGTTTCACATGTATACACAAACTAGAACATGATATGATGAACAAAAATATTATTTATATAAATTAAAATAAATAATTTTGTTAAATAAAACAATTTACATATAATAGTTTAAAAGCATAACTTTCACAATATTAATTAGATTTCAATGAAATGAAAAGCAGTATACTTGAAATTCTACTTACTTTCATTATAAAAGATAAAATTCAAATCTTTAAATTTTTAAATCAATAGTCAAACTTTGACCACATTGACCAAAATCCACATTTTTGGAAAATATTCTATTTATTCATTTTTGGAATTATAATTTACATAAAATTCAAAATTTATATTTAAAATAACAAAATTTATTCATTTTAAATAAATAAAATAAAGTTTTCAAATCAGAAATTCAATTAAAATAATCAAAATATACAATTAAAATAATCACAAAATACAGGGTTGTTACACTCTCTCCCACTCAAAACTTTTCGTCCCCGAAAAGGAATGAGGTACGGAAAAACACAAAAAAAGATAGAATGAAATAGGACTAAGACAAGACGATAAGAAGATTAAAATCATACCTGATAACTGTTATTGTAGGTGAATTCGACAAGATGGAGATGATCTTCCTAAGATCCTCCATAACCAAGCACACAAGCACAAAGAAGATCTCCGAGATTATGATTCACTCTTTCCGTTTGACCGTCGGTTTACGAATGGTAAGCATACCCAAAGATTCCTAAAAAGCTTTCCAAACTGACTAGTAAAGATAAGATCACGATCATAAACAATACTGAGAGGAACACCATGGAGACGAACATCTCTCTCATGTAGATCTTAGACAATCTAGAAGCAGAACGGGTAGACTTGACCGGAATGAAATGAGGGGACTTGATCAGTCTATCAACAATAACCCAGATACTTAGCATTCTTACGAGTCAAAGTAGTGAGAGGTGCAGCTATCCGAGCAAAATTCTCGATGAATCTCCAGTAATAACCGGCAAGGCCCAGAAAACTACGAATCTCAGAAGGAGTCTTAGGAGTTTCCCAATCCTATAACAGAATAGGAAGAAACAAGAACAACAGGAAAGATAGAATAATTAAATGATAAAGGAAAAAGAGAAAGAATGAAAGAAATACATTGATCACAGCGAACTTGACTGGATCAACAGAAACTCCATTACTAGAAATAATATGTCCAAGGAATTGGACTTCATCCTTCCAGAAATGGCATTTAGAAAATTTAGCCTTCAATTGATGATTTCTAAGAGTTTCCAGAACAGATTTCAAATGAGACTCATGCTCTTCCTTGGTCTTAGAAAAGACAAGGATATCATCAACAAAGACTAGAACAAATTTATTAAGCACAGCACGAAAAAACACGATTCATCAAATCATCAAAGAAAGCAGGAGCATTAGTCAAACCAAAAGGCATGACTAACCAAATACATCGGAATAGAATCTGACCACACGGGTCGAATGAAGATCACCAGGAGAAGAATCCAGAGAATAAAATAAGCTGACAGCAAAATCCTGAGGCATGCGGCACTGAATAATCAAGGAATTTCCTTGATCATCAACAAGATAAACAAACCGGGCTTTACAAGAGATATAGGCATCATGCTTCCCAATAAATCAAAAGCATCGAAGCCTAGAACATAGAAATCACCACTAAAGCGATGATCAGAATAGAGAAGTTTCACTTGCTTACAAATCCTATTAAGGTTGACGGGGCCCCAATTGGATTTGAAACACATAAAGGCACAGAAGCATATTCAGGAGAAAGGAGGTACTCGAACTTATCACACAAATCAACCGAAATAAAACCGTAGGAAGCTCCAGTATCAAATAAAATACGAACAGGATGATGAAATAAAGAAAAGGTGCCTTGAAGAGTACCTTGGTCATCACTAGGAGCATGAGATGGAGAAGATGCAGAGGGACAACAAATATACCGTAAGGCTTACCCAACTGAGCAGGAGGAGGAACAGCTGCACTAGCTAAAGTAAGGCAACTATTGGCATAGTGTCCCTTCTGATCACATTTGAAGCAAGTGGTGGAAGAAAGGTCAATAGGCTGCCTCAGAGAAGGAGAAGACAAAGATAAGATAAAACAATATAAATTCACTTGGAAAGATATCCTAAAGAAAGAAAATACTAACAAGGTAGATAAGAAAGGAAGGAAGTTTAGAAAAAATTTCCTTTAAAACAAGAAAAGTTTATATCAAAATAATCTTTGAAAATAATCCTTTGAAAAATCATTTGAAAAATCAGTTTATACTTTGAAAATACGTTCTCTCACAAAGAAATGATTCTGATGTTGATTTCACTCATTCTAGGGTATTTCTACCCTATCTCTAATGAGTTTTTGCTGCGCAGGCTAAGGTTTGCCTAAAAACCAAAGCTCTGATACCAACTGTAACGACCCACTATTTTGGACCATTCAAATCGACAATAATCCACACATATCAGACTTAAATAATTCAAAATAATAGATTCTAATAAATCTAGAGCAAATAAAATCAATCACAGAATCAAAAACACAGAAATATCAAAATAACTCGCTGCGGAAATTAAAAATACCATAGTAGTTCATGAAGCTACTATAATTAAGTCTCAAAACAAATACATAATATCAGTCTGAAATCAAACACAATAGAAATCCCAAATACATAGAAGTTCACTAATATAAAAGCTGAAATAGAACAACTGAAACTGAAATGATAGGTAACTAGATAAGAAGAATCTCCAACGATTCCTAGCTCCAGAAAGAGAAATCCAAAGCTGTGAATACTCAGGCTGACCCGAGCGTAAAGAAAAACACAAAACACTCGAGTCAGTACATACATACTTATACAATGTAAACCTATTCAAGTGAACTGCAGTAAATGTACAAGTAACTTAAAGGATGATTGAGACTTCCCATCCTCCAAGGATCCGTTAAACTATTTAATATGTAGTAATATTGCGCTATTATAATAATGTCTACAGTAAAATAAACTTATTTTTAAATAGCGTTAAAGGGTTACCCGTGTAGCCCTCAACACATAATAGTCCCAGTAGTCCATCAAGTATCAGTATACCTCCAGATCGGGAGGCTATCCTAAATACTCCATGGGCTATGGGAGAAAAACAAACACGTAGTAAAGCTCGCTATGATAGGTGACATGGCACACAAGGCAATGCCAGGGTAGATATACCAATTACACACACGGACTGGTGGTAACGTAGCAGCCACTACGCCCACCTCGGAACACACTCCGAATCAAAATCAAAGGATGACCATCTAATCAATCACAAGTAAGAGTATTATATCAAAGAAATGTGTCCGATAGGAGGAATGACCTCACTTGGCCCAAGATCGCTCCTGTTTTAGCCACCTTATGCAAACTCACGGGAGTCGGGTCCACGTTCATACCATAATAGGATCGTCGCTACCATCCTACTTCATTCTGGAATCTCCACCGCGTACACAGTTGTTAAAGTGGTTTTCGGTACCGACAGAGAGTATGTCCACATCCGATCCCGGTCTCTTTAACAACCGATCGTTATTATAACCCATGGTTATAAATTTCAAAATGGTCTTTTATACTTCAAAAATCAAATCATTTCATTTCAAAAATATATTGAAATCAAAATAGTTTGTACTTCGAAACCAAAACCATTTTTATTTCTAAACCATATCCAAATCGATACGATATATCTCAAATATAACTTCATTATTACTTAGTTTTGAAATGTTCATTTCATAAGTCCAATATCTTTTAAATAAACTCAAATTACAAGTAAACCAAATATCCTTTCATACTAATATAAACTTCAAATATTCATTTATCGAATAAATCGAATAAATCAAAATCAAATATCATTCCAAATTCACATATCATTTCAAATCCATTTCAAAATATCAAAATATTATATCCTTTCAAAACCTCATTCATTTTTATTATTTTAAATACCATTCCAAATCACATTTCAAAATAGTTTATATTTCAAATCAAAATACTACATTTAAACCATTTTAAAGTGAAGTTATTATACTTACTAATCATATATTCAATTTCCAAAAATTTAGCCTTTTCAGAGTTCATTTATTCACTTAAAAACTACAAAACAGTGAAATTTCAGATTTCGCAGCACTTAGAAAATGCTACGGTAAGTTATATTTGAAAACAATTCATTTCAGCAAAGACAACATTTACAAAACTGCTGTAATAGTTCAGGGTTCAAATTAAAAGATTTAATTCAATTCAGCAAAGACAGCGTTTACAAAACTGATGCAGTAGTTCAATTATATTCAAAATCTCATTTCAGCCAACTGCAGCACTTATCAAGTGCTATTGTAGCCTTTCTATTAGTTTCAAATTTCAGTTTCATTCTGCAGCCACAGCACTTACAAAGTGCTCTTATATCACTTAGTTAAATTTTAGCCATAATTCATTTTCATCAACCACGACACTTACAAAGTGCTGTAATATCCCTTACTTCAGATTTTAAGTTTACTTCAGAAATGATAGCATTTATAAAGTGCAGTAAATTCAATTTTCAGATTTTCAATGAAATTTCAAAAACAATTAAACTTTGATTTTAACCATGTTAACTTATAAAAATCATATTTTTACACTCAAAAATATTCATTTAAATACCCTTTAACTTATGGTTTTTATAAAGTAAAATTTTATACATAAAATCAATTTTTTTTCCAATAATTCTCTTATTAAATTCAAGCATATAATTTTCTATTCTTTGCATTTTA
The DNA here is from genome assembly GCA_030765085.1 of Allium cepa. Lineage (NCBI taxonomy): Eukaryota > Viridiplantae > Streptophyta > Magnoliopsida > Asparagales > Amaryllidaceae > Allium > Allium cepa. The sequence continues at coordinate 996,769,613 of CM060932.1, forward strand.
AAAATTAACTTAACACTTAAGTTTTAATCACCATTTAAAAATATAAAATTATAATTTCCATTTTATTTATTTAACTTAAACTTTTATTTTTAAACCAAATTTCACATTTCCAAGTCAAGTTATATTACAAATTACACTTTTAAGCATTCATTTATTTAACCATTTTAATTCATAGAAAAATCAATAACCCTTTATTAAGTCATTTTAAATTCAAATTCAAATCAAATTATCATATTTTTACATTTTTAAAATACTTTAAAAATTCCAAAAAAATAATATATAATAACCACGGGTCTGTATAATATTTTCTAACCTAAGTCAAGTGACATGGATAATATATCATTTCAATCCGTACTTTACAAAGAAAAATCCGGGTTCTATCATTTCAAACCCGCAATCCCAAGTTAAATAAAATAAATAAAAATTGCTCAGGCCTATCATTTCATCCTATAACGATTTTTCCCTATTCTAAAGTCCATTCGGATATGTATCATTTCAACCCATAGCGATTCTATTCTACAGGGAACTTGTAGTGTGAGAACAGAATAAAATAAACAATATAGCAACATATAGCAGTAACAGATGATGTGACAGGTTTATAAACAAGGGTTAACATCATATAATTCATATCACAGGCAGGTATAACATGATATAATATTTCTATACATTCACTTGTTACCAATTCAAAGTTCTACAAGTATGATTGTCAAGCGTGAATACTCACCTTTTCAAGCTGGAGTTAGCAAATCAAACTACACGAATAGATTCCAGAAAGCACGATAACACGACTTTTGATTCAAATGAGTGGAGAGCCAAGATGTTGATCTTGTAAGCAACAACCAAAACAAAACAATATAAACATAAATATACAACACAAAACACATTGAAACAATTGGAAATTAAAAACCAACAAAGACACGATAGCTTGACCTTGCCTTAACCACTCAAGTGCTCGGCCTAGGGGTTCATATGCTCGGGCATGGCTTGACATAGGCTCGGGTATGGATCAGTAAGGAACAGCTAGCAAGGAATGTGAAGGGTAGGGGTTACGACATGAAGAATACAAAGAGACAAGTGCAATAGGAAGGTTTTTGTGCACAACAAGGCTCGGCCATGTCATCAAATGGGCTCGACCATGCATAGTACAAGTCAGGTCAGGTCTGGTGATGGCTGAAGCTGCGGCCAGAGGTGGAGTACTTGCTGGTGGTTGTGGTTCTAGGGTGGTGGCAGAAGCAAATTATGGAGGGTAGGGTGAAGTATGTGGTCGGCTAGGCATGTGATGGAGTGTTATACAAAATTTTGTGGTGCAAGCTTCATGTGGAGGTCACAGCCAGTATTGGTCAGAGGAGGGGGAGGTCAGGCCGTGGACGGCGATGAGGAGGAAGTGATGTGGTGGTCGGTGAAGGTGGTGAAGCGTTAGGAGGAGCAAAGCACAAGAGATCAAAGGCAAAATCAATAGAAAGAAAAGGAAAAATAAGGAAAAGAAGCCATTAAAAAAACTTACGAAATTATTTTCTTAAATGAAATAGCCATGAGAATGAAAGTGAGAAGTTTCTCAAGTAAAAAAAAATGAAGACAATACATGGCTATGCAAGAGATGTACGGCTAACGCAAAATGAAAAGTCAAAAGAAAATGAAAAGACAAAGCTAAATGAAAAGTCATAAGAAATGAAAAGGTTTTGTCTCTTCAAATTTTCAATTTCTTTTATTCAAAAAAAACAAAATAAAATTAGTAAATAAAAATAAAAGACAAAAAAATAAAGTGAAAAAGAAAATAAATAATTATTCTTAGGAAAAATAAAAAGTAAATAAAGAAAATAGTTTATTATAGTGAAACTAGAATTAAAAATTGTAAACAATATACAATAAACATTTGAAAATTATAACTACACTTTTAAAATGTTTTAAAAATAAAATATATACATAACATGTCATGTTTCACTTGTATACACAAATTAGAACATGATATGATAAACAAAAATATTATTTATATAAGTTAAAATAAACAATTTTGTTAAATAAAACAATTTACATACAATAGTTTAAAAAACACAACTTTCACAATATTAATCAGATTTCAATGAAACGAAAAGCAGTATACTTGAACTTTTATTTACTTTCATTATAAAAGATAAAATTCAAAAATTCAAATCTTTAAATTTTTAAATTAAAAGTCAAAGTTTGACCACATTGACCAAAATCCACATTTTTGGAAAATATTCTATTTATTCATGTTTGAAATTATAGTTCACATTAAAATCAAAATTTATATTTAAAATAACAAAATTTATTCATTTTAAATAAATAAAATAAAGTTTTTAAATCAGAAATTTATTTAAAATAATCAAAATATACAATTAAAATAATCATAAAATACAGGGTTGTTACATTACCTTATACGTAGCTTGTACGTGTGTCGGTCTACTCATTCGTGCATACTTATGCACACATGTTCACGAAAACACACAACAATTTCACAAGTCGCATTTCGAACTTCATCGAAGTGATTACTCGACCCAGTGAACTCTCACGCAACTTAGCGTGCACGATGGTCGCTATGACTATGTGAAATGCCCGCAACAAACTTGTATTCAATAATATTTCTATATAATCAAACAATTGCAAACGTATATAAACAACCAAGCAAACAACAATTCTAAATACATTTCATATAGCGTGTTGATTGTTATATATCTTCAAATATACGTATACGTATACTTGCCCATATTCATATGCGTACATGTATTTTTAAATAAGTAATTAATTTATTACTTAATCAATTCTTACTTTTATTTACTAAATCTTTTCAATAAAAGCTAATACGGTTTCTTGCTATTTTATAAAATCTTACATTTATTTCATAAAATGTATCATTGGCTTATATATCAAATTTTAAGCCTTTAAATACTTAATTTCCTAACTTGAAATTAAGTATACTTCTTATTACTATTTTGTAAAATCTCATTTCCATTTTATAAAATCTATACTTCATTTATAAAATCATCTAACCATTTTATAAATACTAATTGAACTTCATTTGTTTATTTTACAAAATATCAAGTCATTTTATAAATACCTTCTTTACTTATAAAGATCATTCTTTCATTTAAATGATATTTATAAATATTAATCTAGCTTCATCTGCCCACTAATCACTTTAATAATAAGTGTAGAGTTAACAACTTGTTAAATTAACTTACTAACCAATTTCAAAATCATTTGAATTTGTTTAACTATAGCTAACTAATGACATGACCTTAGTTACAACATGTAATTAGTCTCCAATTATTAATAACATCACATATAATCATTCAATTAACCTCAATTCCAATTCTGGGCTTACTAACTTCCTTAAATCACTAACATAAGCTTTCAAGTTAACTCTTTTAATGTTTATTCAAGTGGAATATGCTTATATAAGCTTAATGAAGTTACACAAAACTTCCTAATCAATTCAAAATTCATTATATAAATCACAAAATTGGGATAAATAGAAATAAATTCTATAATATATGGGGAAACATTCTTACTTGTCTTACTAACAAGAGGAAGTAACAAGAATCAGCAAAATCCTACTTTTGCTTCTCTTGAAAATTTGAATGAAGCTCTCTACTTTGAAACGAGCTCCAATACTTTGAGAGATGGTGATTCTTCCCCTAATTAGAATTGTAGTGATTTTTCCATAAATTTAGGAATTTTTTATAAAGAGATTTGGCCGGATTCAGAGCTTAGGTTTAAGGTGAGATTATGAAAGTGATTAGAAGATAGAAAAAGAAATGAACGTGGAAATGAAAGTGAATGAGGATTGCGACGGGTTTAGCTACATATAAGCTAAGTAAGAGGTAAGCTAGTGGGCTTAGCCCAGTTCTCTTCATCTGACGCTATTCATCCTCGAAATTCACCGATTCCAATTATAGTCAAGTTTATACTCATTTTACTCACATCGAAAAAGCGAACTCAACTACATGTGGACCGAGTCCTAATTCAATCATTTATAAAAATTGAGTATAAGAGACATTCCATTACGCAACGATTAAATATTTAAGTTAATCGTTTAAATGATCGATCATTAAAATTTTGGGGTGTTACGGTTTTGACAAAGAGAACTGGTGTAAATAATTGTTACTACTTGGTACCGCTTATAATAAGTACAATGAGATTTTACCAAAAGATGTGTAAGCGATAAATATAACCAAAATGTCACACCATTAGCTAAGATGGCGCGTGAACGTTAATATTCGAATTGTTCGATATTAATCACTGATTGAATTTATACCTTTGAGTCATGCAACCATAATGATGAATTTTCTGAAAAACCATATGATTTAATATATATTATAATTAATTAAATTAATTAATATTTAGGAAATATTTATTATTATTTAATTTAGTTGATATTTGAGAGTTGTTTGTAATTGTTTAAACGCATTTATTTGCACGCATCGATATATAATATCGATGTAATTTTAAATGGATTTAAATAAAAGATAATTGCATGAAGTGATTTATGAAAATTTTATGTCATTTGATGGCATATAATTTCAGCCATGCCATGTACAGAGAGAGGAGTAGGAGAGAGAAAGATAATCAAGCGAATTAAATAGTGAAGTTTTAATTAAAGAATGTGAAATGTTTCATTCTTTCAATTAAAATATTCTCTCTCATTCATTTTTCCCCTCCCTTCTCTCCTAACATTCCATGGAAAAAATAAAATAAAGATCTCAAATGAATTCAGTCGTTTGAATAACTTAGCTAGACATTTGAAAGCCTGGGCCTATCATAAATTGAACCTAGACCGATATGAGCTAATATAATCTACTAAAGGTGTTTTATCTTGATCGGTTAACAATGTTAAGACGTCGAATGATGTATATGACTACGTATAGAATAATTTTTAAGTTGTTGATGTTTGTAAATGTGTATCGATACAAGTACGTTTATAATGAGAAAACATTCAATATGACTAACGTAAGATGAGTTGGTTACCATATGTGGTAGGTCCTATCACGTATGGTATATAGCCCAGGAGAGATATAAACAACTATCTACATCGACTCTACCAGAATCTTAGTTTTCGCAGGTAGGTCGTAGTAAGTCAAGGTGCGGCATACGGTCGGTCATTCCTATAGAGCACATGGTGACCGAAATAAAGACATTAGGGGTATGTTAAATATTTGTAAAGCGCAATAGTCTGTAGGTGTTGTCAGCCTTTATCGTCGTCTCAATGGCCGGTAGTGGGATGTTGACGGTCCTTATCGCCATCCTAATGTTATATGATGAATAAGAATATATGATTCAGTCATAGGATTAATACCATTGAAATGCTAAGAATATAGGCCAAGTTGACAAAGATGAGTAATGATGAAATTGCTAATTGCAATGTTATCGTGTTAGCATATAATGATGTTTTATTAGAGTATCTCTAACCGATAATGGGCTGAATATTCAGCCCTTAATATTCAGAATTTGAGCCAATAGTCAGGCGCCTATTTAATAGGCGTCTGACTTAAGTTTTATCAAATAAAGAAATAATTCACAAGCGTCAATTTAATAGGAGTTTGAGCTCAGGCTCCTATTAAATTAGAGTCCGAGAACAATTAATAAAACATTTTTAGTATCTAGACGACTGAGCCCAAGCGCATATTAAATAAGCGGCTGAGCCAGTTCAGGATTCTGAATTGGGGGTAATTTCACTGTTTGAGTTGCATTTTCGTCCCGCCCTTCATATTATGCCTTAATTTGAAGCCGTTGGAGATGTTCTTAGCACGTTGGCATCTTATACTTAGAGATATGTTCCCACTCACCATCCTTATGTACGATCCCATCTAGATTTCTCTTTTTTTATCTTTCAATGATAGATTGATAAGAGTTAAGAGAGTGCTTGAGGTGAGAAGATTACAATCGACATTCAATGGAGTCTTATTGTTTATACTTCTTTATCTAGCTATCTACTAGTTTAATTATCTGTATTTATGTTGAATTACAAATCATGAAGTGTTGTTATATTGATGTAATAACACTTACCCCGTTGTTCAGTTTGGTTCAAATATTCATGTTATGTGTATTATTGTAATTTATTCCTTTCACCATGAGTTCTGAAAGTTGTTGTTAAAGAAGATAGCACTGTATGCTGATTTATATAATATTTTACCGTAACGTCCGTTGTATACGGTGTTTGGGATCCGAGTGTCAATTCATACGTAGAATTAGAAGGTCATGGATAATGTGCTGTTATAGTCATCTTCTTGAATTTTTCTAATATATTTTTTCATCAAATTTTCCAAATTTTCCGTACAGATAACAGTGACAAATATGGTTATATTCGTTTCTATTATGAGTAAAGACAAGCAAATTCATCACTTCAGAATTTGCAGAAAATTCATTCTTATATCTTAATCATTTTCTATGGTATCCCAATTTTCAAAATTAACATATTTTAAATAAATTTCATCCACGTTTTCCACTAACAAAAATGGGTAGTCAAAATTTAGGTTGACTCTTAGAAAAATCACAGCTAGTGTTTGACATAACTACAGTGTGTTCAACCTACCTAGCTTTGATACCACCTATAGTATCGTAAATATATCCTAAAGGAGTAGGTGTATAGGTATTTAAAATGTTACACGGATAAATAGATAAAATAGAATGTGGAAATGTAACATGCGAAAAGTAAATAACGATATACCCAACTGTCCATCGGTACCTATTGGCTATCCCCAAGATTATTATTAGAATCAAATAGTTAATCGCTTACAAACTAATAAACTTGAAACCCTTTAATAAATGACTGTTCTAATCATGCCTGGTAACTCTGTGTCGATTGAAATCTCGAGTCGAGAACCCCCAAACTACACCTGTATAGCTCACCTAGAAATATCTAAGGCTTGAAATTAAATACAAAAAAAAAAAATTTACAAAACAATAAAAAGAAGGGATTTTAGGCTCAAGGAAAAAACTGCAGAAAAAATTAGTTCTAGGGCAAGAAGTTTACTTTTTAGGTCGAAGGACACTTTTTAGTGTAGATCACAGAATGATAGTTGTAACTATCATTTTCTGTTTACACTAACAAATATCTTTCAGACTAAAAATCAAACTTAATGTCCCTAAGACTAAATTTTTTCACAACTTCTTCCTTACACCTATTTTCCTGTAAAAAGAAATCCTCTAGGATATATAAAGTATAGTTACATAAATTTTTAAATGCAAGGGGTTTGCGAGCAACTTTTCCCTTTCATTAAAATCACGTACGGTATATCTGTTGCTCTTCCACCAAGCCCAGATATAAAGACAATTCTTCCCCATTAGTTTGCTAATGAAACGAAATCATGCTGCTAAAAATAGGATTTTTGCGGTGCTGCTTATCTTGATGTTGCGTCATATTGATTTTGCTATTGCCTTCGAGTGCCCTATAGTTTCGACGTCTTTACGTACGTCATGCTTTGGAGAAACCCGTGTCGGAACCGTGCTTGTCCAGATAAGTTGCTATCTGTCGCTGCTACTAACATTGGAGATTGTCACTTGCCGCGTTGCCGCCTTCGTTCTGATGTCAGTTGCCTAATTGATGTACGGGTATATGCTGGCTGATGTTATTTGCTCTGTGCCCAACGGTAATTGCGAACGTCCTTCTTGATTTTGCTTGGTATCTGAAAAAAATATCCTTTCTTTTGGTTAGTGATGAGATTATGAAGATGTTTCGATGGTGCTTTCTTTGAAACTGATGTTGTTTAATCTGATCGGTTGAGTAATGAGCAAATATGAATTGGGTTAATGAGGTTATGATACCGATAATTGCTTAGCGTTGGAGATGCTTGAGCGACGGTGTTATTCTGTTATCTGAATATGGTGCTGCTCGTGATTTGAAATAGTGTCCGTTGAGGATGATGATGCTATTGAGATGGAAGAACAGCAACGTGCCCTGTTTACGGGTGGTGTTGAGGAACGTGATCTTGCCTGCAAAATATGCATCTTGTTGCTTTTGGGATCTGCATTTGTATGAAGATGGTTGAGTTCTGAACAGAGGAAAGGTTTGGTGGCTGAGCGCAGGTGAAGTTTTGGAGTGATGCGTGCTTAGACGTATCCCAGCACTGATAGCCAACTTGAACCAGCTGATGTTGGTGGAAAATTCCAATGATTGTATTGATGCTGGAGTATGAAGTTTATTCTGAGTTGTACCTGACGGACAGTAAAGTAATATCGAGTTTATATTGAATAAGATTTATTCATAAAATATTGTTTTGTTTTCTTCTACGTTTGAGCAATACATCATTGTCTTGTATCACTATAAACATTCTCTCATTGGGAAAAAATATTGTTTATTGAAATGAAATTTTTTGTGTCTGCGATGAAAACGAAATCGTAACTTTTTTGTTTAAAAAAAGAAAAAGAAAATCATTTTCTCACATAGCTTAAAAATCTACCTTGTTAAATGAAAATAAAAATCTTTTCAAATATTTAAACAAATTATATAGAAAATTCATTCTCAAAGACAAAAGGATTCATATTACAATTTTCTTTCGTACTTTGTATATTCCGCATCACTTCATAACCAATATCCACATCATACTCTACAAACAATATTTAATGCAAATATATGTTTGTTATCATCAAATCGAATCATAGATTTTCATTCTCCACAATGTCCTTATATTTTCAGGGTTGTAAGTAAAACCAAGAAGAACGAAGGGGTGAGTTTGCTACTTATATCTGTAGGTTGCATGAATTTGATATATTGTTTTGGAACAACTGTAGTTTATTCAACATATTAAATAATTTTTGATATAGTGTGGATATAGATGAATTGCACATATGTCATTTTTGATATTGGTCATTGTCCGCTATGGGGACATCCCATCTATTTATCTTTTTATTATATACCCAATGACCTAGTATTTTTTTACGTATAGGATTTGCATGCAAATATTGACACCACTTTTAAGCATTAAGAATAGTGGTTGTCTCATTTGGTATCGGAGCTTAGGTTAAGCAAATATCCAAGTCTTCGGTGAATTTCATCCTATTACGAGTAGGGTAATTTTACCTTAGAACAAGTTAGGAGTAAAAGAGAGAGCATATTGGTCACTGATTATATGTTTAAGTCCATCACTATATTATATTAAAGTGGTGTTTTGCTATTATTTAGAGTACAAACATAATTAACATATACAAACCCTAGAAGTGTGATAGAAGTAAATTCTCAACAATAGATACGTTGAATGGTAAGAAAATGAGGAGACAGACTAGATGCCTATTGCAGTAAGGATAATGCAACAAATGACGGAATCATACTTGACAATTTGACTTTTATCGGGTTTTACTAGATTTCGTAGTGAAATTTAAATTTGCAACTGGTTTTATGGAAAACTATTTTGAAAACTATTTTGATGGGAAAGCATTCTTTTGTTGTTTATAAATATTTTTGACTCAAAATATGGTTTATAAAAAGCATTTTATTAGAAATTATTTTTATTAAGGATATTTTGTTCCAAATATAGTATCAAACCATAATTAAACTTTCAGAATTCACATTAGATGGAACAAAATATAATAACAAAGCGTACCATTTATTCCAAAACCATAAATATGTCAAAATACAAAGTACCATCAAGTTGTATCATAAATCCGTTACAACAATAGTCTAGATACATGAGTACATATAAGAGAAAATAAAAATGATAAATACCGCCACATATAAACCACCTCCGTCTCTAAGCGTCATTTTTTCCATCAACGTCCTTTAACTTGTGCTGTAATGAGGAGGGAGTCAGAACAACAAGTGTTTGATGAATAAAAACCTCGAATCTTACTTTTTCAATACTTGAGCAGTATATTTCATACAAAAACATGTCTACGAACATAAAACCATGAAATAATTTAATACTTTTTTTAAGAAAAGAAGCAAGTTTCTAAAATCCCATAACCCAAATCCTATGTTATACGTACTAGTGATGCAAGAGATAGTATCCAATCCACTTAATATAGTCTATTGAAAAATATGCAGACTCCATCATTTAATACCCATTCATAAGGCATGCCCCTCAATGGTACTATTTAGCTGGCATCATATGGAATCACAAGTAATTTAATACTTCTTTATTTAGAAAGACGGACCCTCAATCAGTCACTTAACACCTTATCCAGAAGCACACCCCTGTAGAGATACCATCTGACGTGTCCCTCGGCTATTTAATATTTCATTTGGGGAAATGACGCGGGCTTTTAAACAACCACTTAATACTTCAAGACCCCGAAGTAGGCCCCTCGTATCATACTCATAATGACGTCTCACATTAGTTCGACTATCCGTAAGAAATAGTAGTCAAATTAGCTGGTCGGATTTCCTCTGCATAATTTGGAATTAACCTCACGTCATCACAAAGTCTATCATAAATATATCTCACATCAATAGAAAGTGTACGTAACTATTGATTGCCTCAAAATGAAGGGCAGACTTCAGTCATGCAACTCTATTGACCTTCCATCCATATGACTTAGCCATACATCAATTACAATCCACACACATACACACACTCATCTCACCGTTTCATAAGTAAGGCCTTGTAAGGAATCTTCCTTATTACGCCTTAAAATAATAATTAAGCTATATTTCTTCTTATTTTTTCCTACTAATCAATTACCTTCCTAATTGGGGAAAATAAATGCCTAATTAACTATGTCATATACATAATAGTTATATGTTAGTTATGCAAATAGAGATAGATAAATATCCGCCCTAGCAAGTTTTAAACGCACAGATGTTACGCCCTAAACTAACGTCAAATGTCAATTCCCTAACCCATTACTATTGCAAGCCCTTTTCTCTTCAAATTCCCAAGATTTGAACATACCCAAAATAAGGGATTACAATATCCAAACAAGGAATAAATGTTCATACCCAAAACTGCAATAACGGACTTGTAAATATACTCTCAATTTATTACATTTATAAAATGGAATTAAACAGTAGGAATTGCAATCTTAATCCTATATCTTATTTAATTCCTCTTTTACAAAGAAGTTGATAAGTAGGAAATTTATCTAGAATAAATGGTGTAAAGTACGAATAAAATCTGTAATCTAAAACCCTTATTTTTATTGAAGAATCACAAATTGAACCAAAAAAGAAGGAGAAGTGGAATAGATTATGAAATTTAAAAATTCCATAAACAAAAAAATTCCATCAAATTAATGTAAATACTTGAGAATCTCAATATATAATTGACATTTCGAAACAAAAAGTATTTCAATGATTTTATCTATCATATTTTCAAAATCCCTATTCAAATCTAAAATAAATACACTAAATAATTACTAAAAAAGAAATACTAAGATTTACACTCACGGATTAGCCTTAGCTTCACTTCAACGAATTTATAGCCTTTCAATCCCTTCAATAATCTCTCTCTTTTGACATACACATACACAATAGGGAAGAGGTATATATATATTCATTAGATTCAGAATAATTGGAGAAGAATAGGATAATAATAAGTTGGAGGAAGAAGAAACAAATAAGAAATAAGTTGAATTCTTACTTGAATTCTCTCCCAGAATTTTGAATCTTATTAGAGAGATAGTAATGGCAGAGTTTTGTTGTATTCTTCAAAATAGCATGAATAAAAAGTGGAGATGATGGAGTTCTATTTATAGGTGTTGAAACGCATAAGAACCATAGGATGGAATCAGGTGAGAAACGAATAAATCCGGAGTGTTAAAATAATAGCATCCATTCAAACCCTAGCTGTCACTGCCAGAAATTGGCTTCGACCGGTCCACCATTCTCCTACCGATCGACTATTAGGGGTCGACCGGTCGCAATGAGTGTCAACCGACTGATTATTTTGAGTAATAGTTGATTCTGCTGCTTTATTAATTAATTTATTTCCCCTATTCAACTTCAATGTTAAACATTAAACATTAATCAAAACGTTAATTAACGTTTACTTATCCCCAAATCTAATTTTTAAAATTCAAATCCTAAATTTAAATCCTTATTTTAATTTGAATTCAAACTAATTTAATTTAAATCTAAAAAATTCAAACATCCACAACTATTTGATCTTTGTTTTCAGCATATTATGTATGAAAACAGATCAGAATTTCACCACGAATGCAACAAAATAACTTCTCTGGTCAAATTCCAACTTATATAAAATTATCATATTATACCTTATTAGTTTTAATTAAATTTTATTGTATTTATTTATGGTTTATTTTACGGGGTGTTACATTATCTCCCCTTAAAGGGATTCCATCTCAAAATCTTTCAAGGGACGAATAACGTAATGTGCAATAGCATCCATGTTATACAACCAAGTTATCTACACAACCATCTATTCAACCAATAGTGCAATATGATTATGTTCTGCAGACATGCTAAAATGAGCTCAATCCTAGCGTGAATGTGTAATTAGTTTATGCAAGTATGTATGCAAACACCCTAAACATGCATATAATTTTTACATTAGCGCAAAGTGATTTTGAAAAAAAATGTAGCAATCATCTTCTACCATCCAATCTAGCAACTATGATGCGACTAAAATCCTAAAATTTGAAGAGAAAAATTACCAATGAAAAGCTCTGAGTGGGCATTCTTTATTTTCTCCTTGGTCTCTCATGCGCTTTTCGTCGGATTATCCCCCATCGTACTCGTACCAACCTAAGTATTTTATTATGAAGTCTCCTGGTTCCATGTTCTACAGTGCATGTGGTGGCATGAGGCACTGTCGGCTCCATCTCAAAATCCCCCAACTGATTAGGCTCCACTCCGATAGTGGTGTCATGAAGGCTTTTCTTAAGGTGAGAAATGTGGAAAACATTATGTTGACTCTCGACAACTTGTCAAGAAGCTCCACATGGTACGCCAATTTTTCTATTCTTTCCAGAATTCTAAATGGCCCAATAAACCTAGGAGTCAATTTTTTAGACTTGTTAAATCTAACAAAAATTCTAAATGGGGAGATTTTAACAAATGCCATATCCCCAACCTCAAACTCAAGCTCTTTCCTTCTTTTATCCGTATAAAATTTCTAACGATCTTGCGCTGCCTTCATCCTATGCTCGATCAACTCTACTTTTACCATGGTATCACAAATCAAATCGGGTATGAGTAATACTTTGTCAGTGGTTTCCTACTAGCAAATAGGCAATTTACACAGTCGCTTATAAAGTGCTTCAGAAGGGGCCATGCTAATCGTTGCCTGATAGCTATTATTGTACACAAACTCAACCAAAAGGTGGATGCTACTCTTAATGTCCTATGAAGTCCACGACAAAACAACAAGTCCTCCAAAATTATGTCCACCCTCTCTATTTTTCCATTAATCCGTGGGTGATATGTCGTGCTAAGGTTCAAAGAAGTTCCTGAAGCTATGTGTAGATTGCTCCAAAACTCGCTAGTGAACAAGAGGTGCTTGTCATTGACTATGCTTAGAGGGATTACATATAGACGAACTACCTCTTTGATATAAATCTGTGTGAAAGAGGCGGTAGTCCTATTTCTCATAATCGGAACAAAATGAGCACTCTTAGTGAGTCCGTCGACAACAACCTAAATAGCTTCATTATCCTTTTGACTTCTAGACAATCATTCCACAAGATTCATTGAAATGTGTTCCCACTTCCAAGTCGAAATTTCCTAAGGTAATAATAACTGACCAGGCCTCCCTTGCTCGGCTTTTACTCTCTGACATGTCAAACACCTAAAAAAAACTCAGCTACGCTTCTCTTCATATCCTTATACATCTTATCTCCTCCAGGATGAATGGTCATCTTTGAGTGGTGACACTCCCTAAGCACATAACTCATCAAATCATCAATCATCGGAACATAAAGACATCCACCTCTTCTCAAACATCCATTCTCATCAAATGAATACCTCATATAATGGGGAAAATGCTCTCCTTTCCAAATATCCAATAACTCCTCATCCTTTACTTGCTCATGCCCTATATGATCCTTCAAGGTTGGACTAATCTCCTTCACCGCTAGAAAACCTTGGATTGGTTCTATTGATGGTTGAACGTTAAAATTCAAGAGAATCTCCGACTGTTTCCATTCATATATAACACCTAGGGTAGCGTGTCTCCGATTAAAGGCGTCAGCGACTACGTTCTCTTTTCCAAGGGCACATTTAATATTTAAGTCCAACGATGTTATATACTTCATCTATCTCTACGATATAAGATTCAAATCTTGTTGGAAAAATAGGTATTTGAGTGATTTATAATCAGCGGATAACTCAAACCTTTCTCCCAGGAGATAATGTCTCCACATCTTTACGGCAAAGACAATAGCTACTAATTACAAGTCGTGTACTGGATACTTCTTCTCATGATCTTTTAGCTGCTTACTAATAAAAGAAACTACTTTCCCTTCTTGCATTAAAAACTGCTCCTAATTCTGCGCCACAAGCATCTGTGAAAACCGTAAACGGTTTGGTTCCATCAGGAATAGTGAGCACAGGTGCACTAGTCAATGACTCCTTAAGCTTCTCAAACACCTTAGGGCATCTTTCATTCCAAGCAAAAACTACGTTCTTCTTAGTCAGTTGCGTTAAGGGCTGCTATTCTTGCAAAGTTCTTGATGGACTTTCTATAGTAGCCTGCCAACCCAAGGAAACCTCTAATTCCTGATACATTCCTAGGAGTCTTCCACCTTTGGACAGCTTCCACTTTGGCTAGATCTACAACTAATCCTTTCTTCGAAACAATATGTCGAAGAAATCTAAATTCATTCTTTCAAAAGTGACATTTAAAATTTGGCCTTGAGTTGGTTCTTATTGAAGTACCTAACACCTCTCTAAGGTGGTTCTCATGCTCCTTCTTGCCATTGGAGAAACCAAGATATCATTAACAAACACCACGACGAATTTATTGAGTTGCCCCCTAAATATTCTACTCATCAAATCCACAAGTACACTAGGGAATTGTCAATCCAAAAGGCATTACTTCCCACTCATAGAGCCCATCTGAAGTACGAAATGCGGTCTTAGACTTGCTTTCCTTTGTTATCCATAACTAATTGAATCTCATTGCTAAGTCTAATTGGTAAAAGACTTTAACATACAAGTTGGTCAAACAACCATCTATTCTAAGTACATGGCACTAGTTCTTCCTTGTGAACTTGTTTAAATATTAATAATCAATGCAAAGTCTCACGAACTGTCTGCCTTAGTTGCAAAAACAACATAGACTTCCCACTCAGAAGTGCTCCTACAAATGAATCCTTCCTTCAATAGCTTCGAGATTTGCTTATCCAATTCCCTTCTTTCTTTGGTGGCCATATGCCTCAAAGGTAAGGCGATGAGCCTTGCATCTTTCTCCAAATCGATTCAGAACTCTATCTCCCTATAGGGTGGGAGAACAGAGACCTCCTCAAAGACATCGAGAAATTCACAAATGATGGGTACGGATGACAGTTCTCTAATTATAGATTGACATAGCGAGCATAAATGTCTTAACTCAACTAAAGCTTTATGTGTACAAAGAACTTCTAAGTCATAACCTCCATAACTCCTTAATCATACTACCTTCTTATCACAATCAAGAATGACTTCATAATATGACAATCAATCCAGCCTTCAAAATTAAGAACGTACGCATTGCATATGAGATCAACGTCACATATGTCTAACATTATGTCTTTGCAAACAATAGAAAGATGGGTCGAATGCCCATTGGGATTAGAAATCTCTATTAGGCTATTGACCATCTAGGTTTGAAGGTTAAGAAATGTATTACATTCCTAGCTATAAAGGAAAGTGATGCCCTTAAATCAAATTGAGTACGTACAATAACTCCTTATATACACGTAAAAGTGCATATTTTTGCTTCATATTTAAACTACTTTTATTCAAATAAATGAGCATATTAAGGTATTTTACATGTTCAAATCAAAATTTAAATTATTTTCCGATCATTATTTATTCATCTTCATTTGGAGGGTAAAGTGGTAATTTTTTGTATGATTTAATTTGAAAAAATTTACTTGCAGGTTTTTATTTTTAATTGTAGGAAATGGAGAGATAATATGAAGAAGTTTTAGGGTATGTATCCATGCACAATTAAAGGAAGACAAAAGAATAAAGAAATAAAAGAATGCATACAACATGGAGGAGCCCACCCATCCACTAACCCATGGACCACAATTAAAAGCTAATGAAGATTAAAATGCACACGCACATGTTAATGGTGGATTGGGTAGAAGCTAATGATTACTTGAATGTTACATTTCCTAAAGAGCATTTTGGGTACCTCCTTAAAATATGAATTAGGGTGTTAGGCATGTATAAATATCCCCTTATGTTCATGTAGAGATCCCTTACCTTCTCTTTAGTTTGTTTAGTGGTAGCCACAAAATGTATACATAAACTCTCTTTTCTATTTAATGGTTTCTTAGTCTTATCTTTATGCAATTTTAATCCATGCACTTTTAGTTCATATTTCTTTTTTTTTATATTTCTTTTTACACTAGTAGTTTAAATCTCTTTCTTTAATGCAAGTAGTTTAGATTGATTTTATGCAAGTAGATTAGCTTTTTAATTTATTTTAATTAGCTCTCTTCGTTCATGTAGAAATCACTTTATGATATAATGAATTAAAATATGAGAAGATAACCCCTTCAATTTAGGGGTGATGAAGCTCTCATGAATCACATAAAGTTAACATAGTAATTTCATTTGATCTCCTTTTGTGCTTAATGAATTTTTTTGATGTGGTAAAATTTTATTGTTTAATATTGAATTTGGTAGCCTATGTCGTTGACACAAAATATGCTATGCTTAAACAGACATATTATTTTAGTAACGAAGTGGATTTAGAATCAAAATTTGATGGTCAGTGTTACTAATCAATAGTAAATAGATCATGCTTAGAATACATTTTATTTTTAATTTTATTATATTTTCATGAGAGTTAATAAGTGGTTTGATGGTGTGTTAAAGTTTGATGGTTTATGCTAGGCCAATTAATAGCACAAATAGACTATACTTAGGATAAACACATCAACTAAATTAACAAATGACTAAAAGAGAGATAATAATTTCATTGTGTTGATATGTGCGGTCATGAGAAGAGATTTGCCTCTAAATTGCCTTCTACTCTCATATTTTTATTCACTTTCTTTTAGTTAGTTTTTACGTTTCTTTTAGCTTAAACCAATTTCAAACTCTTTGAGTTAATTTGATTAAGTAGAATTTAAAATTAATTCATTTTCCTGTGGATCGACTCATACTCGCATACGTACTACAATTGTATGTCGTGCCCTTGCGGTATTTTAATGATTATATTTTTTTAACGACGGTTTTATAATCGATAGAAATTTTGCCGTTATCAATAGTTTTTTGGCAGTGTTGCCGGGGATTTGAAATTTGATTTTAATTTTACTCCCCGAATTATTTTTATTTGATTTTATTATGTGTTGGTTTTATGGGTTGAATTACATTTTTTTTTTTAAAATAGAATATATTGCTTTGTGTGTTGTGTAATTTTTGCTTTCTTTGATTTGTATGCTTTTTGATTTTCTATTTGCAATTGCACTCTCTGTATATAAAAAAAAAACATACACAATTTCAAAACAAACATATTTTATTATATTTGCATTACATTTACATTTTCTATTTTGATTTTATAAATTTCATTTTACAAAACTGTTGCAGTCATCACTGCTGCCTTCATCCATATTACTAATATCAGAAACCACTACTGTCCAAACCTCCTCCTGATTCTCCTACTACCATCCCTCTACCACCACTTCCACGTCCACCACAACCTCATCAAAATAGCCACCATACGCTGTCAACCTGCTTCCACTTCATTCGCCGCCTTTAACGCTCCTCTGCACATTTACAAACAAGTCACTGACCATTGCCTTCGCATCCACAATTGCAACTTCTATGCACATCTGTCAACATCTTCATTCCCTTCACAACATTCACAACAGTCGGCCAAGAACTACCCAACTTCCATCAGCATTCCCAACAGTACACTGCATTTCTAGTGTGTGCATTTCACCGTGTGCAGTTTATACTGCTGCCACCATCACTGTCCAGCTACTACATCAATCAACTCCATCACCGTTCACACTCCTGAACATCAACTACTGTCCTTCTCAACCTCAAACTGCAACCACCCTTTTCTGACAAACAACAATGAATTAAAATACCCTTCACCGTCTTTACTTCACCACTACCTGAACCATCTTCATTACCCCATACCTCCTCCATCAACAACATACATATATACAGTGCATCTCACTTTGCATCATCATCAATACACTGTGCATTCCTAACCTACCCAAATAACCACCTCAATCTCCTTGCAACACCCTGAACACCAAACATTTTAACTGCACCTCCCATCCATCCAACCAGCAGAAGCACTTAATTCTGCTCTGTCACCACCATACCAGAAGCACATTTTACAATTTCATATTTAAACCTTCAGTCAACATCACTGCTTCTATATCACCCAACTCATCTGCCATCTGACACCACACTTCTGCTCTACCTTGTTCTTCCATCTCTGTTCTTACAACATCCCTGCACATAAACACTGCCCCTCCTATGCAATTCCTTCATCTGCATACTACCATCAGAAACAACTGCCTGCATACCCTTTTGCTGCCTGCATATCACCATCCTCAACCATCAACTGTCTGCATAACCACAAACCACCTCCACCTAACTTCCTCACCGTCATACAAACAACCACTTTGCATACATTTCAAACTCTACTTCTCAAACTGATCCTTCAACAACTCCACTACATTTCCTTCATCACCCACCAGCAACCCGTGCACATCTCTACCACAGTCCCCAAATATCTACAACACAACCACACTGCACATCCATCCCTGCCCATAAACATTGTCAGCACATACTTCAAACCATCACCACTGTCATTTGCTTTACTGTTCCACTGTGCATGTCATTGTCAAACCAAACCAACTGCTCTTTCGTTCAAACTACCAGCAGCATCAACATAACCATCACAGAATTACACTTTGTGCACCATTTGCTTCATGGCACTTCCCTGACCAACATTAAATACCCCACTACTACATCACTTAACCATTCATCTCCATCACCTAAACTCCACCATTCATTGCTACTTCATTACCCTGCATACCCTTTGCTTCGTTGCCACAAACCATAAAAACTGCCGCAGAACACTCGCCTTAAACACCTTAGATTGCTGTAACTCTTCCCCTGTGCATAACCGCTGCCAACTTAATCACACACAGCCACCACAAAATCGCGATGTCAATTTCACGACCACCCTCTGCCTCTCCTCATCATCTGCAACTTCTCTTACTACAAACCGATCGCTTGAACTTACCGCACTACCTTCATCCAATTCGCGACAAACATCAAACCACCAGCCTGAATCAAGTTGCCATAGATCAAGTTTTTGCCATGAATAAATTTTGGAATTTTGGGTTTTGTGAATTCTATTGCCGACTTAGAAATTTTATGTTGTGAATTGGGAATTTGATTGTGTTAGTGGTTAGGTTGGGTCGAGGGGGCTTGTGGGCTTATTGTTCTTGTTAAGAAAAAACGAAAAAAAGAAACAAAAAAGAGGGACTAAAAAGAAAAAAGATCACAATCAAATTTTAATGTTAAATTGTTTTCGTTTGTTTTAGTTTGTGGTGGTTTGGTGAATTTATTTTAGTTTTTCCTTAATAAAAAACACCGAAAAAGGAATTTTATTGGTTTTAATTTTTTAACACTCGTTTTATGTTGTTTTGTTTTAGCTTGTGAATATTTTCTTTTAAATTCTTTTTATTCATAAAAAAGGAGTTGCTTTTGTTTTAGTCCTTCATGTTAAACAATTTGGCAGGTTATGATTTGCAGGAACTTAAAAGAAGAAGACATGCTTGCTAAAAAATTGCTTTGCTCGCTTATTAAAAGAAATCACCGCTTTAAAATAAAATTGTTAATAATTCTGCACGTTTTGGTATCATGCTCTTATTTCGTGTTGTTATTTTTTTGCATTGTTGGTTGTTTGCATTTTAAAAAAAAACAAAAAAAAAACAAATTTCATTCGTAGTTGCATTGTTAAAAAACGTTAAATTTTAGTTTTGCATTTATCGCATCTTGTTTTTCTTTTCTGGGGGAACACCTAAATGCACATAAGGTGGGGGATTTCAACACATCTTCCTAGATCTATAAATTGCATTTCATCATAGAATTTGACTAATAATAACGGTTAGACATTGAGCTTAGGGGAGTCACGAGCTCAACTAGGCTTAATTGTATCTTGACAAGTTGTCCTCTTTCGATAATTTAATTTTTTATGTCTAGGCTACCGTAGAGAAATAATCTTATATAAATATTACGGTGATTTGTAAATATTATAGCGATTGTTTCTTTGAAGGTACTTAAACCTTCGGTTGCATTGCTACGGTGATTTGTGATGCCCCGATAATTCCTATCTGTTACCTGGCTAAGAACTAATTTGTTGGATAAGACGAAGTGTGATTATACAATTTTGATTTAGGAGCTACCAATGATAGAATTTTTTTAATTAAGTCCTTGCATACATTTATTTGCAATAGTTCATGCATATATAAAAAAATAACAAAATCCAAAACAGAAAATTACACATTTTACTTAACTCAGTTCTTATTTAATCCAAAAAAAATTAGATCTTTTCCTTTGAAAATTTTCAATCATAATAAAAAATAAGTTAGTTTTTTAGAAAAACAAAAAATCCAAAGAAAATAATAATCTATTCAAAAACTAAAAAAAGGCAAAAAAACATATAAAAAAGAAAAAGAATTCAAAATTCCGCAATAAATAAAAACATTTTTGAAAATATCTGAATTTCTCTACTCGTAAGAATTTCACAATAGTTGTGAAAATCAATATAATCTATATAGTTTCAGATCAAACTCTTATGGATATTTTGATAACAACTATTATACAAACAATTCGAATTTTACACCAAAAAGTTTTTAAAATGATGACCGACGCTCAACTCTTGAAAAGAGTATTAAAATGATTTGATCTTTACTTGAGCAACGAAATCAAATGATAAATAATTTGAGTAATTTGTATTTGTACAATAACTCAAGTCAAGGATTTTAAAATAGTCAAACTATGAATTCACTTCGAAATTCAAATAATTTTGATTATAACCCATGCCAACTCAATTTCGAACTCCACAATGAAGTTCAATATCAAAATGAAAATGCAAACAACTGTTTAAGTGATTTGGCAATGGGAATAGTTTCAATCATAGTGAAATTTTTTACTCTCAACAATTCTAAATTGAAAATTCTTAAATTAATAATTATAAATTGGATTTTGTTGAGCAGTTGGAAGAAATTCAAAGAAATCACACGTATTTGTCATTTGAAACATATATGAAACAACACGAGAAACAAAATCAACTCCCAACGTGTGAATGAGTCAAGTGATAATCCATATTTTGCCAAAAATGACGATTTTCAAGAAACAATTTTTGAAATCGAAAATGACAATCTTAATGAAGTTATTGAAAGTGCAGTAATTGATTTGGATTTCAATTCTTTTGAGGGTGAGAAACTCGATTTTAAATTCGATCTTCCTTTTTCTAACCAAAACGAATTTCGAACAACAACTTTACACCATGAAAATGATGAAGTTGTGAATAATTCAACAAAGGAAGATGAATTTTGCGAACATAAATTTTTCATACTTTTTGAAGATGGGTTATTGAATTTTGAAGGAGTAGATATAAATCACCATTTTGATTTTGAAATCGATAATCCTGAAAAAAAAAATCAATGATAAGCTTGACTTTCAAATTGGTGAAAATAAACATGAACTTCAACAGATTATTCTATCTACCCCAAAAAATCATCAAAAATAAAACAACTCGTACGATATTTAATAAAACGACATTCGTTTTTCAAACCAACATTTAGTTTTGAAATCTTTTATGGTTTGATTTTTTTTAGCTTAAGCTATGTCTCTTGTACTTGACGAGATAAATAAATTGTTCACTGGGAGACCATTTCATTTACTCCTTGACAGTATATTTTTTGATGTAGTGTAAATAATTGTTTCATTTTCGTGTAAATATAAGTCGTATTTTTATTCTCTTTTCACTATGGTTGATTGTGGGGACACAGTCAAAATCAAGTGTGAGGGTGAATTTCATGTTTATTTTGATTTTTATTCCCTTTTCTTTCAAAAAACAAAAATAAAAAAATCACAAATAATAAAAAATGGAAAATGAAAAATTGCATTTTAATTTACTTTTAAGTAGGCATGAAAGAGTAGACATACAGTTTTGGTCATTAAATTGAAATTTTTGGAAATTTCTTGTCTTAACATATAATAAAAAGAAAAGTCTGAATTATAAGCTACTTTAGTTTAACTAGTATGTATGATGATTCATAGGTGATGGGTATGAAGTATATTCTAAATTTAGTCTTTGTTCAAAGAGTGGTTGATTTAAAAGTATTTGCATTGGCATTTTTAATCCCTAAAGTTCGGTGGTGCTAAGTTTATTTTATGCAAACTCTCTCTCTTTCAAAAAAACAAGTGTGTACATAAATAATAAACACCTAGAGTAAGGTGTACACACTTGTGTGTACACTCGTCATGCTTTGTACTCTTATCACATAATCCCAAACGGTAGTGCATGAACGGTATATCTGGTCTCAGTATATCTGAGTTGGGTGTGTATAAATAAAAAACAATAATAAAATAGACACCCAGAGTTAGATATACATTCTTATGTGCTCATTCGCCACACTTCGTACTCCCCTTACGTAAG
Source organism: Allium cepa (assembly GCA_030765085.1). Lineage (NCBI taxonomy): Eukaryota > Viridiplantae > Streptophyta > Magnoliopsida > Asparagales > Amaryllidaceae > Allium > Allium cepa. The sequence continues at coordinate 996,792,376 of CM060932.1, forward strand.
CCCGCAAAGCAGTGTATGGATGGTATATCTAGCCTTAGTTTTTTGGGTTAGGCATATGCAGATAACGTTAAGATCAATGATTTTTCCAAATAATGAGAGAGAACCAGCCAATGAAACTCAAGCACAGTTTTGACTTCATCGTTTGATTTGTTATACGAATAGAAATAAAGATGCCACTTTGCAAACTGTGATAATCAATTAAAGAATTTATTTCATTATTGCACTATGTTTTCATCTGAAACAACTAGCTAAAGTAGAGTTGAATGTAACGATAACTGGATGTTTTGATTAGTAAAGAACTGAAATTTTCAAGATAATGATCGAAATTTGTATTTAACAAACTCATGTCGATTTAAAAGAAATTCTTCATTTGTGAATATTTTTGAAACTTGCATCATGCAGTTGCATCTAGGAAATTTGCATATTCCATTTGGATTTTGTAGGTAGTATCCACTGAAAACCCCCACGAGACAACACACGTTTTACTAGGGACACCAAGAGGTTTTACTGCTTGTTGCATACACTCAATGTAATCATGTTTTCTATGAAAACAGAATTATCTTAGTTTTGGATTATTCGAGAACGAAAAAAAATGAGTGTGGGTATACACGTAAAAGTGCATATTTTTACTTCCATATTTAATCTACTTTTATACAAATAAATGAGCATATTAGGGTATATTACATGTTTAAATCAAAGTTTAAATTATTTTCAAATCATCATTTATTCATTTTCATTTGGGTGGTAAAATGGTAATTTTGTATATGGCTTAATTTGAGAAAATTTACTTGCACGTTTTTATTTTTAATTGTAAGAAATAGAGAGCAAATATGAAGAAGTTTTCATGTATGTATGCATGCACAAGTGAAGGAAAACAAAAGAATGATGAAATAAAAGAATGCATGCAACATGGAGGAGCCCACCTATCCATAACCCATGGACCATAATTAAAAGCTAATGGAGATTAATATGCACATGCACATGTTAATGGTGGATTAGGTAGAAGCTAATAATTACTTGAAGATTACACATTCTAAAAGGCATTTTGGTAGCTCCCTAAAATATGGATTTGGGTTTTAGGCATGCATAAATACCCCCTTATGTATCATGTAGAGAGCTCTTACCTTCTCTTTAGTTAGTTTAGTGGTAGCCATGTAAACTCTCTTTCTCTTTAGTGGCTTCCTTTTCTTTATGCAATTTATTTATATGCAATTTTAATTCATGCACTTTTAATTCTTGTTCCTTTCTTTCATGTTTCTTTTTATGTTAGTGATTTAGATCTCTTTCTTTAATGTAAGTAGTTTAGATTGATTTTATGCAAGTAGATTAGCTTTTTAGTTTATTTTAATTAGTTCTCTTCTTTTATGTTGAAATTACTTTATATTATAATGATTCAAATATGAGAAGCAAAGCCCTTTCAATTTAGGGGTGATGAAGTTCTCATGAATCATATAAAGTTAATATAGTGATTTCATTTGATCTCTTTTTGTGCTTAATGGAAAAAATTTGACGTGGTAAATTTTTTTGTTTTAATATTGAATTTGATAGCCTATGTGGTTAGCACCAAATAGGCTATGCTTAAACAAAAAAAAAACACAAATTACCTCTTCCTCTACATATGATTTCGGTAATGAAGTGGATTTAGAATCAAAATTTGATGGTCTATGTTGCTAATCAATAGTAAATAGATCATGCTTAGAATATATTTTATTTTTAATTTCATTATCATTTTCATTAGAGTTAACAAATGGTTTGGATGATGTGTTAAAGTATGATGGTTTACGTTGGGCTAATTAATAGCAAAAATTGATTATACTTAGGATAAACACATCAACTAAATTCACAAATGACTAAAAAGAGAGATCATGATTTCATTGTGTTGATTGGTGTGATCATGAGAAGGGATTTGTCACTAAATTGTCTTCTACTCTCGTATTTTTATTCACATTGTTTTAGTTAGTTTTTACATCTTTTTTCAGCTTAAACAATTTCAAATTCTTTGGGTTAATTTGATTGAGTAGAATTTAAAATTAATTCATTTCACTGTGGATCGACACTTACTTACATACGTACTGCAATTGTACACCATGCACTTTCGGTATTTTAATGATTACATTTTTAATGATGGTTTTCTAATTGATAGAAAATTTCATCGTTATAAACCCCAAAAATAAGAGTAATACCTTCTAGAGCTGCTTTTTCTTGGTCTCTTGGTAGTTTACTAGCAATAGGGGCAACATCAATAGCGAAGGCCTACCCGCTTGATCCTTCCTTAACCATCTTGAGACACTAATTTTTGTAATGCCTTCCTCTTAGCAATCAAAGCACTTTCCTTTATAGGCTTCCTTCGTCAAACTAACCCTATAATCCTTGATTTCATGACCTTTCTTATGACATCTCTAACAAACCTTGCCATCCTTCTTAACTTCCCCTTCGACTTCTTATTAGCCTAAAAGCTTCCCTTCTTGGACCCTCCTTGCCTTTGGATCGGTATAGTCTTCTTTTCTAGTTCCTTGTCTTCTGTATTAGTCACATGCAGAATTGCCATTTCCACCGACATCTCATACATGGCTCCAATAGGTACTTGGATCAACAACATTTCTATTAGGGGGCAATTTAGGTCCTTCACGAACTTGATGGCCTTTTTCACAGGTGTTTTTTTTAGCTTCTTCCCAAACTTAGCCGATTCAGTAAACTTAGCTATGTAATCCATAAGAATAGAACCACTTTATCTCATCTGAATGAACTTTTTCATCTGTAAGCTAACCTCTACTCTAGACATGAATCTCATCTCAAATCTATCCTTGAATTCATCCTAAGAGAATATCCTTCCTTGGTGCTCATCGGTCACAAATTTCCACCAATATAAAGCATCTTCCTTGAGTTTCCAAGCTGCTATTCTTCTTCTTAGCTGATCTTGCCAACCAATCTCTCAAAATATTTTCTAGTAGTTACTAACCCAAGCTTTGCTTCTGAATATCCTTTAGTTCTAGAGTATGAGTAATCTCCTACATTGGGAAATTGCTTACATAACTTAAGAAAGTCGATAGGACGGGAGGCTGCATAGGCGGGCGGGGCAGTAGGTGCCACCGGTGTAATTGGAGGAATAGGAATCTACTTGACGGTCCTAAGATATTTTCTAAACCATTTTAACATTCCATGAGTGGGTGTCTTCCATGAATAGGGTTCCATTGTCCTGAAGAAGATTGATTATCATCCATCAATTATCTTGTAACGGCCCGTAATTTTCAACAACTAAAATAGTCAATTTAATAAGGTTTGGTGATTTAATATTAGAAGAACTAAAAATTTGTGGTTTAATAATAAGAATATAACTAGGATGAAATGTAATAGTATTGATTTAAGGTAATTGATAAATGATTTAAATTGATTAAAAAGTTATAACTGGTTATAAATTAATTGTAATAATGTGCGTGCTAATTTATAGTTGGATTTATAGAGTAATTGACAATATAAACGTTGATAAATTAATGAAATAATGTGTAATAAATTGTAATTTGATAGAATTAGTATAGTGTAAACTGTTATAAAATCCGTTTGTAAATAATAAACTTACAAATGTGATTAAATGTAGAAATGGTGAAAATTGTTATTTGTTACCAGTTTAATTAATCAATTACAATAAAATGTGAATAAATGTTACATTAATGTGGGTTAATACAATAACTACAAATTAGGAATGTAAACAAATGTTATATTAATGTGAGTTAATATAATAACTACAAATTGGAATGTAATAAAATATACAGAAATGTCAATTCACTCATAAGGCAATAAATTGATTTAATAATAAAAATGAAACCAAGATAAATGAAGTTGTGAGATTTTAAATTATAATTAATGTCAAAATCAACAAAGGTTCAATATTATTGGAATACTACAACTAATATGGTAAAAGATGATAATCGTAGAATATTTATGTAATAAGATATAAACAAATGTTAACTATGTCCATAGAGTAATAATTGATTGAATAAAAAGATTGAAACCAGATTGGATCAATTTATTGGAATTAAATTATAATTAATTGGATTTAATTACAGTTGAAATCGAACACTGTAATTAGTGTAATAATCAATACTGGAATTTTATGTAAACATGCTTTAAATTATTATAAATGTTTAAGTAATCAAAAAGGATGAAAATTTGTTAGTTTATAAATATTAAATTAAATAGTGATGAATTAATTTAATATTAATTAATTTAATTAACGTGAAAATAGCCATTTTGGCCAGTGTCTTGGATTTCAATGAAACTAGTTTCATCGGATCCGTAACAGTGAATTATTATAAGGTTTCAAGTTTCGTAGCGATCGGACTTGTCGTTTGATCGTATGGACTCGAAATGCATAGAAATCAATTTAATTAAATTCAATTGAAATCAATTTGAAATAAGCTGATTTTAAGCTAACTTCTTCATACAATGGAATTAGGACTTGAAACCTGCTCCATTGAGTTAAAAATTATCGAAAACATCTATTTTGATATATGAAATGACCTGCTTTAGTTTCAGAAGCAGAACGGGCTTTCCGGATCGTTATCGTCAATTTAATTCTTTTCGGATGTTTATTCATTTCTTATCGGGTTCCGTTAGTATATTTGTTCTGCTCTAACCCTAGCAGTCTTTCTATTTCTTATTCCATTATTCTGTACATACATTTCCTTCCCATCTCCTCTTCCCAATGGCAACCAAACCAAAATCCTAAATCCAATTTCAAAAACCAAATCCAAAAATTAAAATTCCTCAAACCCTATCAAATTATATATCGTTTTGAAGACCTCGATGAGCGTAATCCACTGGTATAATTCGTTTTTTCCATCGAATCACAATTTGTCCAGAAATCGAGGATGAATCGCAGCAATTCATTCTAGGTTTTGGATGATCCAACGGTGGATCGTCGTCCGATCGACGATCGGGATGCGGCATTGGGAAGGTGGCACGATGCAGGTCATAGGGGTACTCCCCGTTCGTCCCCAGGTGGCCGTGATTTGCTAGAAATTGGCAAAATTGTTCGTGGCGTTGGCGGCTCATCGGAGGATGCGGAGGGACGCGCGTTGATGAGGGTGGTTCGGCTTGGAACGAGGGAGATGGCGGCATGGTTATATGTGGGCACGTAGGCCCTAGGCAACTGCGACGAGCTTGTGATCGTGGCGGCTGGTTGATGTAGCAGTGTGTCTGGATTAGGGTTTTTGAAGATGATCGATATTACCACTTCACCCATTTATTTTTATTTCAATTTAATTTAAAATTTTAACCGTTATAATCATCATAACTTTTACATATGAGGTCCAATTCAAGCGCGGTTTATTTCTTTGAGATCGTATTGGAATTTCAGACGTTTTGATGCTGATTTGTATGAATGCTGAGACTGTTTGAATTTTAGGCCTAAATTGGATTTTTATTCGATTTAAAATCGAAGGTGAGTGTTGACCCACTCACAACTACTAGATTATGTTATATTGGTTAAATTAAACTTATAATGTGATTAGAAATTTATTGATTGATGTTTGGTATGTTTAAATTGTCATTCTAGTTAATTTGATTTTATTGCATTTTCATTTAAGTTAATATTGAATTTAATTGTCAATTTAATACCTGTTAATGATAATCAGTTATCTATCGGTGTTTATTGGTTGATTTGGTGTTTGATTGTTGATATTAGATGACTGGATGTTGTAATTTTTTATTGTTATAACACTACAAGTTCCCTATGGGTTGAAATGACACATACCTAAACGATCTATAGATTGGGTAAAAATAGTTATGGGTTGAAATGATAGACTCAAGCAATTTTATGGATTTTTACTTAATTCGAGATTGCGATTTGAAATGATATGAAATTGTAAAAATTTAAATTGCAGATTGAAATGATAAATATTCATATCACTTGACCATGTGGTAGAAAATTATATACGGACACCTGATTGATTAAATTAAATGATTTTTAGTTCCTTACATTTTTAATTCAGTTAACTGGCCTTTTGAAATAGAAATTTGATCCATAAAAACTGAATTATTTTCGATAATCCAATCGTCAATGCTGAAATTGGAATTGATTTAATGAATTATTCAAAGGATTTAAATTGGAATTTCAAAGTCGAACTGTTAAATATAAGTGAATTTATCAGAATTGAGTTATTGAAATGTTTGGATATAACTTTGAAATTCTATTTCAAACTAATTTAAACTATTTTAATCAATTTAAACTATTTTAATTTATTTTGATCTATTATAACCTATTTAATTCGATTTAATCTATTTAGCTATTTTAAGCTTATTAAATTTATTTAATCTATTTTAAATCTATTTAATATAAGTTAAATCTATTTAATCTATTTTAAGTTTATATAATCTATTTTAAATCTATTTAATATAAGTTAAATATTTAATTTATTTTAAATTTATTTAATCTATAAAAAAAATCTAATTAATATAATTTACATTTATTTAATCTATTTCAATCTATTTAAATCATTTTAAATCTAATCAAATAAATTTAAATCTATTTAATCTATTTATACTTTTTAAACTATTTTAATCTATTTTAAATATTTTTAAAACCATTGAAAAACTATTTATGGTTATCTAAACTATTTTCTAAAATTTCAGACTGTGTGAAGTTGATGTATTTATATTTAAATCCTTGATGATGATACAACCTAAGTGGAATTTGGAATTGGTACCTTTTATGAAATGACATATTTCAGTAAATATGATGATTTTGGAACGAGGATTTAATTAACCTATCTTATCGATAAATTCAAAAGTGGATATGATTTTAGAAGTGAATGTGATTTTGAAAGGGAATATGATTTTGAAAGTGATATGGTTTGGAGAATATGATATTTTGATATCAATTATGAATTGGTTTTGGGAAATGTAAAGGAACCATTCGATGTGTAATAAGCGTTTGGTTGTTAGAGAGACTAGGATCAGATATTGTCATACTCACTGCCAATACCGAAAACCACTTTAACAATTGTGTATGTGTTGGAGATTTCAGAAATGAAGTAGGATGTTTTGGTGAACGATTCTGTATAAGGTATTTACGTGACTCTTACTCCTATGAGTCAGCTTAGATGTGACTAAAATAGGAGCTATACCGGGCCAACTGAGGTCATTCCTCCCATCGGGCACATTTCTTCGATATTATATTTTGACTTTGTGATTGATTTGGTAGGCATCCATCGATTTTGATTATGGGAGTGTGTCCGAGGTGGGTGGTAGTAGGTGTTATGCTTTACCACTAGTCCGGGAGTGCAATCGGTATATCTACCCTGGCATTGCCTCGAGTGCCGCGTTCACATGCCCTATTGCGCCTTCTACGAGTTTGAATTGTACCATACCTATGGAGTTCCCTGTGATATTCCTCCAATTTACGGAGGAATTAGGGTACTGTATAGACTATAAGAATATATAAAAATGTGTTAAGGGGGATATGGGTAACGCCTTAACGCTATTTTAATACTTTACTTTACTGTAGACACTATTATAATTACGTATTGTACTATATAGTAGATAGTTTAATGGATCTTTGCGAGATGTGATCCCGAACATCTCTTAAGTTATTGCACTCATGTTAGACACTGGATAGGAGATGTCAAACTCCATAAACATATCTGACGCCGTCACACTTATATTTACCGTTAATTTAACTTACATAAGATCTTTTAGGTCTGAGTGTTTCGTCTTTTCAATTCGCTTAGGTCCGTCTGAGCTTTTCATTTTATCGAAGACTGCTCTCTAGAGGATGAAGACAAAGATTTTATACCATTATTACTTATTATATGTATTCAACTGCATCATGTTGCTCCACTGCATTTATTTATTTATTTATTCCCGTTATATGTAACTCTGATTCTGTGTTGTAAAAGAATAATCATATGTATTTGTAAAGCAGCTTCATGAACTGTTATTTGATTACTATATTTTGTCATTCCGTTGCGAGATTCTCTATTTTTTTTTATTTCTTTCTCTTCTTTTTCTTATTTATCCCATAACAATCTGCCCATTTGAATGGTTTGAGTTCGATGTGTGTGGTTTATCATCGATTTAAACCATCTAAAAAGGCGGGTCGTTACAATTGGTATCAGAGCTTTGGTTTAGCGATAACCTTAGCTTTGTGGGGTCTGACTCACTAAAAATAGGGTAGTAATACCCTAGAATGATTCGTTGAGTGTGTGTATATATATATACACAAGAGAGCATATTTGTTAGTGTTATAAAGGTTTTTGTATTGTGTTAAATTGTTCTGTTTTGTATTTATAAATTCTAGTTGGTGCATATGACGCTATGACATCGATAGGGATTTCTAAGCATTTAATAGGGTAGATCGACATAATATTATGTTAAAATATTGGTAAATGAAATAAATTTTGCCTATTATATATTTTGTATATAAAATAATAAATTTTACAAATGATATAATTGGATGTGATATATTTGTTTATTGGGAAGTGAAATTTATAAACATGTTTGCAAAATGAGATTATGAATAAAGTAAATGTAAAATGGAAATTTAGGACCGAAATTCTGAGATTTTGAAAATTCCTTTCGAAAGATTGTGGAATGTCTCCTAGCCAGAGGTCTTAGACAAGGAGACCCTCTCTCGCCACTTCCTTTTGTTCTCATCTCCGATGTCTTCGATCGTTTGGTCAAACTCGCAATCTCCAATAACCTCCTAGCCGGCATCGATCTCCCCAATTCAGAACCGTCAATCTCCAAACTACAGTTTGCTGACGACACCGTATCGTTGATCTCCCCAAAACTAGACCACCTTCACTGCCTCAAAGTTCTCCTATATATCTTCGATCTCATCTCTGGCCTATCCATCAACTTTTATAAGAGTTCCATCCTTATGTTCAACAACGCCCATCACCTCGGCCCCTTTTCTGCCTCTTTATTCAACTGTAAACTTGACCACTTCCCCATCTCCTATCTTGGTATCCCCCTTCACCCCACCAAACTTGCTCGACAAGACTGGCTCCCTTTAACCTCCAAGACTGAATCTCGATTATCAACGTGGAAAGCCAATTCCCTATCTGCTGCAGGCCACCTCGTCCTTGTCCAATCAGTGCTATATGCCTTCCCCTCGTACTGGATGTCATTTCATGTACTGCCGGAATGGGTTATAAATAAAATTAATTCTAGTAGGCGTTCTTTTCTCTGGAATGGCACTAAAGGGGAATGTTTAACCAATTGGAAGTCAGTCTGTGTGCACAAAGAACATGGTGGTTTAGGGCTAATTAATCTCCTCTCTTTCAACATTGCTCTCTTATCCAAATGCCTTTGGGGTATGATCACTCCAGGCCGCTTCATCTAGAAAGATTGGATCCTTCAGCGTCACAACCAATCCAACCCTCATCTCATCCTCCACTCACCTCCGTGCCTTTCACCCTCTCCCTTCAGGGCAGGTGTTTCAAAATTCATATCCCGTGACAAATCCCTATTCTATGTCTCCATTGGCAACGATCGCAATTGCCTTTTCTAGCCAGACATCTGGCAGGATCAATCCCTCCTCGCCCACTCTCTCGCTAATCTATTTTCCTATATCTCCCACCAAAACAAAACTGTTGCTGATTTATCCTCCCTTGTCCAAGCAGCATATGCCTCCCTGCTCTCTTTGACCTTAACATGCTAAACGAGCTTAACTCGGCCTCTAACTTACTCCTTTCCATCCAACTCACTGACACATCAGATTACTATATCTGGGCACTTGCTTCAGAGAAAGGCTTTTCGGTTGCCTCATGCTATTCATTCCTCAACCATCCTGGTAGGTCATTCTCTTTTGCAAGACTTTTGAAATGCAGACTCCCTCCCCGCATCCTTTTTTTCCAATGGTGCCTCATCCATGCCCGTATTAATACTAAAGACAGACTCAGACGCTGGAACACACAGCTTGACCCTCTTCATGTCTTATGCTCTTTGCACGAAGAATCCATTGTTCAACTTTTTTTTGAATGTGACTTCTCCTATTACATTTTAGACTCGGCCAGTGCCAACCTTATGGCTACATCCCGATCATACACTCGTTCTTTGACTGTTGGCAATATAGCAAACCGGAAAAAATTCTCGATTCCTTCATTGCTATCTATAGTTGGTGCATCTGAAAAGAAAGAAATGCTTATGTTTTCAATAAACCCAAAAGCATTATTGATAGAATTTGTAACAAAATCTCCTATTTATTTTCTCTATGGACAGGCTTAGTGCATAGGTGTCCCTTCACTTGGCGTCTTCCTTCCAACAACAATGCTTCTACAGATCGATAGTCCATGATCGAACCTAACCAACGGATCCCTTTTGTTGCATTCATGGGATCATCAATTCAGTACACACCTGACAGTGCTCTTACTTTAGCTGAATAGATTAGAATTTTACTTCTACCATTGTATATACAGCTGTCTATGTTTGTTCTTTTTGGGATTTGTTTTAACCGCGAATACTACTTTTTGGCTATCGACCAGGCTTGTTGGTTGACTCCGACTCCGGCTCCTACTATTTATAATATATATCATCTAATCGGCTGTGTAGCTATGGTCTACACACCCGTTTCTCTCAAAAAAAGATTGTGGAACGTAATATTAGTATAATTTGGAAGTATTTTCTGATATGAATAGAGCAATGTGATTTGGAAGGAAGTTTAAAGAAATTTTAAAGTAAATAAGTTAGTACTCCCATCTCTATCATTGGAAAATAATTTCGATGATGAGTGCACGCATCATCGACGTTCATTATCGAGTTTCAAAGTGGGAAGGCCACTGTAGTAGTTTTACTACACATCTGTTTTGATTGAAAAAACCTTAATTCTGAATTTCTAAATTGATTTGACTTATAAAAGAAATATATATATATATATATATATATATATATATATATATTATTTTCTAAGTAACTAAAATGAAATCGGAGTTTAGTTCTTAAATTTCCAACAATAGTAGTTTTCAATTATTGAAATGAATGAAATATTAATTATTTTAATAATTGGAAGTTTGTAGAATGAAGAAAATATAAGTAATTAGATGCTAAGGGATTAACAGTATATATGAGAAATTGGAAGCTTGTAAACTTAAAAATAATGAAAATTTGGAAGATGAATTATCAAACTTTGAAAAAAATGACAAACAAGATGAACTTGTGTAGCTTTCAATTTCATTCTTAAGACAGATATATAACTTACCAAAATATTAAAAGTTGAAATGTTAATAAGAACATATAATAGAATATTATACAAGTTGGAAAATTGAAAGTGTTCAGCGGAATCACTTCTATATATAAAAATTCAAATGTTATAAATTGTTATAACTTGAAATTAATAGTTTGAAATGCTACTACTTAAATGTAATAAAAGTGAATAATGTAAGGAAAATGATTATAAACTTAGGTTAACATTTTAACCTATTTATAATCATATTTAATCGTGAAGGTGAATACTGTAAGTAAATAAGTATAAACTTGAATTAATATTGAAGCCATTTATAATTAAAATGAATACTATATAAATTGTATGATTATAACTTTAGAGAACATTGAAAATGATTTAGAAATGAAGTTAATATATAATAATACTATATATGGAAGAATGAATGTGAAAAAGAAACAATCTGTAAATGGTGAATTGAATTGTAAAGAAACTTACATAATAATGTAAAATCCAGTAATTGAAATAAAAATAACTTATTTAAGCAATGGAGTAAAGTAATAAAAAAAAAGAAAATGACATTACATGAATAAAGGAGAAACGAACTTTTGCAAGTAATAACGAATGAAAATTAATGAAAATAAACGTTATATGAATGAGAAAAGAAAAGTAAATGATGAAAAAAAGAGTTCAATCAAACTAAATTATAAATGTGAAGTAAACTGAAATAGAGTGTATACAATACTTCAATAATAAATTCATTTATGATCCAAATAAATAAAATGGATATAACTTACGTAAGTAAAGAATGTAAATTGATGAAATAAGCCTTACATAAATGTGTGAAAATTAAAATTTTATAAGTAATGAACATGGATTAAAGAAATCATTGTATGAAAAAAATGAACGATAAATGATGTGAAAAGATAAATAGAGTGTACATAGAAAATGCGTTGAATTCTTTGTTTGTTGGCTTATGGATTGGTTGGGAAATGATACTTCTATTGTGTAGGATGTATAAATGATCTATTATTTGATCTAAGATTATTGAGTGTATGGTATACTTAGTAGTTTATTTATCATTTTATACGATTAAAAGCTTCTGAACCCAAACAAACCCTTTGTTTTGATTGCTATGGATGGATGGTAGAATTGTTTTGATTGCATATGACGAATGTATGGTTTTGTTACTTGTGACTATTGCACGTGGTGTTGAGTTTTGACTAATAAAGATAACATAAATATTCTCTTTTATATAATCATTAACCCTTTTGGATCATATAAGTGAAATACATGTTTATGGAATCGATAGCTACTGCTTTTGGTTTCATAAAATAAGCGTTGTTTGCCCAACAAATAGGAATATTCTTGGATTACGGTTTTCTAGCAATATTATATTGTTTTCCCGTGGTTTGGGATATATTATTTTAAAAAATATGATATATATTGTTATTTCTCCCAGTCATCTCCATACAAAGGAGACTCTACCGAAACTTTTCATGAATTTTGGACTTAGAAAAATTTTGTGAAATGTTTTTCAAACTTTTGTTAACTTGAGTATAAAGGATTTAATTGTTATAAATTGATATATTTTAGTTAAATTATTTAATTATGTAAATTGATTGTTTATACATTTAATATTTTGAATAAGATATATTATTTCCTTATCTCTCCTTAAAATCTTTTCGAGGACGAAAAGTTTTGAGTGGGGAAGAGTGCGACGACCCGTAATTTCCATAATTAAAATAGTTAATTTAATAAGGTTTGATGATTTAATGTTGGAAGAAATAAAAATTTATGGTTTAATAAAAAGAATATAACTAGAATTAAATGTAATAGTATTAATTTAAGGTAATTGATAACTGCTTTAAATTGATTAAAAAGTTATAATTGTTATAGCTTGTAAATCAATTGCAATAATGTGTGTGTTAATTTATAATTGGATTTAAAGGGTAATTGACAATTTAAATGTTGATTAATTAATGAAATAATGTGTAATAAATTGTAATTGGATAAAATTAGTATAGTGTAAGTTGTTATAAAATTTGTTTGTAAATAGTAAACTTACAAATGTGATTAAATGTAGAAATGGCGACAATTGTTATTTGTTACCAATTTAATTAATCAATTACAAATAAATGTAAAAAATTATTACATTAATGTGGGCTAATACAATAACTATAAATTAGGAACGTAATAAAATGTACAGAAATGTCAATTACACTATAAGGCAATGAATTGATTTTAAAATTAAAATGAAACCAAGATAAATGAAGTTGTGGGATTTTAAATTATAATTAATGTCAAAATCAACAAAGGTTCAATATTATTGGAATACTATAACTAATATGGTAAAAGATGTTAATTGTAGAATATTTATGTAATAAGATATAAACAAATGTTAACTATATCTATAGAGTAATAATAGATTGAATAAAAAGAATGAAACCAAATTAGATGAATTTACTGGAATTAAATTATAATTAATTGGATTTAATTACAATTGAAATTGAACACTGTAATTAGTATAGTAACCAACACTGGAATTTTATGTAAACTTGTTCTAAATTATTGTAAATGTCTAAGTAATCAAAAAGGATGAAACTTTGTTAGTCTATAAATATTGAATTAAAAAGTGATTAATTAATTTAGTATCAACTTATTTAACTAACATGAAAATAGTCATTTTGGCCAGTGTCTCGGATTTCCACAAAACCAGTTTCATCGGATTCGTAATAGTGAATTATTATAAGGTTTTAAGTTTCGTAGCGATCAGACTTGTCGTTTGATCGTACGGACACTAAATACGTAGAAATCAGTTTAATTAAATTCAATTAAAACCAAATTGAAATAAGCTGATTTTAAGCTAACTTCTTCATACGATGGAATTATGACTTGATACCTATTTTATTGAGTTTAAAATTATCGAAAACACCTATTTTGATGTATGGGATGACTTGCTTTCGTTCCGAAAGCAGAATGGGCTTTCCGGGTCGTTATCGTCAATTCAAATCTATTCGGATGTTTATTCATTTCTTATAGGGCTTTGTTAGTATATTTGTTCTGTTCAAACCCTAACACCCTTTCTGTTTCTTATTCCATTATTCTGTACATACATTTCCTTCTCATCTTCTCTTCCCAATGGCAGACAAACCAAAACCCTAAATCCAATTTCAAAAACCAAATCCAAAAATTAAAATTCCTCAAATACTATCAAATTATATATTTGTTTGAAGTTCTTGATGAGCGTAATCCATTGGTGTAGTTTATTTTTTCCATCGAATCACCATTCATCCAGAAATCGAGGATGAACTACAACCGTCCATTCTTGGTTTTGGACGATCCAACGGTGGATCGTCGTCCGATCAACGATCGAGAGGTGGCGTTGGGAAGGTGGTGCGATGCAGATCATATAGGTACTGCCCATTCATCCCCAGGTGGCCGTGGTTCGCCAAAAATTGGCAAAATTGTTCGTTGTGGCGATGGCTCATCGGAGGACGCGTAGGGACGCGCGTTGATGAGAGAGGTGCGACTTGGAACAAGGGAGATGGCGACGTGGTTAGATGTGGGCACGGAGGCCTTAGGTGACTGCGGCGAGCTTGTGATCGTGGCAGTTGTTTGATGTAGCACACATGTCTGGATTAGGGTTGTTGAAGGAGATCGATATTACCACTTTGCCTTTATATTTTTATTTCAATTTAATTTAAAATTTTAGTCGTTCTAATCATCATAACTTTTACATACGAGGTCCAATTCATACGCCGTTTGTTTCATTGGGATCATATCGGAATTCCAAACATTTTGACGCTAGTTTGGGGGAATGCTGAGACTGTTTGAATTTTAGGCCTAAATTGGATTTTTATTCGATTTAAAATCAAAGGTGGGTGTTTTGACCCACTCACAACTACTAGATTATTTTATGCCAGTTAAAATAAATTTACGACGTGATTAGGAATTTATGGATCGATGTTTGGTATGTTTAAATTATCGTTCTAGTTAAATTTGGTTTTATTGCATTTGATCATCGTTTAATTTAATATTGAATTTAATTGTCAATTTAATAACTGTTAATGATAATCAGTTATCTATCGATGTTTATTGGTTGATTTGCATGTTTGATTATTGATATTAGATGATTGGATATTGTAATTTTATATTGTTATAACACTGCAAGTTCCCTATGGGTTGAAAAGATACATACCCGAACGATCTATAGATTAGGTAAAAATTGTTATGGGTTGAAATGATAGACTCGAGTGATTTTACGAATGTTTACTTAATTCGGGATTGCGGTTTGAAATGATATAGAATCGTAAAATTTTAAATTGCGGATTGAAATGATAAATATTCGTATCACTTGACCATAGGGTAGAAAATTATATACGGACACCGATTGGTTAAATTAAATTATTTTAGTTCCTTAAATTTTGAATTCAGTTAACCAGCCTTTAGAAATAGAAATCTGATTTATATAAACTGAATTATTTTCGATAACCAAGCGTCAATGCTGAAATTGGAATTGATTTACTAAATTGTTCAAAGGATTTAAATTGGATTTTTAAAGTCGAACTGTTAAATATAAATGAATTTATCGGAATTGAGTTAATGAAATGTTTGGATATAACTTTGAAATTCTATTTCAAAGTCATTTAAACTATTTTAATCAATGTAAACTATTTTAATTTATTTTAATCTATTATAACCAATTTAATCCAATTTAATCTATTTTATCTATTTTAAACTAATTAAATTTATTTAACCTTAAATCTATTTAATATAAGTTAAATCTATTTAATCTATTTTAAGTTTATTAATCTATTTTAAATATATTTAATATAAGTTAAATCTATTTAATCTATTTTAAGTTTATTTAGCCTATAAAAAATCTAATTGATATAATTTAATCTATTTTAATCATTTTAAATATCATTCAATAAATTTAAATAAATGTAAACTATTTTTACTCTTTAAACTATTTTAATATATTTTAAACAATTTATAAAACTATTGAAAAGCTATTTATAAATACCTAAACTATTTTCTAAAATTTCAGATTGTGTGAAGTTGAAGTATTTGTATTTAAATCCTTGATGATGATACAACCTAAGTTGGAATTTGGAATTGATACCTTTTATGAAATGACATATTTAAGTAAATATGATGATTTTGGAACAAGGTTTAGTTAACCTATCTTATCGATAAATTCAAAAGTGAACATGATTTTAGAAGTGAATGTGCTTTTGAAAGGGAATATGATTTCGAAAGTGATATGGTTTGAAGAATATGATATTTCGATATCAATTATGAATTGGTTTTAGGAAATGTAAAGGAACCATGTGGTGTGTAATCAACGTTTGGTTGTTAGAGAGACCGGGATCGGATATTGTCATACCTGTAGGATCGAATTCATCCTAGAGGGGGGAGGGTGTGAATAGGGTGTTACTATTAATTATAAAAATTATTGCGGAAGCTTATAAAATTATTTCAACATAGATAAATCAAAATTATAGCAGCACAGATAATAGCAGAAATAGAACGATACAGAATTTACCCAGCTTCGGCAAAACCCTGCCTACATGCTGCCCCCAAGGTTTCTACTAGAAATTAAGTAGTCACACGCTTACACACGTAAACTCGCGACACCCGCTACTGACTAACGTAAGTCTACGCTCAAAACCCTGCCACAACTCAGCTACTGAGTTGCGAATTCTCAAACTACGCCACGTAGTTTGTCCCCTAGTCACACGACTAGTAATTATACAATTTTCAAAAGAAAATACACAAGACGATAATTTAAAAACACTTAAAAAACAAAAACCTATTTTTATAAAACAAAAATCCTTTATTAGCTAAACCGGCCTAAAGATTTCTCCCTCTTTAATTTATGCCAGCCCACTTTCTTCTTTTTCTATTTGCTCTGTAAAATAATGTCGGCCGTTCCATTTTCCTTCGCTTGCAAATTAGGGCTTCGTATAAAATTGAAGAAGCCGACTTTAATTAGTTCAGGTGGGTTGTTCTCGTGATTGCTTGATGATTGATTGTATTTTTCACTTTTGCACACGGCTGCTCCTTCTCGATCGAGTTCGGTGATTTGGTATGTGATTTTTTCCTTTTGCTTTATTGTTATGCTTGCTTGAACTCGATTGCCTTCGTATGCTGATAATGTTATGGTTTAAATAGGGCTTAATTCCCTTGATTTTCGTTCGTCTGATAGTTTCTTTTGCCGTTCGATTTTTCTTGAAGGCTTGAGATGTTTCTGACTTGTTCAAATCGTATATCTTCGTTACTTGATTATCGGCTTGTTTGATTTTTCTTTAACGATGTTTTCTTAGTCATCACGGCTTTGAATTTGCTGATTTGAAACTATGTTAACTTCGGCACTTTGATTTGGTGATGATATTTTTGAGATGAGAAATTTATCGTTGACTTGTTCAGTTCGTATTCCTTATATTATTTGACTTCGGCCATTTTTGAAATTCCATGCTTGATTTTTTTTCTCGGCCTGTACTTGTGCATTACATTTTCCACTAACATGTGCTTCATTATACATTGTTCTTGAAGTGTACTGCCTCGGTGCACTTGCTCATTCGAGCTTGCTCTAATAGTTGCTGTCGATTGCATACATGTGTGTTCATATATGTATATGTTAGCTATGGGTTTCACTGTGTTTGCATTGAGTCATATGCTTCGAAGCAGATCATCTTGTTCCTCATGAAGTCTTCACCTGGTTGTTCTAGTCAATCATATATAGGTTTGGTCGAAGCATCTACTGTTTGAACTTGTACTCTACCATTTGTTGATTTGTAGCCGCAGTGTCACTAGATCATTTCATACATGTTTACTGTTGTCATGTGATTCATTTATTGTTCGTGTCATCTTGAAGTTTGGATTTAATCCTTACCTCTATAGTATTGTGCCTTCATTTGTAGCATGTTCACTAGTCTGCACTGAGTTGTTTTCATGTGTGACTTGAACTTGGTTTGGATTTTCTTTGAGCATTCCTGTATATGTACTCGAGTCATGGTAGTAGTAACTTGAACTTTGCATTTTCTTTATGTATTGTTACTGTCATTAACTTGTACTGTCCAGCTGAGTTCTTGTTTCTTTGTACTTCTGTGTAGACTGTTTGCTGGTGCAAACATTTCATTTGTTGCAGGCCTGTGTTGCCGTGTTAGGCTGGTTGGAGTTTTGGTTGTATCACTGTTTAACTTCATGTTGAGGCTGCACTTGCTTATGTACAACTGCCCTGGTGCACTTATAGATGTACTGAGTACATTTTTGAATTTTGGTCGAGGCTTTCCCATGAACTAGTCATCTTTGATTTTGATTTAAAAGTAAACTCAGAATATTTGTCTTTATTTTGCCTTGGTTGTATTTGAATTCTTGTGCTTGACAGTTTTGTGATATTTTGTAGTGCACCTGAGTTGAATCTAGCTTGGAGCTCGGGTTTGACCTTGTGCTGATATTGTGACATTATTTTTATTACACTTGAGTTGAACCCGACGTTTTTGGTTTGACCTGTGCTCACCTGTCCCTGTAATTATATCAAGTGCATATATCGGTGTGCACGGCCTTGTGGCATATACAGTGATACACTGTGTATGTCACAAGCTTTTCGTGTATGATGGATTCAAAATTAAATGATGACGAACAACCCAAATAACCGAGGCAAATATTATTTTCAACATCCACATTTTATTTTATACTGTAAAAATATTTCCTTTTCAATTTTACTGCGTCAATATTTATTTTTGTAGATTGCTTAGATGCTGGATTCAATTTGGAGTGAAGTTGAAGATAAAATACGAGTTGAGTGAATGAGTGATATGCAGTGAGGTCAAATGTAAATGTGAATCGTGATGTAATCAAAATTGTACTGTAATTGAAATTGTATATATAATGAGAGCTTGAAATTTGTACTATTCAAAGATTGTAATAAACATTTGTTTGAATAAAATTTCTGTTTGAATTCAAATTCTGTGTTATTTAGTTTTATTCAGCAAATATTTATTTAATCTAAAAATAAAATAGCACATTAACAAATACATTTAAATGAATATATATATATATATATGTGTGTGTGTGTGTGTGTGTGTGTTTATTATCATTAAACAAAAATCATATAATCGCATACTCAACAATCTCCCCCTTTTGATGATAACAAACATATATTTAAGATTTTGAATATGTTAAATATATTTGATCATTGATATACTCTAATTGCTCCCCCTATTTAAATGCTTCCTCTCCATACAAAGCTCCCCCTTCATATAGCATACATTTAAAAATTTGCAAATGAGCCTTGATGCAAATAGAAAATATTTGACATTTGCTTGATTTTATTTGACAAAATCTTAACTTTTCTCTCCCCCTTTTGTTATAAGCAAAAGAGTAATAGTGTTAGAGAAAGTAGAGATAAAGTGATCGATATTAATCCAACATTAAAACTCAATCGAATATAAATATTAAATTTCATTAAAAAATCAAACAAAAATCATAAATACTTTGTTAGGCGCATATTCGACTTTTAGAATAATGGGAACGATCTCATCATATGAAACCATACAGTTATGTCTATTTGTGGTATATTTATATCAGGAATTTGAATATCTACCAACCATGCATAACCTTTAGGACTTTTAAATGAGATTAGTAATATTCCAATTTTATTTTTAAAAAATGAATTTAAGTATCTTCTAACCACGCATAACCGTGAGGAGTTTTAAATAGGATTGGAATCAACTTGTTTATTTAAAAAAACAATTTTGATATGCATTCCATACATGCATAACCGTGAGGACTTTCAAATGGGCATGGAAGCATATAACAAATTTCAAGTACTTCACCCATGCATAACCGTGAGGACTTTTAAATGAGAGTGAATACTTTGGATTTTATTATAATTTATTATTATTATTATTATTATTTATTGCATTAAAAAAATGTAAAATGAAAAACGAATGATTTCTGTTTAAAGTACCACATATTGACAAACTATATAGAATTTTGATGAGTGATGGTCGTTAGAAATATGATAGAAATAGAGATGGTCATGGAATTTTTACCAACAAAAAGTTTTATAACTCTTGTTTAAATTCTAAAGAAATTTACCAATTATACCGTCACGAGTCATAATATATGATAAATATCAATACTCATCACTTTTTCAATCACTATTTATCTTTTCGATAATTATTAGGGAGTCAAATTAGTCAAAATAGTCTTTTAAAATCAAATTCAAAAATAATTATAAAATTAATTTTTCAAAATGACTGATCTGTAAACATGGTAAAAAATGATTTTCTAGAAGGGGTTATATGAGAAAAATTTCCTCTATTTGAAAATTATTTGAAATGAAAAATATGCAGATATTTTCTTTGAAAAACGATGCAGTTACTAAATGTCTCAACAAATCACATTCAACTAGTAATTTTTCTATCAACTAGATTACCAGTGTAATCTGCATCTGAATTTCTCTTTCACTCAAAATTATCATTAATTGAATTTGATAGACCAGACCATGAAGTGAGCAACAAAAAAATTCTCAAAATCAATGACATTCTCTTGAAATTGAATTGAAGCCGAGTAAATAATCAAAAACCGTGAATATAGAGTTGGTCTTAAAATAACCAAATGTATTATCAAATGTATTATCATCCAATAAAACACTATTATTGATCCAAACTAATATATATGAAGTAATTCAAAGAATCTAGAGATTTTTACAGTGTTCTTGGCATGAGAATATAATTGGCCAACAATTTTGAATAAGTCAGAATCAAAAATCATCATTATTTCATCATCACATTATTGACTGATTTAACTTAGATTATGGTGCAGATTATCACATTTAATATATCGTTCAAATAAATATACCATTACCTGTTTTACCTTTACAATATTTTTCGTTGTTGTCCATTGTGATTCTGTCACCCTTGTACTAGGCTAAGGAACTTTGCTTTGCCGCTCGTTGTGTTTTTGAAATAGCCAGAATCCAGATATCCTTAGCCTGCCACCACACCTACACGATGAAAGATTTTTGTGACCTATTTGCTTTTATAGGTCCATGATTGTTAGTGGCAGAATATTTTGAAAAATAATTTTGTGGAGACCCAAAACTATTTATATATGTTTCTTTCGGCACCCAGATTTGTTTAGCTTTGAGATATTTTATATTTGAGCATTTTGGAACCCAAATTGGTATTCACGTGTTTGGGTCTATACCAACAACTATTGTGATTGTGTCCATATTTTCTACAAATTGTGCACAATAGAATTGACTTGGTTAATTTTGCTTTTAACATTTTCAGATTGATTATATCCAAGTCCTTGTCTAACTGTATTAACAGTTTGCTTTCCTAATAGCATATTCAATGATTTTTCATTTTTTGAAAATTTATCTAAAGTCGTTGACAATTGTTGGACTTGTGTTTTGAGAGATTCATTTTCATTCAATAATTGTGTGCACTTTTTAATAGAGTTCACTCTCCTACTATTTTCACTTTCTTTCAAAATCAGAATTTCATTTTCAAGTGATTTTATATTAATTTTTGATTTTTTAATTTCTTCTTCAAATAATGGACACTTGTCACACTTAGGGAACTTATTTTGATAGTTTTTGACTAATTGTTCATGCTGTTCATAGTTCAATCAAACTATCTCTTTGTGATTTAATTTTAGCATATTTCTCCCTTAATAGTTCAAAACATCCATTTACTTCGTGGAAATATATAAGTAATTTTGAGTGAGTGAGTTTTGATACCTTGCTTGGCTCGTCATCGTCGCTATCAGTTATATTTCCTTGAAGGCACATATCTGCTTTCTCACTCTCACTGCTAGTACTTTGATTATCTTCATCACTTGTATTCCACGTGGCTGCAAAACTTCTCCTTTTTGATTTCTTTTCAAAGTCATGTCGGTTTTGAGGACAATTGGGCTTAATGTGTCTGGGTTGGTTGCACTTGTGACAAATGATCTCCCGTTCTTCTGAGTAGTCTAGTGCTTTGGCTATTCTGCTTTTCATGTTTTGATTTCAAGTTGGATTTCCGTATCTGTGATTCCAACTTTTGAATTTCTTCATTAGTAGTGCCAGCATTGCTGCTCCATCATCATCATCGTTATCATCATCACTTTTGATTGTTCTTTTGAGAGCTATTGATTTCTTTCGAGTATCTCCTCCTTCACGCTTTTCCTTGAATTTCATTTCTATCTTATAAGTAGTGAGATTTTCAATGAGTTCTTCATCTTTCATCTGTTTTAAATCTTTTGATTCTTGAATGGCAGTCACTTTTGCTTCAAATCTTCGTGGAAGGACTCTGAGGATTTTTCGGACTATTTCCAATTCCGTGTATGATTTTCCGAGAGCTTTTGATTTGTATAGATATTGGAAAGTCGTCCATACATCTCTTTGACATTTTCTTCCTTCGCCATTGTGAAGTTCTCGTATTCGCTGCTTAGCATGGCAAGATGAGATTCTTTGACTTGAGATGTTCCTTCGTGAGTCACTTCTAGTGTGTGCTTCAGCAAATATTTATTCAGCAAATATTTATTAAGTA
The DNA here is from genome assembly GCA_030765085.1 of Allium cepa. Classification (NCBI taxonomy): domain Eukaryota; kingdom Viridiplantae; phylum Streptophyta; class Magnoliopsida; order Asparagales; family Amaryllidaceae; genus Allium; species Allium cepa. Next base: position 996,815,089 of record CM060932.1, read on the forward strand.
ATGAAGTAGGATGGTTATTCAGCAAATGAAGTAATTAGTTCAGGTGAGTCACTTCAAATTCTGTGTTATTTATTTTTATTCAGCAAATATTTATTAAGTCTAAAAATAAAATAGTACATTAACAAATACATTTAAATGTGTGTATATATATATATTGTGTGTGTGTTTATTATCATTAAACAAAAGTCATATAATCGCATATTCAACAATACTCTCTGCCAATACCAAAAACCACTTTAACAACTGTGTATATGGTGGAGATTCGAGAAATGAAGTAGGATGGTTTGGTGAACGATTCTGTATGGGGTATTTATGTGACCCTGACTCCTGTAAGTTAGTATAGATGTGACTAAAATAGGAGCTATACCGGGCCAAGTGAGGTCATTCCTCCCATCGTGCACATTTCTTTGATATTATATCCTGACTTCGTGATTGATTTGGTGGCCACCCCTCGATTTTGATTATGGGAGTGTATCCAAGGTGGGCAGTAGTAGCTGCTATGCATTACCACCAGTCCGAGAGTGCATTTGGTATATTTACCTTGGAATTGCCTCGATTTTCGTGTTCACATGCCTTATCGCGCCTTCGACGAGTTTGTTTTGTACCATACCTATGAAGTGCCCTTTGATAGCCCACTAGTTTACGGAGGGATTACGGTAGTGTATAGACTATGAGAACATATAAAAATATGTTAAGGGGGATATGGTAACGCCTTAATGCTATTTTAATACTTTACTTTACTGTAGACACCACTATAACAACATATTATACTATATAGCGATAGTTTAAAAGATCCTTAGGAGATGTGAATTCTGAACATCTCTTAAGTTATTGTACCCACGTTAGACACTGAATAAGAGATGTTAAAGCCCTCAAGCATCCCCTGTCACACTCATATTTACTATTGATTTAATTTACATAAGATCTTTTAGTTCTAAATCGAGTGTTTTGTCTTTTCAATTCGCTCGGGTCAGCCCGAGCTTTTCACTTTCTCGAAGACTACTTTTTGGAGGATGAAGACGAAGATTTTGTACTATTATTACTTATTATATGTATTCCACCGCATCATGTTGTTCCGCTACATTTATTTATTTATTCCTATTATATGTAACTCCGATTTTGTGTTGTAAAAGAATAATCAAATGTATTTGTAAAACAGCTTCATGAACTGTTATTAATTGCTATATTTGGTCATTCCTCTGCGAGATTCAGCATTTGTTTTATTTCTTTCTCTTCTTTTTCTTATTTACCCCATAACAGCCTGCCCCTTTGAATGTTTTGAGTCTGACGTGTATGGTTTATCTTCGATTTAAACTGTCCAAAAAGGCAGGTCGTTACATATCCGTAGGCTAAACCTTTAGTGACGATTTCATAAGATGGTATTTATATGCTGAAAGAAAAGGGTTGCCTAGTGTATATGCATATGCTGTAGAAGATGGGGTATATATATATAATATATATAGTAACAATTTTGAAAAACTCTTTTCAAAATAACAAGTACATCTCTCATACGTATAGTTTTTTCTCCGCTGATTGAGTAACCTAGGCTCTGACACCAAATGTAACAACCCACCCTGGAACAGACCTAAATTTCGACCCACAAAAGGCCTATTGAAACTTAGATTCATTCTTGGGTAAGCTGTTGGTAGAACTAAGAAAATAATAGTATAGAGCCACAATTAAACTTTCAGAATTCACAACGGATGGAACAAAATACAATAACAAAGTGTACCCATTTATTTTAAAATCATAAATATGTCAAAGTACAAGTACCATCTAATCATGTCATAAATCTGTTACAATAATAGTTTAAGTAAAAATGATAAATATTGCCACAAGCAAACCACCCCCGTCTCAAGCGTCACCTTTGCCATCAACGTTCTTTAACCTAAGCTGTAATGAGTTGTGAGTCAGAACAATAAGTGTCCGGTGAATAAAAACCTGGAGTCTTACCTATTTCATTACTTAGGTGGTATATTTCAAAATAGAAATATGTCTACAAATACAAGTCATTGAAATCATTTAGTACTTCTTTTTAAGGAAAGAAGCAAGTTTCCAAAATTCCATAACCCAAAACCCATGTTATACATACTAGTGATGTAAGAGATAACACCCAAGCCACTTAATACCTTTTATTGGAAAATAGGCACCCCATCATTTAATACTTATTTATAAGGCATGCTTCTCGATGGTACTATCTAGCTAGCATCATATGGAATCTCAAGCCACTTAATACTAGTTTATTTAGAAAGGCCGACCTTCAATCACTTAATACCTTATCCAAAAGCGGATTTGTGATGACCCGTCTTTCATTTCATAGAAAGACACATCATCAATAAGAAAGAAAGGGATAGAAAAGAGAAATGATAGGAAAGAAAGAACTAAACAATATCAAAATCTCACAGCGAAACGAATAAAATATATTAATCATATAGTTATTACATAATATACAACATCTATCAGAGTTACACAGATTATATAACACAACACATTATACAGTCATGAAAATCTGTCCATTAAACAACTCAGAATCCATTACAATTCATCAACACAGCGGAAACACTGTATATCAACATACGAAGAAGCCTCATGCTCCAAGTCTCCTCCAAAATTCGTCAAAGCTAACCTGAATTCCTTGGCTACTCGTAAAAATTTGAGTACCCAAGAGTTTAAGAGAAAATAAACTCTGGGTCAGACATGGGTTTGGTGTGAGTAAACGGGTTAAAGTTGTTTAACTTTTAAAATCATTTGAAATCAAAGGTATCTCCTAAGACCATACCACAAATAAACATGTCGGGTTTTTACCTTACGATAATCAAAACATTTGATAAGTAATCTGATGATGTTATAATAATGTCTAGGGCTCTCAAGTAAAATACAGAAATAAATGGAATGCTTACATCTCACGTTCCAACAGTTGGGCACAATCAAAACGTACGACACTTATTGGAGATTGGATTCCATACAATGGCAGGGCTATTGGGATACCTCCCGTCACAGTACTTTGTCTAGATCAGAGTACCGAGGATCCACCCTGATCCCTTGCAACAAAAGACCGGAATCATCCCTTACTGGATAATCCCGAACAATACAACCCCGCAGTTGGCACGACCAACCGCCCACACAGCAGAATAAAAGGGACCTCTAGACAGGGGAAAATCTTATCCTACTTAGGCGGATCCACTTAGCCTTGCTACACCTCCTCTGTTTTAGTCATTCCCAGTTGATGAGGCTTGAGGCTAAGATTACCTTTTTAGAATACATATCTTGGAATGCTCATCGTCCTTCAATGACAATGGTCTGAAATCATTCATCCGTACAAGTCTGTTCTGGGTTCAAACGCAACCGAAGGCACTATCTCGCTACATTCATTTTGGAATCACCCTCAGATTTAACGACAATAGCCCTTGCACTATGAATCTTCATCTGAAAACTGAAAGCAATATCTCCATTACACTCGTTTTGGAATCACCCTCAAAGTTAACGACAAATAGCCCTTACACTTCGAGTCTTCCTCTTGATCTTCACTTGAGATTTCACGACCTATCGTTTAATTTGGATCGATGTGGTTTTCGGATATCCAATTTGGAAATCCGGTCCCAGTCTCATCGACATCCAAAACGCCATCTTTTAAGGCCAAGTTTTTTTAGGTTAAAACAATTTAATTTATTATTTAGAATAACATATTCGCTCAGATAGATAATTCATATTATCACAGATAGATAATCCATATTATCACAATTCAACCAAGCATCTCATATCACAGAGCAGCACATATCACATATCAGAGATATGAAGTAATCCCAAGCATTCAATATCATTCAATCATCCATAAGCAAGATTAATTAGTCACACCATTTCTAATTAATTTAAATAAATTAAATTAATTACTTCAATCACTTTTAAATCCTACTTACTTAACCATTAATTACTTACAAACCAATTAATTAACCATCCCTCAATTATCGATCTTAATTAATTATCCTCAATTAATTATTCTTTAATTACATTAAGTAATTAATCACATAAATTAATTATTCTTTAACCATTCACATTAGTTAACCCTTAGTTACTCTCATTAATTAATTAATTATAATTAACTACATTGATCCTTAATTAATTACATTAATCAATTATTCTATAACCACTTACATTGATTAATTATCTTTTAATTAATCACATTTAATAATTAAGTAACCCTTTTAATTAATTGCCTTAATTAATTAATTCTTTAATTAATTACACTAAGCAATTAATTCTTAATTACCTCCATTAAGTAATTATCCTTTAATTACTTTCACTAAGTATTTTCCCTTTTATTAATTACATTCAGTAATTATCCATTAATTACTTACACTACGTAATTACACTCTATTAATTAATTATACTTAATCAATTTCATAAGTGATTATCCTTAATTAATTATCTTAATTAATCACATTAATTAATTTATTTAAATATATTGAGTAATTAATCCTTTTAATTACTTCCATTAATTAATTACACTTTTATAATCCTTTTAATTTATTTATTTTAAGTAGTTAACCTCTAATTACCTCCATTATTATTTTTTAAATAAGTAAGGATAGTTAATTACGTAATATATCTAATGTGTCCCTTAAGCCATTCAATACTACATTTAAGGGAAAAGAGTCGGACCCTCAAACAACCACTTAATACCTCGAGACCCTAAAGTAGGCCCCTCGTATTATGGCCCATACTCATAATGACATCTCATATTAATTCGACTATTCGTAAGAACTTGTTGCCAGATTAGCTACACGGATTTTTCCTAAAGAATTTGGGATTAACCTCGCATCATTATAAATATTTATCATAAGGATATCTCACATTAATAAAAAGTGTACACAACTGTTGGTAGCCTCAAAGTGAAGGACAGACTTCCATCATGTAACTCTATTAACCTTGCATCTCTCTTAGCCATACATCAATTACTCTATATATATGTGTGTGTGTATCTGTTTGTTTATACGTACACATTCACACAAACGCACACTCATCTCACTGTTTCATAAATAAGCCCTTATATGGAATCTTCCTTATTACGCATTAAAATAATAATTAGGTTATATGAGAGTTTCCTCTTATTTTCACCTGTCTACCGATTACCTTCTTAATGGGGGGAAACAAATGAAAATAAATCCATAATTAACTATGCCATATACACAATAATTATATGTTAATTACACAAATAGAGATAAATAAATATTTGCGCCTAATAAGTTCTAAACACATAGATTTTATGCTCTAAACTAGCGTTGAATGTAAAATTCCAGACCCATTATTATTACAAGCCCCTTTCTCCTCAAATTCCCAAGATTTGAACATACCCAAAATAAGGGTTACAGTGTCCAAATAGGGAATAAATGTTCATACCGAAAACTATAGTACCAGACTTGCAAATAAATTAGAAACTCAATTTATTACATTAATAAAATGTAATATCCTAAACAATAAGAATTGCAATCTAAATCGCATACCCTATTCAACTCCTCTTTTATAAAGAAATTGATAAGAAGGAAATTTGTATGAAAAAGTGGTGTAAACTACGTATATAATACATAATAAACCCTTTATTTTTATTAAAGAATCACAAATTGAATCAAAGAAGAAGAGGAAGTGGAATAGACTATGAAATTATCAAAAATTGCATAAAAAAAACAAATTCCATCAAATTAATATAAATAATAGAGAATCTCAACAAAGAATTGATATTTTGAAATAAAAAGGAATGTTGATGGATTTTACCTATCATAGTTTTAAAATCGCATAATCTCTAAGGAATATTCAAATCCAAAAAGGAAATACACTAAACAATTACTAAAAAGGAAATACTAAAGTTTCCACTCACATATTAGCCTTAGCTTCACTTCAACGGATTTGTAGCCTTTTAATCCTTTCCAGAATCTCTCTTTTAATATACAGTCACACAATAGGGAAGATGTATTTTTACTCTTTAGATTCAAAATAATTGAATAAGAGTAGGATAAGAATAGATTGGAGGAAGAAGAAACAAATAAGAAATAAGTTGAATTCTTACCTGAATTCTATACGTACTTTCTGAATCTTATTAGAGAGATAGCAATGGAAGAGTTTAGTTGAATTCTCTAAAATAAAATGAATAAAAAGTTGAGAGGATAGGGTTATATTTATTAGGGTTGTAACATATAAGAACTATATGATGGAAGCAAGTGACCAATGAGTAAATCTGGAGTGTTAAAAAGATAAAGCACCCCTTCAAACCCTAGCTACCATTGGCATAAATTTGCTTCGACCGATCGATCGCCCCTCTTCTACCAGTCGACTGCTAGGATTGATCGACCACACAAGAGTGTTGACCGGTTGATTATTTTGGGTAATAGTTGATTATGTTGCTTTATTAATTGATTTCTTTCCCCTATTCAACTTCAACGTTGAATGTTAATCAGATGTTAACTAATCTTTATTTACCCCATAAGCTAATTTTTAAAATTCAAATCCTAAATTTAGATTCTTATTTTAATCTGAATTCAAACGAACGCAATGTAATAACTTCCGTAGTCAAATTGCAACTTTTATAAAATTTCCATATGCTACCTTATTAAATAAAATTTTATTTTATTTCAATTATTTATGGTTCATTTTGAGGGGTGTTACAAACGTTTCGGAAGGTGAACATTTACTTTTGTAATTTACTTGAAAAATATTCAGTACAGTATGTTCTATTGACGAAATATTTAGGAAATAATTTTTTGACAGAAAACATGTGGGTTATGGAATATCTAAAAAGAATACTTTGTTGGAAAATATTTTATGTAAAAGAGAGTGATTTTATTCAAAAATATATAGTTGGAAAAGTAATTCATTGGATTTAAAAGACAAACCTTTAGTGTGAGTAATATTTATTTTGTCAACTATTTTATTAAAAGTGTTTTTTGGAAAGATGTTTTATTTTGAGAGAAATTTTATTGGAAAATATTGTGAGAAAAATACATATATAGTTTGTTCAAAAGTATTTTAGTGGAAAATCTTTTGAGGAAAAATGTATAAAATAGCTAGAGAACCATAAGGCTAGACTGGGTGGCATAATGCATGAAAAGAGTGAATGATATGGTTTTGGGTTTGCCAAACATCAATGGTGATCAAATAGCCTTTATTCCTATCATATGTGAGTTTCCTTTATGACTTATAGGGATGACTTATTTACTCCCGTTTGATGGAGTTGGGTTATGGTTTTGTGGTTACCCACCTAAGTGAGTGGGTAGTGATTTGAAGTTTTAGCTATGAAATTAGTTGCTTGATTTGGTTGTCTGTGAAAGTGTGTAGGATCGTGTAATATGGAATATACTTAAATCTAAATGTGGAAACAGATCATAATAGCAAAGTAAATGGAAATAAGTAAAATAAAATAAGCACACCAGGAATTTTTATACTGGTACGAACTTTCCGTTCTACGTCCAGTCCCAGACTCCTTCTGGAATTTCAACCACAATAACCCTCACTTAACCCGGAGGAACATGTATATACAGTCTAAGCAGCAGAACAGACACTTGAGCAACCGAACAGGATTTTTTCCTCAGCAGCAGAAGAGGACTTCACTAATACAAAATAATATCTGACACTGTGTGTTCTTGATAACACTGATTTGTCACTGATAGTACAAACCTCCTATAATCAAATCCTCAAGTATATGAAGTGTATGTGAAGATATGAAGAGAAGGTAATGCTAACAATCAAAGATTATGAAAGTTTGTTTGTAGGTTCAAAGCAGTAAAAACGTTTGTTCACTGTTTGAATGCAAATATTAAAGCATAAGAAAAATAGTAGAGAGTTAGAATGAAATTCGGTGAATATGAAGTGTTTGGGAGTATCTATTGTTAGTCCTTAAGATGATGGTTTTGATGACAACAACCTTAGAATAGATTATAAAATATAAATACTGACATTATAAGTTTAGATATATGTGTATATGCAGGATTTAACCATGCAGGTACCAAGAATGAAGACTGTACAATATAGAGATTCAAGATATCAAGATAGAAGACTCATGAGTATCAAGATTATCAGAGTTCAAGATTTCAAGGTTAAGTATTTTTTATTAGGAATTTTTTTTAAAAATCATAGAAAAGCACTGGCATCTTAAACTCCAATTTATTCGTGGAATGGAATCCACTTTGAGCCTGTTAAAGGGATGGACCCTAAGCAGGATGGAACCTACGAAAAATCCAGTGGAACATTGTTTTGTATCTGCTAACTTTTTATTCAAAATGATTTTTCAAAATTATATCCTGTTTTCAAAATATTTTCAAAACTTTCCTTTTAAAAGATTCAAAACCCTCTATCCTGATTTCAAATAATTTTAGCCTCAAAATTATCTTTAATTTCAAAGTCAAATTACTCCTGATTTTAAACTATCTTTTAATATAATATATTTGACTTTTAATATTTATACTTAGATTTAAAATATAAAGTTAGAGTTAAATTCTATATATATTATGCTCTATATTTACTTATGAATTTTAACTATATTCAAGTATATTTATAAAGTTTAAATTAGTTTTAATATAAGATAAATGTTATTTTCAAATAAAATCAAAACATCAAAAAATGCTTTGGGATGTCGACATGGTGTCAGTTGCAAAATTTAAATTTCAAAAGAAGTGTCTATTCGCCATAACTCTTCACGAATGGACATGACTGTTGTTCTTCTATAAATAGGGGTTAGTTTCAATAAATTTTATATCATATTTTCTGGTTTTTCACTCCTCTTCTTCTTCCACTTTTCTTAACACATATTCTTATCATTACTCTGCCGAAATCAACATTGAATCGAACTCGATTACTTCTAGTTTGATTCTCTATCACTCTCTCTACAAGATTCTCAGTGCTATTCAGAGTTGTAGACTTCTTTGTAATATATTAAGCGAGAAAAGGTGTGATCGTAGCCTTGAAAATCAATCAAAAGAGAAAAGGTGCGATTGTAGCCTTGGTAAATCAATTGGGTGAACTTGTGGCCCGGAAATCAAGTATCTCTACCCAGAGGATCAAAATTCTGGAGGGTGTACCTCGTAGCCTTGATACCGAGGGTGTAATTATACAATTGCTTTTGAAAGGAAATTCGTACGTGTGTTATGGGACTGGATGTAGGGTAACTCCGAACCAGTATAAAATCCGGTGTGTTCTCTCCTTTACTGCTTTTATTTTATTTCTGCATCTGTGTTTGTTTCTATGATCATATATGTGTCTGTATATTGCATACATCGGTGTCTAAATTAACATAAATCGAAAAGATTTAGTAATTCTTTATTAACACTATTCACCCTCCCTCTATTGTTAATCCTAGCCTTAAGATCTGTAATCCGTATTTCTCACAATTGGTATCAGAGCAAGGTTTTCAAAGTTTCATAAACTGATTTTTGAATTTTTTTTTTTAAAATGGCTATATTTGTTAATATTAGTTTAGAAGCATTCAAACCATCATCGTTTCTTGAGTCTGCATATAATCAATATTCAAATTCAAGTTGTCTACCAAGATTGTTTGATGTGCAGGAATCATGCTTTACGGGTGTTGAGGAATCAATCCACAACGGACAAATTGTGCAGATCAGAAAGAACAAGTGGGTACTTGATAGTGGGTGTTCTAGAGACATGACTGGCAATCCAAATATACTGAATGATATAATATACAAAACAGAGAATTGGTTAACTTTGGAGACAATTCAAAAGGATATGTGATTGGTATCGGCAAAGTCGGTAATTCTAAAACTCCTACTATTGCTAATGTTTTGCTAGTTAAGAATCTGAAACATAATCTGCTAAGTATAAGTCAACTATGTGATAAAGGATTTAAAATTAAATTTGAAAAAGATAAATGTCACATTGAAGATAATAATTCAACCATTATATTTGAGAGAGTCAGGAAAAAGAATATTTATATTCTTAGTATGAGTTTCAAATGATAACCTGTGTCTGTTGGCAAATACAAGTGACCCTTGGATATGACACAAGAGATTTGGGCATTTGAATTTCAAACTCTTATCTAGACTGTCAAAACATGATCTAGTAAGAGGTCTCCCTAAAATGAATTTTAAAGTAGATAGTTTATGTGATGCTTGTCAATTAGGAAAACTTAGAAAAAGTTCTTTTAAGTTAAAAGATATGATTTCAACTTCAAAACCTCTTGAATTACTTCATCTTGATTTATTTGGTCCATCTCAAATTCTATCAATAAACCATAGTAAATATGTCTTTGTAATTGTAGATGATTATTCTAGATTTACATGGACAATATTCTTGAAACATAAAAGTGACACTTTTGAATGTTTTAAGACATTCTAAAAAAGAATTCAAAATCAATTTTCTCTAAAAATTATAACTATTCAAAGTGATCACGGTGGTGAATTTGAAAATGAAAAGTTTGAGGAATTCTCAATAAAAAGGGAATAACTCACAATTTTTCATTTTCAAGAACTCCACAACAAAACAGAATAGTAGAACGTAAAAATAGGACGATTCAAGAGTGTGCGAGATCTATGCTTACATATAGTAATTTACCAAGAATTTTTGGGCAGAAGCAGTTGCTACCGCCTGTTATATTTTGAATAGAATTTTAATTAGACCTCTACCTGATAAGACATCTTATGAACTTCTTTATTCAAAGAAACCTAAGGCATCTTATTTCAGAATTTTTGAAAGCAAATGCTTTATTTTAAATACAAAAGATAATTTAGATAAATTTGATCCTAAATCCGACAAAGGTATCATTATCGGATATTCTAGTAGAAGTAAAGCGTACAGAGTGTTTAATTTAAAAACTAATTCCATTGAAGAAACAATGCATGTTTCATTTGATGAAAATTTTAAATTTTTTGAAGATACAAATGATGAAGAGGATTTAATCACTCAAAATCAAGAATCAGTTGAAACTAATAATGAAATTAATCATCCTAATAAAAGGACTATACTTTTAAAAGTTCATCCTGTAGAAAATATACTGGGAGATATGCAATCTGTTGTTAAAACTAGAAATCAACTAAGTCAAATGAGTAATGTAGCTTTTATATCATCTATTGAACCCGAAAATCCAAAAGAAGCATCAACTAATGATTCATGGATTTTGGCTATGCAAGAAGAATTAAATCAATTTACTAGAAATGATGTTTGGGAACTTGTTCCTAGACCAGAAAATAAAACTATAGTTGGAACTAAATGGGTTTATAAAAATAAAATGAATGAACAAGGAGAGGTAGTTAGAAATAAAGCTCGATTAGTCGCTCAAGGTTATTGTCAAGAAGGAATAGATTTTGATGAAACCTTTGCTCCCGCAGCAAGATTAGAAGCCATTAGGATTCTACTTGCTTTCGCAAATCATAATAATTTCAAATTATTTCAAATGGATGTTAAAAGTGTCTTTTTAAATGGATTTGTAAAAGAAGAAGTATATTTTTTAAACAACCACCACTTTTTGAAAATGATAAATTACCAAATCATGTTTACAAACTTAAGAAAGCATTATATGGTCTAAAACAAGCTCCTAGAGCCTGGTATGATAGACTAAGATCTTATTTATCGCAATCTAATTTTGAAATTGGTAAAGTAGATAATACTCTTTTTATTAAAAGAAATAAAAATGATATTCAACTAGTACAAGTTTACGTAGATGATATCATTTTTGGTTCAACTAATTTTGAAATGAATAAAGAATTTTCTGAAATAATGACAAAAGAGTTTGAGATGAGTCATATGGGTGAATTAAATTTCTTTTTAGGATTACAAATAAAACAATTAGATAATGGTATCTGTATTAGTCAATAAAAATATGCTAAAGTCCTAATTAGTAAATTTGGTTTGACTACTGCGAGTGGAAAACCCACTCCTATGACAACCAATGAGTACCTTAGTAAAGAAGATCTCTAGAAAGATGTAGATCAAAAGCTATATAGAGGAATGATTGGATCACTACTCTATATTACTGCCAGCGGACCTGATATCATGCATAGTGTTTGTCTCTGTGCCAGATATCAATCCCAACTTAAAGAGACCCACTTAAAAGCCATAAAACGAATCATAGATAAGTTAAACACACATCTGATTATGGTTTATTCTACCCTAAAAATGATTCTTTTGACTTAACATCTTACTGTGATGCTGACTATGCTGGTTGTAAATCAAACCGAAAAAGTACAAGTGGGACCTGTCACTTTTTGGGGCATTATCTGATTTCTTGGCTTAGTAAAAAGCAAAACACAGTTTCTTTATCAACAACTGAAGCAGAGTATATTTCTGCTGCTTTGGCTTGTTCTCAAGTAATATATATGCAACAAACCTTAAAAGAATTTGGTTTAAAATTTTCAAAATCACCAATTTATTGTGACAATACAAGTGCGATAAATTTATCCAAAAATACTACTCAACATGCTTGAACTAAACATGTTGATATCTGACATCATTTTCTCAGAGATAATATAAGTAACGAAGTAGTTACTCTCGAGTATATCAATTCTGAGAATCAAATTGCTGATATCTTAACAAAATCCTTAAATGAATCAATATTTACTAAATTAAGAAGAGAATTAGATATTTGTTCTATAACTAAAATATAAAATATAAATAACAAGTATAATTAATATTAAAATTATTCAAAGAGTTAAAATAAAAAGGACCATGTCGGCATCCCCATATACCCATGTCGACATGCAACGTTTTCAAATTTTGAAATTTTCCCACCATAATTCAAAAAATTTAGTTATATATTCTTCTCTATTTCGAATTTTTGTTCATTCTCTCTGTTTTCTCTTTAATCTATCTTCTGAAATAAATAAAATAATGGCCTCCTCTTTCAAATCAAACATAAAATCAATCTTTTTATTCCTCACTCCTACGTCGGGTCCATTTCAACGTACTACTCTCGCTCGTGTGACTAAAATGGAGGAATCTATGAAGGATGTACTTCAGATGATGACTGAAATTCAAGTGACTCAACTTTGTATGGCAAAGGAATAGGAAAGGCAAGGCAAGATTCTTAGGAATTTGCAAAAATTCCTAATGGATAACCAGGCCAACCCTATCTTGATTGATGAAGACTCTTCACTCAATCAAGAACAAAAGGCCAGCGAGGAAGAAGAAGAAGAAGAACCCATGGAAGAAGCGCACGAGGAGGATGATAACCAAGTCATATGTGTTGGAGAAGTGTGTTTTGACAAGAATGAGAATCTTGTCGAACAATGTGGAAACTTCTGTTTCCGCTATCCAAACTGTTCGATACATAGATCTCTTATGTTTAATAACACATAATAGTTTCTTTTCTTTCTTCTCCATTGTTGTTTGTGTTTTCTAAACGCTCATGTATATACAACTTCATACGTAATAAATAACTCGTGTTCTTATATATGTTTTAATTATAAATACTATCGTGAATTCTTAGTTAGGATAGTTAATAGTTTAGCACTATGTTTAGTATTAGTTTTAAGTGATGATTACTTATGATAACACTATCATTTTAATCACATGTCATAGAGTATTAATTTTAGGGGAGTTATATAGTTATATAGTTTGAAGTTACATAGTTTACATTTAGTTTTTGTTGATGACAAAGGAGGAGAAATATAAAATAGGGTAGTTAGGCATACATTAAGGGGGAGTTATTAGTTTTAGGGGGAGTTATTAGGATAGAAGTTGTGACGACCCGAAAATCCTTACCCTTTGAATCGACAATAATCCACACATGTCCGACCCAAAAAGCACAAACTGACAGAAGGTCAAGAGAAAGAAAAAAAGAGAGAAGAAGAGAAGAGAAGAAAGAGAGAAGATAGAACCAAATAGAATAATACAGAATCTCACATCGCAGCGGAAAAGATATAATATCATATCAATGATCTTTACAAAACAGAAACTGTACATACATACATCAATCAGAGTTTAACAATCAATCAGATTTATCATCTTGAACAGTTATAATAACCTGTCCTCACAAATGCTGATAATAACAACTACTAACAAAACACAGCGGATAATCAAGCAATTACGGATGTACGAAAATGAAGATCTCCAGCTCTCCTGCTGAAGCTCCAAAAGCACCAAAGCATGACCTATAGATATACTCGGTCTGACCCGAGCATTGAAAGGGAAGAACGCCCAGATCAGTCTGGTAAACCAGCGTGAGAAACACACTCAACTGAATTTATTAAATTACCAAACTTTTCCTTTATCAAAATAAAAGTATCTCTTAAGACAAGTCCACACATAAACACAGACATGTTTTTACCTTACGACAACTAAAACATTTCTTTCATATCAAATCCTCTTGTTATATTATACTAGTGTCTAGTATACAAATAATATTAATCTTGTCGAAATGGTTACCCATATAGCATTTCGAGGCTATTCATTATGCCTTTACAAACAAAATCGCAGCTCGTAGTGGAGTTTGGATTTTCATACAAATGACCAGGTGAAGGGACAACCTTCCGACAGTACATCTCTAGAAAAATGTACCGAGAAACCATCAAAAAGTTTCTTTACCAACACAAGACCGACCCACCTCTTAACTAGATGGTACCGAATATGTCATCCTCCGGTCGTTACCGACCTTTCCAAGGGCCTCATAGCATACAAACCACAATAATCAGATACACGACGTCATAGCATGCAAAGATATATCTAGAAGAGGATGATCATACCCTAATTGGGAATGACCCACTTAGCCTTGCCGCATCTAACTCTGTTTTGGTCATTTCCGGTTGATGAGGCCCAACGAGGTAACGAGTACTTTTCACAATCACATATCACATCACTTTGAATGCCACACGACCATTTCCGTTGACTACTAAATACCTTCCACAAAAATACAACCCTTAAGCTCGTGTATCTCAAGGCGGGTGTTAAGCTAAGAGAAGTTGCCTTCTCCGCCACCACAGATGTACGTTTGTAAAAACCAATGTACGGAATCTTTAGAAATGCAATGTCAGACAAACATCCATACAAGTTGTACAGGATAGGACAAACCGAAGGTACTTTCCTACCGCATCCCGTCGGGAAATCCCTAGGATTAATAGCGAATAGTCCTCGCATTGGATATTTCATAAATGAAGAAACCACTGCTACTGGATGTATATTGGGATTTTAACCCCAAACGATCAACAAACAGTCCCCCACCATGAAACTCTGAAATATCAATATCATCACAAGCAACCTGCACAATCGTCGCATATACGTTGGTCCGAAGTGATTTTCAGATAAATCTGATCCCGTTCTCTTCGCACCAACAATGCAAAAGCGTTTCTCAACCTCACACAGCAACTAAGTCTCATAGACTTATCACGTCTCCAACTTTCAACTTGCTATCCTTCGGGCCAAGAAGGAAGCTCGATAGATTGGAGTAATACTCCGTACTATACGAATCAACATCCTCAACACAAATGAAAATCAAGCCTACACAGAAGGCTACGTACTAAGTGTACGACTAAATAGTTCCCATATCAAGTCGAGAAACTAAAATTTTTGGGCAATTTGATAGTCGGTTATTTAACTATCAAAGCAAACAAACAAATATTCAGCACTATATACAATCACTAATCCCTTTTATTAATTAAACCATTTGCCAAATATTCACCTCAAATTATCTTTAAAAAGATATATCTTCAAAACCATTTCAACTTCTATATTGGAAAACATTTCCAATACTTATTTAACAATAAGTAATTCACAATTAATTTATTTTCAACACTTAGAAAATATTCCATATGCTTAAAACACGATTAAGTATATATTTTATTCTTTAAGAAAAAAATTCTCTTTAAACACATTTATTTGGGTCAAAACGAATATTGTGTAAAACACCGTTACGACAACCCAAAATCAATAGTATATGGATTCGAAATAAGATAGATATATAAACCCCAATACAATACAAAACATTTCCTTTCGAAAATCATTTACTATAACAACAGTGTTATAGTCCATCATTTCCTTATTTCTCAAAAACGTCTATTTCAACAATGAATGCTGAAATCCATGGTTTCGATACTTAATGCATTTTAAAATACCTTCAAATCATTATATCCATTTAAAAGATCACTTCCCAAAAATATCCATTTTTATTTAATAATATATTCACTGTCCAAAATCGTGAATATAGTTCTCTTATCCAAATTCAACATTTCTACACCTTTAATTAAAATAATATCCACTATCCAAAATCGTGGATATAATTCCCAACTAAATTCTTTATTATTACAACATTAAATTTTAAAGGATAATTCGCTGTCAAAAATCGCGAATATATCTCCTTTAATAAACTTCTATATTTAACCTGTCAAATCAATTGATTTCGGATTTATAAAACAATGTTTATAAATTCCATATATATTTTTATAAAAACTTCAACTTATAAAATCACTTTATTAACCAATTCCATTTATAACTCAATTACATGCCAAAAATCCAAATTATAAGTTAATAGCTTATAATTCTCTTATTTATAAATTTCATTCATTTATAACTTCACAAAAATATAAATATTATTTATTTATAAAATCCAATTATAACTCCATTTTAACATTCCCAAAACTCCTACATAATTCCTTCATTCTAATTTATAAAAATTCAATTTTATAAATCTTATATATAAAGCTTTTATAGTAAATTCAAAAATCTCAATTTAAACTATTTTATAAAATCATTAACTCCATATTTCAAAAATCACATTTCAAGTATATTTCTCAAAAATCATAATTTTTATAACATTAAAATTATAGCGTTTATTAATTAAAAATGAATCAATTCCAAAATTCAATAAAACGTATACTTTCAAAAATCACTTTAAAATCCTTTTAAATTCGAAATCGTTACTTTAACAATTTTAAAACTCCAAAAATAGGCCCAATGCTGCAACAGTACCAAATACATCAATCGCGGCATCCAAAACATCATATATCATATGATAACAGAATATATAACAATACCTGTAAATAAATCAATACTGTTGAGGAATCCAGTTGGATCCCTCCAACCTGTCACCTGCAACAAATATACATGTTAGAATATGTGTACAATGTCCGCTTCAAGGCAGACGCGCGTACAAAGGTTCGTCCGCTCATACACGGGAACGTATAGGGTCTCATCTGCTCCAATAGACAGGTATATATCCAAATACCAATCAATATATCGTATATCATCCAAACAATCATCAATCATCATACGATAAATCTATTCTCACTTATATAAAATATCAGTGAGTCGGAAAGAGTGAGTTGTACTCACATTGCGTCCAATAGCAGTTGTATTGTTTTATTTCGAATAAAATTAAACGACGGTTTAATTTTACCCAAAATTCACACTAGCTTCAATCAGCTCCAATCCAGCTCCATCGCGTAGCGCTCGTCAATACGAACCCAACGCAATTCGTTTCGTGCAAAACGGACCTCGTATGAAAGAGTTATAGCTTTTTAAAGATTGAACGAATTTAAATATAAATCAATTTCATTTTTATTTTATTCTTTTAAACCTAAGTTGCATTTGGACCGTTGATTTTCGCTTGATGAAATCCAAGCCGGCCCCATCTTCTTCTCCCCCACGTTCACATCGTACACGAGATAACCCAAAGCCGCCGTTCCTCTTTGAATTTTCGAGCCACCATTACGCGCCTAGAAGTTGATCGGGGACCTCCACTTGAAAGCACATCACCTACTCAATGCTCGGCCAGAGCCATGTCAATCTCGGCTGCACCAAAATCGAGAAAAATATTCCCAAACGCGTAACGTTCAAACTCATTTTGTCGCCTATCCATAGCTCCATTTTCGATCACAACCGTTGAATTTGTCGATCTCGATACGCTCTACAAATATCGTGTTGGAAGCTTTTTGAATTGATTTACGGATTTGAAGAAATTAAGAGGAAAAGGAAATGAATTTCTGGCCATTCAAAGCTAATGGCGGCTTGCCCTAGGGTTGCTAGGGTATAGTGCAAAATGAAGATAATCAAGTCCTTTTATAGAAAAATTACGCGACACTATTCACCCGAAAATTTTCCAAACTCGAAACGAAACATGCCGCCTGATGTTTATAATGTTTTATCCCTATTCCGAACGCAATGGAATATATATTGGGAGCCAATTCGATCAAATTTGAAAGATAGGTTTTCGAATCGACTATTTAAATTTAAAATTCACTTAAACCGATTTCTACGCGTTTTAGCTTGCCCCGGACAAACCGTAAATCCGATTGACACGAAATTTGAAACCTTACTATAAGTTAACATTACGGATCCGATGAAACTAGTTTCGTTGGAATCCGAGACTGTTTGAAAAATGACCATTTTCACTCGCCAATTAAACATTAAAATATTCAATTTCTACAAATTAACTTTTAATTCGATTTTAAAAGTTCTCTAACATCATTCTAATTCACATATGATCAACTTTATAAATCATTTTCATTCACTTTAAATCCAATTTCTAATTATTTCTGCTATTTCTAATATTCAATTAACAATTTAATTATCCAATTAAATCCAGATATTCGAAATAAAATCTACTCAGCTTATAAATTTAACTTTTGCATATTTAAAATCAATAAAATATATGAATTTCAAATGACTGAAATTCTGGGTCGTTACATTCTCCCCTACTTAAAAGAATTTCGTCCTCGAAATTACCAAGTAAGTAAAAGTCACGAAATCCGTTAGCTTTTCAAAACAATTCGTTAAACTTCTTACAAAAACTTTTCTAAGTTTTCATACCTACTTAGTTATCTTTTCAAAACCAACTACTATCATTCAACCTTTAACTCAAAATCAAAATTTTAGTTATCATAAATTTTTCCAATTTTCCCAAAAAAATTCTAACGCCTTAAATTTTCAGAAAAATTCGTCACAGCCTCCTTTGCGCGGTTCGATCCGAAAAAAAACAATATATATATATCACAAATATACATCTCATCATCAAGGATGAGGCATCCCAAATGGAAAAAAGTGTAAAAGTACGATATGTAATCCGAGATATGTACCTTATATATTATTAGCAAGCATATACGGCTAATAGAGCGCGAAAGCGAGCTCCAAAAGCGAAGCAAGCGCCATTCGCACCTACTAAATACTCAACAAACAATGAGAAACATGTATATATGAAAGTAATATCAATATACAACATATACCACTACAACAACTATATATGCAAATATAGCAAATGCGACCACCACAACAAATCCAACCATCAACCAACTATCATCCAACTAACATCCATAACCAATCTATATACATTCATTTTCATTAATATTCAATGAATTGGTTTCCAATTTAAACATTTGATTCATTAACATTAGATTTTACTAACATTCATTCATTTAAGTTAGTTTACATTCACTGATTCATATTCAAGTTTGTTTACTTCCAGTTCAAATCAAATAAAATTCAATTCTATTTACTTCCACTTCCAATTTGGATTCAATGATTTATAGCTTTCCATTTCATTAGTTCAATTTCATATGAATTTTCTATACAATCAATTAACATCCATTTAACAAACAATGTATAACCAACATTACCAAATTAATTTACTTTACATTCATTCAATTTGGTTTAACACTTTTAATTTCAAATTGGTTTAACATTCAATTGACATTCATTCAATTATTTAATTTCAAATTTCATTAGCTTAATGAATTAACACTTGCATCCACTATTCCATATCAATTTACTTACATTCGATTGATTAACATTCAATTCGTTCGTTAATTCAATTGCTAATTCATTCTTACAGCTAAAGTTGATTTATTTTATATAACTCAAGTTCACATTCATCACTTAACTTTATTAATTTACTTCGATACGAAAATCAACTTCACTTAACATTACTTAAGTTATCTTTCTTTTCAACTTCATTTACCTTCACTTCCATTATACAACATAAGTTCATCTCTAATTCATTTCAAATTCTATTTTATTTAACTTTTTTACTTAAGTCAAATTCCATAACAATATTCAAAATCATATTTTGTTTTGCTTAACCAAAAGTGTTTAACCATTTTAACTATTGGTCTTACTTACCTTATCTCATTTTATAAGTTATAAAACTTATTATTATTTAAACTTCCATAAACGTTTACCTAAGTATACTTCCATTCACATTTTTATAATTTCAAATCATGGTTATATAATCACTTTACACTTAGGTTTATGTTCTTACTTCAATAAGTTATCAAATCTGGTTCAAACCCAATTTATTTAACCTTCCTTAGTTAAATTTCAAATCATATAATTCACTTACTAACTCAAATTTACTTCAACTTTACTAAAGCTAAAATTTTATTACCTCATATTATAAGTCCAAATTCATTTCACTTCATATTGTAAATCTAAAACTTATTTTACTTATATTATCAATTATAACTTGGATTTTAAATCAAATTTGTTTATCCAAACTAAAATTCAATTTCAATTTACTTTGGTAGCAAATCCATCACACAGAAACTCGAAAATGATACTGATGATGCTGCAGTCATCACCCTTATTATTTTCTAGCAACAGTAGTGAATTTAGTGCTTTATATTCTTTTAAAAATATCGTTTTATATTTACAAATCACATTTATAAATCTTTTACTAATATAATTTCACTACTTCACTTTACTTATATAAGATCATTCTAAATTTATTTATCTTACTTAGATTTATAATAATATAACATCTTTAACTTTTGAAAAACAACTTTCAAAATAAACGAATTCAAATTTCAAATTCTTAGTTCAAATCCTTTTTTATTTATAACTCCTATTTATAAATATATTCATATAGTTTCATTTCTTATATATATAAGATTATTTCACAATTGTAAGTCATATTAATTATAATTCCATACTTATAATTTATTTGCTTATACAATTTGTTCTTTTACAATTGTTGTTTTTATTTAGATTATTCAAACATTTTTTTATTATCTTATATATATATTTACATTTTCAAACAACCAAACAATTAATTTATGTACACTTTAATATTTTTGAAAAATTATTTCCTTTATATATAAAATATAATCGAGGTAAAATTATTTCATTTACCCAATTTAAAATAATACCATGTCGACTTGCCTCGTTTAAGTGTTTAGAAATCCCTATCGATAACATGACATCCCACATCACGACCAGAATTCACAAACAGCTCAATAGATAAGCAAACACAATATAAAACATTCTATATCCACTAACAAATACGCGCTCATATATAATACACTCAAACTCAATTTAGGATGCTACTGTCCCTATCTATACTGAGTATAAATCAAAGCTTAGGAATATACAATATCTAAGCTCTGATACCGAATGTGACGGGACGCAACCGATGGGTAATACCCACCGTAGCTCACACTGATACCTCGCGCTTTGCTTTTACGGCCTGCCTCACGACTGTAAGGCAAACTACCAAACCAACCCCTCGATACTCGATCTCAGGGACATGTGGGAGTAAGAGTCATCCGTTCGCTACCTATCAAGAAGCGAGAAACCCCGATCATGTACGAACATCACAAAGCAAAACCGATGTACGTAATCTTTAGAAATGCAATGTCAGACAAACATCCATATAAGTTGTCCAGGAACAGGACAAACCGAAGGTACTTTCCTACCACATCCTGTCGGGAAATCCCTAGGATTAGTAGCGAATAGTCCTCACATTGGATATTTCATAAATGAAGAGGCCACTGCTACTGGATGTATATTGGGATTTTAACCCCAAACGATCAACAAACAGTCCCCTACTATGAAACTCCGAAATATCAATATCATCACAAGCAACCTGCAAAATCGTCGCATATACGTTGGTCCGAAGTGGTTTTCAGATAAATCTGATCCCGGTCTCTTTGCACCAACAACGCAAAAGCGTTTCTCAACTTCACATAGCAACTAAGTCTCATAGACTTATCACGTCTCCAACATTCAACTTGCTATCCTTCGGGCCAAGAAGGAAGCTCGATAGATTGGAGTAATACTCCGTACTATACGAATCAACATCCTCAACACAAATGATAATCAAGCCTACATAGAAGGCTGCGTACTAAGTGTACGACTAAATAGTTCCCACATCAAGTCGAGGAACTAAAATTTTTGGGCAATTTGATAGTCGGTTATTTAACTATCAAAGCAAACAAACAAATATTCAACACTATATACAATCACTAGGCCCTTTTATTAATCTTTTATTAATTAAACCATTTGCCAAATATTCACCTCAAATTATCTTTAAAAAGATATGTCTTCAAAACCATTTCAACTTCTATATTGGAAAACATTTCCAATACATATTTAACAATAAGTAATTCATAATCAATTTATTTTCAACACTTAGAAAATATTCCATATACTTAAAACAGATTAGGTATATATTTTATTCTTTAAGAAAAAGATTCTTTTTAAACACATTTATTTGGGTCAAGACGAATGTTGCGTAAAACACCGTTACGACAACCCAAAATCACTAGTATAGGGATTCGAAATAAGATAGATATATAAACCCCAATACTACACAAAACATTTTCTTTCGAAAATCATTTACTATAACAACAGTATTATAGTCCATCATTTCCTTATTTCTCGAAAACGTCTATTTCAACAATGAATGTTGAAATCTATGGTTTCGATACTTTATGCATTTTAAAACACCTTCAAATCATTTTATCCATTTAAAAGATCACTTCCTAAAAATATTCATTTTTATTTAATAATATACTCACTGTCCAAAATCGTGAATATAGTTCTCTTATCCAAATTCAACATTTCTACACCTTTAATTAAAGGAACATCCACTATCCAAAATCATGGATATAATTCCCAACTAAATTCTTTATTATTACAACATTAAATTTTAAAGGATAATTCGCTGTCCAAAATCGCGAATATATCTCCTTTAATAAACTTCTATGTTTAACCTATCAAATCAATTGATTTCGGATTTATAAAACAATGTTTATAAATTCCATATATATTTTATAAAAACTTCAACTTATAAAATCACTTTATTAACCAATTCCATTTATAACTCAATTACATGCCAAAGATCCAAATTATAAGTTAATAGCTTATAATTCTCTTATTTATAAAATTCATTCATTTATAACTTCACAAAAATATAAATCTTATTTACTTATAAAATCCAATTATAACTCCATTTTAACATTCCCAAAACTCCTTTATAATTCCTTCATTCTGATTTATAAAAATTCAATTTTATAAATCTTATATATAAAGCTTTTATAATAAATTCAAAAATCTCAATTTAAACTATTTTATAAAATCATTAACTCCATATTTCAAAAATCACATTTCAAGTATATTTCTCAAAATCATAATTTTTATAACATTAAAATTATAACGTTTATTTATTTAAAATGAATCAATTCCAAAATTCAATAAAACGTATACTTTCAAAAATCACTTTAAAATCCTTTTAAATTCGAAATCGTTACTTTAACATTTTTAAAACTCCAAAAATAGGCCCAATGCTGCAACAGCACCAAATACATCAATCACGGCATCCAAAACATCATATATCATATGATAACAGAATATATAACAATATCTGTACATAAATCAATACTGTTGAGGAATCCAGTTGGATCCCTCCAACCTGTCACCTGCAACAAATATACATGTTAGAATATGTGTACAATGTCCGCTTCAAGGCAGACGCGCGTACAACGCGTCATTCGCTCATACACGAGATTGTATAGGGTCTCATCTGCTCCAATAGGCAGGTATATATCCAAATACCAATCAATATATCATATATCATTCAAACAATCATCAATCATCAATCTTCATATGATAAATCTATTCTCACTTATATAAAATATCAGTGAGTCAGAAAGAGTGATTGTACTCACATTGCGTTCGATAGCAGTTGTAGTGTTTTGTTGCGCATAAAATTAAATGACCGTTTAATTTTACCCAAAATTCACACTAGATCCAATCAGCTCCATCCAGCTCCATCGTGCTCGTCAATACGAACCCAACGCAATTCGTTTCGTGCGAAACAGACCTCGTATGAAAGAGTTATAGCTTTTTAAAGATTGAACGAATTTAAATATAAATCAATTTCATTTTTATTTTATTTTTTTAAACCTAAGTTGCATCTGGACCGTTGATTTTCGCTTGATGAAATCCAGGCCGACCCCTTCTTCTTCTCCCCCACGTTCACATCGTACACGAGATAACCCAAAGCCGCTGTTCCTCTTTGAATTTTCGAGCCACCATTACGCGCCTAGAAGTTGATCGGGGACCTCCACTTGAAAGCGCATCACCTACTCCATGCTCGGCCAGAGCCTTGTCAATCTCGGCTGCACCAAAATCGAGAAAAACGTGCCTATACGCGTGACGTTCAAACCCATTTTGTCGGCAATCCGTAGCTCCATTTTCGATCACAGCCGTTGAATTTGTCGATCTCGATACGCTCTACAAATCTCGTGTTGGAAGCCTTTTGAATTGATTTACAGATTTGAAGAAATTAAGAGGAAAATGAAATGAATTTCTGGCCATTCGAAGTTAATGGAGGCTTGCCCTAGGGTTGTTAGGGTTTAGTGCAAAATGAAGATAATCAAGTCCTTTTATAGAAAAATTACGCGACACTATTCACCCGAAAATTTTCCAAACTCGAAACGAAGCGTGCCGCCTGTCGTTTATTCTGTTTTGAATTTTTTTATGTGAAATATGAAGTGCGAACTTCTTGAGAATAGATTTTAACAAATTTCTAAGACTTAATCATACATACTAGACAGTGAAAGCATAGATTAAAAGTCTTTGATCTAGCCATAGTCCGTTGATTATTTATTTTTGTCATGAATTCTCTTTTTCTTCTAACTTGGTTCATCATGAATCAAAACTAGTGATTCAATAGTCTGGTTGCATTTTTTGTATTAGTTGAACAATCAAAAATAGGCTAGATATTTTTTTTAATTGGTTATATTGGTTGCTTTTGATTGCACTGTCTTATTACTATTTATTTGATTGTGTTTTTTTATTGCTATTTATTTGATTGATTGTGTTCTCATCCTATTTATTGTTGGTTGGTCGTGTTGTTTTCCTTGTATGTTCGGTCATATTGCTTGTCTTGGAAATGTGGTTGTACGTTGAATTGATTTACGTGTTTGATCCTTACCATTCGGCCTATTTTCATGTAAGTAAATTAATGACGTTTTACAAATACGTTTGAGATGGCCAATAAAACTTTTGAGGGATTGAGAGATTCAGTTGCCATGTGGAAATTTTAAAGAGTTCATAAGTTGTTTGACGAAATGCCAAAGAAAATAAGAAGTGAAATTTTAGATAAGTGTTAGAAAATAGAAAAGAGAAAATGAAACAAATATGGATTAGGTAGGAGAAGGCTTGATCCTCTGATTGAAGGGACAAAAGCACTAAAAGTGTAATACTTACACGATTTCACCGAGGCATGCTTTGGGGCAAGGCCACGACTGACCTAGGGCCAGCTCCGGGATCGGGCACACTTACAGTGCCCCCAAAGCAATTTTTGGGTAAAGACCTCAAGCTACCCTTAAGAAAGCCTCGAGGAAGTGCCCTAAGTTCCTGTAAGAAAGCTTTGGGGCAAAGATTAAGAGATGCCTAAAGTCATATTTAGGGAAGAGCTCCTATAAATCTTTGAAGAATGCTTGGGGGCTGGGTCAAGTGCAATCTAGAGCATGCTTCGAGTTTGGATCATAACTGACCTTTATGCCAAGGTCTCAGAATTGACCCCAGGGTCGAGAAAGCTCTAACTCAGGGTGAACCCTGAGTCGAACCTATAGTCAATCCAAAAGTCATCTAATTTTTGGGAGCCATAACTTCGCCATTCAATGATACAAGAACACGAACTAATATAAGGAAAAACGTTCAAGCAAGAGCTATACATGCAAAATAAGGCATATACAAGAGTGTTTGGCCTTAGGTGGGAGGGCCGATGGAGTGCAAAACATTGCAAAGGAGCATTAATGACAAAAGACTTGTAGTTACTGAAAGAGAATGATTGTGTAATACACTAGCCCCTTACCCCTTACCCCTTGGCATGTAATTACAGTCCAGTTGCATATGGCAAGATATTAGTAGGTGGAAGATGTGAATAGGGTTGTCACTTAGAACCGAGATCCAAAAATTCAAACTGACCCGAGAAGAACCAAATCCAACCCAAACCCGGTGGGTCTTAAGTCGGGTCTGGATGATGAAAAATATCAGTTAGACCCAATTAAGCCCGACCCGAAGACTCGAATAAAAAACATAAAAATGTATGTATTTTAAGTATAATTACTATACTAGACCACCCTGACCTGGACCCCATATCAAATCAGATCTAGCTTTCAAAATGCATAGTTTAGACTCGACAAAACCCAACTTATCTAGAATTGAGATCCATTGGATCGGGTCCAACCCAACAGGTCTAATTGCCACCCTTAGGTGTTAAACATTCAGCAGATAGTGCAATGCAAGACAAAGTAGGAATGCTCACTAGTGGACAAGTAGGTTCAATAAACTATTTGGACAAGTAGGTCGTGTCTTTTCTCTCTCTTTAATAGACCTTGGTTCGCCATGTCATGATATATTCGAGAGCAATATAAGGGATATATTGAGTCATGGATGCTTTAGATCTCTTGTTTGTTATGTGGTATTTATAGGAGTTAATTGGTACTTATAGACATGTCAAATTACTTTACCCTATAGTAGCATACCCTATTGGTTGATTAGGCGTATTGAAGCTTATGTGCTAATGCTTGAGTATGCATATTTGAGCCAACATGAATTTTGTTGTGAACTTTGTTTATGGACCATTATGATTGATTTGTTAGGATGCATAATATGTCATGTGAATGATTATATGCCACAACTGATTGTTTCACATTTTGTTGGCAGCGTGATATTTTGAACGAGTGTGATATCCCGAAATTTCAAGCAATTTAAAAGTGAAAAACTCATTTATAAATTATTCTAAATTGACAAAATTGTTATTTTCAAATAATAATAATAATGTGATGTTTTTAAATATAGATAAATAAATTTTAATAGAATTATTATTTTCACGTTGAATTTGTGTTTGTTTGAATGTGTGTGTATGTGTGTGTGTGTGTGTATATATGAGTTGATTTCAAATTGAATTTTAAAATTGAATTTGGATTTGAAATTAAAAAGACATATATCTTAAATATATTTTGGAATTAAAATATATTATATAAGATTTTGTTTAGAATATAATTGGTTTTTATTTTATTTTCTTTAAAGGGTTTTATTTATATAAATTAAGAAAGTATTTATTAAATAGTAAAATAAATACAAAAGCTTTAATTTAATCATTTAAAAATAAAAATAAAATGCATAATGACAACTGTTAGTTTAAAAATCATCTTAATAACAAATGTAAGTTGATTAATGAGTGTAAATGACAAATGTTAAGAAATTTAACAAGTGTCACTTTTTATTTTGTTTTCTTTTGTATTTTTAATAAATCCTAATTAAATCTATACATACATCTCTCTTCTCTTCTCCATTCTTTTCCCATTCTCATTTTCAAAAGCAAAGAAAAACTCAAACCTTGTAACACAAATATACAAACCATAAAAACCACAAGAAATCAAAACAAAAGCCTGTAAACCATTTTCAAACTAGAATTAATTCAAACAATCAACAACTCTTCAACCTGAAATCAAAAATCCTTGATCATCTCAGTTTTCAAAGCCAAATCATCTCAACAACTAAGCTTCGGGTTTCAAAAGATTTCCAGTAACAAGCTTTCTGAGATCAAAAGAAATTCAAGATTTCAAAATTTCAAAACTATTTCAAGCTCTGTTCAACTGATTCCTGTGAGTAAACATTTTTATTAAAAGCTTAAATAAGTGAAAATCCGTTGCATGTGATTTGTTGAAATGAACTATGCCTTGCATGTATATATATAAGTGAAATCCCTGTATATATGAATGTATTAAAGTGTGCATGTCTGTTACATGTGTATATCTCTGTTTTCATAGTTACAGAGATTGAAAATAAATCAAAAATTCAAAAATCTTTATCTATTCTCTGTTGAGTTTTAGTTTTCAAACAAAGTATGTTTGTTTAAACATAAATTAAGGTTTAAAATTTTACTCAAGTATAATAGGTTTGAAAATCTTTTGGAATCAAGAAAATACAGTAGCATTTTAAAAGCATGTTAAAATCAAACATTTTAATTTGCTGATTCAAGTATATAACTTGAATCGACTTTGAAAAATATGATTTTTAAAAAGAAAATCATGATTTTTAAATTGGGATCAAGTTAGTATTTCGGGTTTGATCAGAAAGTGGGTTTTTTGGCGATTTCTGATCGCCGGAGGTCTCGGGGTAGTCGGGGTTTCGACTGGAGGTAGAGGGGAGTTAGGCATGCTCAAGAAAAATACCAAGTGGATTTATCATCCACCGTGGCAACGGAGATAGATTGGAGTAGGGTTTGGAACCTAAAATGGGACGAGGTCGGAAAAGTGACTGCTGTGGTGTCTCTAGTGGATCGAGTTTCACCGGAGTTGGGGAATGGTAGCGTGGAAGGCCTGCGAGTGTGTGGCCGGTGTTACAAGATCTCTGGTGGTCGGTGGCATGGGTTCGAGGAAGTTTTTGGTGATGTGTTTTGGTTTCAGGTTTGACCAGAGCGGCTCGATTTCGATTCTAAGTCGATGGCGATCTTTGGATAGTTGAAATTGAAGTGGTGGGACATCGGTGACTTATCAGCAGTGGTCTCGGAGGTCAGAGCGTCGTCGATGAACTGTGTAGGAGTACATGTGTCGGTTGGTGTCAGTGGTTTTGGAGAGGGTGGACTCGAAGGAACACTTGGGGGTTGGGAGTTGTTTGCTCGAGTTCATCTTCGGGTTAGTGTGAGAGTGTAATTCATGTTTCAAATTTTAATTTAAACTAACTAAATTTTAAAAAAGAAAAGAAAAGGGAGGGTGATTTCTCGGGGAATGACTCGGGTGGGAGTCGGGTTGGACCCGAAGCAATTTTTAAAACAGTTTTTAAAAGTTTTTAAAAAGCAAGTTTTAAAATAAAAATAAATCTAGTTTGAATTTATTTCTTAGATCTAATTCTTTACATAGTAAATTTTTTAAATAAGGGATTTAAGGAAGTGATATGTTTGTTTAACTTAAGTTTGTTAAGTTAAATTTGTTAGTTATTTAAACTTAATTTATAAATGTAATTAAGTGTTAATTAAAAAGATAAATGTTTTAAAAATATATGTTAACGATAGTTAAGTAATTAATAAAGGAAATGGTTTGACTTAAAAAGTTAATTAAGGTTTTGATAATTAAAGATTAATTAAATTAATTAAGTAATTAATAAAGAGTAATTAATTAATTTAATTAATGAATAAGGTATAATTAATTAATAATTAAGGGATTAGTTAATTAATTAGAGACTAATTAATTGACAATTAAGAATTAATTTATTTAGTAATTAAGATTAATTAATTTATAATTATAAATTAATTAATTAAGTAATTAAAGATAAGTTGATTTGTAATTAAGCATTAATTCATTAAGTAATTAGAGAATAATCAATTGGTAATTAAGGATTGATTAACAGGTAATAAAGAATTAATTAATTTGTAATTAAGTTATATTCATTAATAATTAAGGTTTATTAATTAATAATTAAGGGATAATTAATTAGTTAATTAAAGATTAATTAATTGATTTATAAAAGTAACTAAGGAATGATTAATTAATGAAATGAGTTGTAATTAATTAATGATTGATTAAGCAGAGAATTGGTGATTAATTCTTAAGTAATTAAATTAATTTAAGTTAATTAAATTAATTATAATATGAATTAATAATTCTTTCTTATGGATGATTGATTATATAGAATGTCTGGATTGATTGATGTTTATAGTATGATAATCTATGATGTTCTGTGATGTGATATTGGATATAGTTGTGATAAATGTGTGATATTTGTCTGTGATGAATGCTATGTAAATTCGAAGTATTGAATTGAATTGTTTAACTTTAAAACAACTTGAACTTTAAAACGGTGTTTGGATTTCGATTAGACCGGGATCAGATATCAGATTTGATTATCCGAAAACCACATCGATCTAAGTTAAACGATAGGTCGTGAAATCTCAAAGTGAAGACCGAGATGAATTTTCAGAGTGCAAGGGTTATTGTCGTTAACTTGAGGGTGATTCCAAAATGAGTGTAGCCTTCGGTTTCGTTCGAACCCGGAACGAACTTGTATGGATGAATGATATCAGACCATCCTCAACGGAGGACGATGAGCATTCCAAGATATGTTCTCTAAAAGGTAATCGTAGCCTCAAGCCTCATCAACCGGGAATGGCTAAAATATGGGAGGTGCACGCAAGGAAAAGTGGGTAGCACCCAAGTATGATAAGATTTTCCAGTGTCTAGAGGTCCCTTTTATTCGGCTATGTGGGTGGTTGTAGGCACAACCACGGGGTTGTATTATTCGGACTATCCAATAAGGGGTAGCTTCGGCTTTGTGATGTAGGAAACCAGGGTGGATCCTCGGTACAGTGATCTAGGCCACGTATTATGATGGGCGGTATCCCAGTAGCCCTGCAATTGTATGGAATCAAATCTCCAATAAGTGCCTGTACGGTTTTGATTGTGGCCCAACTATGTTGGAACGTGAGATGTAAGCTTTCCAGCTATTTCTTTATTTTATATTGAAAACCCTAGACACTATTATAGTATAATTGGATTTCCTATCAAATTTTTTGTTTATCGTAGGGAAAAACTTGTCCGTGTTTATTTATGGAGAGTCTTACGAGATACCTTTCTTTCAAAGGTTTTTTTTCAAGTTAAACAACTTAACCGTTTACTCACACTAGACCCATGTCTGATCCGGTGTTTATTCTGTTTTTCTTAAACTCTTAGGCACTCAAATTTTTATGAGCCACCAAGTGATCAGGTTTGGCTTGAGGAATTTTGGAGAAGCTTGGAGCAGGAGTCCAGACGTATCTATTTATCTTTTATGCTGTATTCTGTCTTTGTCTGTTGTATTTTGGATGTAATGGACAGACAGGTCTTTACGACCATCACATGTGATAATGTTGTATAACTGTGTACTCTGATGTATATGACTATATAATAGCTATGTGATATATTATATTTTGTTCCGTTTCCACTATGAGATTTTGATATTGTTTAGTTCTTTCTTCTATCTATTCTATTTCTACCTATTTCTTTCTTATTGATGATACGTCTTTCTGTTGAATGAAAGACGGGTCATCGCAGTTGGTATCAGAGCAAGGTTGAGACAATACCCAGGCTCTGGCGTAGTATCTATCTTGAGAGTGCGTATTTGTAATTTTTATATAACTATATACCCATCTAAATTTGTGGGTTACCTATCCAGGTTGCCAACATGAGTTCAAGAGGAAGGAAATGCAGAGTTGTAGAGGGAACGTCGACCAATAATGGAAGAGGTCAGGCTGATAGCGAGGCTGTGAATCCAACACCGCCTCGAGTTAGTTTTGCTGCTTTGTGTAAGGATTTCACTAATCTGGGAGGAAGACCATTTAAAGGATCAGAGACCATAATAGAAGTTCAAGCTTTGTTACGCTCGTTCAGGTGCACCTTTAAGAGTTTGGATCTATTTGACGAGCAGAAGAAAGTGATGGCCCTGTGGCAACTGCAAGAAGGTGCTGCAGCTTAGTGGGGTGCAATTACAACAAATATCTCAGAGGACGATATTTCTTGGAATAGATTTAAAGAATTGTTTGAGGAACAGTTTATGCCGACAGCTGGAAGGACTCGTTTGTATAGATATTTTCTAGATCTGAAGCAGGGGAGTATGTCAGTTTCAGAATATGAGAACAAGTTTAATGAGTTATCTCGCTACGGACCTAGTTTGATCGACACGCCCCTAAAAAAGAATGAGATGTTTGTGCAAGGAATGAGGCTTGAGTTCCACGCGAAGATGACGGCTCATCTGAAGGGATCTTTTGTGGAGTTGATTGACATGGCATTAAGATATGAGGAACTTATGAACAAGAAGCAGTTGATATCTGCAGCAACACTAAGTGGGACTTCTTCCAATCCAAATAAAAGGAAATTGAACCCTAATTGAAAGAAACAAGGCAAAGGGAAGCAGGGAGGAAACAATGGACCTCGTAAGTGCTATGTATGCCAGCAAGAGGGTCACTTGGCTAAGCAATGCCCTAGGGGTAGATCTCAACAGCAGCAGCGTCAGAGTGTACCGGGTTCAGCTTTGGTTTAGAAATATCTATGTTTCAACTGTCATCAGTCGGGTCACATGGTGAAGGCTTGTCTGCTTCTTCAGAAGACCCAGCAGAATAAGGTGTTTGCTCTCGGAGGTGGTCCATCTTCTTCTTCTATAGGAAAAGGAGTTTTGGAAGGTACTTTGCTTTTGGATGGTATTTTTATTAGAGTTCTGTTTGATTCTGGTGCATTGCTTAGTTTTATTTCTTTGGATGCCGTAGAGAACTTTAATCTTTCCCCTTGTTTGGGAGATCGTCCTATTTTTGTATCTAACCCTATAGGCGGAGTAACTAAGTTAGATAGGATCTGTAGAGATCTAAGGATTTCTTATCTGTCTCATAGTTTTTCTTGCAACCCATTTGTATTAGATTTCAAAGGGTTTGATCTTATTCTATGTATGGATTAGTTACAAAGTATAAGGCAGTTTTGATTTGTGAAGAGAGAACTGTAACTTTGGAGACTGAGTTGGGAAGGATCGCAAAAGTGACTTGCGACAATTCCAGAGTTCACTTGAGTAATCTTTTGCATGGAATTGAGGCATCTCCAGAAGCATAGAGTCCATCGAAGTGGTCAAATATTTTTCGGATGTCTTCGAGGAAGTTAAAGGTTTGCCCCCTCATCGGGAGATAGAGTTTCAGATCGATTTTGTTCCGAGAGCAGTACCTGTTGTTCAGCCTAATAGAAGGATGGCGCCGAAGGAGAGAGAAGAGGTGGTGAAGCAGACCCAAGATTTTTTAAAGAAAGTTTTGATCCGGTCTGGCTTTTCCAGTTGGGATCCTGCCGTAGTCTCCGTGACCAAGTCGGATGGGTCTTTGAGGTTCTGTGAGGATTACCGGGAGTTGAACATGTTACTATTAGGAATAAGTATCCATTATCCCATGTAGTTGATCTTTTTGATCAATTCCATGGAGATTCTATTTTCTTCCAGCTAGATTTAGCTTTGAGTTTCCACCAATTAAGGGTAGTTGAGGACTGTATACCCTTGACCGCGTTCAGGGGACCTAATTGTTCTTATGAGTGGTGGGTTATGCCTTTTGGGTTAACCAACGCTCCTGCTTATTTGTGGATTTTATGAACCGAGTTTTTTGGGATGTGTTGAATAATTTTGTTTTCGTGTTAATTGATGACATTCTTCTCTACTCTAACTCTGAAGAGGAGCACAAGCAGCATTTAGGAATAGTGTTGGAGACTTTGAGGAGGCATGTTTTGAAGGCTAAGTTTTCAAAGTGCCTTTTTTGAAAATCGGAGTTCAGATTTTTAGGGCATATTGTTTCTAGTGAGGGTATTTCTGTAGATCCAGCCAAGATAGCTACTATTCAGAAATGGAAGCAACCGCAGACTCCAATAGAAGTCCGCATTTTTTTGGGTTTGGCAGGGTACCACCGAAAGTTTATCAGGGATTATTCTAAGATTTCTTCGCACTTAACCAAGTTGACTCGGAAAGGAGAAAAGTTTAAGTAGACTCCCAAGTGTGAAGAAGTTTTCTTGGATTTGAAGGCAAGATTGACCGGTGCACCTATTCTATCTATTCCGGATAGTAAGAGTAAGTTTGAGGTCTACACAGATGCTTGTGGAGTTGGGCTGGGTGCAGTGCTAATGTAGAATGGGAAGATAATTGCGTATGCGAGCAGGCAGTTGAAGCCATATGAAAACAATTACGTTACACACGATCTAGAGTTGTTGGCCATAGTATTTTCTTTGAAGATCTGGAGGCACTATTTGTTGGGAGAGAAGTTCGAGCTTTTCACTGATCACAAACCTTTGAAGTACCTTTTCTCCCAGAAAGATCTGAATTTGAGGCAGCAGAGGTGGGTAGAATTTTTGGCATCTTATGATTTGGATATCCTGTATACTCCTAGGAAAGCTTATGTTGTGGCGGATGCTCTGAGTAGGAACGTAGTTTTGTCTATTTTGGAAGTTGTTCCGTCTCTCCAGAAAAGATTCATAAGCAGTCAGATGAAGGATAGATCTTTTGAGGAATTGATTCTTGGAACCAAGGATGGTCGATATTCGGATTTCAGGATAGACGATCAAGGAGTTTTGAGGATCAACGATCGTTTGTGTGTGCTAGATGTAGATGGTTTAAGGCAGGAAGTTTTGCAAGATAGCCACAAATGAAGGTTAAGTATCCACCTAGGGTTATCAAAGATGTATAAGGATTTGAAGAGAGTCTTCTGGTGGCCGGGTATGAAGAAGGATATTGCTGCTTTCATCAATGGATGTGCGATCTGTTAGCAGGTGAAAGGTGATCAATAGAAAACAGCAGGATTGTTGCAGCCTCTGGAAATTCCTAAGTATAAGTGGGAAATGATATCTATGGATTTCATCGACGGTTTGCCAAGGACCAGAAAGGGAAACGAAGTAATATGGGCAATTGTAGACCGACTAACCAAGAGCACCCATTTTATTCCGGTTAAGGCAACCAGATCTGCAGCATCTTTGGCAGAGATTTTCTTGAAGGAGATTGTTAGACTGCATGGTGTGCCAGTCAGCATAGTAAGTGATCGTGATCCTATCTTCACCAGCAAATTTTAGGAGGCTTCGCAATCAGCTTTTCATACGAATTTGAGTTTGAGTATAGCCTATCATCCCTAGACCGACGGACAAACAGAAAAGCTGAACCAAATTCTTGATAATATGTTGAGGGCTTGTGTTTTGGATTTTGGTGGATCTTGGGACGACCATCTACATTTAGTGAAATTCTCGTACAATAATAGTTATCAGACGAGTATCAAGATGGAACCCTATGAAGCTTTATATGGAAGACCATGTAGATCCCCATCCTATTGTAGAGTCGGGAGATCGTCCTGTCCTTGGTCCAGATTTGATCCGAGAGGCATCTGCAAAGGTGAAGCTTATCAAGAAGAGAATTAAAGCAGCGCAAGATCGTCAGAAGAGTTATAAGGACAAAAGACGAAGACAATTGGAATTTGAGATCGGAGATTTAGTCTTTGTCAAAGTTTCCCCGATTAGAGAAGCGATCAGATTTGGGAAGACAGGAAAACTTGCCCCAAGATATATTGGTTCGTTCCGAGTGCTTGAGAGGATTGGTGTTGTGGCCTATAGGATTGAATTAGCAGTTCGGATGACTGTAATTCATAATGTTTTTCACGTATCTTATCTGAGGAAATACATGCACGACCCATCTCTTCTTGTGGAGCCAGGAGTGCAAGAAGATTTAGAGGTTGAACCAGACTTTTCTGTTGTCAGGCATCCAGTTTAGATCGTTGACCAAGACGAGAGGCAACTCAAAAGCAAGGTGATGAAGCTAGTCAAGGTGCAGTGGAGCGAGGATTGCAGAGATTGTACCTGGGAAACTCTGGATAGTTTTAGGAAGGCTTATCCGGATCTATGTCCAGATAGCTAGTAATGTTTGTTTGGATGAATTGTTTGTTTGGTTGTTAGTGTATAGTTTATATGTATGCTTGGATTGTTGGGAATAAAAGTTTTGGATTATCTTTGTTTTAAATTACGGGGACGAAATTCTTTTAAGGGGGGAGGAATGTGATATTCCGGAATTTCAAGCAATTTAAAAGTGATAATCTCTTTTATAAATTATTCTAAATTGACAAAATTGTTATTTTCAAATAATAATAATATGCTATTTCTAAATATAGATAAATAATTTTTAATAGAAATATTATTTTCATATTGAAGTTGTGTTTGTTTAAATGTATATATGTACATATATATATGTATATAAATGTATGTATGTATATATATATGAGTTGATTTTAAATTGAATTTAAAAATTGAATTTGGATTTGAATTTGAAATTTAAAAGACATATATCCTAAATATATTTTGGAATTAAAATATATTATATATGATTTTATTTAGAATATAATTGGTTTTTATTTTATTTTCTTTAAAGGGTTTTATTTATATAAATTAAGAAAACTAAAATAAATACAAAAGCTTTAATTTAATATTTTAAAAAAATGCAGAATGACAAGTTTAGTTTATAAATCGCCTTAATAACAAATGTAAGTTGATTAATAAGTGTAAATGACAATGTTCAGAAATTTAACAAGTGTCACTTTTTATTTTATTTTCTTTTGTATTTTTAACAAATCCTAATTAAATCTATATATACATCTCTATTCTCTTCTCCATTCTTTTCCCATTCTCATTTTCAAAAGCAAAGAAAAACTCAAACCCTGCAATGCAAATATACAAACCAGAAAAACCACAAGAAATCAAAACAAAAGCCTGTAAACCATTTTCAAACTAGAATTAATTCAAACAAGCAACAACTCTTCCACCTGAAATAAAAAAGCCTTGATCATCTTAGTTTTCAAAGCTAAATCATCTCAACAACTAAGCTTCAGTTTTCAAAAGATTTCCCGTAACAAGCTTTCTGAGATCAAAAGCAATTTAAGATTTCAAAAATTCAAAACTGTTTCAAGCTCTGTTCAACTGATTCCTGTGAGTAAACATTTTTATTAAAAGCTTAAATAAGTGAAAATATGTTGCATGTGATTTGCTAAAATGAACTATGCCTCGCATGTGTGTGTGTATGTATATATATATATATATATAAGTGAAATCCATGTATATATGAATGTATTGAAGTGTGCATGTCAGTTACACGTGTATATCTCTGTTTTCATAGTTACAGAGATTGAAAATAAATCAAAAATTCAAAATCTCT
The DNA here is from genome assembly GCA_030765085.1 of Allium cepa. NCBI lineage: Eukaryota > Viridiplantae > Streptophyta > Magnoliopsida > Asparagales > Amaryllidaceae > Allium > Allium cepa. The sequence goes on from CM060932.1 coordinate 996,851,971, forward strand.
TCATCTATTCTCTGTTGAGTTTTAGTTTTCAAACAAAATATGTTTGTTTAAACATAAATTAAGGTTTAAATTTTTATTCAAGTATAATAGGTTTGAAAATCTTCTGGAATCAACAAAATACAATAGCATTTTAAAAACATGTTAAAATCAAACATTTTAATTTGCCGATACAAGTATATAACTTGAATAGACTTTGAAAAATATGATTTTTAAAAAGAAAATCATGATTTTTAGATTGGGATCGAGTTAGTATTTCGAGTTTGATCAAAAAGTGAATTTTTGGTGATTTCTGATGGCCGGAGGTCTTGGGGTGGTCGGGGTTTCGACAGGAGGCAGAGGGGAGTTGGGCGAGCTCGAGAAAAATGCCAAGTGGATTTATCATCCACCATTGCGACGGAGATAGGTCGAAGTAGGGTTTAGAACCTAAAATGGGACGAGGTCGAAAAAATGGCTGCTGCGGCGTCTCTGGTGGATCAAGTTTCACCGGACTTGGGGAATGGTAGCGTGGAAGGCATGCCAATGTGTGGCCTGGCTTACGCGATCTCTGGTGGTCGGTGCTGTGGGTTCGAGGAAGTTTTTGGTGATGTATTTTGGTTCCATGTTTGACCAGAGCGGCTCGATTTTAATTCTGAGTCGATGGCGATCTTTAGGTGGTCGAAATTGAAGTGATGGGACATCGTTGACTTGTTGGTTGTGGTCTTAGAGGTCGAAGCGTCGCCGTTGAATTGTGCAGGTGCACATGTGTCGGTTGGTATCATTGGTTTTATAGAGGGTGCATTCGAAGAAACAATTGGGGGATGGGAGTTGTTTGCTCGAGTTCATCTTCGGGTTAGCGTAAGAGTGTAATTCATGTTTCAGATTTTAATATAAACTAACTAAATTTTTAAAAAGAATAGAAAAGGGAGGGTGATTTCTTGGGACATGATTCGGGTAGGAATCGGATTGGACCCGAAGCAAGTTTTAAAACAGTTTTTAAAAGATTTTAAAAAGAAAATTTTAAAATTAAAATAAATCTAGTTTAAATTTATTTCTTAGACCTAATTCTTACATAATAAATGTTTCAAATAATGGAATTAAGGAAGTGATATATTTGTTTAACTTAAATTTGTTAAGTTAAATTTATAAGTTATTTAAACCTTAATTTATAAATGTAATTAAGTGTTAATTAAAAAGATAAATGTTTTAAAAATATATGTTAATGATAGTTAAGTAATTAATAAAGGAAATAGTTTAACTTAAAAAGTTAATTAAGATTTGATAATTAAAGATTAATTAAGTTAATTAAGTAATTAATAGAGAGTAATTAATTAATTTAATTAATTAATGATTAAGGTCTAATTAATTAATAAATAAGTGATAAGTTTATTAATTAGAGATTAATTAATTGATAATTGATAATTTATTTATTTAGTAATTAAGACTAATTAATTTATAATTAGAGATTAATTAATTAAGTAATTAAAGATAGTTGATTTGTAATTAAGCATTAATTAATTAAGTAATTAGAGAATAATCAATTGGTAATTAAGGATTGATTAATTGGTAATTAAGAATTAATTAACTTGTAAATAAGTTTTATTAATCAATAATTAAGGTTTATTAATTAATAATTAAGGGATAATTAATCAGTTAATTAAAGATTAATTAATTGATTCATAAAAGTAATTAAGGAATGATTAATTAATTAAATGGGTTGTAATTAATTGATGATTGATTAAGCAGGGAATTGGTGATTAATTCTGAAGTAATTAATTTAATTTAAGTTAATTAAATTAATTATAATATGGATTAATAATTCTTTCTTATGGATGATTGATTGTGTAGAATGTCTAGATTGATTGATATTTATAATATGATAATCTATGATGTGCCATGATGTGATATTAGACATAGCTGTAATAAATATGTGATATTTATCTGTGATGAATGCTGTGTAAATTCAAAGTATTGAATTGAATTGTTTAACTTTAAAACAACTTGACCTTTAAAACGGCGTTTGGATTTCGATGAGACCGGGATCGGATGTCAGATTTGATTATCCGAAAACCACATCGATCCAAGTTAAACGATAGGACGTGAAATCTCAAAGTGAAGATCGAGATGAAGTTTCAGAGTGCAAGGATTATTGTCGTTAACTCTGAGAGTGATTCCAAAATGAGTGTAACGAGGTAATGCCTTCGGTTTCGTTCGAACCCGAAAGAACTTGTATGGATGAATGACATCAGACCATCCTCAATGGAGGACGATGAGCATTCCAAGATGTGTTCTCTAAAAGGTAATCGTAGCCTCAAGCCTCATCAACCGGGAATGGCTAGAACATGGGAGGTGCACGCAAGGCAAAGTGGGTAGCACCCAAGTATGATAAGATTTTCTCCTGTTTACAGGTCCCTTTTATTCGACGGTGTGGGCGGTTGTAGGCCACAACCATGGGGTTGTCTTATCAGACTAACCAGTAAGGGGTAGCTCCGGCTTTGTGATGCAGGGGATCGGGGTGGATCCTTGGTACGGTGAACTAGGCCACATATTATGACAGGCGGTACCCCAGTAGCCCTGCCATTGTATGAAATCCAATCTCCAACAAGTGCCTGTACGGTTTTGATTGTTCCCGACTATGTTGGTATGTGAGATGTAAGCATTCCAGCTATTTTTGTATTTTATATTGAAAACCCTAGACACTATTACAATATAGCTAGATTTCCTATCAAATGTTTTAGTTATCGTAAGGGAAAAATTTGTCCGTGTTTATTTGCGGAGAGTCTTACAAGATACCTTTCTTTCAAAGGTTTTTTTTCAAGTTAAACAATTTAACCGTTTACTCACACCAGACCCATGTTTGACCCGGAGTTTATTCTGTTTTTTTTTAACTCTTGGGTACTCTAATTTTTATGAGTGGCCAAGTGATCAGGTTTGGATTGACGAATTTTGGAGAAGCTTGGAGCTGGTGTCCAGACGTATCTATCTATCTTTTCCGCTATGTTGTGTCTTTGTCTGTTGTATTTTGGACATAATGGATAGACATGTATTTACGACCGCCTCATTTGATAATGTTGCATGACTATGTACTCTGATGTATATGACTATGTAATAGTTGTGTGACATATTATATTTTATTCCGTTTCCGTTGTGAGATTCTGATATTATTTAATTCTTTCTTCTATCTATTCTATTTCTATCTATTTCTTTCTTATTGATGATACATCTTTCTGTGGAACAAAAGACGGGTCATCACAACGAGGGTTTGGTAGCATATTTATGAAAATTTATGCACTATCATAGTACATGAAAATTGTATTCCTTGTTGTGGACATGGATTTGGATGTGTCATTATTGGTTGTGCTATGAGGTTGTTGTGTGCTAATTTGAAAGTAGTTGGCTTATATTGGGTATACCTCCCTGTACTCGATGAACATTTATATGGTTAGGAATATTATAATGGTATGGTAGTTTTATTGGATCAATGGTTTATTCTTTGGGTGAATTGTAGGGGCATAATTCTTTAGGGGAGTGGATGTAATACCCTAAAATTTTATACACTTATTTTTAATCAAATATGGAAACTTGTTTAATTCAAGTTGATAATTAAAAGGGGATTGTGAGTATAATTCCCTCTCAAACTTTTTGACATTTCCATTTTGTTTGGAATATTCGAAAAATGAATTTTGATTTATAATATGTTTTCTACCCAGAACCATTTTAACCCCAAAAATCCAACTGTTCACTATAAATACATGCTTAACCTAACCCTAAAAGTTATACAAATCATTTCTTCTTCTTAACCCCGAAGCAAAAAACTTCTTTAATTGCGAATCATTCTAAAATTTTATGGTACCAAAACCCATCAAGTTATATATCAAATTGTTCGTCTCAACGAGATGCACAAAGGACAACAATTCATTTTCTGTTATTACATGTGAAGTGGCTATGAATCACGATCAGAAGTGAAATCAGTGGATTAAGGCTTTGTTGATGAAAGAATGGTCCTCAATGTTTGAAGATCACTTGCTATTTTATTAAATTAAAAAACAAAAAACTATCAGCGCATCTGATTTTTGATGTTACATAAGTAGACAAAGATGAATATAGAATATAAATTATCATGTAGACGCTCAAAAAAAGAGTTTAAAATATAAGAAAATTAACACATACACACGCATGATTTGAACAAGATGAAGTGCCTTTCAAATGTGACGCGCTACAATGATGCTGCAAAATGCTATTGTACCTAGAAGGCGCATGGTAGACACAATTGATTGAGGTCTCCAATTAATATATTAGCACATTTCTTTTGAGTTTGCCCTTTGATTTGATTAGTGGGGGGCGATCAGCACTTCAACTAGTACAGGGATTATACAAATGAAACCTTATGCAACAAATTTTCATATTATAAAAAAAAAATTAAAATGCCACATATGGGAGAGTTAAATTATGTTCTTTAGTTACAAATTCAATGATTGTAATTAATTTTTTACTTATCAAGAAAAATATTGCAACAATTTGTTAAAAAGATTTAGATTGGATAAAGGTTTTAGTAAGCCAACACCGATGAGAGCTAATCTTCGCCTTAAAAACGATGAAAATGGAAAGGAAGTTGAGGAAAAATTATGTAGAAGCATGAGTGGCTTTCTATTATATTTTACGATGATTCGATCTGATATTACGTTTAGCGTATGTTGGATGCACGATTCCAAGCAACCCCAATGAATCACACTTATGAGCAGCAAAACAAATTCGATGTTATTTAACTACCACAAGAGATTATGAACTTTTCTACCCAAAAGAATGTCCTTTTTAGCTTGTGGCATAGCTGATGCAGATTTCTATGGATGTAAAACAGACCGTAAAATTACTAGTGGTACATGTCACTTTATTGGTGAATGTAATATCCCGGAATTTTTTGAACAATATCAATTTAATAATCTGTATTAAAAATTAAATGGTATTGATAATTTGTTAATAATAATTCAAATAGATTTAATAATCTTCTTCAATAAATATTTAAATTGGTTATTTTATCTTTTAAAAATAATAAATTGGTTTCTATTTACAATATAAATATATTGTTTTAATTTTTATAAGTAAAGCATATTTTCTAGTTTTAATATTTGTAGTAATTTGAAAATTTGTTTTATTTAATATTTAAGCTTTTCAAAGTTAAATAAATGATTTTTGATTAAATTCAATAATTGAATCATGTTTTAAAATTCTAATATATACATTATAATTTGGAAATTTTAATTTTAATTAGTATTGAGTTTTTTTAAACTATATAATAAATTATATAATAAATAAATATATGATTTTAAAATTGATAAGAAGAATATTAAAATGTTTAAATTAAATTGGCTTGAGTTTTAAGTTTAGAATAAACAAACAAAAAGGTTTTATGGCTTAATAAAATAGATAATTTATTGATAAAAATATTATTTCTTTTAAAATGATTTTAATTTAATAATAAGATATTTATAAAAAACAATATTAATAGTATATTGTCTTTATAAATAGATTTTGAATTAAATTTGCGATTTGTTATTTCAAATTGAATTTATATATAACTTGAATTTGAAAATATTTGATTTTGAATTTAATTTGAATTTGAAATTCCAAAGTATAAAATCTTAATTGTTTAATTTTCATTTATAATCATGATTGTTCTTATTTCTTCTTTATGAATTTATACCCATATTTAAATATAAACTAACAAGTTAAACTAGGCTAACATACACATTAATTTGTAAATTGGTACTAATTATTTTAAAGAAAGAAGTGTTTCATTCTTTTAACAAGTGTTCAAAATTTACATAAAGTTGACAAGTGTTGTATAAATTTGTACAAGTGTTAAATTTTAGTTTTTATTTTTCTTTTCTTTTATTAAATCTGAAAATTTCATTTGTATAAGCTTGCATCTTCATTCATATTGTTTTTCATTTTCCTTAATCAAAAGAGAAATTATAAACTCTTCTTCAAAATTTCTAAAATCAGAAACACTTTCTCAAAATCAAGTCTGTCTGCATTTTTCTCTGCACTTCCTAAAATCCTTTATCAAGAAACCATGCATATTCAACCATACTCAAAAATCAAAACTCCTCATTAAAACTAAATATGTAAACAAACTTGCATATTCCACTTCCTCAAAATCAAATAAGCCTGCACACTGTTTTTCTGTAATCTGAAATGAATTTTCATATCACCTGGGAATGATAAGCATCTGCATGCATTTGGAAAATTAGCAGCTGCATCTACTCTCTGCATGCAAGTTATTATAGGAAGGGATCATGAGCATTTCAACATAGTTGCAACTCAGACTTTAAAAAAAGCATGTCTGCACTTTCTTTTCTGCAAAATACAAAAGCAAGTCAAACAGAGCTCTGCATTCAAAGGTGAGTAACATTTAAATCTTAAACTGTAATTAGGTTGCATGTTAAATGTTTGAGATAAAAAAATATGTTTGTGTGTTTACAGAAGTTTGATGTAAATATGTTTGTGTATGCATGTGTTGTGCTCTGCTGTGTTTCTAGATTCATCTTCTTATATATAAAAAAATCCTCTATCATTTATTTAAATTTGTGATAGTATCTGGTTTTTTAAAAATAAAATAAATGTTGCTTACCATAGATTAGGATTTAAAATTAAATCAGATTAAGACAGAAGTTGTTTGCCTCTGGGATATTGAATATATCAGTGCATGTTAATCTCTGTCAAAAATCAAACATGTTAAACTTGTATTTCAGTATCATAAAACAAAAGTAACAACAAAAACTTGAATTTTAAATTAGGAATCTGTACTTTTAGATGTTAGTTGAATATGCAGTTTGTTCTTGAACTAAAAATGGGTTTTAATCAAATCATGGTGATATATGACTTGAGAAGCTTTGGGATTCTTCTAAGTAATAGAGGAAGTATAGGAGATGATCAGAAAAATCATGAATGGGTTTAAAATTTGTTAGATTGGATGCAGTTTGAAAATCTTTGTTTAAACCCTGGTTTTGAATGGGTTTAAGCATTGAGTCAGTTTGAGGTGTAGGATGGATCGAGTGCTGTGATGTTTGGGAAATGGGCAGAGGGTGTGTAGAAGAGTTCGTGGCCAGAGAGGTTGAATGTCAGATGATCGGAGTGGCGAACAGTCGTCGTTGACAGGTTTTGACAGAAAACCTAGTTTTCTGTTTCCAGGTTTTGAATTGAGGGTTGAACTTTGATTCTTTGATTATTTGTTCGATCTGGTGATGATGTCAGGGCATTGATGAGATTCTGGTTGAGGTTCGATCATCTCCGATGATCAGAGTAGGCGGTGGTCGCCGTGCATATGCACGGCGATGAGTTTCCTGGTGATGTATTTTGGGTTTGGGTGTGTTGCAGGGAAGGATTGGTGAGTTACTCGAAGAAGATGGATGGGTGACTCGGAGTAGAGGTGGTTTTGCCTCGAAGCAGTCTTGTTGGTTCTCGGGTTACACTGTAATTTCCAGGTTTCTGAAACCTATTTTAAATCTGGATTTTTTTTAAAATCTGTAGTTTTATTTTTAAAGTAAGGTTTAAGTTTAAATTCAAATTCAAGTTTGAATTTTTAGATTTAGATTCAAATTTAAATCCCAGTTTTTAAATAAAAATAAAAGTTTCAAAATTTGACTTAATTAACTATTTTAATTTGGTAAATAATTTAAACCTTTTAAATATGAGGTTTTTAAAATATGAGAAAGAATCGAAGTTTATTTAAATCTGGAAATTTAAAAGTTAAATTTGAATTTCAGTTTTAATTTTTTAAGAAGGTTTAAATTTGAAGTTTTAAATTAAATGTAAATTTAAGTTATTAAAATTTTGAAATGAATCTAACTTTAAAATTTTCATAGCACTTGTTTGATTTGCAATTTAAAAAGTTTTTAAATTATTTAAACTTTGATAAGTTTAAATTATTCTATTTTAAAACTTGTATTTAAAATGAAAATTTAAAAGTAGTTCAAAAGTACTTGGTTTCAAATAAATTGTTTAAACATAATTAAGTTATGTTTTATCTTGAAATTAAATTAAGATTAATTTTTTAGAATTAATTTGTTTAATAAGGTAATTAAGATTTATTAATTAATTTAATTAATTAATTGAATTTGGAATTAATTATGGATTAATGATTAATCAATTTATAATTAAGATCATTAATTAGATTATAAACTAATGATTTATGAATTATTAATTATGTAATTAAGATTTAATCAAGGTTAATTAATTTAATAATTAACTTTAGTTAATGAATAATTAATGATAATTTAAATTGTAATTAATTTAAGTTAATTACTAAATGAAATAGTTAGAGAATGGTTAATGAAGGTCATTAACCAAGATTATTTAACAATTAATTAATATGGTTAATTTTTATAATTAATTAGATTAATTAATTTAATAATAATAAATTGTGAATTGTTTGAGTATAATTAATTAATAAACTAATTAGGAAATTAATTACTTAATGTAATTAATTTAGTTAAATATGATTGTTTATTTTAATTAATTTTAAACACTTGGGTTAAGGATAATTACTGTATGTAATTAATGGATTGAAAATTACTTAGTTAAGTAATTGATTAATAATTACAGGTTGTAATTAAGTGGAGATGTTTAAGAATGAAGCAATCTAGATTAAATTATTTAGCCATTAATCAAGGAATTAATTAAGAAATTAATTAAAGGATAATTAATTTGTTAAGTAAGTTAATTACTAAATGTTATTAATCTGGGATGATTAATAATTATAAGTTAATTACTTAAGGTAATTAATATAAGGGGATCATTAATTATTATAATTAATGATGTATTTAAAAATGATTAATTATGATTAATTAATCAATGATAAATAATTAAAGGAAATTAATTAATATAATTAATTAAAGATGAATGTAATTAATTATGGTTAATTAATTAATTGAAGTAATTAAAGGTAAATTACTATTTGGTTGAGAATAATTAATTTGAGAAATTAATTAAGACTAATTACATGAGTGTAATTAAGGATAATTAATCAAGATTGATTAATTAAGGTGATAAATAATGAAGGATTAATTAATTAATTGTAATTAATTAATGATTGGGTAAGCAAGATTTATATAGATGAAGTAATTAATTTAATTTATTTAAATTAATTAAAGATGAAGTAATTAATTTAATTCATTTTAAATTAATTAGTAATAGAGATAGTTAATTTAATTCATTTTAAATTAATTTTATTGTGATGAGTTAATCATTGCTTATATATATTTGGATGACATTGATTGTCTTGGATGTTTTGTGATCTCAGTAATGAGATAAGTATGGTTGTGTGATATGAATGCTTGGTTTGCATTTTGATGATAACTTAGATTATCAATTGGGATGTTGATATATGGATTATCTATTTTGATATTGATAGTGTGGATTACCTGTTATGTGATAATGTTGATTATCAATTATGATTTATGAATGTGTGTGTATAGATACTGTATTGAATTGTTTTAATTTTTTTTTAAAACAACTTGGACCTAAAAGACACGCTTTGGATTTCGATGAGACCGGGATCAGGTTTCCATATTTGGATATCCAAAAACCACATCGATCCAAATTAAGGTTAGGTCGTGAATCCAAGTGGAGCTTTGTGAAGACTCGAGGTATAAGGACTATACGTCAGTATAACTCTGTGGGTGATTCCGTAATGAGTTGACGGAATAGTACTTATAGATTCGAGATGGTGGTTCAGAGTGCAAGGGTTATCGTCGTTAACTCTGAGGGTGATTCCAAAATGAGTGTAACGAGATAATGCCTTCGATTTCACTCAAACCCGGAACGAACTTGTATGGATTGAATGCTTTCAGAACATCATCAGGTGGACGATGAGCATTCTAAGTGATATGTCCTATAAAGGTAATCGTAGCCTCAAGCCTCATCAACCGAGAATGGCTGAAACAGGGGAGGTGCAGCAAGGCTTCGTGGGTAGCTCCCACTTGAGAGCAAGATTTACCCCTGTCTAGAAGTCCCTTTATATTCGGCTGTGTGGGTGGTTGCTAGCTACAACCACGGGGTTGTCTTGTTCGGAACTATTCAGTAAGGAATGGGTCCGGCCTTGTGTTGCAAGGGAGCGGGCGTACTCCTCGGTATGTCGATCTAGGCCACGTACTGTTACGGGCGGTACCCCAGTAGCCCTGCCATTATATGGAATCCAAAATCCAATAAGTGTCATGCGTATTAGTTATGCCCAACTATGCTGGAACGTGAGATTTAAGCATTCCAGCTATTTCTGTATTTTACTTGAAAACCTTAGACATTATTATAATATCACTGGATTTCCTATCAAATGTTTTAGTTAACATAAGGTAAAAACTTTTCCATGTTTATGTGTGGGAAGTCTTACGTGTTACCTTTCTTTTCAAAAGGTTTTTAAAAGTTAAGCAACTTTAACCTGTTACTCACACCAGACCCATGTCTGACCCGGAGTTTATCTTCTGTTTTCTTAAACTCTTGGGTACTCAAATTTTTACGAGTAGCCAAGGGATTTAGGTTAGGATTCAGGTTAGCTTTGACGAATTATGGAGGAGCAATGGAGCAGGAGGCTTCTGCGTGTAGATATATATAGTTTTCCGCTGTGTAATTTTCTCTGAGTCGTTTCTTGTGCTGTATTGAGTTGTATAACTAGACAGGTGTTTATAACTGTCTAGTATATGATGTATGTCTATGTAACTCTGATATTTGTTGTAAACTATGTAATATTTATGTTATTAATATAGTTTATTCGTTCCGCTGTTAGATTCTGATGTTGTTTCTTTCTTCTCTTCTTTCTATTCTCTTTTCTATCCCTTTCTTTCTTAAAAATGATGCGATTTTCTGTGGTAAGAAAGTCGGGTCGTTTCAGCTTGGTATCAGAGCATTAGGTTGAGGAAACACCTAGGCTCTGTAGTGGTGTCTTTCTTGAGAGAGCATATTTGTAATTTTTAATATATCTAAATATATATATATTTATTTCTACCTATCTGTTGGGTTACCTGTACAGGTTTTCCAATATAAGATATAAAGATAGATGGGGTAGTAGTGTGTGCACGACTACCATTGGTTGGAGTTTGAATATTTGAGGTTGGAGGTGTTCTGTCGAGACTGTAAACCTAATACCATCTCGAGTGAGTTCTGTTGTGATGAAGGACTTCATTGATCTCTGAAGGTTACCTGTTAAGGTTCAGAGTTTATTTCTGAAGTCGAATGAGTAGAGTTTGGATCTGTTGGTTAGGCAGAAGCAAGTGATGGTATTTTTGATACCTCAGGAAGTAGTAGCTGCGTGACAAGATGTAGTGACTATGGATGTTCCCGAAGATGTTTTCTGCGGAACAAGTTAAGGATGTGAATCTGCTTCAGTGTTGTGGCTGTGCTCAGCCGGTGTTTCTGTTTGCTTCGAGGTCCGAGTTTCTCGGAGAGCTTTGTTTTGGAATTCTTTGGCATTTGTGACAGCAGTGCAGCTTGGAGTGTTCTCGGTGTTGGCAAGAGATCTTCTGGCTTAGCAGTTTTTCTGAAGAGGAGTTCAGAAGCAGTTAAGTGGACTCGTTTCTTCGATGGGTTGGCTAGTTAAGTGTAAGCTGTTCTGTTTGGTTAAGGGAGAACAGTTTTCCTTGGGTTTGGTTTGGGTGGATCGCAAAAGTGACTTGCGATTGTTTGAATGTTGTCTTGGATTATCTGAATTTTTCTGGAGGTCTTCAGAGAAAGTCAGAGTTTTGTCCGCATCTAGAGATTAAGCTTTCTTATCGTCTGGAATTCCAGGAGTGGTACCGGTGGTTCAGCTTTATAGAAGAATGGTTCCATGAGATTGAGTTGGTGTAGCAGCTCAGAGTTGTGATGGAGCTTCTGAATTTTTCTTATGGATCTGTTGAACCATATCTCTGGGGTTTGTTGTTGATTTATGCTCGTGTTCTTCTTCAGCATTTTCTTCTACTTCAGATCAGAGTTGAGCAACGAAAGAAGTTTGGAAGTGCATCTGCTTTTCTTTTTTCCTGGACAGGAGAAGTAAGTTGTTGTCTTCTGATGTTGAGGAGTAGGATTTGAGTTCTTGGTTTTGGTTGATCTTGAGGAGATCATTTTTTGTGTCGATTGGTTTTGTCTGTTTCTAGAAGCATCAGCGAAGGTTGAGCTGATCAGTAAGGTTGTGGACAGCCCAGGATCATCTGAAGAGTTTTGTGGATAAGAGTCGGAGGAATTTGGATTCTGAAGTCAGAGATTTGATTTTGGATAAGTTTTCTCCGATCAAAAGTGAGCTATAAGTTTGGGTAAGTCTAAGAAGCTAGCTCTGAAGTGTTTTAGATCTTTTCTGTATCTTGGAGAATAAGAGATTGATCTACAAGATTGAATTGCCAGTTTGGATAACTGGGATTCGATGAGTTTCACGTATCTCTAAGAGAGTACGTGTATGATCTATCTCTGGTTGTGGAACCAGCGGTTCTGGAGTTTTGATTTGCTGAGTCAGACTCGTTTGAAGCCTGATATCTTGTCTAGTGTTATAGATATAGATGAATAGAAGCTTTGTAGCTTCATAGTGTTGATTGTTTGGATTCTCTAGGACGAGTATCCCAGTATATATTTACTTAGGGAAACTCGATAAAATTTTATTCAGAATTTGTCTGGATAATTAGATTTGTTTGATTGGTTGAATTGGTTGCTTTGATTGTTAGCATATGTTTGATATATGCTTGTGTTTTAAATAAATCTTTGATGAGATTATTAAATTACCTTTGTTTTAAATTTCGAGGACGAAATTCTTTTAAGGGGGAAGGATTGTAATATCCCGGAATTTTTTTAACAATATCAATTTAATAATCTGTATTAAAATTAAATTGATATTGATATTTTGTTAATAATAATTCAAATAGATTTAATAATCTTCTTCAATAAATATTTAAATTGGTTATTTTATCTTTTAAAAATAATAAATTGGTTTCTATTTACAATATAAATATATTGTTTTAATTTTTATAAGTAAAGCATATTTTCTAGTTTTAATATTTGTAGTAATTTGAAAATTTGTTTTATTTAATATTTAAGCTTTTCAAAGTTAAGTAAATGATTTTTGATTTAAATTTAATAATCGAATCATGTTTTAAAATTCTAATATATACATTATAATTTGGAAATTTTGATTTTAATTAGTATTGAGTTTTCTTAAACTATATAATAAATTATATAATAAATAAATATATGATTTTTAAATTGATAATAAGAATATTAAAATGTTTAAATTAAATTGGCTTGAGATTTAAATTTAGAATAAACAAACAAAAAGGTTTTATGGCTTAACAAAATAGATAATTTATTGATAAAAATATTATTTCTTTTAAAATGATTTTAATTTAAAGATATTTATAAAAAACAATATTAATAGTATATTGTCTTTATAAATAGATTTTGAATTAAATTTGCAATTTTTTATTTCAAATTGAATTTATATGTATAACTTGAATTTGAAAATATTTGATTTTGAATTTGAAATTCCAAAGTATAAAATCTTAATTGTTTAATTTTCATTTATAAACATGATTGTTCTTATTTCTTCTTTATGAATTTATACCCATATTTAAATATAAACTAACAAGTTAAACTAGGCTAAAATGCACATTAATTTGTAAATTAGTACTAATTATTTTAAAGAAACAAGTGTTTCATTCTTTTAACAAGTGTTCGAAATTTACATAAAGTTGACAAGTGTTGTATAAATTTGTACACGTGTTAAATTTTAGTTTTTATTTTTCTTTTCTTTTATTAAATCTGAAAATTACATTTGTATAATCTTGCATCTTCATTCATATTGTTTTTCATTTTCCTTAATAAAAAGAGAAATTATAAACTCTTCTTCAAAATTTCTAAAATCAGAAACACTTTCTCAAAATCAAGTCTGTCTGCATTTTTCTCTACACTTCCTAAAAATCCTTTATCAAGAAACCCTGCATATTCAACCATACTCAAAAATCAAAACTCCTTATCAAAACTAAATCTATAAACAAACTTGCATATTCCACTTCCTCAAAATCAAATAAGCCTGCACACTGTTTTTCTGTAATCTGACATGAATTTTCATATCACCTGGGAATGATAAGCATCTGCATGCATTTGGAAAATTAGCAACTGCATCTACTCTCTGCATGCAAGTTATTATAGGAAGGGATCATGAGCATTTCAACATAATTGCAACTCTGATTTGAAAAAAAGCATGTCTGCACTTTCTTTTCTGCAAAATACAAAAGCAAGTCAAACAGAGCTCTGCATTCAAAGGTGAGTAACATTTAAATCTTAAACTGTAATTAGGTTCCATGTTAAATGTTTGAGATAAAAAAATATGTTTGTGTGTTTATAGAAGTTTGATGTAAATATGTTTGTGTATGCATGTGTTGTGCTCTGCTGTGTTTCCAGATTCATCTTCTTATATAAAAAAATCCGCTATCATTTATTTAAATTTGTGATAGTATCTGGTTTTTTAAAAATAAAATAAATGTTGCTTACCATAGATTAGGATTTAAAATTAAATCAGATTAAGACAGAAGTTGTTTTGCCTCTGGGATATTGAATATATCAGTGCGTGTTAATCTCTGTCAAAAATCAAACATGTTAAACTTATATTTCAGTATCATAAAACAAAAGTAACAACAAAACATGATTTTTAAATTGGGAATATGTATTTTTAGATGTTAGTTGAATATGCAGTTTGTTCTTGAACTAAAAATGGGTTTTAATCAAATCATGGTGATATATGACTTGAGAAGCTTTAGGATTCTTCTGAGTAATAGAAGAAGTATAGGAGATGCTCAAAAAAATCATGAATGAGTTTAAAATTTGTTAGATTGGATGCAGTTTGAAAATCTTTGTTTAAACCCAAGTTTTGAATGGGTTTAAGCATTGAGTCAGTTTGAGATGTAGGATGGATCGAGTGTTGTGATGTTTGGGAAATGGGCAGAGGGTGTATAGAAGAGTTCGTGGCCAGAGAGGTTGAATGTCAGATGATCGGAGTGGCGAACAGTCTTCGTTGACAGGTTTTGACAGAAAACCTGGTTTTCTGTTTCCAGGTTTTGAATTGAGGGTTGAACTTTGATTATTTGTTCGATCTGGTGATGATGTCAGGGCATTGATGAGTTTCTGGTTGAGGTTCGATCATCTCCGATGATCAGAGTAGGCGGTGGTCGCCGTGCATATGCACGGCGATGAGTTTCCTAGTGATGTATTTTGGGTTTGGGTGTGTTGCAGGGAAGGATTGGTGAGTTACTCGAAGAAGATGGATGGGTGACTCGGAGTAGAGGTGGTTTTGCCTCGAAGCAGTTTTGTTGGTTCTCGGGTTACACTATAATTTCCAGGTTTCTAAAACCTGTTTTAAATCTGGATTTTAAATTTTTTTAAATCTGTAGTTTTATTTTTAAAGTAAGGTTTAAGTTTAAATTCAAATTCAAGTTTGAATTTTTGGATTTAAATTCAAATTTAAATCCCAGTTTTTAAATAAAAATAAAAGTTTCAAAATTTGACTTAATTAACTATTTTATTTTGGTAAATAGTTTAAACCTTTTAAATATGAGGTTTTTAAAATATGAGAAAGAATTAAAGTTTTATTTAAATCTGGAAATTTAAAAATTAAATTTGAATTTCAATTTTAAATTTTTAAGAAGGTTTAAATTTGAAGTTTTAAATTAAATGTAAATTTAAGTTATTAAAATTTTGAAATGAATTTAACTTTAAATTTTTTATAGCACTTGGTTGATTTGCAATTTAAAAAGTTTTTAAATTATTTAAACTTTGATAAGTTTAAATTATTCTATTTTAAAACTTGTATTTAAAATGAAAATTAAAAAGTAGTTCAAAAGTACTTTGTTTCAAATAAATTGTTTTAAACATAATTAAGTCATGTTTTATCTTGAAATTAAATTAAGATTAATGTTTTAGAATTAATTTAATTAATAAGGTAATTAAGATTTATTGATTAATTTAATTAATTAATTGAATTTGGAATTAATTATTGACTAATCAATTTATAATTAAGATCATTAATTAGATTATAAACTAATGATTTATGAATTATGTAATTAAGATTTAATCAAGGTTAATTAATTTAAAAATTAACTTTAATTAATGAATAATTAAAGATAATTTAAATTGTAATTAATTTAAGTTAATTACTAATTGAAATAGTTAGAAAATGGTTAATGAAGGTCATTAACCAGGATTGTTTAACAATTAATTAATATGGTTAATTTTTATAATTAATTAGATTAATTAATTTAATAATAATCAATTGTGAATTGTTTGAGTATAATTACTTAATAAAGTAATTAGGAAATTAATTACTTAATGTAATTAATTTAGTTAAATATGATTGTTTATTTTAATTAATTTTAAACACTTGGGTTAAGGATAATTACTGTATGTAATTAATGGATTGAAAATTACTTAGTTAAGTAATTGATTAATAATTACAGGTTGTAATTAAGTGGAGATGTTTAAGAATGAAGTAATCTGGATTAAATTATTTAGCAATTAATCAAGGAATTAATTAAGAAATTAATTAAAGGATAATTAATTTGTTAAGTAAGTTAATTACTAAATGTTATTAATCTGGGATGATTAATAATTATAAGTTAATTACTTAAGGTAATTAATATAAGGGGATCATTAATTATTATAATTAATGATGTAATTAAAAATGATTAATTATGATTAATTAATCAGTGATAAATAATTAAAGGAAATTAATTAATATAATTAATTAAGGATAAATGTAATTAATTATGGTTAATTAATTAATTATGGTTAATTAATTAATTGAAGTAATTAAAGGTAAATTACTATTTGGTTGAGAATAATTAATTTGAGAAATTAATTAAGACTAATTACATGAGTGTAATTAAGGATAATTAATCAAGATTGATTAATTAAGGTGATAAATAATGAAAGATTAATTAATTAATTGTAATTAATTAAATGATTGGGTAAGCAAGATTTATATAGATGAAGTAGTTAATTTAATTTATTTAAATTAATCAAAGATGAAGTAATTAATTTAATTCATTTTAAATTAATTGGTAATAGAGATAGTTAATTTAATTCATTTTAAATTAATTTTATTGTGATGAGTTAATCATTGCTTATATATATTTGGATGACATTGATTGTCTTGGATGCTTTGTGATCTCAGTAATGAGATAAGTATGGTTGTGTGATATGAATGCTTGGTTTGCATTTTGATGATAACTTAGATTATCAATTGGGATGTTGATATATGGATTATCTATTTTGATATTGATAGTGTGGATTACCTGTTATGTGATAATGTTGATTATCAATTATGATTTATGAATTATCTATCTGTGTGTATATAGATACTGTATTGAATTGTTTTAAAAAAAAACTTTAAAACAACTTGGACCTAAAAGACACGCTTTGGATTTCGATGAGACCGGGATCGGGTTTCCATATTTGGATATCCGAAAACCACATCGATCCAAATTAACGTTAGGTCGTGAATCCAAGTGGAGCTTTGTGAAGACTCGAGGTATAAGGACTATACGTCAGTATAACTCTGTGGGTGATTCCGTAATGAGTTGACGGAATAGTACTTATAGATTCGAGATGGTGGTTCAGAGTGCAAGGGTTATCATCGTTAACTCTGAGGGTGATTCCAAAATGAGTGTAACGAGATAATGCCTTCGGTTTCGTTCGAACCCGGAACGAACTTGTATGGATTGAATGCTTTCAGAACATCGTCAAGTGGACGATGAGCATTCTAAGTGATATGTCCTATAAAGGTAATCGTAGCCTCAAGCCTCATCAATCGGGAATGGCTAAAACAGGGGAGGTGCAGCAAGGCTTCGTGGGTAGATCCCACTTGAGAGCAAGATTTACCCCTATCTAGAAGTCCCTTTATATTCGGCTGTGTGGGTGGTTGCTAGCTACAACCACGGGGTTGTCTTGTTCGGAACTGTTCAGTAAGGAATGGGTCCGGCCTTGTGTTGCAAAGAAGCGGGCGTACTCCTCGGTACGTCGATCTAGGCCACGTAC
Source organism: Allium cepa (assembly GCA_030765085.1). Taxonomy (NCBI): domain Eukaryota; kingdom Viridiplantae; phylum Streptophyta; class Magnoliopsida; order Asparagales; family Amaryllidaceae; genus Allium; species Allium cepa. The sequence continues at coordinate 996,869,989 of CM060932.1, forward strand.
TGTTACGGGCGGTACCCCAGTAGCCCTACCATTGTATGACATCCAAAATCCAATAAGTGTCATACGTATTAGTTATGCCCAACTATGCTGGAACGTGAGATTTAAGCATTCCAGCTATTTCTGTATTTTACTTGAAAACCCTAGACATTATTATAATATCACTGGATTTCCTATCAAATGTTTTGGTTAGCATAAGGTAAAAACTTTTCCATGTTTATGTGTGGGAAGTCTTACGTGTTACCTTTCTTTTCAAAAGGTTTTTAAAAGTTAAGCAACTTTAACCTGTTACTCACACCAGACCCATGTCTGACCCGGAGTTTATCTTCTGTTTTCTTAAACTCTTGGGTACTCAAATTTTTACGAGTAGCCAAGGGATTCAGGTTAGCTTTGACGAATTATGGAGGAGCAATGGAGCAGGAGGCTTCTGCGTGTAGATATATATAGATTTCCGCTGTGTAATTTTCTCTGAGTCGTTTCTTGTGCTGTATTGAGTTGTATAACTAGACAGGTGTTTATAACTGTCTAGTATATGATGTATGTCTGTGTAACTCTGATATTTAATGTAAACTATGTAATATTTATGTTATTAATATAGTTTATTCGTTCCGCTGTTAGATTCTGATGTTGTTTCTTTCTTCACTTCTTTCTATTCTCTTTTCCATCCCTTTCTTTCTTAAAAATGATGCGATTTTCTGTGGTAAGAAAGTCGGGTCGTTTCAGTGAATCCCTTATATCATGATTTGGTAAAAGCATAGTTGTATTTCACTCTCTACATGTGAAGCAGAATATATCTCTACAGCTTTGGCATGTGCAATAGTCATCTATATATGCAACAAACATTTTAGGATTTTGGAATTTCTCTTAAAACTCTCCAATATTTGGGACAATACAAGCACTATAAATTTATCAAAAAATCCTGTCAATCTTTCTCGTACAAAATATATAGATATTCGACATTATTTTTTACTATAAAATATTGAGGAAAATAAGGTTCAATTAGAATTCATTAATTAAGAAAATCAAGCGGCTGATATTTTTACTAAGGCACTGGTAGAAAATATTTTTATAGATTTGAAAAGAAGATTATTAATTTTTCCACGAAATGAAATTCTTTGAATAAATTAAAAATAACCATTTTATTTATTAACTAGTTTCAAATTAACTATAAATTAACAATACACTTTGTTTAGAAAAGAAGCTATATTTTTCTGGCCTATAACTGGTCAGACTTTTCTACACTTTAACTCACTCTACAAAATGGCTTATAAGCAAAGTTCACCCTATTCAATTTGCATAATTAGTTCATCCTCGTCTTCGATAGAATCATATGAATACCCTCCAAAGTAAAGAGAATTAAAAATGCAATCATGTTAGACGAATAATTGATTAGGCACGATGAAAAATCCGATAAAATTAAAAATACACAACACAAATTAAAAAAGCAACACGATATTATTATTTTGGGTCAAAGAAGGATTAGGCCAGTACAATAACAGCAACACGATGTTATTATTTTGGGACAAAGAAGGATTAGGCCAGTACAATAACAACACGATGTTATCGACATTCTATGCAAATACTCAAATGAAGTATAGCATTAGCGGTAATCATTCGGTAAATTCTAGACCCTTGGATGTATATAGTCCATTACCTCTATCCACTCTTATCAAACAACTCCCTTTATATATCAAGACTGGAAAAGATCGTTTGATCAATACAACAACATTATTGTCCATATGAATATATATATATACACACACTTCTATTTATAACATTATTTTTTAAGAATTATTTAAGCATTTATTTATATTTTTTGTCTAAAAAAAAGTTAGACGTCTAAATATATCTACTCAGACGTCTTATACATATTCAGTCATCATAATAGATCATTCAAATATCTGACAACTTTCAGAATTTTTTTTATACACTTTTGAATTTATTACTTTGAACTTTGAGCCAGCCATTCCACTTACCCTACTCCTATTCTGTTTGAACCGGGCTTTATCTCCTAACATTTCACCAAATCATCTACTTTCACCCAAATGTTTTTCAAAACCCTAAAAGATCAAATCCATGGAACCAAAGAATCCTCCAAAACAAAGGAGTTCTAAGAAGAGAAAGACCAGAGAATCTTCTTCCAGTCAACCTTCAGTAGTCGTGCAGGAGAAATTATAGGCTTGGCTTCATAATGATTCAGAGAGCATCAGGTGGTATAAAACGTTAATTGAAATGAAGCTCTTTAATGGTATCCTTTATAACATAGATGATTTATACTTATTATTATGGTATTCCCTAGGATCCCTACATAATTAGAATTTAGAAGAGATAAGAAGTAAAAAAATCAACAATAAACAAATTCCGCTAAACAAACATTATTCCAAATGACTATAAGAGAAAGCCTAAATATTAAGAAGATGTCTCAATCCCTAAAAACTCACAAAAATAAAAATTTCTCCACACATCTCTAGTAAACCACATATATATTCATAATTATAACAGTCTTAATAAAATGCCTTCTTTAATCATTCGTTGATTATTTCCATCTCTCAAAATAAATCATTCGCATGTGGATAATTCTTTTCCGTTTTTAATGCAATAAAATATGCAATTAATCACTCTTCAAAATCAACAAATCTATAAAATAGGCCGTGTATTTGAATCAACTCCACATTGACTCAATTATTTTCAAAATCTACTTAAATATGAAATATTGTACTACCAAAATATAGTAGTCTCCAACTCGATACAATATTCCATAAATGTCATCCAAGCTTTACCTATAACCTCAAACTCCAGACAATCTCCAATATTACTGTTAACTGGATTTTTTAACCCATGGAATTCAAAGGAAGTCAGAACATCTATGACAAGTCAAAACAACTCAAGAATCAAGAGGATCAGAAGAAGGAATGAAGAAAGACTCAAGGAGAGGAGACCCTAGCCAAGATGATGGATCGCCAACGATCCATCACCTATGGATATGGATCACCAGCAATCCATAGGTATGCTCATGGATCCTCTAATCCTCTTGCATCATGATCTGATACATTCCTCATAGACGCTTTCTAATTTTCATAGCATGCCAAACAATCTAGCTCGACAAATGAAGACTTATTTGATTCATGCTGTTTGACCTAAGACAGCTAACTTAAAATGACCTACAGAACTTATACGAAATTGGATTCCATTGGACCCAGAAATGAGACATTGGAAGAATCTTTTTGGTCTTCCAATATCAATAGATTGATTGTTTCACTCCTGTATCTTCCAAAAGAGAAAAAGATTTCTGAGAGTTGTTTCATGGATCCGCAAGAGAGTACTTTGACTGAAAATTTTGGCAGAATGCTTAGAAGATGAGATAGAAGGCTCAAATAAAAAATGAGATCATTTGGAGTTGATTTGATGGATCGCTAGCGACCTAACTAGAAGAATCGCTAGCAACCCATGTAGATTGGGTCCTATCACCTCAAAACTTTATGGTAGGTCCCACGCACCTTAGAGAGTACCTATAAAGTTTCGTTTAATTTCATTAAGTTTTGAACGAGTTATGGACGATTTTTCTGGACCAGATAACTAACGAAGATGGATAATCAAACTAACTTCAAACAACTTGATATTTGGATAAGGCATTTGAATAGAAGATAATAATTCAACCAAACAAAGATCACTAAAAAATATTCTTACTGGATGGATAGCTAGCGATCCATCTCCTGTGGATAGCTAATGATCCATCAAGATAGGTCGGATCGCCCTCTAATTTTTCGAGCACCTTCGTAGCACTATGTAAAGGCTTTTGGCACAAAATATTCTAAGTTGATGGATAGTTACCGATCCATCCTCCATGGATAACTAATTATCCATAAAAATAACTCAGATTGATTTGATATTTTCGGTGATGACTTAGCATAACAACTGGACTCTTCTACACCTGAATTTCTGGCTAATACTTATTGAATTTCCTTATAAATACTCACCTACCTGCAACTAGAGATGGATTCTTTTCCCGATGAGAGGGATGCCATTACTCTACCGGAACTCCTTAACTTATTCAACTTTCTTCTTCCTCACAATAGTCATCAAGGGAATTACTGTGATTCTCCAATCAACCATTGTACTTGTGACTTATTCTTACTTATTATAACTTATATATAAGGACTAATTAGTTGATATCTAGAGAGATTCAACTAGTATATTCATAATAAAGATTGATAAAGTGGACGTAGGCCATTGTCAGCCGAACCACTATAAAAAATTTGTCCCTCTTTTCTTACTTCTGCTTTTTATTTGTTGTTTATATGGGATTTGTGCTGATGATTATCTGCACTAGTGCTTTCACATTCGATCCAGGGTGTTGATCCATTTTTTGGGTTAACATTTTTATGCTTTCACCGAGAACAAAGGTAGATCCAAAAACTTGAAGCTTGAACCTTTGATCAGTGAAAAATAAAGAGGCCTAACACCAGATCCAAACCTAGAGCAAGTCAATCAGAGTCTAGGGGCAGTTAGAAAGTATCCTCAAATTCTCACCAATCCAACTACGTAGCTAGAGAAGAAATGAAAAGGCTGATGAAGGAGATGCAGGATGGAATCTTGGCTAGGATCTAAGAGATGATGGAGGGATTCTTTCAAAGGATGGAACAATAAGGAATTGCAGAAGCTGCTGAATTCAGACCCTAGGGAACAATACAAGAGCTATCAGAATTGGATTGGAACAAGATGGAGTCTTTCCCCCATGCCCAGAGCAACTGATACTTAGGGGCAACGCTGGAATCAACAATAAGACCTAATGCAAGAGCATCTGGAGTTAGAGCAAAATAAACTAAAACAATGCCCATATGATCGGAGGCATGATAGAATTGTGTCTAGGATGAGCTCTAACGCCTAGAATGGATGATTTGGAGCTAGAGTAGTGAAACACAGTACGAATACATGATCGCATGAGCTGAAACTAGAAGCCCACACTTTGAACAGGGGCCAGGTTGGTCCCTTACCCTCTACCTTCTGATTTTTCTGCTTTTAATAACCTTAGGCCTCTTACACGTGTATGAGATCTACAGTCTCTGGGCATGCTCTGAGTCGGATGCCTATGATGACTACTTAGGACAACAATGACCCCATACTGCTTAGACACATGTTAAACCCGATTGTTTCCTAGTCGTGCTCTGAGTCAGATATCTGGGATAATTGCTTAGGATCATAATCTTAGACCACTTAGATGTGCACAAAACTTAGATTGATCCCTTGCCATGCTTTGAATCGAATGTATGGGATAAACATTTACGATTTCTTCTTATTTTCTTTGATTTGGAATTTGAATTTTGTAAAATCCATATTTAATGTGATGACTGATTTCGAACGCCATAGAGTCTAGACTAGAGAGATGGAATGGGACTGGACTGCCTGTGCAAGTCCTTTTGCCAAAGGCTGAGTGGATGGACTTGTACGATATCAAATTCCATAGAGTCCTGACTAGAGAGACAGTAATGGAGAGTAAGAAGTACGTCCCCTCACCGAGAGTGAGTAGATAGGCTTACTTAATTCCCTTTAACTTAATAAGAAAATGATCCATAGAAATCATCCCCTTAGAGAGATAGTCTCCTTAACTTAAAAGATTAAATGATCCGGAGAGATCGTACATTAAAGAAAACATTAAACGATCTAGAGAGATCACACATTAAACTAAACATTAACGACTCGGAGAGATCGCACATTAAACTAAACATTCAACGATCAAGAGTGATCGAGTCTTAAAATAGATTTGATTTAATAAAAGGATTTGAATGCCTTATAAACAGAATAAAATTGATAGATCATAGATGAACATAGGATAATTCAATATATGACGTGGTTCTGATTATGATGTGACTCTGATATATGATGTGATTTTGTAATGTGATTTTGATATATGATGTGACAACTCGGAATGAGAGGCAAAAATTGATAGTGATGTAAATCCCGAATGAACATGGGACAGTTAGAGATATGTGATGTAACTGGAAACATGTGATTTAATAAGAAATGTGTGATATTATAACTTCGAATGAAATCAGAATAATTGTGATGTATAGGTTACACCTAACCAGAGTTAGCATCCTATAATATAATAGGTTTGGAACAAATTGTGATTGGAAAGAGTATCTGAAGGAACTGGACGATTCACAAGGGCTAAAGCAGCTGGAAAGCTCAATTATCGAAGACTGGAGACAGAATTTGTTTTGGAGCAAAGCACATGTTTCATCCAAAATGCGTACTTTGTGAGGCAAGTGTTAACTGGGTTTTTTAACCCAACGAAACTAAAAAGAAGTTTGAACACCTAGGCAAGTCAAAACAACTCAAGAATCAACCAAGAGGACCAGAAGAAGGAGTGAAGAAAGACTCAAGACGAGGAAACCAAAATTTGGCCAAGATTATGGATAGCCAACGATCCATCACCTATGGATCGCCAGCAATCCATAAGGTACGCTCGTGGATCCTACAATCCTCTTGCACCATGATCTAATGTATTCCCTAGAGATGCTTGCCAAGTTTTATAGCATGCCAAACAATCTAGCTCGAGAAATGATGACTCATCTGATTTAATTTGTTTGACCAAAAAAAGCTAACTTAAAATGGACATATATAACATGTATAAAGTAAAATTGACTTGAAATTTTGGAAGAACACTTAGAAGACATATTAAAAAGCTCACTGACAAAATGAGATCATTTGAAGGTGATTTGATGGATCTCTAGTGACCTAACTACATAAATCACTAGCGACCCATGTAGATTGGGCCCCACTACCTCAAATTTTTATGGTAGGTCCCATACACCTTAGAGAGAGTAATTGCAAAGTTTCATCTGATTTTATTTAGTTTTGAGTGAGTTATGGAAGATTCTTATGGACTAGATGACCCATGAAGATGGATGATCAAACTAGCTCCGAGTGACTTGATATTTAAATAAGGAACTTAAATAGATGATAGGAAGACAACCAAATAAAGATCAATCAAAAATATGCTAGGTGGATGGATAGCTGGCGATCCATTCCCCATAGATAGTTAGCGGTCCATCAAGAAAGGTCAGATCGCCCTCAAACTTTCCGAGCACCTTCGTAGCACTAAGTAAAGGCTTGTGGTAGAAAAATATCCTAAGTTGATGGATAGCTAGTGATCCCTTATGATAGGTCAGATCGTCCTCCAACTTTTCGAGCACCTTCGTAGCACTAAGTAAAGGCTTATGGTAGAAAGTATGCTAAGTTGATGGATAGCTAGCGATCCATAGAAATGACTCAAATTGATTTGAGATTTTTGGCGATGACTTGGCATAACAATTGGATCCTTCTGCACCTGGACTTCTGGCCTAATACTCGCTGAATTTCCCTATAAACACTCAGCTACCTACAACTAGAGATAGATCTTTTTTCCGGCGAGAGGTTCGATATCACTCTGTTGGAATTCCTTCACTTCTTTAACTTTTTTCTCTCTCGCAACAGTCATCAAGGGGGTTACTGTGATTCTCTAGCTAACCCTTGCACTTATGACTTATTCTAACTCATTGTAACTTAGATCTAAGGACTAAATAGTTGATATCTAGAGAGATTCAACTAGTATAATCATAATAAAGATTAAAGTGGACGTAGGCCATAGTCAGCCGAACCACTATTAAAATCATGTGTCTCTTTTCTTACTTCTTCTTTTTATTTATTGTTTGTCTAAGGTTTGTGCTGCTGATTATCTGCACTAGTGCTTTCACATTCGATCCAGGGTGTTGATTCAATTTTTGGGTTAACAATTACCATGAAAACAAACATCTTCATTCAAAAATCTAGTTAACCTCCAAGTCGCCTAATTATGCATGCCCCTCAATTGAACATGCATAATATTAATAAATCGGAATTATTTGTAATACAACAATGGCTTCCATGCGGTCTATGCAGCTTTCCGTTGCTGGCTCCACCTTGATTCTAGCAAAATTTCCTCTCCAACGCCATTTTGAGAAGCTCCTTCATTCTCCATCCTTTTCTCAAGCAATTTATATACATTATTGCTTCTTTTTTTGGGTGCAACACCTCCCATTACCCTTCTATATCCTTATAATTCCTCACCAAGTCGAAAAATTGTAGCCTTTTGCCTTTAACCATCACATGGAAACTAGATTCTTTGCCATTTCAGGGATGTGTCAAATTTTTGTAAGATTAACCACCCTTCCATCTTGCATCTTAAACCAAACTGAACTTATCTTAATATGTAAGTCTCTACCATCGGCAGGTTCCACCATAGAATCTTGCTCTCATAATCGATAAACACTTCCTTTTGATTACATATGTGGAAGCAAGCACCTGAATCAAGCACCTATCCATCTCCTTTTCTTCTGTCAACATAGAGAATGTCATTACTAATATCAAAATTCACCTCATCATTGTTACCTTCATTAAGCTTTTCATTATCTTCCTCTAAGGCTCATTCTTTCTTTGTCCTTTTTAAGATTATTGCAAAATCTTAGTTGGTGACCAGGTTTTCATAGTAATAGTAGATGAATCCCTCTCTTTGTTTGATCTATTTGATAGCCTTTCCATGTTTAATCGGTTATCCCTCCTTGCAAGATGCACCTCTTCAATTGGATTTCCAATTTACCTTTTTCCTTATCTTTTTCTTCATTAGATTCATCCATCATCTCCTCATCAAGCATGCAACTAACCACCAATTCCATTGAAATAACTCCATCTGAATTCGAGTTTTTTAATTCAACCACAAACGTTTCCCAACTCCTCGGTAATGAATTCATTAATACTAGGGCCTATGTCTCATCATCCACCTCGTAATTTATAGTCGCTAATTGGTTCACGGTTGCTTGAAAATCATTGAGATGCTCTGCAATTGACATATCTTTCTTTAGCTTTAGATTTATCAATCTTCTTGTTACAAATGCCTTGTTTGTTGTGGAGTTCTTTGCATAGATTCCTTTTAATTATTTCTAAATGCCAAAAGAAGATATTTTATTAGAATAATAATAAATGCTGCATTCTCTAAAAAAAGGCCAAATAGCTGTCGCGGCCTAACTATTCGAAGTCTCCCATTTTGCGTCAGATACATTACTAGGGTTCTCCCCTTTATTCTATAATGGTTGCTAAAGATCATTGAGATACACTAAATTCTCTATCTTTGCTTTCCATAACCCAAAATTTCTCTCATTAAGTTTTTCACTACCTGTATACTCCATAAACATAATTCTCTTCAAAAAAATTATGCAGTAGGCTCCGATGCTAATCGTTAATGTTTTTCCTAGGGTTTCTACACAATTAGAATTTAGAAGAGATAATAAGCGAAGAAAACAATGACAAACAAATTCTTTCAAACAAAATCTTTATTCATTCACCAAATGATTGTAGGAGAAAGCTTAAAAATTGAGAAACCCACAAAAATAAAAACATTCCCACATACATCCAACGAACCATATAAATGCCTATTTATAATAGCCACGATAAAATGCCTTCTTCAATCAACCATAAATTATTTCCATCTCCTGTAATAAATCATTCCTATGTAGATAGTTATTTTTCCTCTCTAATGCCATAAAACATGCATTAATCACTCTCCAAAATCTACAAATATATAAAATAGGCAATGTATTTGAGTGATAATTCCACCTTGACTCAAATATCACCAAAATATACTTAAATATGAAATAATATACCAAAATCTAATAACTATAAACTTCATGCTTTAACTAATAAAGCTTATAATTTTATTGACTATAGCTCTAACAATTTTCCAAATTGACACTCCAGCCACTATACTTTTCTATGCTAAGATAGGAGCAAAAGTTGTTCAAATACACAGTGATGAGGGTTATTTATGGACTAGTGTTTATGTAAAAGTTATAAATGTTCACTATAATCGTATTGGTCAAATTTTAGAAATTGGCTGAAGAGGAATAGAATTAAAAGATGTTTATAGCAAACATCATATGAGAAATCAAACTGGACATGCTTGTGGGAAAACTAAAGTCGCTAAGGGAATTTCTAAAGATTTATGTCTTAGACCTTATCTTTTAGAATGAATGATTATCAATACTTTTATTCTTCGCAATGGTAGCCATGAATAAATTTAGACAAAGATTTTAGGGCATTTTATGCCAATATTGGTAGTATTGAAGTATGTTGGACTAAATTTCTTCAAGATGAGATATTGAAGTTTTTTGAGCACTCGACGAAAACAATGTTACATGCACCTTATATAACTTATCTTATGATATCTGAAAAAGTTCCTCTTATGTTTGATAATGCGGGAATTGTTACTTATACGGGTGAGAAAATTTTCTCCTTTATGAAACTTTCCTAAAATGTCCCTTAGTATATTTCGTATGATGAATATCTACAAAGATTGCAACAACAACCTCATCAATTACTGCTACTTCGAAAGGAAAAGAATTAGAAATTCGCGAGGAAGGTGGTGAAGAAGAATCTAATGAAGAAGAACCGAAAGTGATGATAGTATTGAATTTTTTAGATTCTTTTGTCAAACATTTCCGCTTTTGAAATGCTGTAACTTCGCAAAACCCAAGTCATTTTTATCTCAAAATGAAAAAATCCTTCAGAAATGTCTTTCCAAAAGCAATTGAAAAATGAAAACTATCGAAAAGAAGTTATTAGGAATTAAGAATTTCTTTGGCAAAATTTGAATCAAATTACCAAGCAGATCGAGGTTACCATCTCATACTCCTTCGCCACCTCCATTACCTCCTCCATAGCCACACCAAGGCGCTGGACCATTAACTGACCAACCAACAAAAGAGGTCAGTGAGGAAAGTGGAAGTGAACATGAGAATGAGAGTGATGAGGGTGACAAGGAGTTATCACTATTTCTTGGTTTGGAGTAAAGTTATTATAAATAATGTTTTTCATTATTCAATCGTTGCATTTTTATACTGTCTTAATATACATCTTAGGTTCTCTTAGCATTTGCATCGTTTCTTATTGGCTATGTACATTGATGCTTTCTATAGATGTCTCTCCTGAAGTCTTGCTTTATTGTCTCTTGGATGATTATTTTCAGTTCTGTAAAGCTTTCTAATGTATTCGTATGGTCTTAAAAGCATTTAATTGTTGATTTGTGTTTTGGTATCTGTATGTTGTGTACTATGTAATATGTTTGCTTATGTTGGGGTATATGTTATAAATTTGAGATTTTTAAATCAATTGTGTAATCACCATAATTTTCTAGTATGTTTTATGAAGATACTTCATTCTAGCTTTATTTTTCCTACCTTTTGACATTTCTGGTAATGGAAAGGGGAGAGAAAAATATATTCCATATCAATAGGGGGAGTATCTTATATTATTAATATATATAGTTATCATCATCAAAACAGGAGAGAATGTTGAATCCACGTTTTTGAAGTTTTGATGACACAACTATATATTTCTATAAATATTGCACAACTTCATATTTAACAAGATATTTTCAAAAGAAGACATCTAGCTACTGTTGTGAAGGCATTGAAGATAAAATTGTCAAAATCCTTTGATGGTTGCACATAGTTGTAATGTTTTAACTAATGAAAAATCATATTGGACAAGTCAAAATTTTGGTTTTTCAAAATTAGTAGAACTCAGATGTCTGAGTTATTATCACAGAAATTTAAATGTATAAAGATCTTAAATATTTAAAAAGGTTAGAAGTCCGATTAAATAAAAAGATGTTTGGAAATTAAAATTAGGCTTGAAATTCTCGGGAACAAATTCTGTAAAAACTCAGATGTTTGAACTAATTATTAAGATATTTAAAGCACTTTAGATTTTATTTTCTTGAAGTATGTTGAATGTCTAAATGAACTAACCAAACATCTGATTACGGTATCATACGTCTGTTCGATTCATTCAGACGTCCACCTTGCAAAATATTTTTTTTTAAATAAACAACTCAGACGTCTCACTATATTTTCCAAACATTTGAATATGGTATAAAACAAATCTATTCTTCTTTGTTTAGAGTTATACATCTGACCTAGTTCTAAATATATTTTCTAAATAATGATTTAGAGGCCTGTTCTTATAATTCAGACATTTGAAAAGGATTAATTGCTATATTTCTGAAGGAACGTCATCTTTCTGAAAGGAAGTATTTGTTTAAAGAGTTGCAATCTCTTGAATAATCACTACTCATCAACAAATCTCTCACCATTATAAATATAAACCTATTTCATTCCATGATTTTAACCGATTCTCTAGCTTTAACTCTCTTTCTATTTATTATTACTTAAAATCAAGAAGCAGTCAATCTATTCTCTACTTCCTACAACATTGGAGTTCAACTCTAAAATCATCAAAGGATATTACATAAAGTTGTACTGAAGTTGGTTGAAGTCCCTTTGGTTGTTCAGGTAGTTATAAACATGTTCCTTCGGGTGAAGTAAGGATTGCTCATAGTGAATTCCTAAGTAGAGCTTAAGGATTAGATATAGATGGAAAGTCTGAACCAGTATAAATATCCTAGGGTGATCATATCTTTACTCTATTTATTTTATATACTTATCTGTTGATCTATCCATTATTAAAATATCATCCATATTATTTTAGATCCAATATATAATTTCACAAACATAGGCGGTCGTGTACAAGTATAGTTGAAACAGTAAAAATAATATGTTAAGTGTCTACTAACAATTTATTTGGCTTAGATTCTTCCATTACAAGATGTAGTTCAAGCTTATGTTCAATATCAATGTCCTTGTTAGTTGATACTTCAACTTTCACTAAGTTCAAGATCAAACTTGGGTTCACATTCACTAATTTTGTTAACTAAAAATTCATTTTCAGTACAAAACTTTTATATTTTTCTTCATTGGCGATTTCTACAAAATTTAAATTCTCAAAAGCAGACTGGTGATTGAAATTTAATTCATCCCTGTGTGACAACTCATTCTTGAATAGTCCAAAATTTCATGTTCACTTAATTCGTCTTCTTTAATAGGATCATTAACAACTTTAACATCTTTGTAACTTTAACCTCAAAATTTGTTATTTCTAGCTTGTTTGTTTCATGCAAAGGGAGATCGAAATTTAAACTTAAATCATTTTCTTAAAATTAATTATACTCCAATTCAATTCATGAACTTTGAATTGCTTCATTAATGTTATCGTTTTCAATTTTAAATTATTATTTCGAAATTATCAATGTGAGTAGAACTTGGATTATCTTTTGATTCATTACATGTTTAAATTTCATTTCTTTCCCTTGTATAGTTTCAAGATGATTTCAAGTAACTTTATGCGCTCATCATACTTTTTGTACAATTTTCTTTGTTCCTTATCAAAATGAGATTCAAGAATTTCAATTTTAACATTTTATATACAGTTTCCTTGAGAAGATCAATTTTCAAATTTATAATCCAAGTCATTTTCATAATTATTTTTGAATTAATATCATTTTCATTTCCATGTGTTTAATTTCCTTTATAATAGTTATTTCCAATATTATAATATTAGTCATTTTCATGATCAAATTATTTCAATTTTTTTTCTTTTCATTTTCATGAAACTTATATTGGTGTAGGGAATTATTTTGACAGTGAAAATCATTTTGATAATGAAAATTATTTTGATACCCAGAATCGGGTGCATAACCAAAATCGTTAAAGTTGGAAAAAAATATAATTTGGTTTATTTTCTAAACTTTGACTTGGATTATTCTAAAAATATTATTCACATTGGAAATTATGTTCTAAATGATTTTTGTCCCCATAATGGTTACATCAAAATTATTTTATAATTTATTGGATATAATGGTTTTCTTTCTTTTTTCACAAAAATCATGACAAGATTTTAGCAACAGTTTTGTATAACTTTTCTTATTATTTTCCTAATCTTCTAATTGAAAATGTTTTAATGACTTTTTTAAATCAGAATCATGCTCAGAATTGAGGCCCAAATCATCCCAATAATCAAAATTATTTCCACAATGATTCTCATTTCCATTTTCACAAAAAATGAATTAACTAAAAATCATTTTGAAAATGTAAATTATTTCGATAATTAAAATAAATTTAATGATGAGAATTTGGCATGTAATAAAAATCATCAGAGTTATAAGAAAAATTATAATATTGGTCATTTTTATAATTTTGACTTAGATTACTCTAAAAAAATTGTCCGCTTTGAAAATTGCTTGAATTATAACCAAAATCTCTTGTACTATAGAAATTATTTTCAAAATTATTTTCGTATTCATTTTGATTTTAGGAAAATTAATTTCTAGTTCAAAGTTATTTTGGTGTATATAGGGCGCATAATCATAATTTGAATAAAATCGATGATTTGATTACTTTTAAAATTCCGACTTTGATTATTTCCATAAAATATTTCTCTTAAAGTGTTTTTTCTTTTTTGGATAATCGTTTGATGAGAATATGTTAAACTTATACTCATATTTTTTTTGAAATCACAGTTTAGCAAGAGCATAAAAATATTGATATATAATCAATAAAAGTAAACACTTAGAGGGTTTAATCGCTGTTCACACTTGCCTCGACTATTAAATTCCTATTTGCTCCTAGTTCCAACTGTCATAGTTCTCGCTAATGCTATTCAATGCTCCTCCTTATTTCTTTCCTTCCTACCCTTTTTTCAGTTTAGATGTTATGTTAATGATTTGGGTCTTTTTTTGTTTTTTAAGCCAAGCCCAAAAATTATTTAACAAGCACCTTGTAAATTAATTGTCCTATTTTCAAAATTGAAATCATGTTATTTCTTTTTTTCCTTTTCATTCATTTTTTTTATTATGAAGATATGAGAGGCAGTGGAGATCATTTGTTGTAGGGGTTTGGGGAGAGGAATTGGATATTGCAAGGTGGAATTTCATATATAGATGGTGGGGTTTAGATGAAGGAGGTGCGTGTTAGGGGAAGTGATGGTGATACAATTGCAGACTGGTTCAATTTCCCATTTTGGGGGTTTGGACGACGGTTTGATTTGGTTTGGATTTAGGTTGTTAAGATCAAACTGAGTGGTTTTGCAGTGAGTTGAGATGATGTTGGGATGGCTGAGTTGTAGGAGTGGTTATGGTGTTGTTTGATAGTAGAGCCGAGGTAAGCAAGTTCAGTAATGGAAGAGGAAGGACCGGTTGGATCTAGGTTGCAGTGGTGATTCAAGGGTCAGACTATCGGGTAGGGAATGGAAGTTATCTTTTGGATCTGGTTGGGATATGGTGATTGCGAATGGTTTGGATAGGGGTGATTACGTGGTTCGAGTGATTTTTTAAGACTATTATCAACACTGGACTTTTTGACTTCTCATCTATCTTCCTTTTGCATTGAAAGAATCAGTTACACACCTAGATAATCCAAAAATCAGCCGCCATACTAGTTTTTCAAAAATTACAAACAAATAAAATTGCAAAGACTTTACCATTTTATTATGAAAATTAAATTAAACGACAAAGTTTTTGTCGTTCTATTCAATTGCAAATATGGGTTAAAACGACAGACTTTGCCGTTTTAACCTATATTTGCAATAAAATGACAAAGTTTTTGCCATTTAAAAAGCCAATGATCTATTCAGTGACTATGAAACCATCTAAAACTAGCCACAACCAACTAAGCAAGCCATACCTGATTGCGTGGTGGTTAGTTTTTCAATTGAAAAATTCATTGTTGGTCGTCTTCTAAGCCAAGATGAAGACGTTAAGCTGAGATGGTTGTGATGGACATACTTTATGGGGCTTTATTAGATAGAGGAGGGCTAATGATGGAGGTTTTCAGATGGAGGGGATCAGGCTAAAATCTTGACTGTTGATAGGTGAAGAAGCACGCCAAGGTCAGCTAGAATTTACATTGATGAAGCCATGAAGGGGAGGTTAGTGGTGATGTTGGTAGAGGAGGCTGGACGAAGAGGGTGAAAGAAGAGAGGAGAAGGAATTTTTTTTATAGAAAAAGTAAATAGAAAAAATATATTAATTTCTCTTGGAAAATCGAAAATTAAGTTTATTTATTTATTTTTCGGTAAACTTGTTTTAGAATGGCAATGTGAAAAATAGTGGTAGAAAACAGATGTACCAATTCTGATATTGAGGTTTTTATTTATTTTTTATATTGTAATAATAATAAAAAGAAAAATAAATAAATAAAAGTAAATAAATAAAACTAACATGAATCGAATATTAAATAAATACTAGACATTATTTAAACTTCCAAGCAACGACGCTAAGAGCTTGATCAACGATTTTTAATGTAAACAAAAACCTTGATTTTATTTTACCATAAGTGCACGACGTTAGGTGTAATAAATATGTGAATATGGGTTGAATCCACAAGAAGTTTATTAATTATTAATGTTTAGTTAAATTACAGGAGAGTTATAAGAAAATAAGAGATTATATCCGATTAATTTAAACTAAGAAATTAGTAAAATTCTAGAAATATGAAATTGCAAGAAATAATAAAAGAAATGTACATTGTTTCTAAGAAATAAAATGCTAGAAGGAAAAAAAATAGATAGATCTAATGGCCTATTGGGAAACAAATAGTTCTCGGATGTAAGTGCTAGATATTAAATAAAAATAAAGTTGAAATAGAAATAAAATAGAAAAGATAAATATAGGCTAAAACTAAAATTATTAAACTACGAAATGAATATAGAAATAAAGTAAATGTGATTTTACTGCAAAATAAAAGTAGTACAAAAGAACAAGGAAATCAAAAGAAAAAATATTTTTTTCCTAAAGCCTAATCTAATCTAAAGAGAAGAAAAAAACTGAAATAAAATAAACTAAACTATGCCAAAGATGTCCTCAAATGTGGCTAGGTAGAGGTATTTAAAGAGTGATTTTCATCGTGATCCAATACTTGGCAAAAAAACATGGATGCTCTTGAACTTTTTGACTCGGTTTTGCTCTCGAATCTTGCCTAGCAAGATTCGAATCAGTGACAATGCACATCTTCAAAACCAGTTGAGCTACAATAGCTTTTATGCATATATGTGCAATTATCTTCTTTTCAACTGTGCTTTGTAGTTGATTATCATATAAACAGTGCTTTGAAGTCGGCTTTTAAAAACATATAAACGACTACTATGTCGATGTATATTCCTAGAGTATATCGACATATGCTAGTTGATTTTGAAAAGTAATTTATAAAAATTGTTTTAAACTTTATAATATTTAAAAATAAATATTGTAATTTTATAAAAAGAATTGTAGAAAGAAAATAAAGATCTTTAAAAGAGAAATTTCAAAGGTGTGCTATAATGTCTTTAACAATATTTCTAAGACTTTTACCTATAGTTTTGACAAATTGAATGGCTCATGCTTCTACATTATTTGTTTCTTGAGTCTTTTGTATCCTTATAGCATTATCCTTGAACTTTAGTTCTCTCCTAGTTTTTTCTTGATATAGTTGATTCCTTTTATTCACCATTCCTCTTGATCTCCTTGATCTGCATAATTCCTCTTAGTCTCTTTGATCTGCTTGATTCCTCTTGGTGCTTGATTCCTTTTGGTCTCCTAGATTATTTATATCCATGCAATACTTCTCTTAGTAGTCTGTATTTTCTACACTATATCTATACGGCTTGAAAATTCATTGGTAATATAGTTGTTGACATCAAATTCATCCCTATGGTGTTAACAATCTCCCTTATTCTGATAACAACCATCTAAATATATTTGATATAAAATATAATAATGTTATTTGAATTTTAATATAATTCTCCCCGAATCTAGTAACCCCCCATTAAGGTAATGCATCTATTAATTCTTCTATGGTTTTGACTAACACATATTTTATATTATATAATATTTTAGCTACTGACCAAAGTTGACACTGTTGATATCTAGTGTCTTTGTTAGTGTCGAGCATGTATAAGGAGATCCGTCCTTCCACCATTCACAGTAGAATGCAATAAATTTAAACCGAGGAATTCACAGTAGAATGCAATAGGAACTATAAGAAACGAGAACACCAGAATTATAGTGGTTCAGTGTAACTGCCTACGTCCACTTTGATCGCAATCTTTATCACTTCTTCAAATAATTAAATATAAGTAAAATCCTTACACCGACAACTTGAGTACAAGTTTTAACAGAAAAGAAATGAGTCTTGAAAATGGCAGCGTCTCTCCAGAGTTCTCTAAAAAAGGTTCTCTCTATACCGTTCCCCTGCCCCTCTATTTATAGACGAAGATAGACTGGACTCCCTGCGTAGGCCTAAGGACAAGGTACCTTGGCCCACAATAGACAACTCCTATATACCGAACCAGGTAAACCAAACGAAGGCAGCCAAGCGATGCTTCGCCGAGCGGTGCTTGCCAAACGATCCCTCCCAGGACATCTCGACCGAATGATGTTTGCTGGACCATCCTGGCCGAACGACCTATTCTCTGACTGAATGATATTCGAACAGAACTTCCTGAGACCGAATGAGATAATATCTCCATCAGACGAGCGACGAATGTTCTCCTCTAAGCCGAGCGATGAATGTGCTTTCCAGGCCGAACGACGAGTTAACCTTCTATGCCGAATGACGAGTTAACCTACCAGGCCGAATGAAGAGTTTACCTTCAATGCCGAACGACGAGTTTACCTTCCAGGCCGAACGACGAGTGTACCTTCCAAGCCGAACGACGAGTTTACCTTCCATGCCGAACTACGTTTAACAGAACTTCTCGAGACCGAACGAAATATGCCAAACCATAATGACCGAATGAGGCATTATGAACAATTTAAACTGAACGAGGCATTCCCTCCTTTAGACCGACCCAGACGAAAACGCTGCAATACAACGAATACACCAATCCCTTTACACCTCCAGCCTTTCCTTGATCAGAATCTTATATGGTACTAGCTATCGCATCTACAACTATCATTTTGTAGCCAGGCTAAGGTGCCGGGTAACAGCAGTCTACCCTTACAATTGCTGATATATATAAATAAAGTAATGCAGCCAAAATAAGAATACCATGGTAGGTAAACATCCAGTTCCACTCTAAGAGCTTGATGAGCATCAACAAAAACCTTCCTTTCTCAGACTATTTGAAAGGGCAAATAAGGAACTTAGGGAAAACAAAAGCCACATGTCAGACATATGTTTGGTGTGAGAAACTCAAAAAATATACGTAAAACAGATAACAACGTCTTTTGAGACCGTCGAACGGCTATTCGCTCAAAAGAACCAAACCGTCTAATAAGTACATATTGTGATATAATAGATAATGTTTAATGTAACGATCCCGATTTTTGAGTAAAATTAAATTTAGTAATTGATATAAATTTGTGAATTTAAATTGTAAATTAAGTTAAATTTTCCAAGATAAAATAGGATATTTGTTTATTTGGACATCGATTTTAAAATTTAATTGTGGATTTGAAAATTCTATATTTAATATATTATAAATAAAAAGTAACATCCCAAATTTTTTTTATCAATTTAAATTAGTAATGTATTTAAACCTTTGGAATTTAATTTCATAATAAATCGAAAAAAAGTCTCAAAAAAATAAAATAAGTGATAATCATATATAAATAAATTCCAATTTCTTTTGAGTTTAATTTTTTTTGAAATAATGAATGTTTTAAAAAGTCATTTGAGTTTAAAATTTTATGTATATATATTTTTTTTTGCAAGGCAAGCGGGGTTAACTGGTCCCCTACCAGATTTATTGATAAAAGAAAAGGTGAAATGATAATGAACATGCTCATTATCACCAGAAAATCAAAACAAAACACTGCAAAAAAACATAAAGGCAAGCAAAGAAGACAAACACATAAAGTTACAAGACTAGAAGAAGGAGCAGAAAGAGAACACACAAACAAGTGCAAAGGCTACAGATCAGACAGTTGACAACTAAAGTCATACTGACTATCCCTCATACCAATTTTGATGACATGCTTTAAGTAATCCCATAGTTGATCCATACTCCTGCTCTTATTTTCAAAACATCGAAGATTTCTTTCATCCCATACCAGTTTCAAGTATTCTTGAAGTAAAAGAAGTAAACATTTCTGTCATGCTTCTTCCACTTAGTAGATTTGCATATTAAATCCCACTCCACAGTAGACAGACCATGAACATGATTTGAGTTTATTCTTCTCACTACTCTTTCCCACAAAACTAATAATTCAGTGCATTCAAAGTAAAGATGATCAAGAGATTCATTTTGCAACTTGCATAAAACACAAAGAGGGTCAACATTCACACCATAACTCATTAGTTTACTCTTGGTCAGAAGTGCATTCACTAAAACCTTCCACATCAGTAAGTTATCCCTGGCAGGAGAGGTTCTTGTCCATAAAGCCTTATGCCATACTAACTTAGAGCTTCCAGAATCATTAACTAGAAGATCATAAGCAACAGAGATTGTGTGAGTCTTACCACTCCAAAGCAGTATGTCATCAGGAGCAGTAAGATACTTGATTGCTTGATAATTTTTCCAAAAAGCATTTATACCTTGGTTACTGGTGTAAGGCAACACTAGCAAACCATTAGTCGAATAATCCTTAGCATGTGCATCCCTATTAATTCCAGTCTGATCAATTTGGTGAGGGGAAAAAATCTTTCCAAGCAACAAACCATCAGACATCCACGGTTCATTCCAAAAGTTGATAGTACTGGATTGAGAGAGAGTAAATTTTAAAAATGGTAAGAAATAAGTTCTTAAGCCAAGCAACTTCCTCCATGTCCAGCTTGAGTTCTGGGGCACTGACATAGTCTAGAAGTTTCTACTACCAAGATTATACTTTTTTTGTCCAAGCAACCCATAGTGAATCAGAATTACAAAGCAGGGCATTCAAGTGAACACTGAATGCAGCCTTATTCCATGTTAACAAGTTAAAAATTCCAAGACCACCTTTGTTTTTAGGTTTCTCCATCCTGGCAAAATAGCATGGGATGACTTTCTTAGAGTGTATTGACCCAGCCCAGAAATATCTCAACATAGCATTTCTGACCATATTCACAAGCTTATAGGGAAGAATATACACCCTTGACCAATACACCATCATAGATGAAATGACAGACTTGATCAGCACTAGTCTACCGGCTTGAGAAATGAATCTATTAGCCCAACAGTTCATAATGCCACATATTTTCGAGTACAGAGGCAGGCAGTCAGCAGTAGAAATTCTAGAAGAGCAAAGAGGAAGGCCCAAATAATTCATGCTATTTTCCATTGTTTGCATGCCTGTTATATCTATCAACTGTTGAGTTTCTTCAGAGGAAATTCCTAAAGTGAGAATATGAGATTTGGTAGCATTCAATTTCAACCCAGTCATTAGGTAGAAATTATGGAGAGAAGCTAAGATTTGTTCCATGGAACCTTGGTCAGGCTTAGTAAATATCATAATGTCATCAACAAAAATCAAGGATGTGATTTGAGGGGACTTGAATTTTGAATGGAACAAAATATCCTTCTGCACATATTTCTTGTTCAGCATAGAGGAAAAAACTTACATAACTAGAATAAATAAATAAGAAGATATAGGATCACCCTGCCTGATCCCCTGCTTGCTCTTGAAAAAACCAGAAGAGAATCCATTATATTTTATAGAGAAGGTGGGGGAAGATATACAGCTGTAAATCCAGACCACATATACTTTTGGAAATCTCATGAGAGCCATGATTCTCACTATAGATGTCCAGTGTATACTATCATAAGCCTTCATTAAGTCTAGTTTCAGCATGGCATTTTGGGTAGCATGAGCATGACCATAGCCCTTAAGTAATTCATGTGTTAAGAGGATGTTATCAAGGATATTCCTTCTGGGAAGGAAGGCAGTCTGATTCTTGGAAATTATTCTGCTAAGCACAACAGCAAGTCTTGAAGCTAGAATCTTCAAAATACACTTATACATAACATTGCAACACGATATTGGCCCAAATGATGTAACTGAAGAGGGATGGTGGACCTTAGGAATAAGAACAAGGTTAGTTGTGTTCACTTCCTTAAGCATCTTGAAACTTGAGAAAAAGCTATGAACAACTTTTAAGAAATCCTTCTCAATGATATTCCAACTGTGAATGAAGAATTGCACATTGAAACCATCCGGACCTCCACTCGATTGTTTGTTCATGGAAAAAAGAGTTTCCTTAATTTCCTTATCATTAACCCTACTGACAAGGGAGTTAGCTTCCTCAGCTTGAACTATAGATAACTGCAGATGAGATAGATCATCAAGCAGAGGATTGAAGTCAGCACTATTACCCAACAAATTGCTATAATAATTGAGAAGAGCATTGTCAACTTCAGCTGGGTCAGAGTGCAGTACCCCAAACTCATCAAAAATTGAAGTTATATTCTCCTTAGCATGTTTGACTTTTATGGCTGCATGGAAATAAGCAGTATTATTGTCCCCTTCAGCTGCCCATTTTTGCCTCAATTGTAGCCTCTTCATATTTCCTTCAGTATGCAATGTTTTCTCTTCGATTCAGCAGCAGCTACGTTAGCCGGATTATTCATCATTAATTCTTGGGCTTCCTTGAGCTTCTTTCTCAGCATAGTTGATATCAATGTTCCATCACCAAATTTGTTCCTAGCCCATTCTCTTAAAGCATACTTATTAGCTCGTAGTTTCCTGCAAAAAATAAACACAGGGTTTCCATAAAAAATTTCAGACCATGCTTTATTTATAATAATAGTATACTCAGGTTCAAGGACCCAAGTATTATAAAATTTGAAGCTTTTTTCTTTTCTTTAACAACTTCTGTCCCGAGGAGAAAATAATAGGAGAATGGTCAGACCGGACAGGGAGGGGAATAAAGGAAGACATAGTTGGCCAAGAGGATAAGGCTTTGAGGTTAGCAAATGAGTGATCAATGGTGGGAAAAGTTCTGACCCCAGATCGACTTGGGTTATTCCAAGTGAATTTAGCACCAGAGGTGGGAATGTGAAGCAAACTAGAGTCATCAATTGCCTTGTTAAGAGGGATAATGTCTTTAGGAAGAAGGGGGGAGCCTCCTTTCTTGTCATGCAGAGAAAGACAGCAGTTGAAATCCCCAAAAACAAGCCGGGGATGGGAATCTTGCCTGAAAGCAGGAAGAAGATCAAGAAGAGTTTGCCTAGAGTTGGAAGAGTTGTGAGCATAAATAATAGTTAGGTAAAAGGAATTGGAGGAATCAATGAGTTTGGCATGGAAGTGCATTCGTTGATCAGTACATAGAACAGTGGTAAGAGTTAAAACAGAGGGATCATGAATGACCATGATTCGACCATAAGATGCATTAGACAAGTTGTGGTTAAGGGACCAGGAAGGATTAATGTGCCTAGCAGCATTGATTATTAGTGTTTCATTCAGCTTTGTTTCCAGAATAGCAAAAAGAACTAAATTATGATGGTTGATGAGATACTTGACTTGATCTAGCTTGGTTAAGGAATGTGCTCCTCTTATATTCCATATTGCATAGGATTGCATCATTTGGTATACTTTAATGATTGATGAACTACATTTTTCATGCTCCTTGTTGAAGGAGATCCCCTATGACCGGTGATACTGTCAACTATTTCTTCTTTTCTACTGCTTTTACGTTTTTCACTCTTATAATCTTCCATTGGAAAGGTAGGAGAGCTTCTTGGTGATGATGGCAGGGAGGTCCAACCAGGTAGAGCACCAGAGAAAGAGTAAAAATTTGCAGTGTGAACATTATTTTCATTTTGCACTGAGATGCACATGTTGTATATTTCATTTTCCATTGTTTCTCTGAACTGAGTTTCTTCATGTATTGAACTAGGTTTTGAGCTACCATTTTTTGCATTCTTTTCCTGATTATCATTAACTATTTGTGATATTCCTCCACTTATTCTGTTAGATTCAAGTACAAAATTTTCAATGTGCATTGTGGCCTGAGCAAGTGGTCCACTGGATGATGTTGGTCCCGTGTGATTAATACTTTCTTTTTCATTTATTCCAGTTTGCACTATTAAGATAGTTGGCACTTGTTCATCATTTTCCATTATTTTTGGCTGCATGTTGGCTATGAATTCTCCTTCCTCCTCTATCTCTTCTATATCACATATAACATTGCTTGGTTCATTATTGCAGTTATCTTTGCATGGGTTAGACTCATCCTCTTCCATCAAAATACTAAATCTGTTGCTTTCTTTATTGTTCCCATAGTTAATTTTTGCAAGTTTGTCTTTTTCCTCTGAGGTAGCATGCGTTTCATGCATCATTGTACTCCTGGCTTATTCTACCAAATTTCCTGCTTTTTTAGTTATGTTTTCATTTTGCAAATTTTATCCTTATCCCTTCTCAATTTTACTCCTCTATTTTCAACCTTTCTCCACTCCTGCCTTTTTTTGATGACCGTTGTAACTTTTTGGCTATCCACTTCATTTGCTCTGCTTACCTTGCTTATTTCTTCCTTTGATCTTGCCTTTTCTTCATAATTAATTTTCAATTTCATACACTTTTCAATTTTATGACCAAATTCACTGCAGCAAATGCAAATATCTGGCTTCCACAAATATTCAACTTTAACAAACTACACCGATCCATCTAGTAGCCTCGCTGCAAATTCATCCAACAAATCGACTGTTGGTGAAATTTCTACCATACATTTTGCATATCCAATTCTATCCAACCTTTCCGTTTGCTCATCCATACACATAAAAGACCCAATACGCGAGGCAAGCCAATTAATTCCCAGATGCGACCAGGCATATAGCGGTATATTGGATAGCTTGATCCACACAGGAACTGATCTTATCGTACTACAGCTGTTACCAACATTCAAATCCCATTGTTTAACTATGAATAATTTGTTCCTCATGATAATCGGGTCTGAAGCAATTATTCTCCTTCTATCTTCATCACAAGATAGATAGAAAAGGAACAGAAATCCATCAGATTTTACTTTAATTGATCCTTTTTATCTCCATATCCGCTTAAGATGGGCTATTACAAACAGATACGAAAGCGGTTTATCAAGAAAGAATCCTACCAAGTAGTCCCCTCAAACTTCATTGCCTGCTTGTATAACCATTTCTGGCGGAACCAGAGCTTCTCCTTCATATACCAAGGGTGCTGAAATAGGGGAATGTTGACCTGCATTTCGTGGTTTGTCTTTGAAAAGAGAGTTCCATTGAACTGAAGGAAACAACTGGGCAGGAGGGTGGATTTGAGAGAGGGTTGTTGGGGAGGGGACAGAATGAACTTGCTGAGATGATGTAGGAGGACGAAAGGGAGCAAAGGGGGATGGAGGGGGAACAGATAGCTGACAAGGGGATGGGTCAGGGGGAAGAGGGTCAGGAGGTATGGGAAGTGACATGGGACGAATAGTTGGAGGGATGGTAGATAGTACGATTTGAGGGGAGAGGGAGGGAACATAAGCCATTATATATATATATATATATATATATATATATATATATATAATGCACATATGAGTAGTTTTGAATGTAAACATTGAATTTGAATTTAAATTGCATAAGTATGGATATGAGTATATAAATAGACATAAATGGATTTTTATTTCAAGTTTGAATTTAAATTTGAATTTAAATTTAAAATAAACGTTTCAGGAGAATAATTGGCTTTTGAAATCATTAAGGTGTAATTTATATTTTTATAATATAAAGATTGGTTAAAAACAATTCTTCTTTTAACATTGTATATGTGTATATATATACAAATGGATAAAGGGTGTATTCATTTATAAAGTAAATATGATATGAAGTTTGTTTAAAAATCCTTTTGTCTTTGTAAAATTATAAGTATTAGACATGCACAAAGGAGATGGAGTAAAGAAATCAACATGCATTGAGATCTCATGATTTTTTTTTTACAAATGGCATTCAATATCATTGCTTGAACAAGATAATAAAATTAAAAATCATAGAAAACTATTTAGCTCCCATTTTCAAATTATTTAGTCTCACCAAATCTCTGAAAGTACAGTAACAAAAGATTGAGCATTTCAAACTCCAACACCCAAAGAAAAAAATAGAAAAAAGTCAGAAAAAAAACTTCCAACTTTTCTTGGATTCAAAGTAAAGAAAATCTGAAGATCTTCTTAAAACATCTAACTGTAGTTTATGTTTCCATCTCTCAGGTAAAATTTTAAAACTTTATAGTTTAATAAATTTATGATTTCAAAATCAAGTCTTAACATAAAACAAATTCAAAAATGCAGATTTACAAAAGACCAGAGTTTCAGTTCGGCCAGGAAACAGTGCAAGTTTTCTGAAATAAGCTAAGGCAAGTGAATTCCTTTTAAAAAATTTAATTTGAATTTGTTAATCAGTAATAAAGCAAAGGATTTAAGCAATGGTATCAATCAGTTGCAGGAAACAAATCAAGTCAAAGATTAAAATTAACTTCTGGTTTTCAACAGCAGACCATGTTCTCTGTTGCACCAAATTCAAACTATAAGTAAATCGATTTTTTTCGTTTGTTAGTGATGAAGTAAATAAACATACACAACAGAAATTAAGCAAAGTTTTGTATTAACAAACTTTTCAGATTTAACTTCAAGATTTAAAGAAGGAAAAAGAAATACAGGCTTTGCAATCCTGTCTCTGTTCCTTCCTGTAAAACCACTCAAGTGAGCAAACCTTCAACCTTTAATATATTTATATGTGTTGCATGATTTTATATGCCTGTGACGACGATAGCTTGGATGCAGTTTGTATAAATGTGAAATTATGTTTGCATGCCTGTATATGTTGTGCACAGGCAAAAGAATGCATCTTTGTTCTTACATTTCAGGTTCTAAAACCTGTTATAAAATCGATATCACCCCAAAGGAATCCATGTTAGACTTCGATCGCTAAAAAGAAATTGCTTGAAATAATGTAATTTCATTCCTAAAAATAGTTTCAGATAAAAGCATTTAATAAATATTTTCAGAATGGAAAATTACAGTGAAATATATTCAAACAGAGAAAAATTAATGCTCACGAATTTCATTTTGGGTTTCATAATTTGATTTGTAGCAGTAAATGATGATTTTTGGTAGTAAATTCATGATTTTTAAGCTTGGGAACATTGAGATAGTTCAAATTGAACGGAAAATGCATTTT
This sequence comes from Allium cepa, assembly GCA_030765085.1. Taxonomy (NCBI): domain Eukaryota; kingdom Viridiplantae; phylum Streptophyta; class Magnoliopsida; order Asparagales; family Amaryllidaceae; genus Allium; species Allium cepa. Next base: position 996,896,974 of record CM060932.1, read on the forward strand.
TGTCAAATTCAAATAATCCACGGTGAATTATAAATCGTGATTTAGGTTGAAGATGGCTTGGGTGTGGTAGATTCGTGGAAAAATACTCAAAAATTTTATATTATGCGAGGGTGGAAGATTGACGTCGATATAGGGTTTAGAATTGTGTTTGGGTTGTGGTGATTCCAGATGCAACCGCATCGTTGACGTTGTATCGGACGAGGTGAGACCGGGGGGCAAAAGAGGAGGAGGCTTTGGCGCATCTCTGGTCAGAGTGGCATGATTTCTGGTGGCTCATCGCGGCGGAGCGAGGTGCATTAAGAAATCGATTTGGGTTCTGGAAGTATTATTGGCTTCGAATTTTAGCTTGATTTTGAATTGATGTCAATTTCGCGTTTTGTGTTGTTCGAATCGACTCTGGCAATCATCTTCGATGATCGAACGGCTGCGGTTGGTCGGAGCTGATCGTGGAGTTCGTGCACGTATACGTGCACCTTTTTTGTATCAGTGTTTTGAGTTGGTGGGGAAGATAATGGTTAGCTCGGGGTAGCACGCGTGAAAATGTGAATTTGACTCGAAGTTTTGGTGACGCCTGAGAACCCGGAGTTGGGTTCGGGAAGAACTTGAAATAAGTGTTGAACAAGTTTTCAGTTTAATAAAACTAAATAAGTTTTAGAAGGAAGATAAGTCAAGTTTTTCGAAGAAAATTTATTTACTAAGTTTTGAAAGTGTTTTAATCTTATATAGCCTTTGTTCTAAAAGTTTAAGCAAACTTAATATTATAATTGAGTGGAAAAATAAGAAGTAAAATGTGTTTTAAAGATAGTTTAAGTTAATAAATAATTAGCCAAGGTGATTATTAATGAAATTAATTAAAGGTCAATTAATTAAGAAAATTAATTAAGGGATGATTAATTAATGAAGGTGATTAAGACTTAATCAATTGTAATTAATGATAATTAATTATTGATTTAAAATAATTAATGAAAGTAATTAAGGTTAATTAATTAATGGTTAGAGGTTGATTAATCAAGTGATTAAACAATAATTAATTTAAGGATAATTAATTAAGGTGATTAATTAATCAAGGTAATTAATTTAAGAATAATTTAATAATTAAAGGTTAATTATTTAATAATTACGGGTTGATAAATTTAGAAATTAAAGGTTAATTGATTTATTAATTAAGGATAATTAATTGATAATTAAATGGTTAATTAATTTATTATAAAAGGGTAATTAATTAAATTGGTTTGTAATTAATTAAGATAAAATAAATAAATGGTAATTAATTAAGGGATAAGTAATTAATGTAATTAATTAAGGATTAATTAATTCATGTAATGAATTAAGGATGATTAATTAAAGGTGAGTTAAATAATTAAAGGTTAATTATTTAATAATTAAAAGTTGATGAATTATAGTCGAAGGTTAATTAATTTATTATTAATGGTTAATTAATAAATGATTAAAGAATACTAAATTAAAATGATTTGTAATTTATTAAGATTAATTGACTAGGATTAGTAATTCATAAGTAATTAATCTGATTTGAATTAATCAGACAATTAACTGATCTTACTTATGAATGTTTGGATTCTATTAGATGATTGACTTGTTGATATCCCTGATTGTGATCTGTTTTGATTTGAGCTGTGTTTAATGTAATTTATTATCTGTGATATATCTGTAATCTGCGAATAAAAGATAAGCGTTATAGTTTATACTGCTTATCAAATATATTGTTTTATTGGAATATGTATTGATTGATGATGTTGCACTTTTATTGAGTAAAACCCTTGGACCATACTTATACACACACAAATATGGATTGCACGTGGAAATTGGTTAAGTCACAGATTTTTGGAATAGTTTTAAAATTGAATTTTTGAATTCAAATGGTTTTGGAAATGGATTGGAATTAAAGTAAAAAGTTTTTGAAAAGGAATTTCAAAGATAAAAATTTAGTTTTGAATAACTTGATTAAATCCTAAAGTTTAAATAATTTGATTTAAATTTAAATTCAAAATTAGAAATTGAATTCTATGTTGGGAAACTAGGGATTAGAGATGTTATACAAGTTATATATGGGTTAAACCATTTTAAAGGTATTGATTTGGGAATTTGAATTAAATTCAAGAGCTTTAACTCGTGCAAATATAATCGGATTTTTCCGAAACGAAAACTATTTGTTTCAAATAATAAAAGCTTTCACATAAGAAATGAACTTCTAATTTGTGTTAAAAGGATTACAAGTCTAAAATGAAAATGGTCTTCCAAGTTATGGAAACGGGTTTGAAAGCTATAAGTTAAATCTTTAATTTAAAGATTTAAATGAGTTAATCCAAATTGAAATGGAAGTGTTTTGAAATCTATGAATGGATCCTTGTGAAACTAGGTGAACTTTGTGAAATAAATCTTTTTGTTTAAAGATTTGAAATGGTACTTTGTTTAAACCATTTGAAGAAAGATTTTGGATTTTCAAAAGTTGTGACTTAACTGAAATCCCAATATCCATATGTTTTAAATATTACGCTCATTATTCGGTTTAGTCGGGAGAGGACCTTGTGTCATATAACCCATTCCAAATAATGATACGACATTATGGATTGCATTTGAAGACCGGTGGTGAAGAACGGGTATTTGCGAGAATGATAGGATAACCTATCGATTGTCTCTGCACTGAGTAGCTACAGTATAGAGATTGCCTAAGTGATGGGAAGTCCGATCGGGATTGTGGATACCCGGATTGCAAGGGCTTCTTCCTTTACTGGACAAAGTGCCTTCGGTTCTGTTCGAACACGGAACTGACTTGTATGGTTGTATGTCGAACTCTACACTTTGAGATATAAAACTAATCTCTATCAAATTTACATTTCTGCTTGGTGGCGGAGAATTTATTCTCTTAGCTTAACACCCTTCTCTGAGACATACGAGCTCAGAGGTTATGTAGTTGATAGTTATCAGTAATATACTCCCAATTTGGTAGTGTGGCATGCTGAATGCTGCTATGTATCATTTTTTGATCAAAGCATGGATTTGTATAAAGCGTAGCTTTATGGACGAGACTGCGTCCAGACCTCACACCTCGAAAATGGTCAAAACAGGAAAGATGCGGCAAGGTTATGAGGGTCGTTCCCTTTAGGGTGTGTCATTCCCTTCTGGAAAAGGGTAGTATCATGGTATGGAGCCCAGATACTTAACTCATGTGGTCACTGCAAATCTATTACTTTGTGATTGCTTTGTGGTTGAGAGGCACCTCGGATAAAGGTCCCAAAGGACCGAGGGATGGCATGCCCGTGTAGTTGTTACCTAGTTACAGAGGTAACCCGGCCTTGTGTTGGCAGAGAGATGGTTAAGCTCTCGGGACGTCCCTCCAGAGGCGTACCCGTGTGGTAGTAGGAAGTTCCTTAGCCTGACCATTGTTGGAAATCCAATCATCCAATAGGAGCCCTTTACGATTGCAGTTGTATTACCTGCCACCTCAGGTGGTAGCTATAGTAGGCATAGTACAATGGTATCTATGCTGGCTAGGATTAATATTATATTTTCGAAATGTTTTCCACTATGCACTAGTAATAATATCAAAGAATTTTTCTCGTATTAAGTATATTTGACTATCATAAGGGGAAATCTCCCCCAAGTGTGAGATTGCATTGTGTGTATGCCGGGAGGCCTTATGGTAGTTTCATTTTTCAACGAGCATTATGGATTTATTTTAAATTCTTTTGTTGTTTGTTTTAAAAGATAAACTATTTTTTTGCTCATACCAGTCCCACGACTAACGTGGAGTTTATTATTCCCTTCCTAAACTCTGGATGCTCACAATTTTCCAACACGTGCTGTCTAGAGTTGGGTTTTTCAGATAATCAATAATAGGTGTAGATTCGATAGCTTTCGAAGTCTTTGGTTTGGTAGCTCTCAGTCCTTGGGAATCTTCTTCAGTCTTTGGACGACCGACCTTGCTTATCTTTGTGCATCGTTATTGGGTGTTCGAGCTATTTCTGGATTGGTACCTTAGAGATGGAGATTACCGATACTGGAGTTCTCTCTCGAAGACCATATGGGGGATATTGTTCTGCTGCTGGTGTTATCTTTTCTTTCCGCTGCTATTGTCTTGTACCATATCTCTGATGTATATTGATATCCATTGTATCATTCGGTTGTATTAAATATTGTAACAAATGCTGTATATCTAATGTATTATTTCGTTGTTTTCTTCCGATGTGTTGTACTTAATGTGTTATAAGCTCCGGCATGAGTCGATTTTCGACGTTTGGATCTGCGACATTTAGGTACAAGTGGAGTACGGATGTTGATTTTCGAACGCTGAAATTTGGATCGTGACATTTTGGAATCAGAGCTAAAGGTTGAAACTTTAGCTCAGGAGTATAACACATTAAGTAACTCATTAGAGATAGGGTAAAGTATACCCTAGAATGAGTATATCCCTAAGATATCCGTTAGAATGCCTCAGTAAATTCTCTTACTATCCACTGATAGTAAGTATGAGGGCAAGAAGAGGACGAGATAGGGGACAGGGGAGTACCACTATAAATGTTCAATACCCTGCAACAGTGGAAATAACTTTCTCTATCAATCTCCTTTGATTCAATTCCCAATTCTTTTGATGGCTTCGTGACAGCTCCAGAAAGAAGTTTCGGTGTGATGGTGGCCCTACGAATCGTTGTAGAAAATCCTTACTTCGTATGTTCATCGGTTTCTTATCAGTTTTTCAATTTAAACTTTAATGAATTTGAAAATTTATTTGGAATATATTGGTTAACGAATATGAAGCTAAATATGAATTGAATCGATAAAACGATTTCGTTTGAAACTAAATTTGGAATTCTATTGTATTTTCTTGGGTTGATCGAGTCCGAAGAGGAACGGGTAGGTATATACTTTGGGGTATTCCGACCTGAAGTTGGAATCGATATCTAGTGTTTGAGAAATTGTAGAAGATTGAATCTATTTATCTATTCTCCAGTGACCTATATATTCTATGAGCGATTAGTTATCCCTTCGAACTAATCAATGCCCTTGCATATTCGTAGACCGGTGGACCCGAGTATCTTGTAAAATAACTGTATGAGTTTGTTCTCATATTTTTGATATTCTGATTTGGTAAGCCAAATGCAGAATAAATACTCAGTTTGATCAGGAAGATATTTCTCTATCTTTCATCTTTTCTTTGTTGCCTCCCTTGCAAATTTCGGGGACGAAATTTTCTTAAGGGAGGGAATCTATAACGATCCTGTTTTTTGAGTAAAATTAGATTTTGTAATTGATATAAATTTGTGAATTTAAATTGTAAACTAAATTAATTTTTCCAAGATAAAATAGGATATTTGTTTATTTGGACATCGATTTTAAAATTTAATTGTGGGTTTGAAAATTCTATATTTAATATCTTATAAATAAAAAGTAACATCCCAAAAAAAATTTATCAATTTAAATTAGTAATGTATTTAAACCTTTGGAATTTAATTTCAAAATAAATTGAAAAAAAAATCTTAAACAAATAAAATAAGTGATAATCATATATAAATAAATTCCAAATTCTTTTGAGTTTAATTTTTTTGAAATAATGAATGTTTTAAAAAGTCATTTGAGTTTAAAATTTTATGTATATATATAATGCACATATGAGTAGTTTTGAATGTAAACATTGATATTGAATTTAAATTGCATAAGTATGGATATGAGTATATAAATGGACATAAATGGATTTTTATTTCAAGTTTGAATTGAAATTTGAATTTAAATTTAAAATAAACGTTTCAGGAGAATAGTTGGCTTTTGAAATCATTAAGGTGTAATTTATATTTTTATAATATAAAGATTGGTTAAAAACAATTCTTCTTTTAACATTATATATGTATATATATACAAATGGATAAGGGGTGTATTCATTTATAAAGTAAATATGATATGAAGTTTGTTTACAAATCCTTTTGTCTTTGTAAAATTACAAGTATTAGACTTGCACAAAGGAGATGGAGTAAAGAAACCAACATGCATTGAGATCTCATGATTATTTTTTTACAAATGGCATTCAATATCATTGCTTGAATAAAATAATAAAATTAAAAATCATAGAAAACTTTTCAGCTCCCATTTTCAAATTATTTAGTCTCACCAAATCTCTGAAAATACAGTAACAAAAGATTGAGCATTTCAAACTCCAACACCCAAAGAAAAAAAATAGAAAAAAATCAGAAAAAAAACTGCCAACTTTTCGTGGATTCAAAGTAAAGAAAATCTAAAGATCTTCTTAAAACGTCTAGCTGTAGTTTATGTTTCCATCTCTCAGGTGAAATTTTAAAACTTTATAGTTTATTGAATTTATGATTTCAAAATCAAGTCTTAACATAAAACAAATTCAAAAATGCTGATTTATAAAAAACCAGAGTTTCAGTTTAGCAAGGAAACAGTGCAAGATTTTCTGAAATAAGCTAAATCAAGTGAATTCCTTTTATAAAATTTAATTTGAATTTGTTAATCAGTAATAAAGCAAAGGATTTAAGCAATGGTATCAATCAGTTGCAGGAAACAAATCAAGTCAAAGATTAAAATTAACTTCTGGTTTTCAACAGCAGACCCTGTTCTCTGTTGCACCAAATTCAAACTGTAAGTAAATCGATTTTTTTGTTTTTTATTGATGAAGTACGTAAACAAATACAATAGAAATTAAGCAAAGTTTTGTATTAACAAACTTTGCAGATTTAACTTCGAGATTTAAAGAAGGAAAAAGAAATACAGGCTTTGCAATCCTGTTTCTGTTCCTTCCTGTAAAACCACTCAAGTGAGCAAACTTTCTACCTTTAATATATTTATATGTGTTGCATGATTTTATATGCCTGTGACGATGATAGCTTGGATGCAGTTTGTATAAATGTGAAGTTATGTTTGCATGCCTGTATATGTTGTGCACAGGCAAAAAAATGCATCTTTGTTCTTACATTTCAGGTTCTAAAACCTATTATAAAATCCATATCACCCCAAAGGAATCCATATTTGACTTCGATCACTAAAAAGAAATTGCTTGAAATAATGTAATTTCATTCCTAAAAATAGTTTCGAATAAAAGAATTTAATAAATATTTTCAGAATGGAAAATTACTCTGAAATATGTTCAAACAGAGAAAAATTATTGCTCACGAATTTCAGTTTGGGTTTCATAATTTGATTTGTAGCAGTAAATGATGATTTTAGGTAGTAAATTCATGATTTTTAAGCTTGGGAACATTGAGATAGTTCGAATTGAACGAAAAATGCATTTTTGTCAAATTCAGATAATCCACGATGAATTATAAATCGTGATTTAGGGTAAAGATGGCTTGGGCGTGGTAGATTCGTGGAAAAATACTCAAAAATTTTATATTATGCGAGGGTTGTAGATTGACATCGATTTAGGGTTTAGAATTGTGTTTGGGTTGTGGTGATTCCAGATGCAACCGCATCGTTGACATTGTATCGGACGAGGTGAGACCGGGGGGAAAAGGAGGAGGAGGCTTTGGCGCATCTCTGGTACGAGTGGCATGATTTCTGGTGGCTCATCGCGGCGGAGCGAGGTGCATTAAGAAATCGATTTGGGTTCTGGAAGTATTATTGGCTTCCAATTTTAGCTCGATTCTGAATTAAAGTCGATTTCGCATTTTGGGTTGTTCGAATTGACTCTGGTGATCATCTTCGATGATTGAACGACTGCGGCGTTGGTCGGAGCTGATCGTGGGGTTCGTGCACGTATACGTGCACCTTTTTTCGTATCAGTGTTTTGAGTTGGTGGGGAAGACGATGGTTAGCTCAGGGTAGCACGCGTGAAAATGTGAATTTGACTCGAAGTTTTGGTGACGCGTGAGAACCCGGAGTTGGGTTTGGGAAGAACTTGAAATGGATCGGGATTTTTTTTTGGTTAAAAACTTGTTGATTCCAAAAGTTTTCAAATAAGTGTTGAACAAGTTTTTAGTTTATTAAAATTAAATAAGTTTTAAAAGGAAGGTAAGTCAAGTTTTTCGAAGAAAATTTATTTACTAAGTTTTGAAAGTGTTTTAATCTTATATAGCCTTTGTTTTAAAAGTTTAAGCAAACTTAATATTATAATTAAGTGGAAAAATAAGAAGTAAAATGTGTTTTAAAGATAGTTTAAGTTAATAAATAATTAGCCAAGGTGATTATTAATGAAATTAGTTAAAGGTTAATTAATTAAGAAAATTAATTAAGGGATGATTAATTTATGAAGGTGATTAAGACTTAATCAATTGTAATTAATGATAATTAATCATTGATTTAAAATAATTAATAAAAGTAATTAAGGATAGTTAATTAATGGTTAGAGGTTGATTAATAAAGTGATTAAATAATAAGTAAGTTAAGGATAATTAATTAAGGTGATTAATTAATCAAGGAAATTAATTTAAGAATAATTTAATAATTAAAGGTTAATTATTTAATAATTATAGGTTGATAAATATAGAAATTAAAGTTTAATTGATTTATTAATTAAGGATAATTAATCGATAATTAAATGGTTAATTAATTTATTATAAAAGGGTAATTAATTAAATTGGTTTGTAATTAATTAAGATAAGATAAATAAATGGTAATTAATTAAGGGATAAGTAATTAATGTAATTAATTAAGGATTAATTAATTTATGTAATTAATTAAGGATGATTAATTAAAGGTGAGTTAAATAATTAAAGTTTAATTATTTAATAATTAAAAGTTGATGAATTATACTCAAAGGTTAATTAATTTATTATTAATGGTTAATTAATAAATGATTGAAGAATAATGAATTAAAATGATTTGTAATTTATTAATATTAATTAACCAGGATTAGTAATTCATAAGTAATTAATCTGATTTAAATTAATCAGACAATTAACCGATCTTACGTATGAATGTTTGGATTCTATTGGATGATTGACTTGTTGATATCCCTGATTATGATGTTCTGTTTTGATTTGAGCTGTGTTTAATGTAATTTATTATCTGTGATACATATCTGTGATCTGCGAATGAAAGATAAGCGTTATAGCTTATGCCGCTTATCAAATATATTGCTGTATTGGAATATGTACCGATTGATGATGTTGCACTTTTATTGAGTAAAACCCCTGGACCTCACTTATACGCACACAAATAGGGATTGCACGTGAAAACTGGTTAAGTCATAGATTTTTGGAATAGTTTTAAAATTGAATTTTTGAATCCAAATGGTTTTGGAAATGGATTGGGATTAAAGTAAAAAATTTTTGAAAAGAAATTTCAAAGATAAAAATTTAGTTTTGAATAACTTGATCAAATCTTGAAGTTTAAATAATTTGATTTAAATTTATATTCAAAATTAGAAATTGAATTCCATGTTTGGAAACTAGGGATCAGAGATGTTATACAAGTTATATATGGGTTAAACTATTTTAAAGGTAATGACTTGGGAATTTGAATTAAATTCAAGAGCTTTAACTCGTGCAAATATAATCGGATTTTTCCGAAACGAAAACTATTTGTTTCAATAATAAAAGCTTTCACATAAGAAATGAACTTCTAATTTGTGTTAAAAAGATTTCAAGTCTAAAATGAAAATGGTCTTCCAAGTTATGGAAACGGGTTTGAAAGCTATAAGTTAAATCTTTAATTTAAAGATTTAAATGAGCTAATCTAAATTGAAATGGAAGTGTTTTGAAATCTATGAATGGATCCTTGTGAAACTGGGTGAACTTTGTGCAATAAATCTTTCTGTTTAAAGATTTGAAATGGTAATTTATTTAAACCATTTGAAGAAAGATTTTGGGTTTTAAAAGTTGTGACTTAACTGAAATCCCAATATCCATATGTTTTAAATATTACGCTCATTATTCGGTTTAGTCGGGAGAGGAACTTGTGTTATACAACCCATTCCGAATAATGATACGACGTTATGGATTGCATTTGAAGACCGGTGGTGAAGACCGGGTATTTGCGAGAATGATAGGATAAATTATCGATTGTCTCTGCACCGAGTAGCTACGGCATAGAGATTCCCTAAGTGATGGGAAGTCCGATCGGGATTGTGGATACCCGGATTGCAAGGGCTTCTTCCATTACCGGACGAAGTGCCTTCGGTTCTGTTCGAACCCGGAACTGACTTGTATGGTTGTATGCCTGACTCTACACTTTGAGATATAAAACTAATCTCTATCAAATACATTTCTGCTTGGTGGCGGAGAATTTATTCTCTTAGCTTAACACCCTTCTCTGAGACGTACGAGCTTAGGGGTTATGTAGTTGATAGTTATCAGTAATATACTCCCAATTTGGTAGTGTGGCATGCTGAGTGCTGCTGTGTATCATTTGTTGATCAAAGCATGGCTTTGTATAAAGCGTAGCTTTGTGGACGAGGCTGCATCGAACCTCACACCCTGGAAATGGTCGAAAAAGGAAAGATGTGGCAATGTTATGAGGGTCACTCCCTTTAGGGTGTGTCATTCTCTTCTGACCATTTGTTGGAAATCCAATCGTCCAATACGAGCCCTTTACGATTGCAGTTGTATTACCTGCCACCTCAGGTGGTAGCTATAGTAGGCATAGTATAATGGTATCTATGCTGGCTAGGATTAATATTATATTTTCGAAATGTTTTCCACTACGCACTAGTAATAATATCAAAGAATTTTTCTTGTATTAAGCATATTTGACTACCATAAGGGGAAATATCGCCCAAGTGTGCGATTGCATTGTGTGTGTGCCGGAAGGCCTTATGGTTGTTTCATTTTCCAATAACATTACGAATTTATTTCAAATTCTTTTGTTGTTTGTTTTAAAAGATAAACTGCTTTGTTTGCTCATACCATTCCCACGACTGACGTGGAGTTTATTGTTCCCTTCCTAAACTCTGGGTGCCCACAATTTTCCCACACGGCAGTCTAGAGTTGGGTTTTTCAGATAATTAATAATAGGTGTAGATTTGTTAGCATTCGAAGTCTTTGGTTTGGTAGCTTTCAGTCCTTGGGAATCTTCTTCAGTCTTTAGACGACTGACCTTGCTTATCTTTGTGCATCGTTATTGGGAGTTCGAGCTATTTCTGGATTGGTACCTTGGAGATGGAGATTACCGATACTAGAGTTCTCTCTCGAAGACCATATTGGAGATATTGTTCCGCTGCTGGTGTTATTTTTCTTTCCGCTGCCATTGTCTTGTACCATATCTCTGATGTATATTGATATCCATTGTATCATTCGGTTGTATCAGATATTGTATCAAATGTTGTATATCTAATGTATTATTTCATTGTTTTCTTCCGCTGTGTTGTACTTAATGTGTTATAAGCTCCGGCACGAGTCAAATTTCGACGTTTGGATCTGCGGCGTTTAGGTACAAGTGGAGTACGGATGTTGATTTTCGAACGCTGAAATTTGGATCGTGACATTTTGGAATCAGAGCTGAAGGTTGAAACTTTAGCTCAGGAGTATAACACATTAAGTAACTCATTAGAGGTAGGGTGAAGTATACCCTAGAATGAGTATATCCCTAAGATATCCGTTAGAATGCCTCAGTAAATTCTCTTACTATCCACTGATAATAAGTATGAGGGCAAGAAGAGGACGAGATAGGGGACAGGGGAGTACCACTATAAATGTTCAATACCCTGCAACAGTGGAAATAACTTTCTCTATCAATCTCCTTTGATTCAATTCCAAATTCTTTTGATGGCTTCGTGACAGCTCCAGAAAGAAGTTTCGGTGTGATGGTGGACCTACGAATCGTTGTAGAAAATCCTTACTTCGTACCTTCATCGGTTTCTTATCAGTTTTTCAATTTAAACTTTAATGAATTTGAAAATTTATTTGGAATATATTGGTTAACGAATATGAAGCTAAATATGAATTGAAGCGATAAAACGATTTCGTTTGAAACCAAATTTGGAATTCTATTGTATTTTCTTGTGTTGATCGAGGTCCGAAGAGGGACATGTAGGTATATACTTTGGGGTGTTCCGACCTGAAGTTAGAATCCATATCTAATGTTTGAGAAATTGTAGAAGATTGAATCTATCAATCTATTCTCCGGGGATCGATATATTCTATGAATGATTAGTTATCCCTTCGAACTAATCAATGCCCTTGCATATTCGTAGACCGATGGAACCGAGTATCTTGTGAAATAATTGTATGAGTTTGTGCTCGTATTTTTGATATTCTGATTTGGTAAGCCAAATGCAGAATAAATACTCAGTTTGATCAGAAAGATATTTCTCTATCTTTCATCTTTTCTTTGTTGTCTCCCTTAAAATTCCGGGGACGAAATTTTCTTAAGGGAGAGAATCTGTAACGATCCCCATTTTTGAGTAAAATTAAATTTAGTAATTGTTATAAATTTGTGAATTTAAATTGTAAATTAAATTAATTTTTCCAAGATAAAATAGGATATTTGTTTATTGGACATTGATTTTAAAATTTAATTATGGATTTTGAAATTCTATATTTAATATCTTATAAATAAAAAGTAACATCCCAAAAAAAATTTACCAATTTAAATTAGTAATGTATTTAAACCTTTGGAGTTTAATTTCAAAATAAATTGAAAAAGAAAGTCTCAAACAAATAAAATAAGTGATAATCATATATAAATAAATTCCAATTTCTTTTGAGTTTAATTTTTTCGAAATAATGAATGTTTTAAAAAGTCATTTGAGTTTAAATTTTTATGTATATATATATATAATGCACATATGAGTAGTTTTGAATGTAGACATTGAATTTGAATTTAAATTGCATAAGTATGGATATGAGTATATAAATAGACAAAAATAGATTTTTATTTCAAGTTTGAATTGAAATTTGAATTTAAACTTAAAATAAATATTTCAGGAGAACAATTGGCTTTTGAAATCATTAAGGTGTAATTTATATTTTTATAATATAAAGATTGGTTAAAAACAATTCTTCTTTTAACATTGTATATGTATATATATACACAAATGGATAAAGGGTGTATTCATTTATAAAGCAAATATGATATGAAGTTTGTTTACAAATCCTTTTGTCTTTGTAAAATTACAAGAATTAGACATGCACAAAGGAGATGGAGTAAAGAAATCAACATGCATTGAGATCTTATGATTATTTTTTTACAAATGGCATTCAATATCATTGCTTGAATAAATTAATAAAATTAAAAATCATAGAAAACTTTTCAGCTCCCATTTTCAAATTATTTAGTCTCACCAAATCTTTGAAAATACAGTAACAAAAGATTAAGCATTTCAAACTCCAATACCCAAAGAAAAAAAATAGAAAAAAATCAGAAAAAAACTGCCAACTTTTCCTGGATTCAAAGTAAAGAAAATACGAAGATCTTCTTAAAACATGTAGCTGTAGTTTATGTTTCCATCTCTCAGGTAAAATTTTAAAAATTTATAGTTTAATGAACTTATGATTTCAAAATCAAGTCTTAACATAAAACAAATTCAAAAATGTCGATTTATAAAAAACCAGAGTTTCAGTTTGGCCAGGAAACGGTGCAAGATTTTCTAAAATAAGCTAAAGCAAGTGAATTCCTTTTAAAAATTTGAATTTGAATTTGTTAATCAGTAATAAAGCAAAGGATTTAAGCAATGGTATCAATTAGTTGCAGGAAACAAATCAAGTCAAAGATTAAAATTAACTTCTGGTTTTCAGCAGCAGACCCTGTTTTCTGTTGCACCAAATTCAAACTGTAAGTAAATCGATCTTTTGTTTGTTTGTTATTGATGAAGTAAGTAAACAAATACAATAGAAATTAAGCAAAGTTTTGTATTAACGAACTTTGCAGATTTAACTTCAAGATTTAAAGAAGGAAAATGAAATACAGGCTTTGCAATCCTATCACCGTTCCTTCCTGTAAAACTACTCAAGTGAGCAAACCTTCAACCTTTAATTTATTTATATGTGTTGCATGATTTTATATGCCTGTGAGGATGATAGCTTGGATGCAGTTTGTATAAATGTGAAATTATGTTTGCATGCCTGTATATGTTGTGCACAGGCAAAAGAATGCATCTTTGTTCTTACATTTCAGGTTCTAAAACCTGTTATAAAATCTGTATCACCCCAAAGGAATCCATGTTAGACTTCGATCGCTAAAAATAAATTGCTTGAAATAATGTAATTTCATTCCTAAAAATAGTTTCAGATAAAAGCATTTAATAAATATTTTCAGAATGGAAAAGTACAGTGAAATATATTCAAATAGAGAAAATTAATGCTCATCAATTTCAGTTTGGGTTTCATAATTTGATTTGTAGCGGTAATTGATGATTTTAGGTAGTAAATTCATGATTTTTAAGCTTGGGAACATTGAGATAGTTCGAATTGAACAGAAAATGCATTTTTGTCAAATTCAGATAATCCACGGTGAATTATAAATCGTGATTTAGGGTGAAGATGGCTTGGGCGTGGTAGATTCGAGGAAAAATACTCGAAAATTTTATATTATGCAAGGGTTGTAGATTGACATCGATTTAGGGTTTAGAATTGTGTTTGGGTTGTGGTGATTCCAGATGCAACCGCATCGTTGACGTTGTATCGGACGAGGTGAGACCGGGGGGAAAAGGAGGAGGAGGCTTTGGCGCATCTCTGGTCGGAGTGGCATGATTTCTGGTGGCTCATCGCGGCGGAGCGAGATGCATTAAGAAATCGATCTAGTTCTGGAAGTATTATTGGCTTCGAATTTTAGCTCGATTTTGAATTAAAGTCGATTTCGCATTTTGGGTTGTTCGAATTGACTCTGGTGATCATCTTTAATGATTGAACGGCTGCGGCGTTGGTCGGAGCTGATCGTGGGGTTCGTGCACGTATATGTGCACCTTTTTTCGTATCAGTGTTTTGAGTTGGTGGGAAAGACGATGGTTAGCTCAGGGTAGCACGCGTGAAAATGTGAATTTGACTCGAAGTTTTGGTGACGCGTGAGAACCCGGAGTTGGGTTTGGGAAGAACTTGAAATGGATAGGTTTTTTTTTCGGTTAAAAACTTTTTGATTCCAAAAGTTTTCAAATAAGTGTTGAACAAGTTTTCAGTTTATTAAAATTAAATAAGTTTTAAAGGAAGATAAGTCAAGTTTTTCAAAGAAAATTTATTTACTAAGTTTTGAAAGTGTTTTAATCTTATATAGCCTTTGTTTTAAAAGTTTAAGCAAACTTAATATTATAATTTAGTGGAAAAATAAGAAGTAAAATGTGTTTTAAAGATTGTTTAGGTTAATAAATAATTAGCCAAGGTGATTATTAATGAAATTAACTAAAGGATAATTAATTAAGGGATGATTTATTAATGAAGGTGATTAAGACTTAATCAATTGTAATTAATGATAATTAGTCATTGATTTAAAATAATTAATAAAAGTAATTAAGGATAATTAATTAATGGTTAGAGGTTGATTAATCAAGTGATTAAACAATAATCAATTTAAGGATAATTAATTAAGGTGATTAATTAATCAAGGTAATTAATTTAAGAATAATTTAATAATTAAAGGTTAATTATTTAATAATTATGGGTTGATAAATATAGAAATTAAAGGTTAATTGATTTATTAATTGAGGATAATTAATCGATAATTAAATGGTTAATTAATTTATTATAAAAGGGTAATTAATTAAATTGGTTTGTAATTAATTAAGATAAAATAAATAAATGGTAATTAATTAAGGGATAAGTAATTAATGTAATTAATTAAGGATTAATTAATTTATGTAATTAATTAAGGATGATTAATTAAAGGTGAGTTAAATAATTAAAGGTTAATTATTTAATAATTAAAAGTTGATGAATTATAATTAAAGGTTAAATAATTTATTATTAATGGTTAATTAATAAATGATTAAAGAATAATAAATTAAAATGATTTGTAATTTATTAATATTAATTAACCAGGATTAGTAATTCATAAGTAATTAATCTGATTTGAATTAATCAGACAATTAACCGATCTTACTTATGTATGTTTGGATTCTATTGGATGATTGACTTGTTGAAATCCCTGATTGTGATGTTCTGTTTTGATTTGAGCCGTGTTTAGTGTAATTTATTATGTGTGATATATATCTGTGATCTGCGAATGAAAGATAAGCGTTATAGTTTATACCGCTTACCAAATATATTGCTATATTGGAATATGTACTAATTGATGATGTTGCACTTTTATTGAGTAAAACCCCTGGACCATACTTATACACACACAAATATGGATTGCACGTGGAAATTGGTTAAGTCACAAATTTTTGGAATAGTTTAAAATTGAATTTTTGAATCCAAATGGTTTTGGAAATGGATTGAGATTAAAGTAAAAAGTTTTTGAAAAGGAATTTCAAAGATAAAAATTTAATTTTGAATAACTTGAATAAATCTTAAAGTTTAAATAATTTGATTTAAATTTAAATTCAAAATTAGAAATTGAATTCTATGTTTGGAAACTAGGGATTAGAGATGTTATACAAGTTATATATGGGTTAAACCATTTTAAAGGTATTCATTTGGGAATTTGAATTAAATTCAAGAGCTTTAACTCGTGCAAATATAATCGGATTTTTCCGAAACGAAAACTATTTGTTTCAAATAATAAAAGCTTTCACATAAGAAATGAACTTCTAATTTGTGTTAAAAGGATTTCAAGTCTAAAATGAAAATGGTCTTCCAAATTATGGAAACGGGTTTGGAAGCTATAAGTTAAATCTTTAATTTAAAGATTTAAATGAGTTAATCCAAACTGAAATGGAAGTGTTTAGAAATCTATGAATGGATCCTTGTGAAACTGGGTGAACTTTGTGAAATAAATCTTTTTGTTTAAAGATTTGAAATGGTAATTTGTTTAAACCATTTGAAGAAAGATTTTGGGTTTTTAAAAGTTGTGACTTAACTGAAATCCCAACATCCATATGTTTTAAATATTACGCTCATTATTCGGTTCAGTCGGGAGAGGACCTTGTGTCATATAACCCATTCTGAATAATGATACGACATTATGGATTGCATTTGAAAACCGGTGGTGAAGACCGGGTATTTGCAAGAATGATAGGATAACCTATCGATTGTCTCTGCACCGAGTAACTACGGTATAGAGATTCCCTAAGTGATGGGAAGTCCAATCGGGATTGTGGATACTCGAATTGCAAGGGCTTCTTCCTTTACTGGACGAAGTGCCTTCGATTCTGTTCGAACCCGGAACTGACTTGTATGGTTGTATGTCTGACTCTACACTTTGTGATATAAAACTAATCTCTATTAAACACATTTCTGCTTAGTGACGGAGAATTTATTCTCTTAGCTTAACACCCTTCTCTGAGACGCACGAGCTCAGAGGTTATGTAGTTGTTAGTTATCAGTAATATACTCCCAATTTGGTAGTGTGACATGCTAAGTGTTGTTGTGTATCATTTGTTGATCAAGGCATGACTTTGTATAAAGTGTGGCTTTGTGGACGAGACTGCATCGGGACCTCACCCCGGAAATGGTCGAAACAGGAAAGATGCGACAAGGTTATGAGGGTCGCTCCCTTTAGAGTGTGTCATTCCCTTCTAGAAAAGGGTAGTATCATGCTATGGAGCCCAGATATTTAACTCATGTGGTCACTGCAAATCTATTACTTTATGATTGCTTTGTGGTTGAGAGGCGCCTCGAATAAAGGTCCCAAAGGACCGGGGGATAGCATGCTCGTGTAGTAGTTAACTAGTTACAGAGGTAATCTGGCTTTGTGTTGGCAGAGAGCTGGTTAAGCTCTAGGGACGTCCCTCCAGAGGCATACTCATGTGGGAGTAGGAAGTTCCTTAGCTTGACCATTTGTTGGAAATCCAATCATCCAATACGAGCCCATTACGATTGCAGTTGTATTACCTGACACCTCAGGTGGTAGCTATAGTAGGCATAGTATAATGATACCTATGCTGGCTAGGATTAATATTATATTTTCGAAATGTTTTCCACTATGAACTAGTAATAACATCAAAGAATTTTCCTCGTATTAAGAATATTTGACTATCATAAAGGGAAATCTCCCCCAAGTGTGCGATTGCATTGTGTGTATGCCGGGAGGCCTTATGGATTTTCATTTTCCAAAAAGCATTGTGGATTTATTTTAAATTCTTTTGTTGTTTGTTTTAAAATATAAACTATTTTGTTTGCTCATACCAGTCTCACGACTGACCTGGAGTTTATTGTTCCCTTACTAAACTCTGGGTGCCCACAATTTTCCCATACGGGCAGTCTAGAGTTGAGTTTTTCAAATAATCAATAATAGGTTTAGATTCGATAGCTTTCGAAGTCTTTGGTTTGGTAGCTTTCGGTCCTTGGGAATCTTCTTCGGTCTTTGGACGACTGGCCTTGCTTATCTTTGTGCATCGTTATTGGGAATTCATGCTATTTCTGGATTGGTACCTTGGAGATGGAGATTATCGATACTGGAGTTCTCTCTCGAAGGCCATATTGGAGATATTGTTCCGCTGCTGATATTATCTTTTCTTTTCGCTGCTATTGTCCTGTATCATATCTCTGATGTATATTGATATCCATTGTATCATTCGGTTGTATCGGATATTGTATCAAATGTTGTATATCTAATGTATTATTTCATTGTTTTCTTCCGCTGTGTTGTACTTAATGTGTTATAAGCCCCGGCACAAGTCGAATTTCGACGTTTGGATCTGCGGCATTTAAGTACAAGTGGAGTACGGTTGTCGATTTTCGAACACTGAAATTTGGATCGTGACATTTAGGGTGAAGAATATAAATAAAAAATATTCATGATGCTTAGATTAATCAAACCACAACAATATTCAATAGGTATACAAACAAAACCGCAAAGGTGCATTCTCATAGTGGATTTTCCACGAAGACCTCCTTAGTAAACTTAGACTGATCTTCTATTATAAGGATCGGAAGCTACCTTCCGAGTATCTTATATCTCTAGATAGAATATACCATAAGGTAAACACAACTGACCCTCATCCGAACACTTTTGTGAACAATGTGAACCATGTATCAATGACTCCCCACGTGCAACGTATCGAAAGTGTATTCTAGATATGGAGTTGATATGTCTCCACGGATTAGATAACCTGAAATCATACAACTTACTTTGTCTTTAGTCATATACCAATGGTGAAATCATGTTCAACATCTTAATACACGAGTCATCATCACTCGAACAGATCATGAATCCCTAAATGGATTCTAGCATCTCGAACAGAACCACTGCCAAGAGATACATGTATCTTAGCCTTGAAGTGATTTTCAATAAGTAAAACACTTACTGATCCCGGTTGCTTTAAGACTGAATCGACGAATTAGGTCATATTCATCAACAATAAGAACAATCGCATATGGAAACATAACCAAATGGATTATTAAATGCTCGAACTGACTTGAGCGTTATAAGAATAATAACATTCGGATTAGTTTGCTAAAACCAGCATGAGAAACGCAATCAAATGGATTACTAAATGTTACAAAATTCTTTTAGAAATAAAAGAATCTTGTAAGACCATGTCGTATATAAACATAGATGGGTTTTCCTCACGATAAGAAAAATATTTTACTAGAAAATCTTATGATATTATAATAATGTCTAGAGGGGAAAATAAATTTGTAAAATAGCTGAAATGCTTGCATCTCACATTTCAAAAAAGTTGGGCTCAACTAAGTCCGTAAAGACAAAAATTTTATAATGACACTTTGTCTTAAATCATATAAATATTTCTTAGCCACGTAACGGACAGAGATTATCGGTGCAACACGAATTACTGTAGCAATGCAACCGAAAGTTGATGTACCTTCAAAGAAACAACCGGTATAATATTTTTGAATCATCGTAATTTTTATAGCTGGTTATTGCTCTACCGTAGCCTAGACACCAAGAAATAAAATTGTTCAAAGATGACAATTGTCAAAATACAATGAAGCCCTACGTGAGCTCGTGACACCCTTAAGTTGAATGTCTAACATTTATTATTAGTCAAATTCTACGATTAAATGAGATTTGTGGGCCAAGGAAGGGGTGACGAAATCCTCCATCTTATATGAATAGGAGTATTGCCTTTAGAAAATAAAACAAGATGAGATGAATGCAAAGCAAAAAATTAAACGTGAATTTACAATGCAACCGAAATGAAGTTTGTTTTGCTTTTGGATTCTGAAATTTTTTCTTTATATAAATGCAAATGCAAGCAATCAACAATGCACTTAAATAAAATTGGAGATAAAAACACGATACGAGGGCGTGCAGATTATTAGCAGATTTTTTTCGCGGTAATTTTTATATAAGCAAGCACTTCTTTTATCTGCTTTGACAATCTGAAAAGAAGTTAACAATAAAATATATACAGTTGTGTGTGTATACACACACATACATATAATGTGAAAGATGTAAATAAAACAACGGAAAATAAAACAAACGAAATCAAAGGAAGTTATAAACTTACTTGTTTTTTAATATCAAGTGAAGGAACTTAAAACAAATGAAAAAAAAAAACAAATTAAACTAAAATGAATATTTTTTTATATAAAAAAAAACTTGTTGAAGCTTGCTATGAAAAAAAAGTACTCAAAAATTATCAAAATTAAAACAAAACCCATTCAAACTAAGGAAAACAAGTAAAAGAAAAAAATGTACTCAGCCCTTCCATTCAACCCGTCCTCAAATCAAATTCTCAATTCCCAAACTCAAAATACAAAATTTATTCGAATTTGCTGTTGTCACGATATCAGTTCCCAAATTCGAGATCGATTCCTAAAATTCGAAATTTGTTGGAAGGCGATGGTTGTCATGATTGGGCAGTTGGTGTTCTCGATTTGTTGGTGAGGATTTTGAGTGTCGCGCGTTTCAGGTGATTGGAGTGGAGGCAAGAAGAGGTCGCGATTGAGGTTGTTGGGTGGTCAAGTGCTCTGCGTTGTAGGGAGATTAGGAATCAAGGACGGTGACGGTCGTAGGTGATCGTGCTCGGTCTCGTTTTTGGGTATTGCTTGGTTTGGCTGCGGTGGTTGTTTGGGGGAATGTGGTGAATCGCTGCTCGCAGATGGTGAAGTGGTCGAGGTTTTTTTTTTTCCTCTTCCTTTCCCTCCTTTGGCTAGTCGAGGCAGTAAATGCAAATGTGGTTGTTGTAAAGTGGTTGTGGTTGTAAGCGGGAGGCGATGAGGACTGGCAGTTTTGTGGGTGGCTCTGTGCTAGGCAGAGGTTGAAGGGAAGTAGCTTGAAATGGTTGAGTGATGAAGCAAGGTTGTTCTGCAGTGAAGTGTTTGTATGGGAGTTGAACTGTTGCTGGTGAAGGAAAGGGGTGAGCACAACAGCAACACTGGGACGGTTGTTTTGGTGATGGTGAAGTAGTGGTCGGGTATAAGGAGTGGTTGCTTTGTTGCTGTGAAGTGCAGCAAGGATGAGCTGAAGTAGAGGCTGCAGGATGGAGGAAATTGTATGATGTTGGAAGAAGAAATTTGACAGTGGACAGTGTATTGTTGAAGTTGAATTTATGGTAGGGGATGTAAGTGGTATGGAAGTATGGTTGCTGGAAGGGGTTCGCTGTTGTGAACAGTGGGAAGAAGTGGACATGCACTGATATGTGCAAAGAAGTGCACTGATAGGAAATGAAGATGGAAATGGGTAGTCAGGCAGCAGTTTTATGTGGAGGAGGAGTGTTGTAGTTGAGTTGACGGTCAGATGTGATGACAGATATTGGCAATTGGGGCAGAGGTGTGTCTGTTGTGGTTTGTATTGGTGAAGGGTTAAGAAGATGTTGTATTGTAATAAGATGCACTGTTTGCTGCTTTGTGGCAAGGAGAAGTGTTTGTTCAATAGTTGTTGAATGTAGTATGGTTGTTGAGCAGTATCGATGTGGGCATAGTTGATGGGATGTTATGGCAAGTAGAAGTGGGTGGCACTGTCAGTTTTGTGACAGTATTTTGGTCGAGGCACTGTTGTATTGGTGCTGTTGATACTAGTTGCAGTGAGATGTAGGGGAGGAGATGGACTGGGATGTTTTGTTGCTGTGTTGATGGAGGAGGTCTGTGGTAACTGCTCGTGGGAAGATTTGCCGTTCGACTGGGGGTATTTGGTGAGATGGTGAGGCGATTGGGGAGTTGTAGCTCTTGAAGGAGCAGCTAAGTATTAGAAGTGGAAGCAAGTGACGGCGGTTTGGTTGTACACTGAATGATGGCCAGTGGTGGCACTGCAGGCAGCAAGAGGTAGTGGAAGATAAATTTGGTGATGTATGACAGTTTGTGACAGTGAGGTTATGACAGTGTGAAGTGAGTCGACAGAGGTGGTTTAGTTGAGCAGTGGTGATGGTGATTATGAAGGCAGAAGTGATAACAGAGAGTAGAAAGTGAGATGATTGCCTGGTTTTGTAAAAAATAAAGAAAATAAAAGAATATGAATGTACTTGTAAACGAAAATGTAAATGCAATGCGATAAAATATTTTTTTGTTTTGAAATGTGTATTTTTTCAAAAATAAAATAAAATTGCAAATGCAAATGCGAATAGACTAGAAAATAAGTAACAAACACACAAAATCAAATCACACAACAAATATACACAGTTTTTTTTTTAATTAAAAAAAAACACACAATAAAATCAAAAGAAAATAATTCAAAGAATAGAAAATAAAATAAAATCAACTCCTCTGCAACAGTGTCAAAAACTTGTTCGACAACCAATTTTCAATTGAGTTAGAAACTAGCCGGTCGAATTTATATTAAAATTTACCGCAAGCGCATGACATACAATTTTAGTACGTAGTGAGCACAGATCCGTATGGAATTGTTAAGATTTTAAATTTTTCTATTCAATTAAATTATACCAAGAGGGAAAGTTTTGATTAGTTAAGAAGAAATATAAACGAAAGGCTAGAATAAAAAGTGATGTATAATATGTAATTAAAATACAATTTAGAGGCAAATCCACTCTCATGTTTTTGTAAATCAACAAACAAATAGTCTATGGTCTCTATTTTTGATATTAAATGAAACTAGTGTTGTATTAATCATAAGTAAAGTTTATTTATGTTGTTGGTTAACATAACTTAAACCATCAAACTATAATACAACACATAAAACTATTTATCAATTCTCATGAAAATGAAGTCAAAGCAAAAACTATTTTATGTATGATCTATTTACTATTTTATTTAGTAACATAGATCAGCAATTTTTTTTTAACTTTAGTTTCAAAATCAAAATTCGATTAGTAAATGATGATGTAAATTGTGTTTATGTTGAATAAGAATGACCCATTTGCAATATAACACAGGCTATCAAATTCATTTATATAAACTTACATCAACATCTACTTCTCATGAAGCATTAAAAAAGACCATAAATCATAAGAAATGTTGAATTTACATAATATTAAAGAGATTCAATACCCTTAAATTGGAGGGTTTAACTACTCATTTATGTTATTATATCAACACACGTCAATTTCAACATTTAAATGAAAGCAAATATGGTAAGAGTTAATAAAAGAAATCTAAACTAGTTGCATAAAAGTAAAACTAAGCTATGAACATGAAAGGAAAGAGCATGTAAATAAAAATGAATAAGAAAATAAAGTAAGAACAAGCTAGAAAGAAAAGAACAAGAGGCTTAGGAAGAATTTCATGACACTTTGAAGCTACAATTTGCATGCTAATTTCCTAAGTAATTCAAAGAGGAAGAAGATCCTTCACATGTACACAAGAGGACTATTTATACACGCACAAAACTCAAATTCAATTTTTAAGGGGCTTCCCAAAATGCCCTTTAGAAAGTGTGGCCACCAAGTAACCATTAATCTCTAATTAATCCATCATCAAGTATGCATGAAGCTCTAACCTCCACTTAGTTACCCATTAGCTTCTAATTGTAGATTTAGATAAGTGGGTGGGTGGAGTCCTTCACGATGCATGGTTTGAATTATTTCCATCTGCATTCCTTTATTCCATCCTTGTGCATGAATATTTCCATGAGAACATCTTCATATTTCCATCCAAAAATTCCTATAATTAAAAAGGAAATGTGCAAATAAATATTCTCCAAATTAATTCATGCACAGAGTTACTATTTACCCCTACATTGATGTATGAATGATGGCTTGAAAACATATTTGATTTTTGGTTTTAAACATGTAAAAATACTCAATTATGACATTTATTTAAATAAAATAGATTAAACATGGATGTAAAATATGCACAATTACGTACATATCAAATACCCACACACTTATCTTTTTATTCATCCTCGAATAAAGACAAAGTAAGATAAATACTTTTTCTTAGGAAACACGATTGCATTGAGCGCATGCAACAGGCCTTAAACCTCTAGGTGCCCCTAGTAGGACGAATGTTGTCTTGTGAGGGTCTTCAGCGGATACTACCCATAAAATCCAAATGCAAAATGAGAAATTTCCTAAATGAAAGATTATTTACAAAGATATGAATGCAAGTTTGAAAATATTTACAAATGAAGAATTTACTTTCAAATCGATATGAATAAGTTAAATATAAGTTTTGGTCATTATCAAGAAATTTAAGTCCTTTTACTTGTCAAAATTTCCAACAAATATTAAGTTATCATAACAGATAGACTATAGTTCGGCTAGTTGTTTCAGTTGATGACACAATGTAACTATGAAATGATCCACAGTCGATTTTCAAATTTTATCTGAGTATTATTTTCATTTCTTTTGAATAACAAGTCAAATCGAATAAGTAAGAATAGTGCTTGGATTTCAATTGCTTGCCCTCTCTTTATTTGAAAATTTTATTGATATTAACAATATTTACATATGCCTGACTCAGAAAACTGAGGCCAGATGTATTACTCATGCACTGCCTTTCGGGCTTACGTGAGGGGATCACGCAGCATGGCGAGTAAACACACAAGTGTGAATACTTATCGACAATAGGTGTTATTAATGAAAGAATTTTTTATATACATGCATCTAACTCGGATAAATTGAGGTCAGATATACCGATTGTGAACTACCTTTCGGGCTTACGTAAGAAGGGTACAGAGCATGACGAGTGAACATATGAGTGTGAACACTGTTTGATGTGATTTTTTGTTTGATGATAACAAACACATATATATCAATATATATATGTGTTTGCAGTTTGGACTATATACAGAAAGGAAGAAATATTCATATTGAATAATTATACTATTGCACAAAATCTATATAATTCAACTAGTATTTTTTATTCAATATAATATTTTATTACAACACTTAAACAATACAAAGTTTTCAGCTCTCTCTATATATATATACATACATCAGTTCATACATTTTACCTTTCTCACTACAACACTCAACACTCAGTTTTTCACTCTGTCTGCACATCTGCATCTATCTGCATTGTCCAGCTCCACTTCTCGTCCTGTCTCCTGTGTACCTGTATAATTAGCAACTATAACAGTAATCTGAAAAAAAACAAATTTAAATTTGCAAAAATAAAATTTGTTTGTGTCTCAGATACATGGGTTATTGTCATCATCTTTGATTGTGCAATATCTATGCATATCGGTAATTTTTATCAGGGACAGGCAATTATAAGTGGCTGCAGTACACACGTGTACATTCGTATACGTGTGCACTGCCACGCCAACTCGTGTGCACAAACTACAACAAAACACAAATTCATTCAAAGCAACATAACAGAGAAGAACAAAGACCAAGTGCAGCATCAGTCGCACTTTATCAAAAATATGCAAGACAGTGGTCATGAATGCATTAACAACATCGAGCCAGAAACAGTCAAATATCCCACAAATGTCCAGACCAACAAAAACATGAATACTGCACCAACCAGAATGAACCAGTGATACAAGGCAACAAGTACAACACTGCACAAATTCAACATGAAGCAGTGCAAACTCCCAAAGGCACAACAGTAATGGAAACTGCACCAATACCAAACAGAGAATATATATATATAGTGATGCATAGCAACTACATAGCTGCTACCAAGCAAACAGAGACAAAACAACACAGAGAGCTACATGAACAAATGCAACACTATGAAGTAATGTAACAGCAATTACAGTGACAAACTGCAACAAACAAAGTCTCGACCAAAATCAGTAACACAATGCAAATACAACAACATAGCAAAATGCACAAAAGTCACAAACAAGGTCAAACCCAAGATAAGTTCAACTCAAGGCAACTTGAAGCATACAAGGGATGAATACAACTTGATGAAGCAGTGGAAATAAACTCAAGTGCAACAGATTGAATACATGAACAAGTGTAGCATCTGATACAGTGAAAAAGTTCAAGTCAAGATGGAGCTACAATGTAACACAGTGATAATGCAACATGGAGTATGCAAGTGAAACTCGAATTGTCAAAACAGTTTCAAGTTACAACAAAGAAGTCAGTGGCAGCTCCAAAATCAAGATCAACATAATATGAAGCAGTTCAAATCCAAGTACAAACCCGAAAATATATGCATACACACATACATTTGTATATATGCACATATATAGTAAACAGGTGAATGTGCAGTAGGGAATGCAAAGACAATGGCAAGTACAAATCAGTGCAGAAATCAAGCCGAAGTTAAAGAACAAAATTCGTATCTTTTGATTAAGTCTTTGATTAAGTCAAAGAAAATCTAATTTGGAAAGAAATCTCTGCATAAAATTTCTCGAAGTCACATATGGTCAGTATAAATTCAAATGGGGACCGATACAACAAATACAGCAAGAAATTTTCGAATTAATTAATTCGAATTCAAATATGGTCAGCAATTGTTCGAAATAGAATCAAGAAAGGAATACTCCAAATCCAGAACAATTTCAGGAAAATAATCAAAGACGTGTAGAAATCAAATCTGACAGTGGTTATTAGGGTTTCAACCCTATAAATAAACCCAAGAAATCATCATAGAACTATCGAGTTCGAAAATCACAAAACCACAAACAAGCAAAAAGATTACATACCGCAACAGTAAACTCGATTATCAGAGAACGAGCTAGCAACAAGCATCAAATCATCAGAGAACGAGCGTGAGAAAGATCAACACAAGTCAAAGAATCAATCATCAGAACAAAGCCCCAAATCTCACAGAAGAACCGAAGCCCTAAATTGAAAAAGAAAAGGATCGACCGCATTTTTTCTCTCTTTCTTTTTCACAATGGATCGAGTGGAAATTAACAAGGGGCCGGCCTTGTTTATTACAAAGAAGACTTTATTATAAAGAGGGGGTTGTAGTTTAGGGTTTAAAAATAAAAGGGTTTTTCTTATTTTTATTTGAGAAATTTTTTTTTCAGGGATTATAGTTTATAATTTAATTTTTGCTCCTGTTTTTTAATTTTGAAGTTGTTTCTTTTCTTTTGGAGTCAAAAGAATTTGTAAATCACCACCTAGGGTTTAGGTGTAGTCAGATTGTCTAGTTAGAGTAAGTCCAGTTAGCAGGGTTTGCGAGTTTGCAAAACTCTATAGGCGGTAGCAGGGTTTGCAAGTCTGTTAGAGTGTTTGTAAGCGGGAAACTGTTCAATTCTAATAGAAATCTGGGAATGCAGCAGTAGGCAGGGGTTGCCGAAGCTGGGTAATTTTGTGTGTGATTTACTTTTCAGCATATTTATTTTTGCAGTTAGTTTCTGTGTTTAATTCGAAAATTTTTGCTATAACCCTATTCACCCCCCCTCTAGGGTTAATCTAGATCCTACAAGTGGTATCAGAGCTAGGTATTTTACTTTAACTCTAGAGTCATGAATCCACCAAATAATGCTTTTTCTGAGGGGCAATCTATTGCTAGGCCACCCATGTTTAATAGGAATGATTATGCTTATTGGAAAGTTAGAATGAGTATTTATCTTAGTTCTGTCGATTATGATGTTTGGGATATTATTGAAACTGGCTATAAATCTCCCACTATAGTTGTTGGTGATACTGAGATTCCTAAACCTAAGGATAGGTGGGATGCTAACGATAAGAAATTAAAAACTACAAATGCCAAAGCAATGAACGCTTTGATCTGTGCTCTTGATAAAAATGAATTTAATAGAATTTCTCATTGTACAACAGCACAGGAAATTTGGCACACTCTGGAGGTGACACACGAAGTAACTTCTCAAGTCAAGGAGTCACGACTAGCTCTATTTAGCAATGAATACGAAAACTTTGTGATGGAAAAGGGCGAGAGCATAAAAGATATGTTTGGACGATTTTCAACTTTGGTGTACAATGCTAGAGCGCTTGGGAAGGTCTTCACTGAAGTAGAGCTTGTACGGAAGATACTGCGAGTCTTACCAATGAACTTTGAGGCAAAAGTCACTGCAATACAAGAATCAAAAGATCTGAGTAAACTAAGCATGGAGGAGTTGATCGGAAACTTGATGACATATGAGCTTGAGCTAAAGGCAAAGGAGGAACGTAACAACTCCGAATCAAAAAAGAAGACGATTGCCTTAAAAAGCAAAGAAGAAAGCGGTGAAGAAGAAGAAGATCCAATTGAAGAGCTTGCGATGGCTGTCAATAATCTTAGAAAATGGTCAAAATTCAGGCCACGCAAGAAGAAAACAAGTGGTAATAAGTCAAAAAATTCTGATGATTCCGATAATGAATTGACACGCTTTAACTGCAAAAAGCCTGGTCACTTCAAACAAAAATGTCCACTTCTCAAAAACAACAAAGGAAAGAAAAAGAAGAAGAAGGCCTTTGCAGCAACTTGGGATGATGAAGAAGGAGAAGAAGTTTCGGATAATAGCTCAGAAGAGGCTAACTTGTGCCTTATGGCAAAATCAGATTCAGAAACAAGTTCAGAGGAATCCAGTGAGGTACGTGACTATTCTTATAAAGAACTTGTTTTGATGTGTTATGATCTTACTAATACAATTGATACTCTTGAAACTAAAATTGAAAAATTGAAGTCTGACAGGAGAGAACTTGTTCATGAGAATACTAGGCTAGAAACTGAACTTGAGAATATTCAAAACCTAGACTGCAAAAAATGTAAAACTTTAGATTCAGAAATATCAAGACTTAAGAATAGCTTCGATAATCTTGAAAAAGAAAACTCAAGTCTTAAGGAAACCATTGACACTAGGAAAAAGGATTTTATAAATAGATGCACCACACTTGTAACTGAAAACACAACACTAAAAACCAAAGTCCAAAATCTTGAGAAATCTCTGAATAACTTTTCAAGAGGAGAAAAATCGTTTAACATGTTATTGGGAAATCAACTCTTTGCTAACGACAGAAAAGGACTAGGTTTTGGGAAAACACAGGTTGATGATCATGCAAAAGGTAAGAGTGTCTTTGTTAGAAGTGAAATTGGACATCGTGTTGAAAATTGTAGTCATAGGAACAAGAACACAAAATTTATACAAGTTTGGGTTCCTAAGAATTCTACAAACAAATTTCATGTCTATAGGAACAAAAATAAAAGGACAGAACAAGTTTGGGTTCCAAAGGGATTGTTTGTTCACAATGCTTCAGTTACTAATATCATTGGACCTAAGAGTTTCTCTAGGTCATCCTCCTCTCTCTTTATGTAGGTCTGTTGGGGGCTAAGGAGCAACAAGAATGGTTTCTAGATTCAGGTTGTTCTAGACATATGACAGGTGATAAATCTAAGTTCCTTAGCCTAGAGAAGTTTAGAGGTGGAAATGTGATCATGGGAGACAATAGCAAGTGTAAGATTATTGGGAAAGGTGAAGTAAGTAATGGTACTTTTTCCTTGACTAATGTTTTATACGTTGATAATTTGCATCATAATCTCATTTCTATTAGCCAACTATGTGACAAAGGTATGAATGTGGTTTTTGATAGTGATACTTGCAAAATCATTGATAAAACTTCTAATAACATTGTTTTTATGGGCAAAAGAAAAGGAAATGTTTACTCACTTTCGTTTGACAATCTAAATCTTTCCAGATGTTTGGTAGCCACTGACGAAGAGGCATCTTTATGGCATAGGAGACTTGGACATGCTAGCATGAGTCTCTTAAGAAATCTTGAAACGAAAGAATTAGTCAGAGGGTTACCACATCAGAAATTTAAAGATAACAAAGTGTGTAAAGCATGTTCCTTGGGCAAGCTTAGTCGATCATCATTTCGCCCTAAAAACATTGTTAGCACATCAAGGGTCCTCGAATTAATTCATATGGACTTATTTGGACCAAATGAAATTGCAAGCTTGAATGGAAAACGTTATTGTTATGTATTGGTTGATGATTATTCTAGATTTACATGGGTTTATTTTTTAGCCAAAAAGTCTGAATCTTTTGATTATTTTTCAAAATTTGCTAAACTTGTTCAAAATGAAAAAGGAGTTTCAATTAAAACTTTGAGAAGTGATCATGGAGGCGAATTTGAAAATTCAGAATTTGAAAATTTTTGTGAAGAAAATGGCTTAAAACATGAATTTTCTGCCCCACGAACACCCCAACAAAATGGGGTGGTTGAAAGGAAAAATCGTACATTACAAGAATTGGCTAGATCCATGTTGAGTGAGTATAAACTACCTCTAACTTTTTGGGCAGAGGCGGTGAATACTTCGTGCTACGTAATGAATAGAGTAATGATTAGACCAATACTTGGCAAAACTGCTTATGAAGTGTGGCATGAAAGGAAACCTAACATCTCTTATTTTCGTGTTTTTGGATGCCCTTGTTTCATTCTTAACACAGGTGATCAACTTGGAAAATTTGAATCAAAGGCCGATGAGGGAATCTTCATGGGCTATTCAACAAGGAGCAAGGCTTACAGGATATACAACAAACGAACAAAGACAATTGTTGAATCAATCAATGTGAAATTTGATGAATCTGATCTGGAAAGGACGATTGAAAAAACGATTGATGATGGGGTAGATCATGAAGGCATTAAAGAAGGGACATCTAGTGAGAAAGATGAAAGTAGGACTGTTGATGCTGATAGATTGAAGTTCAAAACCAATCATCCTCCTGAATTGGTTATAGGAGATCCTACGGAAGGTATACGCACTCGCTCTTCATTTGATAGAAATTTGTGTGCGTTTTGTTGTCATAGTGGTTTTATTTCTGAAATTGAACCTGATTCTGTTGAAATGGCTCTAAATGATGAAAGTTGGATTCTAGCAATGCAAGATGAACTTAATCAATTTGAGAGAAATAAAGTTTGGAAATTAGTTCCTAGGCCAAATGACTATCCAATTGTAGGAACTAAATGGGTGTTCAAAAACAAACTTGATGAATCAGGAAATGTAATTAGAAACAAAGCTAGGTTGGTCGCAAAAGGATATAACCAAATAGAAGGCATAGATTTTGATGAAACATTTGCTCCAGTTGCTAGGTTAGAAGCCATTAGGATTTTGCTAAGCTTTGCTTGTTATAAAGGTTTCAAACTTAAACAAATGGATGTAAAAAGTGCTTTTCTAAATGGTGATTTGAAAGAAGAGGTTTTTGTTGAACAAACCCCCGGTTTTGAAAATCACGATTTTCCAAATCATGTGTATAAACTTGAAAAAGCATTATATGGTCTTAAGCAAGCTCCTAGAGCTTGGTATGACTGCCTTTGTACATATCTTTTGGAAAATGGCTTTAAAAAGGGGAGTGCTGACACAACACTGTTTCTATTACATAAAGGAAGTGATTTTTTGATTGTTCAGATTTATGTAGATGATATCATTTATGGTGCTACTAATGAACTCTTGTGCGAGAAATTTGAACAAGTCATGCAGGCTAAATTCGAGATGAGCTTGGTTGGAGAATTGAAATATTTTCTTGGATTTCAAATCAAGCAAAGCAGTGATGGCATTTTCATTTCGCAATCCAAGTATGTGTTGGAACTGTTGAAGAAATTTGGAGTTGAGAACTCCAAACCATTGAGACTCCTATGAGCCCATCAACAAAGTTGGACAAAGAAGAGAAAGGAAGTGCTGTTGATCAGAAAAAATATCGAGGGATAATTGGTTCACTTCTCTATCTTACTGCTTCTAGACCTGATATTATGTTTTCTGTGTGTTTGTGTGCACGTTTTCAATCTAATCCTAAAGAATCTCATTTGAAAGCCACTAAACGAATTTTGAGATATCTTTCACACACACACAAATTTGGATTATGGTACCCTTCTTGTGAAAACTTTGATTTAGTTGGTTATTCTGATGCTGATTATGCTGGTTCATTGGTTGACAGGAAAAGCACCAGTGGGACATGTTTCATGCTAGGACATTCATTAGTTTCATGGTCAAGTCGAAAACAGAATTGTGTTGCATTATCCACCACTGAAGCAGAATATATTGCTTTAGGAAGTTGCTGTGCTCAAATTTTATGGATGATGCAAACCCTTTCTGATTTTGGCTTAGTTTATAAACAAGTTCCATTAAAATGTGACAGTAAAAGTGCAATAGACTTATCAAATAATCCTGTTCATCATTCACGCACAAAACACATTGATGTGAGACACCACTTTCTTAGAGATCACATTGCTAAGGAAGACATTTGCATTGAATATATTTCAACTGAGGCTCAACTTGCTGATATTTTCACAAAACCCCTCCCCGAAGACAGATTTTCTAGATTACGTTTGGATTTGGGGATTATAGAAATTGACTAACCATTTTTTCATTGTTAGGTTGAAATATTCTTGGATATATACTTTCAACTTCAATTTCTAGGATTCAAACAAGTTTTGGATATTTTCCAAAGATTGATTCGAATATGGTATTCAGTACTGGATATTACATAATATAATTAACTTGGTAACTTATTCCACGATCATTTCTATTTCTGCCATCTTTCTATCATTCATAATGGTTTGATAAAATAAGAAGAGTGAATTATTTTTAAATTAAAAATAATAATAATAATAAATAAATAAATAAATAAAATTATTTTAATAATAAATAATAATAACTCTCATGCATCCATTCTCATTTAAAAGTCCTTATGGTTATGCATGGATGGAACATATGAGTGAATTATTTTTATCATTACTCCATTCTCATTTAAAAGTCCTTATGGTTATGCATGGATGGAGTATGGTAACTAAGTATTCTGGTCTCACTTAATAGTCTGGATGCTTAGACTAATAAGTAACTGCTAATCCCATTTAAAAGTCCTTATGGTTATGCGTGGTTAGTAAGTGCTTATTTTTTTTTTTTGTGCTTAAATGTCAAATTAATGTTAAAATATCTCTCTTCTTATTAAAACTGATCATCGATCCATCCTCTACAATATGGAAGTTTTTATCTCGTTATGATATATTATTTTTTGTTCCTACTGTTCCATTGTTTTTTGTCAGTCTTTTGATAATGACAAAAGGGGGAGAAGAACAAGATTTTGATGAGAAAGCAAATATTTTGTGACCTATTTCAACAAATTTGGTTAAATGTTGTTAGTTAATTTTTCTTTAGTTCTTTTATTCTTTTGTAATTTTTTGTTATCTTCTAAATAGGGAGTGGTCTTGGTTGTAGGGGGAGCTAAAAATTTCATGTTCAAATAGGGGGAGCTAAAAATTTCATGTTCAAACACATGTATTAGCATTTCAAAATCTTTAATATATATGTTTGTCATCATCAAAAGGGGGAGATTGTTTGATGTGATTTTTTGTTTGATGATAACAAACATATATATATATATCAATATATATATGTGTTTGCAGTTTGGACTATATACAGAAAGGAAGAAATATTCATATTGAATAATTATACTATTGCACAGAATCTATATAATTCAACTAGTATTTTTTATTCAATATAATATTTTATTACAACACTTAAACAATACAAAGTTTTCAGCTCTCTCTCTCTATATATATACATACATCAGTTCATACATTTTACCTTTCTCACTACAACACTCAACACTCACTTTTTCACTCTGTCTGCACATCTGCATCTATCTGCATTGTCCAGCTCCACTTCTCGTCCTATCTCCTGTGTACCTGTATAATTAGCAACTACAACAGTAATCTGAAAACAAACAAATTTAAATTTGCAAAAATAAAATTTGTTTGTGTCTCAGATACATGGGTTATTGTCATCATCTTTGATTGTGCAATATCTATGCATATCAGTAATTTTTATCAGGGACAGGCAATTATAAGTGGCTGCAGTACACACGTGTACATTCGTATACGTGTGCACTGCCACGCCAACTCGTGTGCACAAACTACAACAAAACACAAATTCATTCAAAGCAACATAAC
The DNA here is from genome assembly GCA_030765085.1 of Allium cepa. Classification (NCBI taxonomy): domain Eukaryota; kingdom Viridiplantae; phylum Streptophyta; class Magnoliopsida; order Asparagales; family Amaryllidaceae; genus Allium; species Allium cepa. The sequence continues at coordinate 996,931,079 of CM060932.1, forward strand.
AGAGAAGAACAAAGACCAAGTGCAGCATCAGTCGCACTTTATCAAAAATATGCAAGACAGTGGTCATGAATGCATTAACAACATCGAGCCAGAAATAGTCAAATATCCCACAAATGTCCAGACCAACAAAAACATGAATACTGCACCAACCAGAATGAACCAGTGATACAAGGCAACAAGTACAACACTGCACAAATTCAACATGAAGCAGTGCAAACTCCCAAAGGCACAACAGTAATGGAAACTGCACCAATACCAAACAGAGAATATATATATATATAGTGATGCATAGCAACTACATAGCTGCTACCAAGCAAACAGAGACAAAACAACACAGAGAGCTACATGAACAAATGCAACACTGTGAAGTAATGTAACAGCAATTACAGTGACAAACTGCAACAAACAAAGTCTCGACCAAAATCAGTAACACAATGCAAATACAACAACATAGCAAAATGCACAAAAGTCACAAACAAGGTCAAACCCAAGATAAGTTCAACTCAAGGCAACTTGAAGCATACAAGGGATGAATACAACTTGATGAAGCAGTGGAAATAAACTCAAGTGCAACAGATTGAATACATGAACAAGTGTAGCATCTGATACAGTGAAAAAGTTCAAGTCAAGATGGAGCTACAATGTAACACAGTGATAATGCAACATGGAGTATGCAAGTGAAACTCGAATTGTCAAAACAGTTTCAAGTTACAACAAAGAAGTCAGTGGCAGCTCCAAAATCAAGATCAACATAATATGAAGCAGTTCAAATCCAAGTACAAACCCGAAAATATATGCATACACACATACATTTGTATATATGCACATATATAGTAAACAGGTGAATGTGCAGTAGGGAATGCAAAGACAATGGCAAGTACAAATCAGTGCAGAAATCAAGCCGAAGTTAAAGAACAAAATTCGTATCTTTTGATTAAGTCTTTGATTAAGTCAAAGAAAATCTAATTTGGAAAGAAATCTCTGCATAAAATTTCTCGAAGTCACATATGGTCAGTATTAATTCAAATGGGGACCGATACAACAAATACAGCAAGAAATTTTCGAATTAATTAATTCGAATTCAAATATGGTCAGCAATTGTTCGAAATAGAATCAAGAAAGGAATACTCCAAATCCAGAACAATTTCAGGAAAATAATCAAAGACGTGTAGAAATCAAATCTGACAGTGGTTATTAGGGTTTCAACCCTATAAATAAACCCAAGAAATCATCACAGAACTATCGAGTTCGAAAATCACAAAACCACAAACAAGCAAAAAGATTACATACCGCAACAGTAAACTCGATTATCAGAGAACGAGCTAGCAACAAGCATCAAATCATCAGAGAACGAGCGTGAGAAAGATCAACACAAGTCAAAGAATCAATCATCAGAACAAAGCCCCAAATCTCACAGAAGAACCGAAGCCCTAAATTGAAAAAGAAAAGGATCGGCCGCATTTTTTTTCTCTTTCTTTTTCACAATGGATCGGGTGGAAATTAACAAGGGGCCGGCCTTGTTTATTACAAAGAAGACTTTATTATAAAGAGGGGGTTGTAGTTTAGGGTTTAAAAATAAAGGGGTTTTTCTTATTTTTATTTGAGAAAAAAAATTTTCAGGGATTATAGTTTATAATTTAATTTTTGCTCCTGTTTTTTAATTTTGAAGTTGTTTCTTTTCTTTTGGAGTCAAAAGAATTTGTAAATCACCACCTAGGGTTTAGGTGTAGTCAGATTGTCTAGTTAGAGTAAGTCCAGTTAGCAGAGTTTGCGAGTTTGCAAAACTCTATAGGCGGTAGTAGGGTTTGCAAGTCTGTTAGAGTGTTTGTAAGCGGGAAACTGTTCAATTCTAATAGAAATCTAGGAATGCAGCAGTAGGCAGGGGTTGCCGAAGTTGGGTAAATTTTGTGTGTGATTTACTTTTCAGCATATTTATTTTTACAGTTACTTTCTGTGTTTAATTCGAAAAATTTTGCTATAACCCTATTCACCCCCCCTCTAGGGTTAATCTAGATCCTACAAACACATGACTCTAGGTGATAATAAAAAATATATACATATATACAAATGCTTTTCTTATATATTTTTTGTTTTTGTTTTTTTTTTCTGCTGGTTTTTTAGAGGAGAGAATTTTGCAATATCATCTTAGTACCACTTAACTTAAAAGATTTAAAATATTATCACCTTTACTTTAGATCAACCACTCTTTTAAACAAAGATTTTCAATTAGGATATGCTTCATAATTATCATCCATGAATCATCATATATACTATTTAAACCACCGTTACTTGTAATTGAACTTTATTTTTATTTTTGTTAAGACAAATAAATTTTCAAAAATTTCAATTTAATAACCAAAACTTATACTTATCCTACAGTGTTTCTTCAAAAATAAATCAAAATGCTAAAAAGAAAATGTTTTTTAGATTTAGAAATTTTGAGATTTTTCTTTTTGAAATTTTGAGTTTAAAGAAAAATAAAATTCAAAAATACCATGAAAATTAAAAAATTGAAGAAAAGACCCCCCCACACTTTATTTTGACTGTCCCCATAGTCATTGCATGATATAACGAGTGTAACAGGGAAAAAATATGTACATATTTACAAAAGAGGGTTAACATTCTTACCAAACGTAGCTTGGCCCATGAAGAATCATGAGCTCCTCCTCTTGGTTACTTGGCAATTTCAAGAAAGGTTTCAAACGATGACCATTGATTGATACATCCTTGGGGTTTTCTATTTCTATGATGCCATGTGGAAAAACAGTTTGTTCCACAAATGGTCCGATCCATCTCGATTTAAGTTTTCCAAGAAATAAATGAAGTCTAGAGTCATATAAAATATCCTTTTGGTTTGGCGAAAATATTTTTCTTAGGATCGACTTGTCATGAAAAGCTTTTGTTTTTTTTTGTAATTTTTCTCGTTTTCATAAGTGTCGTTCGTAAATTCTTCTAGTTCTTTGAGATCTAGTTTTCGGTTTTCGCCAACTTTATCAAGATCAAAATTTAGGTTCTTTATTGCCCACAACGCTTTGTGTTCGATTTCAACCCGTAAATGGCAAGCTTTTCCATACACTAAACGAAATGGGGACATCCCAAGGTTAGTTTTAAAAGCAGTACGGTAATCCCAAAACATGTCAGTCAATTTCTGAGATCAATCTTTTCGATTCATGTTAACAGTTTTCTCCAAAATCTGTTTTATTTGTCTATTTGGAACTTTGACTTGGCCACAAGTTTGAGGATAATACGGAGTGGATAACTTGTGGGTTATGGAGTATTTCTCCATTAAAGTTTCAAAGGAATGATTGCAAAATGGATGTCGTTATCACTGATTATTGTGCGAGGTGTGCCGAACCTTGAAAAGATGTTTTCTTTAAGAAAATTTTAGAACAATTCTATGGTCGTTGGTTTTTATATGGAACGACTTCGACCATTTGGAGACATAATCGATAGCAAGAAGTATATACAAATTTCCAAATGTATTGGGAAAATGTCCCATAAAATCGATACCCAAAACATTAAAGATTTCGATCGTAAGAGTGGGGTTTAGAGGCATCATATTTCATCGAGAAATGCTTCCAAACATTTGACAACGATCGCAAGTTTTGCAAAATTCGAACGAGTCTTTGAAAAGAGTGGGCCAATAGAAACCACACCGAAGCACATTTTTCGTAGTTTTTTGAGGACCGAAATGTCCACTTAGGCTTGATCATGGCAAAATGAGAGAACATTCCTTATTTGGTTATCCAGGATGCAACGTCGAATGATTCGGTTGGGGCAATATTTGAACTAGTATAGATCTTCCTAATAGAAAATTTTCACTTGAGACATGAATTTGCATTTGTCCTGTTTGGACTAAGATGAGGGAGTTTCTTTGGTGATTAAGTAGTTCACTATATCAACGTATTATGAATCGATAGAAATTGAAAGAAGTTGTTCATCGGGGAAGTTTTCATTGATTGGTAAAGGCGATGGTGCATCCAGAAGACGAGATAAGTGATCGGCTATGACATTGCCGAATCCATTTTTGTCCTTGATTGTAAGATCGAATGCTTGTAGCAAAAGGACCCAACGAATTAAGCGTTACTTAGCGTCCTTTCTAGCGAAGAGATATTGAAGCACATAATGATCCATGTACACAGTAATGTGTGACCCTATCAATATTGTCGGAATTTTTCGAGAGCAAAAATTACCACTATAAGCTCTTTTTCAATGGTTATGTAGTTAAGTTAAGCATTATTCAAAGTCATGCTAGCCCAGTAGATAATGTGAAGTATCTTGTTGAGGCATTGTCTTAAGATTGCACAAACTGCAAAATTCAAAGCGTCATGCATTATTTCATATGGGAGATCCCAATTTGGTAAGCAAATTATAGAAGCAGAAATGAGTTCGTTTTTGAAATGTTCAAAAGCAGATACACAATCAGAGTTAAAATCGAAAGGAACATCTTTTCCAAGAAGAGTCGTAAGAGGTCGGCAATCTTACTCAAATTTTTCACAAAACGTCGATAGAAACCGGCATGGCCTAGGAAAAAGTGAATGTCCTTGACAGATTTGAGAATGGATAGATTTGCAATGATATCAATTTTTTCTTTATCTACCTCAATGCCTTTATTTGAAATGACATGTTTAAGGACTATGCCCTGAGTGACCATAAGGTGTCACTTTTCTCAATTTAGTGTTAAGTGTTTATCCTTGCATCGTTTAAGAACAAGTTTAAGACGGTGTAAACATTCGTAAAAGGAGATTCCAAAGATAGAAAAATCATCTATGAACACTTCAAGAAAACGTTCGATCATATCAGAAAAGATGTTGACCATGCATCTTTGAAATGTAGCAGGAGCGTTGCAAAGTCCAAAAGGCACACATCGATAATAAAAAGTGCCAAAGGGATACGTGAAAATTTTCTTCTCTTGACTTTTGGGAGCAATTGGAATTTGCTTTAGCCGGAATAACTATCAAGAAAGCAATAGAATTCGTGGTCGGCTAAAGGTTCGAGCATTTAGTCGATAAAAGGAAGAGGGAAGCGATCCTTACGTGTTGCCATATTTAATTTTCGATAGTCAACACAAACACGCCAACCTGTTTGAGTACGAGAGAATAAGTTCATTAAAATCGTTATTGACAGCAGTAAGTCCCGATTTTTTTGCTACAACATGAATTGGGCTAACCCATGAACCATCAAAGATTGGATGTATGATTCTGTTATCAAGAAGTTTGAGAATTTCGTCACGAACTCCATCCTTTATTTTTTGATTAAGCCTTCGTTGTGCGTCACGAACAGACTTGGCATCGTCGCTTAAAAGGATGCGATGTTGAACAAGAGCGAGATTAATTCCCTTTATATCGGTGATCGACCATCCAATTGCTTCCTTGTTTTTTGAAAGGATTGAAAGCAAAGAAGTTTCTTGATCAAGAGAGAGTCGCAGAAATTATGATGGGAAATATTTCATTATCACCTAAGTATGCGTGCTTAACGTGATCGGGAAGGGGCTTGAGATCCAACTTCGAGAGTTGCTCGATCAAAGAATTGGGTTGAGATTCGGACTCAACTGGAAGCAATTCAAAGGGGAGTGTGTAATCAATCTCGTTGGGAAGTTCGTGAAACATTTTTTTTACTCGGCCTTGCGTTCATCATGAAGGTCAATCGTCTCATTTTCGAAGTTTATGTGAATGGCACTAACTTCCACCGTTTGGTTACGAGGTTCGTTTGATTGGTGTTCAAGATTGAAAATGTTAAGATCCAAAGTCATGTTTCCAAAAGAAATTTTTATCGAACCATTGCAACAATTGATTAAGGCATTTGAGGTGGCTATGAACGGTCGGCCTAAAATCAAAGGTATTTGACTCATAGAGTTTGTCATGGGTTGTATTTCGAGAATGATAAAATCAACGCGGAATATGAATTGCCCTACTCTAGTGAGCACGTCCTCAATTTCTCCCACGGTCTTCTTAATTGAACGATCAACAAATTGAAGCATAACCTTTGTGGGTTTGAGTCCACCTAAGCCTAATTTTGTACGCAAAGTATCGAATCAAACTGACACTCGCGCTTAAGTCTATCAAGCATTTATTAATCGTCTTGTCTCCAATTGTACACGAGATTGTGGGGGCAGCCATGATCTTTGTATTTAACAGGCATGGATTGGGACAAGACTTCACTCAAACTGGCCACTAAGAAGACTTTTTTGGACACTTGAGTGTGTCACTTTTGGGTGCACAAGACCTTAAGGAACTTGACGTAACTTGGGACTTGCTGAACGATATCAAGAAGCGAGATGTTAACTTTCACTTGTTTAAAAATTTCCATCATGTTTTCCATTTGTTTCGAATGTTTCTTGGGTTGAAGAGATTAAGGAAGTGGGACATGATACTCAGTAGGTGGGTCTACTTGAGTAGAAGAAGAATTTTTATTGGCATTCGATTCGACATTCGACTCCACTTTCTATTCAGATTCGTTCGTTGTTTTAGAGGTGTCGAGAGAGGTTTTTGGTAAATCGTTTGGATTAACGACTTGATTATCGATTTATTTACCGGAATGCAAAGTTGTGATAGCATTCATTTGGGTAACGTTGCTATCTTGAACAACATGGGCTTGATTTGAATGAGCGTTTTGATTTTTGGGATTTGGAATAGGTTGGCTTGGGAATATGCCTCGTTCACGTTCAGTTACAGACGTGGCTAATCGACTCATTTGCATTTCAAGTTTTGCAATCGATTGCCTAGTTTTTTGCATATATGAGGTTAACAAATTTTGCAAATTGCTATTTGATTGGAGGCTTTGAGTAGTTGCTTTAGCCAACGTTTCAAGAGTTTTCTCAAGTGAACTTAAAAGTTTATCATCTTGGGTGAGGCTGAGCAGTATTTGGTTGAAAATTTGATTATTATGGTTGACTATGAGACGGACCCGCAAAATTTGGTTGAAAATGATTGGGTTGAAAGGGAGGATTCGAAGCATTATTCGGGCATGCTTGAAAATTGGGGCAAACCACGCTCGTGTTAGGATTGTTTTGGTTCCAAGCAAAATTCGAATGATTTCTTTAGGACAGTTATGGTAATGGTTATCGTTACCATTTCTAAATATCGTTACCGTACAGTTTTTACTGGTAAACTAAAATTGCATACCGTTACCATTACTGATTGACTGGTATACCAATGAATGGTATACCGATAAACTCCATTACACCGGTAATGGTAAATTACAGTTTGTCTAAAAAAAAAAATAAGTTGATATATGTTTACATCAAATGATGCTTTATTATATATCATTGGGTCACTTAATACAGTACATAGAAAGAGTGCATTTATCATCATTTTAGTTGAATTACTAAAATAAATTGAACTGTTTTTTTGTGCTTCTAAATGCCTGTAATACAACATCTTACATGAATATCGGTGTATTATGAATGGACTGGTAAATTACCATTACTGCTGGTTTTGAAAAAATATTGCCGATGTTTTACGGTAAAAAATGGTAAACTTCCGTTACCATACCAATTATGTTGGTATACAGACTTTACTTTAAAATGGTAACCGATTGACTGGTAATGGTAATTTACCGTTACCATAACAGCCCTAGATTTATCCAACTAGGATTGTACGTTGGTGAAAACGGGTCGTTTTTGGCTTTATTGAAAGCATTGATTTATTTAATAGAATTAGGGCACTGATCGGCTCTATGATTAGGATCATTACATTTACATGGGTTGGGAAGCTTGATTCATTTGGTTCGATGAGAAAACGTTGTCGAATTTATTAATCATTGCGTCGATTTTAGCGTCCAAGGCCAAAGAAGATCCTATCCAATGTGCCCCCGATGGTGAGTAAGTTGATTTTTCGTTCGTAAGTTCCCATTGGGATGAATTTTCGGCTAGATTTTCAAGCAATTGTAAAGCATCGTCGTGATATCGGGCAAGACAGTTTCCTTGGCACATTGATTTGAGCATGATTTATGAGCTATTTTCTTGTCCATCATATAATATTTGGCAAAGCGTCTATTTTTCAAAGTTATGGTGTGGACATTTTATCAAAAGCTCTTTGAATCTTTCAAAATATTTTCCAAATGATTCTCCCCTGAATTGATGAAAATATACGATTTCATTTTGGATTTTAATCATTTTTTCCAAAAGGGTAGAACTTTTTTAAGAAAACTTTTACGAATTCTTTCCAAGTTTTAATCGAGTTTGATGGTAAGCTGTACAACCATTTTTCAGCAAAATGCTTACGAGTGAATGGAATAATCGAAGTTTGATTCTGTCATCGAAAACCCGTACAACCATTTTTCAGCATAATCCTTACAAGCATGTGTAACATGTCCAATTTCTCGACGCCCGAAAGTCGACATCGATACGTCCACTGTATCAAATGCCGCACAGTCGAGTGCCCAAAAACCGAATCGTTAGGGCTAAAGAAGAAGAAGATAGAAGAAGAAACTAAAACAATAAACAGAATCTCATATTTCGCAGCGGAACAATATACAATAGATAAATAATCTTTAAAAAAAGGCTGTATATGTTATTACAATACAACATCAGAGTACAACAACAACACACATCACTGGCAGTTATAAATGACTTGCCTACAAAAAATTTGTCTCACACAAATCCGAACGCAGCAGATACTACATAGTATAGATAATACGTCTTGCTATGCATCTTGCCTCTTGGGCACCACAGCAACTCCTGAATTCCAGAATGACCTGATAACCTAACTATAGGCTGTTCGTGTGGAAATTGGTGGGCACCTAGAGTTTAGAAAGGGAACAATAAACTCCAGGTCAGTCGTGGGACTGGTGTGAGATCTTAAAAACAGTTATTTTCACAAAGAAAATAAAAGGAAATCCGCTATGCTTTTGGAAAATAAAACTATCATAAGGCCTCCCGCCACACACACAATGCAAACACAGAATTGGAGGAGATTTCTCCTTATGATTGTCAAACATGCTTGATATGCAAAATCCTTTAATATTATTATTATTAGTGCATAGTGTGGAAAACATTTCGAAAGTATAATATTAATCTTAGCTAGCATAGGCATTTCGCACTTATGCCTACTATAGCTACCATGTTCAATAGCAGGTTACCGCCACATTCCATGGCAGGTTATACAACTAAAACCGTACAGAGCGCGTATTGTTTCTTTGGATTTCCAACAAATGGTCAGGCTAAGGAACTTCCTACTGCCACATGGGTACGCCTCTGGAGGGACATCCCGAGAACTTAACCACCTCTCTGCCAACACAAGGCCGAGTTATCTCTGTAACTAGGTAACTACTACACGAATATGTCATCTCCCGGTCCTTTGGGACCTTTATCCGAGGAACCTCTACACGAACAACCACAAAGAAAAGTATTTGCAGTAACCACAAAGGTTAAATATCAGAGCTCCATACCTGACACCACCCTTTTCCAGAAGGAAATGACATACCCTAAAGGGCGCGACCCTCATAACCTTGCCGCATCTTTCCTGTTTTGACCATTTTCGGGGTGTGAGGTCCGATGAGGTCTCGTCCATAAAGCTACACTTTTCACAAAGTCATGCTTTGACCAACAAATGATAAGCAGCACTTCATATGTCACATTATCAGTTTGGGAATATATCACTAGTAACCATCAACTACGTTACCTCTGAGCTCGTATGTCTCAGAGAAGGGTGTTAAGTTAGGAGAATAAATTCTCCGCCACCAACAGAAATGTATTTGATAGAAACCAGCTCTACATCTCAAAGTGTAACGTCGGACGCACATCCATACAAGTCTGTTACGGGATCGAACAAAACCGAAGGCACTTCAAAAGAAGCCCTTGCAAATCCGAATATTCACTAATCACATCCGGAATCCCCATCACAAAGGGTGATAAAAATCTCTATACCGGAGCAACCCGGTGCAGAGATATTCGACAGGTAATCCTTACGTTTTCGAAAAATACCCAGTCTTCAACACCGTCTTCAAATGCAACCACATTTCATCGTATCATTATTCGGAATAAGTTTTATGACACGAGGTCCTCTCTCGGCTAATCCGAATAACGAGCGCTTATTTTTAAAAATAAGTGTTCAATCAGATTTCAAACAAATCACAACAATTTCCACGTTGATCTTTTAAATAAAAGATCTATCACAATCACAAAGGTTCGATGTGGTTTTCGGATATCCAGTTGGAATCCGACCCCCGGTCGCATCGAAATTCAAATGCCATAAAAAGGCTAGTATTGATAGTCGGTTATTTAACTATCAATCAACATTCACAACAATTACCAGATTTAAATAATTTTCCAAACTATTTATTTTCAAAAATATTTCCGCAAGATATATTTTACTTCAACCATTTGAAAACAAATTTCAAATTAATTTTCACCTTTCAATCCTTTGAAAACAAATTTTAAATCACTTTTCCTTACGCGGAATACATTTCCAATTATTTATTTGTTTCCACTGAAAATCTGCCGAGTTTAAATAATTTAAATTACTTATCCAAAATATACTTGGAAATATTTAAAATAAAACTATTTTTAAATACTTGCTTAAATATTAGTTATGAAAACATTATACTAATTATCACTTATAAGATTTTAAGTCCCAACTAATTTTAAAATAAAATTAGTAGATAGGGTATAAATATTTAGATAGCCAATTTCTAAATATATTTTTATTAAATCTTTAAAATAATCATTTCTGTAATCAACTAAATAAATCTTTACTTTAAAGATTTAAACATGTCCCAACTAAATTTCTCTAACAATATTTTTCAAAATAATTTCTAAAACCTTTAATTTATACTTTAAAAGTTACTTTAAAATATATTTGGCTTTTCAGGGAAGAATACTCTTTCCATTTATATAAGTTAATAAATCTTCTCGATTTCTTTTAACTTACATTCCAAATCTGTAAATTTCTTCTCTCACCTTAAAAAAATAAACCAATGTTTATTTTTATATCAAAATTCCCTTTTCTTTATAAAAAATCCATCGTGAATTTTAAATTTTCAAATATCCATAGATATACGATTTTCAAATCGATTCCCAAATAGTTATTATTTTTACCAAATCAATATCAAATTTATTTTCTAATTTATTTTCAAAACACCAAATTAAATTTTAAATTGATTCTTAAATTTATTTCAAACACCAAATTTTTATCTTTTGAAAAAAATTCCTTTTTTTAAATTTGTTCAATTTTCTAAAATTAATTAACTATGATTTTTTTCTACTAAATTTCAAAAATCCAATTTTATATATTTCTGGTATCCTACGATATCAAAAATATATACGGCCAAATTTTAGCCTTCAACAATTTCAATCACAAATAGTCACACACAGGTTATAAAAAAAATCAACATACAATATTGAAACAAATTCAATTATTTGAGGAATCCAGTTGGATCCCTCCAACCTGTTTTCCTTGCATCCACATACGTTAGCACAACAATTAAATACAATTCCACTTCGAGGTGGAATATCGTGGTATATGGAATTTATAAAATATCATTCGCTATTTGCAGCGCAATAGTGTCTCAACCGCTATATAATGCGGGAAATCAACAACTCCAATATATACTATATACTACTATATATATATATATAATATCATCCAGTGATAATTATTATAATTCAATCATCCAAGCACACAATCAACCAATGTAAATTTAACTATTTAAAATTAACTGGAGATTTTGATTGAGTGAGAAGATCTCACCTTAGCTTTTATTTTGCAATCCATTTCCAATCCAGTTTGTTTTCTTCACCGTTGTAGACCTTGTATAAATATTTATATAAAATTTCATTAATATTCGAAAAATCGAATAATCAATTACTGTTTAATAATTTAATTAACTAATAGTTTTATCTAAACCAATTTCTTCTTTAATAAATTAAATTTTAATAACTTTTTTTAACATTTTAAAAATTCCCATATATTTCCAAAGTCAGGTGTATATATATACATTTCTGTTTTCTGCATGTATATATTTTTAAAATTTGAAAAACTGCATACAAATTTTTTTCACTATATATAATTTCTTTATGAATATTTTCAGATTTAAATCGAAAAGAAAAAATTGAAAATACCTCACTACTCGTCGAACTCGAGCTACCCTATCGGCCTCACCACTCTTGCGCGACCCAGCAATCGAACGACTAAAAGTCATCGCCTCGACCTCGCGAGCTACTGCTTCCGATAGCACATCTCCTGTTGTCAACGACGGTCGCGCAGTCGCTTCTACAATTACCAAGTCACTTCCTTCCATAGCCGAGCTCCCCTAGACTCAGCCCACCGAAATCGAGGTCGACAACGAGTACCCCAAAGCTGTAAACCCCTAAAGCGACGAATGTGCCTCCACCAGTGTGCTCACGCGCGCTTGCCTCCAGGCCTTACCATCGCGATAAATTCTCGTGAACTTTCTTTCTCCCTTTTTTTTCTTTCTCTGATTTGATTTCGAAAACAAAAGGATGTGGCCAATTTTTTATATCGATTTTGAATAGTTTTATTTTGAGAAGGGAGAGAGCTCGGCTGTAAATATTGAAGAGGGGAAGCATGTAGAGGAAGGTAGGGTTTGAATGGTTTTTTTTTAACAATTTTATATTCAAAATATCTCGTATAACCTAATTCAAAATCCCGAACACCTATCGAGGCGTGCCGCCAGGCGTTTATAAGGTTTTATTTGCATTCCGAACACAATGGAACGTGTTTCAGAGGCTAATTCGATCATATACGTAAGTTACGAAAGTAAACGATCAATTTTAAATTGAATCGATTAAAATAGTTTCTATGCGTTTTGATCTATCTGGGTTAAATGACAACTCTGATTACTGCGAAAATTGAAATCCGATAATAATACAATATTACGGATCCAATGGAATTGATTTCGTCGAATTCCGAGACTATGCCTCGGAAAGCTATTTTTAAATATCAATTTAAATGACAAAAATTCAAAACTGAATAAATTATTTCCAAATTCAATTCTGAAACTTCCATTATCTTTAGTGTTGTCAATATAAATTTTCTAAGCCATCAAATTATTTTTAGTCAGCTTAAAACTGAAGATTCAAATTTTTACCCAACTTTAATAAATTAAATTCAATAATTTAATTGTCAAATTCATATTTATAATTAAAATTCAAGTTAAACTAATCTTAAAATATTTAAAATCAATTAAATATTCCATTTCGAATGTTCAAATTTTCGGGTCGTCACATCCTTCCCCCCTTAAAAGAATTTCATTCCGAAATTACAAGTTAAGAAGAATGATCCTTAACCCATTTAATGTTTTCCAAACCAAACATTTTTATCAACTTTCCAAAACAAATCTTTTTATCAAAGGTCCATTATTAATTCAACTAATTTTCCAACTTCAATTATAAGTTTCCATACAACATTGTTTTCCCAATAATTCAAATTTCTAATTTCCAAAATTTTTTAACTCCCTAAATTTTTGAAATTTTTTGCCAGCGTCTCCTTTGCGCGGCTAGCTCGGTACGACTACAAAATGGCACTACAAGCCCTCAGATTCAAAAAGCCAAGTTGCTAGACAAGAAAATCACCAAATTTCATACTGAATTTAAATACATAATTTTTTGTCAAGCAATTTCAATTTTATCTTTGAAAATCAAAATCCCAATTCCATTTCCTTTAGCACACCTGTATATCCTGCTAGCCATAATATCCAATTACAACATTCAAATATCATTTTTGCACGTTCCTTTACGGAATTTCAATATGTACTTCTTATACCATTTTTACTTCACTATTGAAGTTATATATTCATTTTCATTCAACTTTACATTTTCAATTTTGTTTGAATTCAATTTACGCTTTCACTTTATTTGGATTTAGTTTAGCTTCTGAATATTGAATTTTATCTTACAATTATAACTGATTCATATTATTATTTTAAATTAGTTTCATTCACTAATTTACTTCAATTTCAAATTTGAAATCGTTTATCGCTAACAAAAAAATTTCAAAAATTTTCTAACACCCAAATTTTTTGGAAAATTTTAGCAGAGTCTCCTTTGTACAGAGGAGCTTTTGCAATTTGACAAAAGACATAAATATATATACATCGACCCACCCAGTCGGAAAAAACAAAAACAGTTCATATTTCCTATTTTTATTGCGTAGGCGTACCTTATTTAGCATTTTTAAGCAAGCGGCTTATTTAATTAGCATTTTGCGCAATCAAATCCAGCCCAACGACTTCCCTGCACCTGTACTTTCTCAACTAAAACATGCCAGTGTCATATATATGAAGTTTAACAACATTTCACTTAAATAGTTAAACACATGAATTCTAAAAGCAATGCACACTAAACACTTTCCGCAAGCAATTTATATAGTTTTAACACTAATTCAACTGTTTTCAATTAATTCATATACCATTTGCATTCAATTTGAAGGGTTTACAACTCACTTGCTTACATTCAATTCATTTTTAATTTTAAACAAACCCATATTATTCCAATTGATTAAAAATTCAATTTTATTCACCTCTGTTAATATATTTACTTTCGTTTACAATTATTGAATTTCGATTCATTTCAAATCATATTAAATTTCGTCATTCCTTTAATTAGTTTTATTTACTAATTTTATTTCAATATTTCACTTTGCTTAATACAAACCAAATTCAATTCTATATGAATTCCATTTACTTCCATTTAAAAATATTGTATTCAATTCATTTTAAACCTTATCCATTTGGTCATTCTTCAATTAGTTTCACTTACTAACTTTAGTTTAACACTTCACTTTGTTTATCACAAATCAATTTCAATTCCAACTCCAGTTCTATTTACTTAAAAATTCAAAATGAATTTCAATATTCAATTTCACTTTCATTTGCTCGCAATTGCAAATTTATTTATTCATTCACAATTTATTTTTCACCTTAATAATTTTATTCCAATCCACTTTTTGTCCAACTCATTTCTTATCCAACTTATTTTCGCTTCCACATTTACTTTTATCCAACTTCTCTTTAAGTTAGATTTTTATTTTAACAACTTCAAACTTTACCAGTTATCAACTTAATGATATTCCATAAATATTTTATATAACAGTCCAGAGTCTTTTCAACCTTTCAAATCCATTATTGAAAACAATTCAAATTATCCTTTGAATTTCAAAACCAAACCCCAATTTTCCAAACAACTTTAATTTAAAACAATTCGGTAGTAATTTCTCTTTTGGAAACCCGAAAATGAACATCGATGATGTCATGATCATCACCGGACTTATTTTCCAGCGACCGAAAAGAGTTTAGTGCTTTTCATCCCTTCAAATCATTTTTCCAAAACCTTTGAAAACTATTTCCAATCCCAAAAGGAATTTAATTTTCCAAACTGTTAGTCCGTTAGATGATTATTTGATGACAACAACCTTAGAATAGATTATAAAATATAAATACCGACATTATAAGTTTAGATATATATGTATATGCAGGATTTAACCATGCAGGTACCAAGAATGAAGATTGTACAGTATAGAGATTCAAGATATCGAGATAGAAGACTCATGAGTATCAAGATTACCAAGAGTTCAAGATTTCAAGCATAAGTATTTTTATTATGAATTTTTGTTAAAACTCGTAGAAAAGCACTGGCATCTTAAAATCCAATTTATTCATGGAATGTAATCCACTTCGAGCCTGTTAAAGGGATGGAACCCTAAGTAGGATGAAACCTACGAAAAATCTAGTGGAACATTGTTTTGTATTCGCTAACCTTTTATTCAAAATGATTTTTCAAAATTATCTTGTTTTCAAAATGATTTCAAAACTTTCCTTTTAAAAACATCAAAAGCCTCTATCCTGATTTTAAATAATTTTAGCCTCAAAATTATGTTTAATTTTAAAAGTCAAAATTACTCCTGATTTTAAACTATCTTTTTAAATTATATATTTAACTTTTATACTTAGAGTTAAATATAAAATTATAGTTAAAATCTATATATATTATTCTCTATATTTACTTATGAATTTTAAATATAGTCAAGTATATTTGTAAAGTTTAAAATAGTTTTAATATAAGATAAAGGTTATTTTCAAAGAAAATCAAATCACCAAAAATTGCTTTGGGATGTCGACATGCCTAGGGTAACCATGTCAACATGGTGTCAGTTGAATTCAAAATTTAAATTTCAAAAGAAGTGTCTATTCGCCATAACTCTTCATAAATGGACATGACTATTGTTCTATTATAAATAGGGGTCAGTTTCAACGAATTTTATATCAGATTTTCTGGTTTTTCACTCCTCTTCTTCTTCTACATTTCTTAATACATATTCTTACCATTACTCTGTCGAAATCAACATTGAATCGAGCTCGATTACTTCTAGTTTGATTCTCTATCACTATCTCTACAAGGTTCTTAGTGCTGTTCAGAGTTATAGACTTCTTTGTAATCTATTAAGCGAGAAAAGGTGTGATTATAGCCTTGGAAATCAATCAAAAGAGAAAAGGTGTGATTGTAGCCTTGGTAAATCAATTGGGTAAATTTGTGGCCCGGAAATCAAGTATCTCTACCCAGAGGATAGAGATTCTGGAGGGTGTACCTCGTAGCCTTGAAACCGAGGGTGTAATTGTATAATTTCTTTTGAAAGGAAATCCATACTTGTGTTGCGGGACTGGATGTAGGGTAACTCCAAACCAGTATAAAATCCGGTGTGTTCTTTCGTTTACTGCTTTTATTTTATTTCTGCATCTGTGTTTGTTTCTGTGATCATATCTGTGTCTGTATATTGCATACATCTGTGTCTAAATTAACATAAACAGAAAAAGATTTAGTAATTCTTTATTAACACTATTCACCCCCCTCTAGTGATAATCCTAGCCTTAAGATCAGTAATCCGCATTTTGTCACATAAACTTCCCTAATTTCAAATAATTTCAAGAACATTTCCAGATATTTCTATGGAATTCTATCCCAAATTATAAATCTCGTTTGCAATTTACATTTATAAATCCCATTTGGATTTTTATTTTCTCAGCTTTTGGTTTTGATTTCAATTCCTCATACAACGATGATAATAATTTAATATTATTGCTTCCTAGCAACCAAGCAACCATATATTATGACAATTAACATAAAATTTATTTCTTTTATATACGAAAATCGTTTGGGTAAAATTATTTCATTTACTCTATTTTAAAACGATATCGTGTCAAATTTGTTTTGTACAAGTGTTTAGAGATCCCTATCAATAACGTTAATTACTCGTATTGACCAGAATCCATATACCACTCAACAAAACAATCAACACAATATAAAACAATTTTATATTCACTAACAAATATGTGCTCATATCTATTATTACACTCACACTCATTCTAGAGTACTGCTGACTCTATCTCTAATGAGTAACACCCAACAGAGCCAAGGTTATCGCTTAACCAAATGCATTGATACCACATGTAACATGTCCAATTTCTCGACGCTCGAAAGTCGACATCGATACGTCCACTGTATCAAATGCCGCACAGTCAAGTGCCCAAAAACCAAACCGTTAGGGTTAAAAAAGAAGAAGATAAAAGAAGAAATAGAAACAATAAACATAATCTCACATTTCGCAACAGAACAATATACAATAGATAAATAATCTTTAAAAAAGGGCTGTATATGTTATTACAACACAACATCAGAATACAACAACAACACACACTGGCTGTTATAAATGACTTGCCTACAAAAAATTTGTCTCACACAAACCCGAACGCAGCAAATACTACATAGTATAGATAATACGTCTCACTATCCAGCTTGCCTCTTGAGCTCCACAGCAACTCCTGAATTCCATAATGACCTGATAAGCTGACTCTAGGCCGCCCGTGTGGAAATTGGTGGGCACCCAGAGTTTAGAAAGGAAACAATAAACTCCAGGTCAGTTGTGGGACTGGTGTGTGATCTTAAAAACAGTTATTTTCACAAAGAAAATAAAAAGAAATACGCTATGCTTTTGGAAAATGAAACTGTCATAAGGCCTCCCGCCACACACACAATGCAAACGCAGAATTGGAGGAGATTTCTCCTTATGATAGTCAAACATGCTTGATATGCAAAATCCTTTAATATTATTATTATTATTAGTGCATAGTGTGGAAAACATTTCGAAAGTATAATATTAATCTTAGCCAGCATAGGCATTTCACACTTATGCCTACTATAGCTACCATGTTCAATAGCAGGTTACCGCCACATTCCATGGCAGGTTATACAACTAAAATCGTACAGAGCACGTACTGCTTCTTTAGATTTCCAACAAATGGTTAGGCTAAGGAACTTCCTACTGCCACATGGGTACGCCTCTGGAGGGACGTCCCGATAACTTAATCAGCTCTCTGCCAACACAAGGCCGTGTTACCTCTGTAACTAGGTAACTACTACACGAGTATGCCATCCTCCGGTCCTTTGGGACCTTTATCCGAGGATCCTCTACACCAACAACCACAAAGAAAAGTATTTGTAGTTACCACAAAGGTTAAATATCAGGGCTCCATACCTGACACCGCCCTTTTTTAGAAGGAAATGACATACCCTAAAGGGCGCGACCCTCATAACCTTGCCGCTTCTTGTTTTGACCATTTCCGGGGTGTGAGGTCCGATGAGGTCTCATCCACAAAGCTACACTTTTCACAAACTCATGCTTTGATCAATAAATGATCAGCAGCACTTTGTATGTCACATTACCAGTTTGGGAATATATCACTAGTAACCATCAACTACATAACCTCTGAGCTCGTATGTCTCAGAGAAGGGTGTTAAGCTAAGAGAATAAATTCTCCACCACCAACAGAAATGTATTTGATAGAAACCAGCTCTACATCTCAAAGTGTAACGTCAGACACACATCCATACAAGTCCGTTTCGAGATTGAACGGAACCGAAGGCACTTCAAAAGAAGCCCTTGCTAATTCGAATATTCACTAATCACGTCCGGAATCCCCATCACAAAGGGTGATAAAAATCTCTATACCGGAGCAACCCGGTGCAGAGACATTCGACAGGTAATCCTTTCGTTTTCGAAAAATACCCGGTCTTCAACACCGTCTTCAAATGCAACCACATTTCATCTTATCATTATTCGGAATAGGTTTTATAACACAAGGTCCTCTCCCAGCTAATCCCAATAACGAGCGTTTATTTTTTAAAAATAAGTGTTCAATTAGATTTCAACAAATCACAACAATTTCCACCTTGATCTTTTAAATAAAAGATCTATCACAATCACAAAGCTTCGATGTGGTTTTCGGATATCCACTTGGAATCCGACCCCCGATCGCATCGAAAATCAAATGCCATAAAAAGGCCAGTATTGATAGTCGGTTATTTAACTATCAATCAACATTCACAACAATTACCAAATTTAAATAATTTTTCAAATTATTTATTTTCAAAAATATTTCCGCAAGATATATTTTACTTCAACCATTTGAAAACAAATTTCAAATTAATTTTCGCCTTTCAAACCTTTGAAAATAAATTTCAAATCACTTTTCCTTATGCGGAATACATTTCCAATTATTTATTTGTTTCTACTGAAAATCTGTCGAGTTCAAATAATTTAAATTACTTATCCAAAATATACTTGGAAATATTTAAAATAAAACTATTTTTAAATACTTGCTTAAATATTAGTTATGAAAACATTATACTAATTATCACATATAAGATTTTAAGTCCCAACTAATTTTAAAATAAAATTAGTAGACAGGGTATGAATATTTAGATAACCAATTTCTAAATCAAATTTTTATTAAATCTTTAAAATAATCATTTCTGTTATCAACTAAATAAATCTTTACTTTAAAGATTTAAAATGTCCCAACTAAATTTCTCTAACAATATTTTTCAAAACAATTTCTAAAACGTTTAATTTATACTTTAAAAGTTACTTTGAAAATATATTCGGCTTTTCAGGGAAGAATTCTCTTTCCATTTACATAACTTAATAAATCTTCTCGATTTATTTTAATTTATATTCCAAATCTGTAAATTTCTTTTCTCACCTTAAAAAAAAATAAACGAATGTTTATTTTTAAATCAAAATTCCCTTTTCTTTATAAAAAATCCATCGTGAATTTTAAATTTTCAGATATCCACAGATATACGATTTTCAAATCGATTCCCAAATTGTTATTATTTTTACCAAATCAATATCATATTGATTTTCTAATTTATTTTCAAAACACCAAATCAAATTTTAAATTGATTCTCAAATTTATTTCAAACACCAAATTTATTATCTTTTGAAACAAATTCCTTCTTTTAAATTTATTCAATTTTCTAAAATTAATTTACTATGATTTTTTTCTACTAAATTTCAAAAATCCAATTTAATCTATTTCTGGTATCCTACGATACCAAAAATATATTCGGCTAAATTTTAGCCTTCAACAATTTCAATCACAAATAGTCACACATAGGCTATCAAAAAAATCAACATACAATATTGAAACAAATTCAATTATTTGAGGAATGCAGTTGGATCCCTCCAACCTGTTTTCCCTGCATCCACAGACGTTAGCACAACAATTAAATACCAATTCCACTTTGAGGTGGAATATCGCGGTATATGGGATTTATAAAATATCATCCGCTATTATGCGGTGCAATAGGGTCTCATCCGCTATATAATGCGGGAAATCAACAACTCCAATATATATTATATACTACTATATATATATATATAATATCATCTAGTGAATAATTATTATAATTCAACCATCCAAGCACACAATTAACCAATTTAAATTTAACTATTTAAAATTAACTGGAGATTTTAATTGAGTGAGAAGATCTCACCTTAGCTTTTATTTTGCAATCCATTTCCAATCCAGTTTGTTTTCTTCACCGTTTTAGACCTTGTATAAATATTAAAAATTTCATTAATATTCGAACAATCGAATAATCAATTACTGTTTAATAATTTAATTAACTGATAGTTTTATCTAAACCAATTTCTCCTTTAATAAATTAAATTTTAATAACTTTTTTTAACATTTTAAAAATTCCCATATATTTTCCCAAAGTCAGGTGTGTATATATACATTTCTGTTTTCTGCATGTATATATTTTTAAAATTTGAAAAACTGCATGTAAATATTTTTTCACTGTATATAATTTCTTTATAAATATTTTTAGATTTAAATCAAAAGGGACAAATTGAAAATACCTCACTGCTCGTCGAACTCGAGCTACCCTATCGGCCTCACCACTTTTACGCGACCCAGCAATCGAATGCCAAAAAGTCATCGCCTCGACCTCGCGAGCTACTGCCTCCGATAGCCCATCTCCTGTTGTCAACGACGGTCGCACAGTCGCTTCTACAATTAACAAGTCACTGCCTCCCATAGCCAAGCTCCCTTAGACTCAGCCCATCGAAATCGAGGTCGACACCGAGTACCCCAAAGCTGCAAAACCCTAAAACGACGAACGTGCCCCCACCAGCGTGCTCACGTGCGCTTTCCTCCAGGCCTCACCATCGCGATAAATTCGCGTGAACTTGCTTTCTTCCTTTTTTTTCTTTCTCTGATTTGATTTCGAAAAAAAAGGATGCAGCCATTTTTTTTATCGATTTCGAATAGTTTTATTTTGAGAAGGGAGAGAGCTCGGTTGTAAATATTGAAGAGGGGAAGCGTGTAGAGGAAGGTAGGGTTTGAATGGTTTTGGTTTTTTTATTATAATTTTATATTCAAAATATCTCGTATAACCAAACTGAAATCCCAAACTCCTATCGAGGCGTGCCACCAGGCGTTTATAAGGTTTTATTTGCATTCCGAACACAATGGAACGTGTTTCGGAGGCTAATTCGATCATATACGTAAGTTACGAAAGTAAACGATCAATTTTAAATTGAACCGATTAAAACAGTTTCTATGCGTTTTGACCTGTCTGGGTTAAACGACAACTCTGATTGCTGCGAAAATTGAAATCCAATAATAATATAATATTAGGATCCAATGGAACTGATTTCGTCGAATTCCGAGACTATGCCTCGGAAGGCTATTTTTAAATATCAATTTAAATGATAAAAATTCAAAACTGAATAAATCATTTCCCAATTCAATTCTGAAGCTTTCATTATCTTCAGTGTTGTCTATATAAATTTTCTAAGCCATCAAATTATTTTTAATCAGCTTAAAACCGAAGATTCAAATTTTTACCCAACTTTAATAAATTAAATTCAATAATTTAATTGTCAAATTCATATTTATAATTAAAATTCAAGTTAAACTAATCTCCAAATATTTAAAATCAATTGAATATTCCATTTCAAATGTTCAAATTTCTGGGTCGTCACAACATGGCTATAACAGAGCTCCTAGAAATGAGCCAGTTGCAGACCCAGTAATGGAAGCAGTGATGCAAGTTCAACCGCCTCAAAACTTTGCAACCTTATGCAAGAATTACACTGCTTTAGATGGTAAGCCTTTCTTTGGAACTGAAGATATTTTGGGAGTTCAGACATGGATCCACTCTTGTGAAAGGATATTCAGGGATCCTCGGTTGGAAGATGCTAGAAAGAGATTGTTGGCATCGTGGTTCAGAAAGCAGTAATGGATTGGTGCATTTAGTCACTATGAATAATTAGAAGAAGGTTTCTCTTAGGCACGGTTTAAAGAGTTTTTCAAAGCTCAGTTTGTCCCAGAGGCGGGAAGGACTCAGTTGAGTTTTATGGATTTGAAACAAGGTGATATGACAGTGGCGTAGTACGAGCATAGGTTCAATGCATTGTCTCGCTTTGGACAAGGATTGATTTGTACGCCACTTAAACAGAATGAAACATTTGTGAAAGGAATGCGACCAGAATTCCATCGGGAAATAACCAATCATCTCAATGGTACCTTTACTAGTTTGATCATTATGGCTTTGAGGTTTGAAGCTTTTGTTACTGAAAAAAGAGTTCAGAAGGGAGTATTGCCAACAGTCAATGCCTAACCTTTATCAATGATACCAGTTGCTAGTAAGCCATTTTTCAAGCGCAAAGGCAAGAAGAAGTGGCTGGATAAGAAGCCTGGGTTGGTGTTCCAGCTCAGAATAAATAGTTAGACTTGACTAAGATCCTTTATTATGCAACCAAATGGGCCAGTTTGCAAATAGTTTCCTGGAGACTACTTTACCGTTATGTTGCAATTGCCACAAACATGGAGATGTGAATGACGAGTGTCCATTTTCGAAGAAGCGCGCTAAGGCGAAAGATTTTACTATTAGGGAAATACCATCTACTTCTATGGACCCAATAGGAAAGTGCGTGTTACAAGGTACATTATCCATTTTTGATATTCCTGTTAGAGTATTATTTGATACTGGTGCATCCCATAGTTTTATCTCATATGACATAATGAACCAGTTGAATTTTAAATGTGTTATTCTCTATAATTCTCTTTTTGTGTCGAACCCAATTGGGGGTTCGACCAATCTTGACACTATATCTTTGAATGTGCCTATTTCTTATCGAGACCGGTCTTTATTTTCTGACTTGTTTGGCCTCGAGTTCATGGATTTTGGAATATTTTGGGAATGGCTTGGTTATCTAAGTTTAAAGCTATCTAGGATTGTGTTAGAAGGGCGATCATAGTAAAAGATGTAATAGGTATGTCACCCAGTACCGTGACAAGGTCTGTATAAGGTTGATTACGAAGACCAAATTCAATTGTTGACAAGAAGGATAGTTAGGAGATAACGGCCATATGATTAAAATATAATGTCCGGGCAGCTATATTAAGCTCGAGATAAATGAATTTGATAGATGAATGATGTAGGATGTCGGATTATGGGATTAAGTTTGGTTGTAATAGAGGTCGGCATGGATGTTTGACAAATTAGAGGGAATATGGATGGGTCAGCATAGGTTGCAATACCAGTGGGATCGGCATATTGATGGTTAGTAGAAGGATTGACGTGATGTTTTAATCGGTTATGGGTCGGTATGATAAAGTTAGAGGGATCGACATGTCGATGATCAGGGAATAGGGATCGGTATGATGAGGCTGGAGCGATCTGGTTAGGCATGGCATGGCTTATGCAAAAGGGTTTGATGTAGTGTGTTCGGATCGACATAGAATATTTGGAAGGAATGGACCAGCATCAGCCTAGTGGTGTGACTCATGGAGAGTTCGGTAGGGCATGACTTAAGAAAGATGGATCATCATAGTACTCTCATGGAACTTGGATCGGTATTATCTTAACCAAGCTAGGGATAGCGCTAAAACATGATGAGAACTAAAGATCTACAAGTCCAAACGTTATGATATTTGAAGCAACATCAATATAGATCATAAGGAAGCCAGCACAGGGGTCGGTATCGACCCCTATCCATTGGGAGTTGGGCCTAGCCTTCCCTATGGTGGGCCCATGGTTGAGTAGGTTCAAATGTCGAAGTTTTAGTCAGACTGTAGACAACCTTCATCTATAAATACAGACACAGGAGGCCGTTTTGAGGGACCTTTCTTTTTGGCTTGCAAGTGAAACTCTGCCGTTATTGTAACTAGTTTTCTTTTGTTCTTTCCTGATCTCTTCCTATTTCTTACTTATTGTAACTATAATCAAATGAATTGTGAAGCAATAAAAAGAGTATTCAAAGTGGACGTAGGCAGTCAACACCAAACCACTATAAATTCTATTTTTTTGCTTTCTTTTGCATTATTTTTGATATTCAGTGTTATTCCTCTATTTTCATTTAATTTCTTCATTTATTTGACTACCTAAACCAATTCTCGGGTGTTTTTGTTGAATATGCGCTTATATGTTTTTGTTTGATGATAATAAACATATATATTCATTTAAATGTTTTTGGTAATGTACTATTTTGTTTTTCATAGATTAAATAAATATTTGTTGAAAAAATAAATTACACAGAATTTGAATTTGAATTCAAACAGAACAAGTTACACAGATTTTGAATTCAAATAGAAATTTTATTCAAACAAATATTTATTACAATCTTGAATAGTACAAATTCATGCTCTCACTATACATATACATTTTTGATTACATCACGATTACATCACAAATATTTTTACATTGATAACCTCACTACATATCACTCACACTCATATTTTGTCTTCAACTGCATTCCAGTTTGAATCCAGCATCTGAGCAATCTGTAAAAATATTCACTAACGCAGTAAAATTGAAAAAGAAATATTTTTGCAATATAAAATGAAATACGATTTTTGAAAATATGATTTGCCTCAGTTATTTAGGTTGTTCGTTATCATTCACACTTGATTTCATCACAAAGTCGTGCACATAGATATTACAGGGACAGGTAATCATAAGTGGCTGCAATACACACGTGTACATTCATACACGTGTGCACTGCCTCGCCAACTCGTGTGCGCAGCCAAAAATAGCAAGTGTGCAAGCACAATTTCAACAAACAAGGCAATGCACTATGCAATGTACAACAAGTCCAGCAGCCCAAATGAACAACAAATGGTCAAGGTTCAATGCACATGAAACCAAAGGCCGAGCAATTGATATATGGTGATGTAGTCAACAACTACACAACTGCAAGTACAGGTTTCAATATCAAAGAAACAATTCAAGCTCAAAGTCAACGCCGAGAAACAACAAATGAACAGCCATCAAAGTGCAGTGCAACTACAATGAACACCACTGACCAGAATACAAAGAACAGAGACCAAGCAAGGCATAGCAACTGCATAGCAACAGCAGACAACTCAAGTTCAGCTATGCAAATGAAACACAGTGGCAACACTGGAAGCACACGAGCTAATGAAGACTGCATGAATCAAGTTCAGTGGCAAATGCATATATATATATTAGAGTGAAACATTTGAGGTAAATGCATTGACCAAACAAAACCAGTTCAACAAAGATCAAGTCATGGAGTCGCAGTCATAATGAAACTGCAGTGGAACAGTTGCAACATGAATGAAAAGACCAGACACTACAGCATGTACAAGTCAAATAATTCAGATCAACTAATCAACAGTGCACAACCAACTCGAGAATATACACGATCAATAACCCAAATGAAGATCACAAGTATGAACAGTTAATGATTCAACTGGCCAGGTCATATACACAAATGTCAATGTCAATGCCAGAGACAAAGCATCACAAGCATATCAACTTGGCAACAGCCAGCCCAATGAATAAAGAACACAAGTACAAGCAAATAAGTGCAATTCGATCTAACATGAAGTACACCTAAGTGACACAGTGAACCAAACAACAAGTTCATGTTTGAACTAACTCGAGTGCAACAAAGAAGCTATGGTACTATGCAAATACATGGCAGTACCAAGTGATAGAGAAGATGGCCAGAGAACAAAGTTCAACAGTACAGAAAAATTCACAAACTTGAAGTGCAGTGATACATGGAATCACAAATTCAAGTTATACAATCCAGAGCAGTTATGGTCACGAAATCAAAACAGCGAAGTGAAAGAAGCAAGTTACAGAAATGCATCAGATCAACTCAAATTTGTATTCTTTGAAAAAGTCAACGCAAATTAAAAAGTGAAAGTTTCTGCCTTTTTATACAAGAAGGATCGAACGCTCTCAATTCAAAACCGTGATTATCAAGTTAAAAAATATCAGGAAAGCCGTGTGTATCAAGGTGTCACAAAATCAGGAAAGACGTGCGCAACAGGCATTAGAAAATTAGGAAAGTGATGAAGTCGTGAATTCATATAAATTCAACCCGAAGGTATCATCATCAGGCAAGTGCTTCAATTCACAATCGAACTATCAATCGCAATCCCAATTTACATCATCGGCTATTGAGTTAAAATCGAGAAAAAGAGCAAGCTATCGAACAAGCAACAAAAGAAACTACATACCGAAATTATCAACAACTCGATCGAGCGAGCAACAAGCGTAAATCATCAGAGAACAAGCATGAGCAAGAGCAACGCAAGTCAGAGCACCAAACATCAGAAAGCCCCAATTTTGAATCGAAGACAGAAGCCCTAAATTAGTGGCAAAGAGAATCAGCCGACATTATTCTCAGGAGAAGAAAGGAACAACAGTGGATCGGGTTAATGAAAAACAAGGGGCCGGCCTTGTTAGTTTTAAAAGGGGCTTAAGTTATTTTTTAGGGTTTAATTATAAAGGGTTTTTTAGTTTTTATTTTTGAGCAAAAATTACGCATTCAAGTTGTATTTTAATTTTTGCTCCGGTTTTAATTTTGAAGTCTGCTTTTCTTTTTTGAGTCAAAACTTTGTAAATCACCACCTAGGTTTAGGTAGTGTCAGATTGTCTATTTAGAATTAGTTCAGTGAGCAGGGTGTGCGAGTTTGCAAAGCTCTATAGGCGGGAGCAGTGTTTGCGAGTAAGAGAAACTCTATAGGCGGGAGCAGGGTGTGCGAGTCTAGTAGAGTGTTTGTGAGCGGGAGCAAAAGGGTCTGCGAGTCTAGTAGAGTGTTTGTAAGCGTGATACTGTTTAATTCTAATAGAAATCTGGGAATGCAGCAGTAGGCAGGGGTTGCCGAAGCTGGGTAAATTTTGTGTGTGATTTACTTTTCAGCATATTTATTTCTGCAGTTTATTTCTATGTTTAAATCGAGAAAATTTGTTATAACCCTATTCACCCCCCTTCTAGGGTTAATCTAGATCCTACAAGTTGTATCAGAGCACGGTATTTTTCTTTAACTCTAGAGTCATGAATTCATCAAATAATGTTTTTTCTGAGGGGCAGTCTATTGTTAGGCCACCCATGTTTAACGGGAATGATTATGCTTATTGGAAAGTGAGGATGAGTATTTACCTTAGTTCCGTTGATTATGATGTTTGGGATATTATTGAATCTGGCTATGAACCTCCCACTATAATCGTTGGTGATACTGAGATTCCTAAACCTAAGGATAGGTGGGATGCTAACGATAAGAGATTGAAAACGACAAATGCTAAAGCCATGAATGCTTTGATATGTGCTCTTGATAAAAATGAATTTAATAGAATTTCTCATTGTACAACATCACAGGAAATTTGGCACACTTTGGAGGTGACACACGAAGGAACTTCTCAAGTCAAGGAGTCTCGTCTAGCCCTATTCAGCAATGAATACGAAAACTTTGTGATGGACAAAGGCGAGAGCATAAAGGACATGTTTGGACGCTTTTCAACTTTGGTGTACAACGCTAGAGCGCTTGGGAAGGTATTCACTGAGGTAGAGCTTGTGCGGAAGATACTACGAGCCTTATCGATGAACTTTGAGGCAAAAGTCACGGCAATCCAAGAATCGAAAGATTTGAGTAAATTAAGCATGGAGGAGTTGATTGGTAACTTGATGACATACGAGCTTGAGCTAAAAGCAAAGGAAGAGCGCAACAACTCCGAACCAAAGAAGAAGACGATTGCCTTAAAGAGCAAAGAAGAAAGCGATGAAGAAGGAGAAGATCCAATTGAAGAGCTTGCAATGGCTGTCAATAATCTTAGAAAATGGTCGAGATTCAAGCCACGCAAGAAGAAAACAAATCGTAATAGGCCAAAAGATTCTGACAATTCCGATAATGAACCGACGTGCTTTAACTGCAAGAAGCCCGGACACTTCATACAAAAATGCCCACTTCTCAAAAACAACAAAGGAAAGAAAAAGACGAAGAAGGTATTTGCAGCGACTTGGGATGATGAAGAAGGAGAAGAAGTTTCGGATAACAGCTCAGAGGAGGCTAACTTGTGTCTTATGGCGAAATCAGATTCAGATTCAAGCTCAGAGGAATCTAGTGAGGAAGGTGAGTATTCCTATAGACATCTTGTTTTTATGTGTCTTGATCTTACTAAAGTAGTTGATGCTCTTGAATCTAAAATTGAAAAACTGAAATCTGATAGGAGAGAACTTGCTCGTGAAAATTTTAGATTAGAAACTAAACTTGAAAACATTCAAAATCTTGAATGTGAAAAATGTAAAATTTTAGATTCAGAAGTGACAAGACTTAAGAATAGCTTTGAGAATCTTGAAAAAGAAAACTTGAGTCTTAAGGAAACCATCGACACTAGGAAAAAGGATTTCATAAATCGATGCACCTCACTTGTAACTTAAAACACATCACTTAAAACCAAAGTCCAAAATCTTGAGAAATCTTTGAATAACTTTTCAAGAGGCGAAAAATCTTTCAACATGCTATTAGGAAATCAAATTTTTGCTAACAACAGAAAAGGACTAGGTTTTGGGAAAACACAAGTTGAGGATAATGCAAAAGGGAAGAGTGTCTTTGATAGATGTGAAATAATTGGACATCGTGTTGAAAATTGTAGTCATAGGAACAAGAACACAAAATTTATACAAGTTTGGGTTCCTAAGAATTCCAAAAACAAATTTCATGTCTATTGGAACAAAAATAAAAGGACTAAACAAGTTTGGGTTCCAAAGGGTTTGTTTATTCATAATGCTTCTGCCACTAACCATTATGGACCTAGAAATAGGTCACAAAAATCTTTCATCGTGTAGGAGTGGTGGCAGGCTAAGGAACAACAATGGTGTTCTCTGGATTTTGGCTATTCCAGAAACACAATGGGCAACATAGCAAAGTTCCTTAGCCTAGTATAAAGGTGACAGAATCACAATGGGCAATCACGAGAAATATCGTAAAGGTAAAACAGGTGAAGGTATACTTATTTGATCAATATATTAATTGTGATAATCTGCACCATATTCTGAATTAAATCGACCAAAATTGTGATAATGATGTGATGTCTTTAATTCTGACTTATCGATATGATTTTTCTTTTGACTTGTTCTTATTTATGACCTTGATTTGTGCTTAAATGATGACCAATCAGATTTTCAAATGTGAACTCATCCATATAAATTTGTTTGGTCAAATGATGGTTACTCATGCTACACATAGATATAGTTGTTTTGGCATTTTGTTCACTGCTTGTAAATTTGCATGATTTCATGTGAAAGTTGCTAAAAAGTTTTTTAAGAAATTGTTGAACTTCAAGAAATTGTTTTTGAAATAATTATGATGTTGATTGACTGTTGATTACTCATGAATATAATTGTTTATCCTACGGTTTCTGAAATTAACACCATGATATTTGTTTGAGTGTTAACATGGCTTCATTTCAAAACTCATTCTAAAATAGTTTGTTGAAATTTCACAATCTGGTCTTTGACATCCAACGAGTGAATATTGAGTGAAATTTAAATTCAGATGCAGATTACACTGGTAATATAGTTGATAGAGAAATTACTAGTGTAACATGATTAATTTTTGAAACATTCATTTGCTGCATCGTTTTTCAAAGAAAATATCTGCATATTTTTCACTTGAAACAATTTTCAAATAGCAGAAATTTTGTTCATAAAACCCCTTCGAGAAAATCATGTTTGACCATATTATCATATTAGTCATTTTTATTTGATTTTAAATGACAAATTTTGACTAATCCGACTCCCTACTAATTATCAAAAAGATAAATAGTGATTGAAAAGGTGATGAGTGTTGATATTTAACATACATTACTCAAGAGAGTATATTTTGAAAATTTCTTCAGGAATTAAAACAAGAATTATAAAACTTTTTGTTGGGTAAAGATTCCATGACCATTTCTATATCTATCATTATTTCTATCGACCATGGTTTATCAAATATTCAATATAGTTTGTCGATATGTGGTACTATAATCAGGAATCATTTGTTTTTTCATGTCATATTTTTAAAAAAAATAAAAAAATAAATATCCAAAGTATTCACTCTCATTTAAAAGTCCTCACGGTTATGCATGGGTGAATTACTTGGGTTTTTGATTATGTGCTTCCATGCTCATTTAAAAGTCCTTACGGTTATGCATGTATGGAACGCATATCAAAATTAATTGCTTAAATAGACAAGTTGATTCTAATCCCATTTAAAAGTCCTCACGGTCATGCGTGGTTAGAAGATACTTGATTTCATTTTTTAAAATTAAATTCGAATACTACTAATCTCATTTAAAAGTCCTAACGGTTATGCATGATTAGTAGATATTCAAATTCCTGATATAAATGTACCACAAGAAGATTCAACTGTATGATTTTATATGAACATCATATCCATCATTTCTAAAAGTGGAATATGCGCCTAACAAGGGTAGTTATGGTTTTTGTTTGATTCTTATTGAAGTTTAATATTTATATTCAATTTGAGATTAATGTTAGATTAATATCGATCACTTTATCTCTATTTTTCTCTCACACTATTATTCTTTTGTTGATAACAAAAGGGGGAGAGAAAAGTTAAGATTTTGTCAAATAGAATCAAGCAAAGGTCAAATAATTTTCCCATATGCATCTAGGCTTATTTGAATATTTCTATTTGTATGCATATATGTAGGGGGAGCATCATGTAGAGAGGAAGCATTTAAGTAGGGGGAGCAAATAGAGTATATCATTGATCAAATACATTTAACACATGTACAAAATCTTAAATATATGTTTGTTATCATCAAAAGGGGGAGATTGTTGAATATGCGCTTATATGTTTTTGTTTGATGATAATAAACATATATATTCATTTAAATGTTCTTGGTAATGTACTATTTTGTTTTTCATAGATTTAAATGTTGTTGAATAAAATAAATTACACAGAATTTGAATTTGAATTCAAACAGAACAAGTTATACAGATTTTGAATTCAAACAGAAATTTTATTCAAACAAATATTTATTACAATCTTGAATAGTACAAATTCATGCTCTCACTATACATATACATTTTTGATTACATCACAAATATTTTTACATTGATAACCTCACTACATATCACTCACACTCGTATTTTGTCTTCAACTGCATTCCAGTTTGAATCCAGCATCTGAGCAATCTGCAAAAATATTCACTAACGCAGTAAAATTGAAAAAGAAATATTTTTGCAATATAAAATGAAATACGATGTTTGAAAATATGATTTGCCTCGGTTATTTGGGTTTTTCGTCATCATTCACACTTGATTTCATCACAAAGTCGTGCACATAGATATTACAGGGACAGGTAATCATAAGTGACTGCAATACACACGTGTACATTCATACACGTGTGCACCGCCTCGCCAACTCGTGTGCGCAGCCAAAAATAGCAAGTATGCAAGCACAATTTCAACAAACAAGGCAATGCACTATGCAATGTACAACAAGTCCATCAGCCCAAATGAACAACAAAGGGTCAAGGTTCAATGCACATGAAACCAAAGGCCGAGCAATTGATATATGGTGATGTAGTCAACAACTACACAACTGCAAGTACAGGTTTCAATATCAAATAAACAATTCAAGCTCAAAGTCAACGCCGAGAAACAACAAATGAACATCCATCAAAGTGCAGTGCAACTACAATGAACACCACTGACCAGAATACAAAGAACAGAGACCAAGCAAGGCATAGCAACTGCATAGCAACAGCAGACAACTCAAGTTCAGCTATGCAAATGAAACACAGTGGCAACACTGGAAGCACACGAGCTAATGAAGACTGCATGAATCAAGTTTATTGGCAAATGCATATATATATCAGAGTGAAACATTTGAGGTAAATGCATTGACCAAACAAAACCAGTTCAACAAAGATCAAGTCATGGAGTCGCAGTCATAATGAAACTGCAGTGGAACAGTTGCAACATGAATGAAAAGACCAGACACTACAGCATGTACAAGTCAAATAATTCAGATCAACTAATCAACAGTGCACAACCAACTCGAGAATATACACGATCAATAACCCAAATGAAGATCACAAGTATGAACAGTTAATGATTCAACTGGCCAGGTCATATACACAAATGTCAATGTCAATGCCAGAGACAAAGCATCACAAGCATATCAACTTGGCAACAGCCAGCCCAATGAATAAAGAACACAAGTACAAGCAAATAAGTGCAATTCGATATAACATGAAGTACACCTAAGTGACACAGTGAACCAAACAACAAGTTCATGTTTGAACTAACTCGAGTGCAACAAAGAAGCTATGGTACTATGCAAATACATGGCAGTACCAAGTGATAGAGAAGATGGCCAGAGAACAAAGTTCAACAGTACAGAAAAATTCACAAACTTGAAGTGCAGTGATACATGGAATCACAAATTCAAGTTATACAATCCAGAGCAATTATGGTCACGGAATCAAAACAGCGAAGTGAAAGAAGCAAGTTACAGAAATGCATCAGATCAACTCAAATTTGTATTCTTTGAAAAAGTCAACGCAAATTAAAAAGGGAAAGTTTCTGCCTTTTTATACAAGAAGGATCGAACGCTCTCAATTCAAAACCGTGATTATCAAGTTAAAAAATATCAGGAAAGTCGTGTGTATCAAGGTGTCACAAAATCAGGAAAGACGTGCGCAACAGGCATTAGAAAATTAGGAAAGTGATGAAGTCGTGAATTCATATAAATTCAACCCGAAGGTATCATCATCAGGCAAGTGCTTCAATTCACAATCGAACTATCAATCGCAATCCCAATTTACATCATCGGCTATTGAGTTAAAATCGAGAAAAAGAGCAAGCTATCAAACAAGCAACAAAAGAAACTACATACCGAAATTATCAACAACTCGATCGAGCGAGCAATAAGCGTAAATCATCAGAGAACAAGCGTAAGCAAGAGCAACGCAAGTCAGAGCACCAAACATCAGAAAGCCCCAATTTTGAATCGAAGACAGAAGCCCTAAATTAGTGGCAAAGAGAATCAGCCGACATTATTCTCAGGAGAAGAAAGGAACAACAGTGGATCGGGTTAATGAAAAACAAGGGGCCGACCTTGTTAGTTTTAAAAGGGGCTTAAGTTATTTTTTAGGGTTTAATTATAAAGGGTTTTTTAGTTTTTATTTTTGAGCAAAAATTACGCATTCAAGTTGTATTTTAATTTTTGCTCCGGTTTTAATTTTGAAGTCTGCTTTTCTTTTTTGAGTCAAAACTTTGTAAATCACCACCTAGGTTTAGGTAGTGTCAGATTGTCTATTTAGAATTAGTTCAGTGAGCAGGGTGTGCGAGTTTGCAAAGCTCTATAGGCGGGAGTAGTGTTTGCGAGTAAGCGAAACTCTATAGGCGGGAGCAGGGTGTGCGAGTCTAGTAGAGTGTTTGTGAGCGGGAGCAAAAGGGTCTGCGAGTCTAGTAGAGTGTTTGTAAGCGTGATACTGTTTAATTCTAATAGAAATCTGGGAATGCAGCAGTAGGCAGGGGTTGCCGAAGCTGGGTAAATTTTGTATGTGATTTACTTTTCAGCATATTTATTTCTGCAGTTTATTCTGTGTTTAAATCGAGAAAATTTGTTATAACCCTATTCACCCCCCCCCTCTAGGGTTAATCTAGATCCTACAGTTTTGGCCAATTTGGTTGTAGACATTTTGGTGCTTTCACTGAGAATGTCGATTCTCAGGCTATTAGGATCACCTTTGTTGCTAATAGATTGAAGAGATCCCCTGAAAGAGATCCAGGTTCATTTTCAGAAACTTGTAGATACTATTCAGATTTTTCAAGATCTAAGCAAAGGAATCTAAGATGGTAAGGCACATTAGGTTTACTTCGCACAATGTGGATGCCAACGAAACTATCAATGTCCAATAAGAAGGCCCAAGCAATCAGCCTGCTAATATGAATGTGGAGCCTACTGCTGTTCGGAACCCCGCTGATTCCATTACCCGAGCCAAATTTAATTACTTGATGAGAGAGTTGATCAAAAGTCATGGGCAGCTAAATGAGCAAATTCAGGCTAATGCCAACATGATGAATTAGATTGCTCAACAGCAGCACCAAAGCGCCGGAGGAGGTCTCGCTTCGTACTCGGCGTCTGATAATTCAACTTCTTTGGACGAACATTACAAACGAAGGAACCGCAGAGTCGAAGCAGTATGAGTAGGGACATCGGAGAAGCACTTAGCAGACCACCATGGCTTGCAAAGCTGGGTTAGTGTCAATCCCTCCTTAGGGGTCGGTATCGATCCCTCTACCAGGGGGACGGCTCCTCAATTGTTGCTGGAGGGTCATACTCGAATTGAATCCGAACATCGAAGTTATCTGCGATGGTCAGACAGTTGATGAGGGAGAACCAGGGCTTGACAAATGATGACTGGTGGGTCTCTACGAGCCATACCCTATTTACTAACGGTGTTTTACAGGCAGAGTATCCTAGAAGGTTTAACATGCCTACGATGCCTGCTTATGAAGGGAAGACTGATCCTAGGCAGCATATCATGAGGTACGAATAGTTGATGGACTCGACAAGAGCGAATGATGCTACCAAATGCAGATGCTTTCCTATAACTCTATCTGGGATCGCTACAATAGGGTTCAGGAGACTACCCCCATGATCGACCTTAAGATTCAACGAGCTGGAAATAAGATTTGTGGAGCAGTTCTGAATTCATGCTACTAGCCCCAAAGATGTGATGTCATTGTCTAATGTATTCTAGGCCCTGGGGGAATCACTGAAGGACTACTTGCAGAGATTTCATGTTGCTGCCACTGAAGTTAGTAACCCTAATGACCGTGCCAAACTTATGGCTGTGACAAGGGGGTTGACCCATGATCCGAATTTGATGATTGGCTAGCTGGAAAACCGCCAGCCACGTTGGAGCATTTCTACACAAAGGCGGACCAATTTATAAGAAAGGAAGAAGCCACGCTATCTAGAAGAAGCAATGCTACAGGCCCAAGCGGAGAAGGGGTACAGAACAATATCGTGGTAAAGCAGTCTGGTGAGAGTTCTAGAAATGTTCGGGTCAATGTTCAAAACAAGCCGGGTCAACAGAAAATGAGTGGGTAAGGGAATCCTAACCGAAGAAGGGGGATCTAATAGTCAAGGTCAAAGATTCCTATGTATAACTACTATACACCTTTGAATGCATCTGTGGAGAACATCTATTTGTCTACATGCAATAGATTCCAATATAGGAAGCTATGTCCAAAAGAATCGATTGAGGAATAAAAGAAAACCAGGATGTACTATCGCTTTCATGAATTTTATAGGCACAATACTGATGAGTGTAGGCATCTACATGATGCCATTGAGAAATTGATTCAGCAGAAAAAGTTGCAGCAGTTTGTTAAGAATCCGCTGGATGGCGGACATGGAACGTCTGATCCCAATCGAGGGCAAGCTCCACGCCAGGTTTAGAAGCTTGTGTAGATCAGCGAGAGATTGGTAATAAACATGATGGTTGGTGGACCGCACCTAGCGAATAGGAGTTGATGGGAAATGGAGCGCTATGCTAGTACAGTGAGACATGTGGACTTTGAATTTTGTTCGAATACGGAGGATGGAACTCTAGCCAAGCAACAACATACAATAATGGATGATAAATTATTCAGAAGCAGAGATGCCGACAGGGTAGAGGCCCCTACTATCGATCTGATGGTTATCTCTGCCATGATTGGCCCTGCTCTGAGAAGAGTTTTGATTGATATCGGAAGCTCTGTGAACATTATCTTTAAGAAGACATAGATCAAATGAGGATGGAGGCCAAAGATTTCAAACCGTCTAAAGCTCGTATACACAGTTTCAATGGTGTAGAAATCGAAGCAATTGGTTACGTTGATTTGCCAGTAGAATTAGGAGAAGGTAAGTGTAGGAAAGTGTGAATCCTACCATTCATTGTTTTGGATGTGGATTCACTGTACAATGTTTTTCTAGGTCGATTGGCCCTAGTCGAATTCGAGCAGTATTGACCCCATGGTGTTTGATGTTGAAATTCCCGACAGATAATGGAGTAGGTGTTGTGCATGGCGATCAGGCAATTGGCCACGCCTGTTATGTAGCTGAGTTGAGATAGGCTTAGTGGAGAGAGAAAGGAAAGGGTGTGGACAAGTCCGTCCGCATCCAAATTACTAAAGATTGACAAATAGAGGATAAGCCTTGGCTTGGGCACCACAGTCGGTTCGATAGAGATATAAATCAGAGGATGGTGAGGAGGAATTCAAGGTGGCCAAGGCAGCGCCAGATGAACTGACGATCGATATCACAGTCAGCCACGACGACCCATCGCAGGTGTTGAAGATTAGATCACAACTCAGCCCTTCAATGATGAGGGAACTTATCGATTTCCTCCAAGAAAATCTGGATGTATTCACTTAGACTCATTCTGATATGTGTGGGATCTCGCCTGCCATCACAAGCCATGCATTGAATATTGATCCGATGTATGTCCCTGTAACAAAAAAGACGAGGTATGGATCCAGAGAGATCCATTGCTCTTAAAGAGGAGGTGGATAAACTTAAAGCCAATGGGTTTAATCGTGATTCCCTATATCCTGAATGGATATCTAACCCATGATGGTGAAGAAGGTGAATTGGAAATGGAGAACGTGTATTGACTATTCGGACCGAACAAAGCGTGGCTCTAGGATAGTTTTCTCCCGCCTAGAATTGATCTGCTGGTTAATTCAACTGCAGGGCACGAATTGTTAACTTTTATGGGTGCATACCTGGGGTATAAGAAAATCCTGATGCATGTCCCTGACCAAGAGCACACCAATTTTGTCACAGATGTTGGGTCATACTGTTATGTAGTAATGCCATTCGGATTAAAGAAATTAGGAGCGTCTTATTAACTGGTTAACCGAATGTTTAAGGATCGGATCGGGAAGACAATGGAAGTATATGTGGATGATATGCTCATGAAGTCAATATGATCAAACAACCACATTCGAGATTTAGCGAAGATGCTCGACATCCTTCGATTCTATGGCATGAAAATCAACCCTTTGAAGTGCTCATTTGGTGTTGTGTGAGAGAAGTTCCTGGGCTTTATTGTCAATGCATGAGGAATTGAAGTGAATCCAGTAAAGATCAAGCCATCCAGGATATTCAAGCACCCAGAACTATTAAGCAAGTGTTGAGTATGAATGGGAAGGTCATTGCTTTGAGTCGGTTCATCTCCAGGTGACCGATAAATACATTCCGTTCTTCGATTTGTTAAGGAAAGGGAAGAGGAATTTCGAGTGGATGTAAGATTGCAAAGATGTATTATGAGCTTTGATGAGTCATTTGGAGAAACTCCATGTTTTGTCAAAGCCGCTATCATGAGGTGTTGTACATTTACTTAGCTGTATCGCCACATGCCATAAGTGTCGCTTTGATTCGCGAGGAGAACAGGATCCAAAGACTGGTGTACTACGTCAATCAACGACTAACGAGGGCAGAAAGAAACTACTCGAAGATGGAGAAATTGTCGTACTGCTTGGTGATCGCATCGCGCAATCTTCTTCCGTGCTTCCAGACACATCCAGTTAACGTCTACACCGATTAGCCTTTACGATAGGTCCTGCAACTAACTGATACGTCTGGAAGGTTGTTAAGTGGAACATCAAGCTCAGTCAGTTCGACATCACATATCTGCTACGAAGAGCTATCCAGGGATAAGCATTGGCAGACTTCATAACAGAGTTTATCATGCAGGATGAGTCCCTAGAGAGTGGTGTAATCCCTACTCTATGATGGAAGCTATGTACTGATGGAGCATCCAATGATCATTGTTTCGGCACGGGCATCGTTCTTGTAACCTTTGAGAACCGGTAAATTTGCTATGCTTTGAAGCTTGATTTTCCTGTTATAAACAACGAAGCCGAGTATAAGGCGTTAATTTCTAGACTTAAGCTTTGTAGAGAGCTCGGGATGAAATCTATCAAAATCTTTTTCAACTCACAACTGGTGGTGTACCAAGTTAAAGGGGACTACCAGGCAAAGAGACAATTGCTTTCCCCATATCTTACCCAAGTTCAGGAGCTATTAACAGATATAGAATACTATGACATTTTTCATATCCCGTGTGAGAAGAATGGAGAAGCCGACTCGTTGGCAAAGTTTGCGAGCACTGGTGATGCATAACCGACGGGCTTGGTTTCAATCGAGACACTACATACCCTAAGTATAAATGTGATGGAAGCTGATCAAGTACCGAAAATGGAACTCGAAAGGGAATTATGGATGACTCCATTTAATGAATATCTATTGCATGGAATCTTGCCTGAGAAGAGGAAAGAAAAGTGATAAGTCCTTCATAAGGCTTCACGATATATTATGCAAGAAGAAACTATGTATAGAAAGGGGTTCTCTGTTCACTTAATCCGGTGTATCACCCAGGACCAGATAAAGCATGTCTTGAAAGAAATCATGAGGGAGAATGTGACAATCACACTAGAGGGCAAATGCTAGCAAAAAAGATACTCTGTTGTGGGTACTACTGACCACTGTGAACCGGGATGCCTTTCTTAAATGTTAGATATATGTGGAAGTCCCAAGAGCACCGCCGACAGAGATCATGCAAATAGTTAATCCATGGCCATTCGCTGTACGGGGAATCGATATCATCGGCTCTTTGCCAATTTCCAACGGTGGCGCAAAATATGCAATTGTCACGGTTGACTGCTTCACCAAATGAGCCGAAGTGGATCCAATAGCTACAATCACAAGAAAGTCATCAACTTTGTTGTTCGGAACATTGTGTGTCATTTCGGTCTTCCGTGAACTATCGTGACCGATTATGTGACTCAATTTGATAGTGATGAGTTTAAGGAGTTTTGTCGGAGATATCACATTGAAAAGAGACTTGCAGCGGTTGCTCACCTTCAGGCGAATGGACAAGTTAAAGCTATAAACAAGATTATAAAGTTTATCTTGAAAAAGCGTTTGAAAAAGGCTAAAGGCAAGTGGGTGGATGAACTTCCTATGGTGCTCTAGGCCTATAGGACCACGTATAAGTCTGCGACTGGCCACACTCCGTTCACATTTGCTTACGTAACTGAGCTAGTCATTCCTGTAGGACTCGAAGTCCCTTCCCATTGGTGATTTACTATGATTCCAGAACAAATCAAAATCTCTTATTGGAGTCATTGGACTTTACTGATGAGAAGCATGAGGAGGTCGATTTGAGAGCAGTTGCACATCGACACCAAATTTTCCGTTATTATAATACTAAAGTCTAACCGAGAACCTTTGAAGTTGACGACGTTGTTCTGAAACGAATTTTTTCGGTCCCGTCGCACATGCATCCGACATGGAAAGGGACATACGCCATTGGAAAAAGGCTTGAAGAAGGAACTTTCAAACTAGCGACTGTTGATGGTATGACGCTTCAAAGAGCATGGAATAGTGAGCATTTACGATGCTGTTTCGCCTAGACTATTTCTTTCACTTTTTAGTAATATTTTCTTTCAATATTTGCTTTGGTATTTGACTTTTTTATATGTAATAAGTCAAGTTATTATGTTCCTATTCTTATGATGAATAAAATCTTGAAGCTTATTTTACATAAACTACTGTTATTGCATGTTATGCTAAATATGTGTTGGAAGTAATTGATATCAATATCTGCGATGTATGAACAGATTCACAAAGTTAGAAGTCGACTAGTTATACCGATCCCTGATGAGACTGAACAAATGGGGTTTTGTAAGTTTGCTCGGCCGGCAATTTCCATAGATGAATCAAAAGTTAATTCTCGCAATGAGGAACAAAGATTGCCGACGGCAGGAACGATAAATAGTCTCTAAGTCCCTAACTATGGACTAATGTATTCTAAATATCTGATTGTGGATTAGAGTATAAATGATTTGACAAAAATATCTAAGTCTCTAATTAAGGACTAGAGTACTCTAAATCTCTGACTGTAGATTAGAGTATAATTGATTTGACAGAAATCTCTAAGTCCTAGAATGCAGACTAGAATACTTTAAATCTCTGACCACGGATTAGAGTATAAACGATTTGAAAATAAAATATCTAAGTCCCCAACTGCAGGCTAGATTACTCTAAATCCCAAACTGCGAATTAGAGTATAAGCAATTTGACAAAAATCTCTAAATCCATGACTACAGACTAGAGTACTCTAAATCCCTGACAGTGGATTAGAGTATAAATGATTTGACAAAAATCTCTAAGTCTTTGACTACGGAATAGAGTACTCTAATCCCTGACTGTGGATTAAAGTATAAACGATTTGACAAAAATCTATAAGCCCCTGACTATGGACTAGAGTACTCTAAATCCCTGACCGTGGATTAGACTATAAACGATTTAACGAAAATCTCTAAGTCCCTGACTATGGACTAGAGTACTCAAAGTCCCTGACCGTGGACTAAAGTATAAACGATTTAACGAAAACCTCTAAGTCCCTAAGTTTGGATTTGAGTATAAATGATTTGAAGAAATCTCCAAGTCCCTAATTGCGAACTAAAAAATTTCTAAGCGCTAGACTGCGGACTAGAAAATTCCAAAGACCACAGGCTAACTCGAAAGCTCAACGGGTGGACGGACGAATCTTCAGTTGTTCTCTATCCCACAAATTCCGATCTCAAATCAACAGAAGAGATTTGAGTTGTTAGCGGCAAGATGCAACCATTGGTTATAGTTCTGGATCGGTATTGCTTATAACTTAAGATAATGCCTTCGAAGAGGCTTCGAGATCGAGATAGTGGATTATTTACGAGACTTGCAAAAATTATGAATACATGAAATGGGAAGTAATTATTTTACTGCTGAAGTAATTATTCACATGATGATTGATTACAAGACAAAAATTTTGATACATTATTTCCCAAAAATCCTTACAAATTATTCAAAAAGTTCAGGATCCACGCTCATGCACCTACTACTAAGAAAAGAAACGCACACCCAACTTATCTAGACTATGTACAATAACACCAAACGCTAATCTTTGATTTCCTCTCCTTCTTTTTTTCAAGAGTTAAATCAGTCGAGCGTTTTCTCCGAGGTCCCTTGCCACCCTAGGTGGAGATGCTCGATGAAGGAGGAGGAATTTCAACAGGCATCGTTCCACCAGGTGGAATGACCTACAGAGATGCAGAGATAGGATCTTCGACCGCGAACTCAACATGATCTGTTTTAACTCTATGCTTCGATCTCTCTTCTTCTTCAATTGGCTCCTTCATGCTGCTTTTGTCCGTGTGCTCTATGGCTCCCGTGATCACTATATCGTCCCTCCTTGCCAAGAGAGGAATCTTCAGGCTTATTTTCCTCGTGCGCATCAATGACCTGAGCATCGGTCCCAGGAATATCGGCAACAGCTAAAGCCTCGGCCACTTTCTCTTGCTGCTCCATGGCGACATCGCTCCTAGGATATTGCTCTGGACCGGGGTGGCTGCAAAAGTTAGTTAAAGCATAAGCATTAGTCAATAGCTGTTACGTACCAAAAAAAGCAACTTTGTTAAATCGAAATAGTTCTATACAGTACCAACATCTGGTGGGTTCTCAATTGTCATCGGAGTGCTCCCTTCAAGTATGGGAGACAACATGTGTGGGCCAAGTCTATGCCTATTCGGATCATGACCGACATGCTGCTCCGTGAGTAGAGAGGATGATGTACCAACCAATTGAGTAGGAGAAAGAACCTTAGGTTCAGTTCTAGAAGACCCTATAATATCTTCTCTTTCTTTAGCCGGTGTAGAAGCTTTGCAGAATTGAAGTTTTGTAGCAGCCAAGTCAGACGGCTTGTTTCCTCGAAGCACTTCTCGGGCAAGCGCCTCTTCATCAAGCTCAGCCATTCCCGACCTTTCTTTCTTGATTTTGTGATGATCTCCTAAGCTTTGGCAAGTGATTCAATATAGCCTTCGCTTAGAAAGGTCAAGTCGTGGTGAAGGAGAACCTTTGCACTATATTCGACGATGAGCAGATCCAACAAGTTCTTGATCTCTACCCTACCCGACTTAGTCGCTGCCTCAACTTGGGAGTTGGCTTCTATGAGCACCTCTTTCATGCCCTCTTTACAGGCGTCTTCTTTTAAAACTTCGACTTGGGTGAGTTGTCCATCGAATTTCATCTTTAAGTTCATAGTTTCAACAATCTCCTCGTAGCATTTCTGCTACTCTTCCAATGTCTCAATTTTTTCTTCCCTCTCTTTGGACAGTAATTTTTATCGCTCCTCAACACGATGAGCTAAAACCTCTTTCTCCTTTTGTAAGGAGTCCTTCTCTAAAGCCAAGATGCTACTACGTTGAAGTGTAGCATCCAGTTCCCTCTTATGCGAAGTCTCCAGGCGACTTACTGCCTCAACCATTTCTTTCGCATTTTTCTTTGCCCTCGACAAGTTGAGCCTTTCATTCGAGCAGCTCATCGTCCTAATGTTTGATATATCTTCGTTGTGAATGGCTTTTAACTTAAGGCAATTAATTTCATGCTGGCGCTCGTTGGAGACTTCAAAGACTTTTTTAGCTAAGTGGATAAACGCTTCATGTTGGAATACATGTTATTCATGCATGCTAATGAGCTCTCTTTCGCACTTCTAGGAATGACGTGTATGGAAAGGAGGAACTTGATCCGATCAAAGTAGATTTTTGGGAAGGTTGCTTTGAGATCAGCTAATCTCTCCACTGTGGTAGGATCATGGGCAGGAACCGACGGGAGTTGTTCAGAAGAAACTGGCAGGTGCTTATGGCGCTCACGCGATTGCCTTGTACTTGATGACCCAGAGTGCTGATCGTGGGAAGCACTAGCTTGGGAACCTCGATAAGAGGATTTTTCTTTGATGTGAGAAGGAGGGTTTGATGGATTGATATGGCCGGAGCGCGTGTTTGAGATTTCCATCCGGATGATGAAGAGGATTCTCAAGAATAATCATCTTGTCTCGCCCTTTGTCTTTGTCTCTGCATCTCCCAGATTTGGAATCTCGCCTCGAGCGATAGTAAGTGGAAGTGCCTTGGAGGTGATCAAAAGCATGCGAGTATAACATTTCATTTGTAAAAAGATCCGACTAGAAGTAAATTAGAAGTTATAATGCGAAAAGTAAATCTTAAGTGGATGGTGGAGTGCGAGTGTTTGTGTGTGTCCTGGTGTTTCCCCCCAACAGACTAGTAACATTAGCTTTACTCATTGGAGTTTCCTTCCCCTAGTGGAAGGTTGCACGCTTTCGCCGCTTCTCGTGGGAGAGTTAAGCCCTTCGACGTCAAGGTTGGTGAAGTTGTAATTTAATAAATCATCCAAAATCGAAATGTCATAAAGTCCCTTCGACGAACTTCCCATTTGCTGAGAAGATGATTCCTTTCGATTGGG
Source organism: Allium cepa (assembly GCA_030765085.1). Classification (NCBI taxonomy): domain Eukaryota; kingdom Viridiplantae; phylum Streptophyta; class Magnoliopsida; order Asparagales; family Amaryllidaceae; genus Allium; species Allium cepa. The sequence goes on from CM060932.1 coordinate 996,975,020, forward strand.
GTTATGATGAATTCTAGATTTCTGCTGGCCTTATTTTTCCGCAATTTATACACCAACCTTTTTCTCCTCTTCGAGGGAGTTTGCGTTTGGCTGGTATGTGGTGCTTCGGCTACGGGTGCCTTTTAGGGGACTACCCCTTTGCCTCTCAGCCCCGCATTTTGAATTTCTCTTATCGCCTTTTCTTTAATGTCATCCCGGATCCCCTCAACTAGGGGAATCATGGAGTCACTTGCTTTTACCTTTATCTCGACAGCAATTCTCAGGACCGCTTCTCTACCAAGGATACCAATTTTACGGCCTTCTTCTAATAGCCCAAATAGCAAGAGCAACTCATCATTGATAAGGAGTTTGATATCCCTATCTTCCACTGGAGTAGCGCGAATGGCCGTGACGGCCCTGGAATTCTCGACGCCTTCAGGCCGAGGGTGGACATCTGAAAGAATTAAAGATATTAGTACGATTAAGAAAGGGGCAGCGATTTGAATCTTTAAATCAAAGACGAAGGCAAAAATAGCAATTACGTCCTTCTAACCATCTTATTGCAAAGCCGGGAGGACACCGTGCATAGAACCATTCATGTTTGAATAGGGAGAGCTTATTCCATGCGCCTCTAAAGACCTGACATTTGGGTAAGGGTTCAAGAAAGACGTATGAAGGACTACCAGTCCGCTTTTTGAAATTGTAGATGTGTTAGATGTTTTCAGGAGTTGGTGGATGGAATAGGACGTTCATGAAGAGAGGAAAAGTGCCATGGATAAAAGAATTACTAGTGTGGTGTAGTTGAGTAGGATTGATCCCCAAATATCCCAATATTTCCCAAACAAAATAATTGAAGGGAGGCATGCATCCGACCCAGCACATGAACTTGTTACAAGCAGTCTATCTGGTTAGAGGCAAGTGACATCTGTCTTACATCGATGGAACTAGAATGTCTTCGAAAGGAATCCCATGGATGGAACATAATCGACGAAGAGCGGCTTCACCGATTCTGACGCATGTGAATCAACTAGATTGTACAGTTACTAAAGTATAATAGCGCTCTCAACGACATCGAGAGCTGGGTCAATAACTTTCATTGAAAAAACTAGAATGTCAGAAAAGTGATTTTCTTACAGGCCAAAAGCCTCTCCTTGTTCTGTTTGCTGACTCGGTGCAGGTTTACCAGATAAGTTAGCGGAGCTTGATATCATGGCCGATTCAGAAAACATTATGGTTGAGCTCTTTGCATAATTTTGGATCTGTGTAAGCTATACTCGGAAGACAATCAACATTAGAAATAGTACCCCATCCTCCTGTGTCGTGTGTGAACTAATGCAGTGCAATATGAAATAAACATAAGTAGTATGAAACCAAAAAAGAAAAGGTAAAATGTTGAAGCTTGGAGGTTTCGTCCAGGGAGACCGTCATTGTTGACTGTCGCAAACGACATGAAGGGTGATTGACAACCAAAGCTTTAGAATGGGATGTTGACACTCTGAATTATGAAGTCATTATTCAGTTTTGTTTTGCCGATTTCATAATTAGTTCATGTGAAGTAGGCCGATAATTTTTTCGTTCAAACTCAAGTCCATTGGTTCAAGTATGCAAGTCGTATTGTTATCAGTTATCTTATGTTCAGGAAAGGCAGTGTGCAGCTAATGTTTGAGCGAATTGAGATGTGCAAATTTTTGTGGTCAATACCGATACCTACTATGTATGTCAGTCCCCGTGTTTCGGTCTTATAGTCGACCCCTATACTTCAACTTGTGTGAGAGCACCGATACCTTTCTTCTAACCTATAGCCAACCCATATACTTAAGCTCCTAGGACGGACCCTCCTTTTTAGTTCCTAAATTGACCCCTGATTAGCCACTATACCGATCCCACTTAAAATACTTATCTATGTCGTTCCCTACACTTAGGTTATTAACATCGAACCCTCGCCTAACAAGTATGTACCGATCCCTCAAAAAAACACAGTTCATATCGCCCCTCTCATCAATACCATCTCTTATACGACCTCTCTCTAGTTACTTCTCACTGTTCCTTCACCAAACAACATCACAATATCGTGCTAACCCCTCCTCGAACACCTCCTACTCTATCCTAAAGTTGGACTTCCTTTCATCCCTGCATAACCTCCTACCGAACCCTTATTTTTCATCATATTCTCCCTTCCCTTTTTCTTCTCCTTCCTCCTTCTTCTTTTTCCGCTTCTTCATCTTCTTTCCTTTTGCACCCACTTGACTTAATACAGCCCACTAAGCAACCCACTTAAACAACATTCGAATTCCTCCCAGCTCGTGATCCATGATGATATTAATGTGATTATGAGAAGAGATTATACCTATTTGATTTGGATTACACGGCCGAAGCTTGGATTAGGAACAAGTTGATGGTAATGGAGGTCGAAGGTGTGGTCTCGCACTTGAGTTTGAGTTTGAAAGAGAAGCATGTCCACTCTTGGAGCGTTTGACTAAATGATGAACAAGAAAAGAAAAGAAGAAGAGCTTAGGTGTTGGGAATGTAAGGTGAAGGGAGAAGAGAAGAAGATGCATGTTTTTATACGGGAGAGAGAGAAGGGGAAGAGGAACCGGTCATACCCAAGTGACCCGGTCATAGTATTGAAAAGCGATCGGCCTTAAGGTACACCGATCCCTATCCATGCAAATTCACCGAGGAATTGGCATACCGAATGCCGACCCCTCCTACATAAAATAAAATAAATATAATAAAAATATATGCAATTAAATGAAAAAAACGAAAAGGAAGGAAAAAAGGGAAGAAGGTAGAAGAAAGTGATAGATAACTAGAAACCAAATAACAGCTGATATCGTGAAGGTTAGATTGCAAATGTAAATGTCTAAAGTAAGTTGGCTTGGAAAAGGACAGTGAACGTCTAAACAAGTTCGGATGCCAACAGAAGAAACGTGCATATGAACGTGCATAAAAGAGGTTTAAGGATTTAGCCTTTTGAAAGTAACTCAGATGGCAGTTTAACTTGAAACAATCAAGCTTGATGTCTAATTAGAAGAAAATATAAAGATTTCATATGACCAAACTCGTGCGTTCTAATGGAATGTGACATCTGACCCATATCATCGAAGGTTAACAAAGGAACAATGATCAATCAGGGACTTGGATATGCTTGTTTCTGGGAACCTAAGTTTATCTAATTCAAAGCACGTCATGTTATTCACAAGACGAAATTAGGGGGAAAGTTTTACCCGGTGTCGTGACCCGGCTGCATAGAGTTGATTGTGAAGACCAGATTCAATTATTAACAAGAAGGATGGTCATGAGATAACAGCTACATGATCAAAATATAATATTCGAGCAGTTGTATCAAACTCGGGATAAATGAAGTTGATAGATGGACGATGCATGATGTTGGATTATGGGATTAAGTTTGGTTGAAATAGGGATCTGCATGGATGTTTGACAAATTGGAGGGAATATGGATGGGTCGGCATAACTTGTAAAACCAGTGGGATTGGCACATTGATGGTCAGTAGAAAGGATCGGCGTGATGCGTTCGTAGGTTATGGGTCGGTACGATAAAGTTAGAGGGGTCGGCATATGGATGGTCCGGGAATAGGGATCAGTGTGATGAGGCTGGAGCGATATGGTTCGGCATGGTATAGCTTATGCAAAAGGGGTTGGCGTAGTGTCTTCGGGTCGGCATAGAATATTTAGAAGGAATGGACCGACATCGGCCTGGTGGTGTGACTCATGGAGGGTGTGGTAGGGCATGACTTAAGAAGGATGGATCAACATAGTGCTCTAATGGTACATGGATCGGTATTATCTTAACCAGGTTGGAGTTAGAGCTAAAATGTGTTGAGAACTAAAGATCTATGTGTCCAAACGTTATGATCTATGGAACAACATCAATATAGATCATAAGGAAGCCACCACAGGGATCACTAGCCTATACTCAACTCCTGAAGGGGCGATACCAACCCCTATGCATTGGGATTTGGGCCTAGCCTTCCCTGTGGTGGGCCCATATGGTTGAGGAGGTTTAGATGCTGAAGTATCAGTCAAATTGGAAGCTGCCTTCATCTATAAATACATGCATATGGGGCCATTTTGAGGGACATTTCTTTTTGGCTCGCAAGTGTAACTCTACCATTAGTGTAACCAATTTCCTTTTGTTCATTCCTAATCTCTTACTATTTCTTATAGATTATAACTGTAATCAGGTGAATTGTGAAGTAACAAAGAGAGTATTCAAAGTGGAAGTAGGAAATCAGCGCCGAACCACTACAAATTATGTTGCATTTTTCTTTACATTCAGTGTTATTCCTTTATTTCCATTTAATTTCTTCATTTATTTCACTACTTAAACCTATTCTTGCGTGTTTGTGGCCAATTGATTAAAACAAGGTAGATGCATTGATATATGTTGTGGAGAGTCTGGGGGCTGATGAGCAAATTTTTGTATTCCCTCGAACTACCCAATGAGGAGATAAGGAATACACCATTTGTTCGAGATTTCAAGGATATTTTTGAAGAAGTGCAAGGTTTACCCCCTCACCGAGAAATGGAGTTCCACATTTATTTTATTCCGGGAACTAGATCAATTGTACATTCTCCTCGAAGGTTGGTTCCAAGGGAAAGAATAGAATTGGGGAAGCAGATGTTCGATTTATTGCAAAAAGGTTAGACCAGACATGGAAAATCAAGTTGGGGATTGCCGGTAGTTTTCATTACCAAGGCAGATGGTTCTCTTAGATTATGTTTGGATTATCGAGAATTAAATAAGAGTACTATCAAGAATAAGTGCCATTTAGCTAGGACTGACAACATGTTTGACCAGCTCCACGGAGCTCAGATATTTCCTCAGTTGGATCCTACTAATGATTTTAATCAATTAAGTGTGTAGCAGAGGAGAGTATACCCTTAACAGCTTTTCAAACCCCTAATAGTTCTTACGAGTGGTTAATCATGCCGATTGGATTGAATAATGCACCCGCTTATTTCTTGGATTTGATGAATTGTGTTTCAGAATTTTATTAACAAATTTGTCCTAGTCATTATAGATCACATTCTTGTTTATTCTAAAATGGGCGAAGAGCAGAAGTACCATCTTCATGTTGTTCTAAGTACTTTAAGAAGTCATGTATTAAAGGAAATTTTTTCTAAATGCCATTTTTGAAAATCCAAAGTTCGATTTCTAGGGCACATAGTTCGGGAGAAGGCATATCAGTGGACCCAACTAATGTAGTTGTGGTTAAAGATTGGAAGAAACCCGAAAATGCAACTGAAGTAAGAAGTTTCTTGGGATTGGTACATTTCTATAGAAGGTTTATTAAATATTTCTCAAAGATCGCTTCTCATCTGACAAAGCTGAAGAAGAAAGATGCTAAATTTGTTTGGACACCCAACTACAATCAACCATTCAATATGTTAAAGGAAAAATTGAACAGTGCTTCAGTTTTCACTATTCCAAACGTGAGTGAAAGATTAAGAGTTTACATGGATGCTTGTAGGACCAAGTTGAAGCAGTATTGTTGCAGAACGATAATGTAATAGCGTATGCGAGCCAATAGTTGAAATCTCATGAGAAGAATTATGGTACACATGATTGGAGTTGTTAGTAGTTGTTTTTGCATTGAAGGTGTGGAGGCACTATTTTTTGCATGTAAATTTTGATTTATATATAGATCAAAATTCATTAAAGTGTCTTTTTACCCAAAAGGACTTGAACTTAAAGCTACAAAGATGGCTAGAATTTCTCGCGTCTTATGACCTAGAGATTCTTTATACCCTAGGGAAAGCAAACACTATTGCCGATGCTGAGTAAGAATGTGGTGACAATTGCAAATTTGGAAATTAAGCCAGCATTTATAGAGAGAATTGCATATTTCCAAGAAGAATACCCTATTTAGCTCGATTTAAGAAGAATGTTGAAGAGGGAATTATTTCTAGCTTTTAGATTGACTCCCGAGGCATTTTAAGAATGAGTGGCCGCATTTTTATTCCAGATGTTAATGGAATTAGACAGGATGTGCCGAGAGAATGCCATTAGCCAAAGCTATTTATCCATCATCGAGTAAATAGAATGTACAGAATATGAAGGAAACTTTTTGGTGGAAAGGGATGAAGAGATACATTTCGATCTTCGTGAGCCAGTGTGCAAATTATCAACAGATCAAAAGTGACCAGCAAAAGACTCTTTGGGTTACTCCAACCATTGGAGATATCGAATTGCAAATGAGTGCAAGCACCCATGGACTTTATCGATGGGTTGCCTAGAACAAGAAAAGGTAATAAAGGCATTTGGTTAATTGTAGATCGATTAACCAAGAGCGCCCACTTTATTTTGGTAAGCCAACAAGAACTGCAGCTTCTTTGGCGAGGATTTATTTGAGGGAGATCATTTGATTGCAGGGAATTCCAGTAAGTATAGTCAATAATCGAGATCCCATCTTCAACCATTAATTTTTAGGTGCATTTCAAGCCGCTTTAGGGATAGAGTTGAATTTGAGCATAGCCTATCACCCGCAGACAGACGGACAATTCGAAAGGGTAAACCGGATTTTAAAAGATCTTTTGAGAGCATGCATTTTGGTTTTTGGAGGTTCCTGGGAAGACCATCTACATTACGTAGAGTTCTCTTATAACAATAGTTACCAAACTAGCATTAGCATGGTACACTACGAGGCTTTATATGGACGACCATGTAAAACACTTTTATGTTAGATTGAGACTAGAGATCGATTAGTTCTTGGATCAGAGATAATTCAAGAAGCATCAAAGAAAGTGTTCATGAACAAGGAAAGATGAAAGAAGCTCAGGATCGATAGAAAATTTATGCTGATTAATAGAGAAAGGACTTTGAGTTTGTGCTTGGGGATTTGGAATTTGTGAAAGTTTCCTCGGTTAAAGGAGCTATAAGATTCAGCAGAGCGGGAAAGCTAGCATCCAAATTCATTGGACCTTATAGAATCCTTGAGAGAATTGGATCATTGGCCTATAGAGTAGAATTGCTTGAAAGATTGTCTGAATTTCATAATGTTTTTAATGTTTCTCATTTAAGAAAGCATGTTCATTATTTATCTTTGATTGTTGAAACATCTGTTCAGAAAGACTTGGAAATAGAATCGAATTTGATGATAATCTGAATCCACTTCATATTTTTGTTCAAGATAAAAGGAGATTGAGGAACAAGGTTGTGAAGCTTATGAAGGTTCCGTGGAGTCATGACACCCATGATTATACTTGGGAGACTAAGGATCATATTAGAGAAACTTACCTTAATTTAATGTCGGGTTATTTGTCAGTTGTTTGAATGCATTATGAATGTCCAATTTTGGCGTAGTTGCTTTGCATTGTCATATGAATTTCTTGGTATAATATATACCATTGGGATTGTCTTTTGCGTATTAATTTTGGCGATAAAATTCTCTTGACGGGGAGGAGAGTGTAACGACCCAAAAATTAATCGCTTTTATCTGAATATTTAATCATTTTCAAATATTTAAATAATGGATTTTACAAACCAAATAAACATATTTTAAATGTTAATTAATGATATTAAAATCATTTTCAAATTTTATTTACCAAAATAATTATTCAAACAAAAATAGAAAATATGATCCAAAAAACGTTTTCCCAAGTTTTGACCTTTTGGCACTGGAAAGTCGTTGAAAAATATATGCACATTTTGCATCACTCATATATACATGCACACATGTCATGTGATAAGTTAATCCATATGTAAGTTAAAAATCAAGCTTAGTTTAAAATGTAATACTTGATTTGATATAATACATATAACATGAATATATGAGCATACACAAGGATGATTTCTAATCAATCTAGACGATATACATAGTTTAACATGTAATTAAAGTAAGAAAAGGTTTTGTGGTCAAAAATTGATTTAAAACATGTTAAATCCTATGATTCTACCCTATAACATGCATAATATATTAGGAAGGCATAAAACCACTCACCATTTACCAAATTCAACCAATATGAATGTAGATACAATCCAGATAGCAACGGAATGCACTTCAAAAAAAATGATGATCTCTATCTTCTAGTTGATGATCTAATCTCTAATCCGTAATCTAGCTTTATTTAGAGAGTAACTTGGATGATTTTGGACGAATTTAGAATAGATCTACTATCGATTAGGGTTAGACCTAATTTAGAATGAGAGTGAAAAGTTTTAAGCTTCAGACCTCTATTTATAATATTTTCTAATTAGACTAATGGGCTCACTAATGAGCTCATTTAGTTATACACTAACCGTTGCTAATAGCTTTAAAAACTTAAAACATGCATAGATTTCTAATTGTAAGCCTGTTTTTCTTTTATGACCACTGAACGAAATGGGAAATCATCATCCTGAAGCAATGAAACTGGTTTGAGACCTTAATTTAGCACCTATCAAAAGTTATAGCCTAAACAAGGTTTTCAAGGTCAAAATTATCACATAGACTTTCGAGAAAATCATAGGTGCATAAAATGTTCCGAAGAGTTATATACCAAAATTATTGAATTATACAACCTCGTACAAATAAAATAAAAATATTTTTTGAACCTCCGGTACATGAAATACGGATTGTTACATTCCCCACCCCTTTTCTTTTAGAATTTCACCCCCGAAATCCCCAGGCAAGCAAAACCATAGGCAACCATGGTCACCTCAGATGCTTATCACTCATAGGCAACCATCAAACATCTTAAACAAGCAACCATGCAACCAATAGTATAGTTAACCAATCCTAGAATGCAGAATACTAACCTATTAAATATAGTATACAATGGTGGAAGTAAACACGATAAACAATGGGTCTTACCATTCAAAGAGCTCTGGATAAGAAGTCATCATGCTCTCTTCTATCTCCCACATACAATCGTCCTCACTTCCGCTCCATTGTACCTTAACTAGCTTCATCATTTTTCTCCTAAGGTGTTTCGTATCGTATCCAACGGTACAGAGACAACCTACGAGATAGAGAAACTTCTTATTCTACCTCAACATCTTCTAGCTGATTTGGTGTAATCTTCATATCTGAGTTGTACATAAGCTTTTGTAGATAAGAGATATGAAAAAAAGCTGTGCATGCCCACCATCTTCTGAGGTAAGTTCACATATATGCTAGCTTCTTTATTCTCTCGACTATCAGAAAAGTTCCTACGAACCTTGATGCCAATTCCCCTTTCTACCAAATTGAACTACGTTCTTTAGAGGATAAATCTTTACAAACATCATATCTCCATCATAAAACTCTAAATTTCTTCTTCTTTTATTTACATAGATTTTATGTCGATCCTAAGACGCTTTCGTTCATTGTCAAATGGCCTCAATCTTCTCCGAAGTCTCCTTAATCATAACTAGCTCAAGTATTAGTTTCTGGCCTGCTTCCCACCAATGTGAAGGAATGGTGCATGATCGGTCGTACAATGCTCCATATGGTGCCATATAATACTCGATTGATGATTATTAGTGCATGTAAACTCCACCAAATGCAATTCCCACGATCCTTTAAAATCCCTAATGAATGTTGGCAAAAGATCTTCCAATAAACGATTTACACTTTCGGTATGCCCGTACGTTTGCGGGTGATAAGCTTTGGTAAGATGCAGTTTAGTCCCCAGCACCTCTTGTAAGCTCTTCCAAAACCTACTAGTGAACAACGGATCTCGGTCGCTCACAATGCTCTTTGAAACACCATGAAATTGTACTATCACTTTACATACAAATCGACCACATTGGTTATCGTTCTAATTGACATGAGGGGTATAAACCTTACACTCTTGGTCAATCGATCTACTATGACCCAAATGCCATTATACCCGGCTCGAGTCCTCGGTAATCCATCAATAAAATCCATCCATGTTTATTTCCATTTCTATTTAGGAATCTCAATGGTTTCAAAAATCCACTAGGTTTTTTCTACTCTGCCTTTACTAACTGGCAGTTCATACACTTTGAGATGAATGCCCAAACATCCTTCTTCATACCTTCCTAATAGTAGGTCTTCTTTATATCTCGATACATCTGGTTGCCATCGGGATGAATAGTCAATCTGAAATAATGACACTCTCTTAGTTGTTCATCTCTCAATCCATCAACATCGAGAACAAATAACCTTTCATCCTTACGAAGCCAACATTCTTGGTCGAGTTCATATTGCTTCATATCTTCAGATTCTACTCTTTCCTCTATCTTTGCTATGATCTCTGCTAGCTTAGCATCTCACTTTTGTCTAGTACCAATCCTTTTAATTAGAGTAGGTCAAATTGACAAACTTACCAACATTTCAGGCTCTAGCTTGCAGTTAGGCTTGAAACCAAATACATCAATACACTCTGTCTGCTTCCATTCCAACAACATTTTCTCCCAACCCCGCATGTATTGTACTCAATACATGAGTGACTATATTCGTTTTTCTTGGAGTGTAGGAAATATCAAAATCATAAGTGGTCAAAAACTCCAACCATCTTTGTTGTCAATGGTTGAGATCCTTTTAAGAGAAAATGTAATTCAATGATTTGTGGTCCGTGAACAGCTCAAACTTTTCTTCCAAAAAATATTGCCTCTACATCTTCAATTGCCGCCAATTCCAAATCAAGAGTTGGATAATTCCTTTCATGTAGCTTTAGTCGTCGACTCGTATAACGACAACCCTTCCCTTCTGCATTAATACCGCACCCAATCCAATAACAGAAGCATCAATGTATATTGTCAATTCTTCATTTTCATATAGAATGGTCAATACTGGTGCACTCATAACCTCTCTTACATACTCACAAATGCATGCTCACACTTCGCGTTCCATGCAAATCCGATTCTTCCTCATCAAATTGGTCAATGATTTTGCTTCCTTCAAGTAGTCCTTTATGGAGCATCTATAATATCTCGTCAATCATAGGAAACTTCTCACATTTGTAGCATTCTTGGACCGATTCCAATCTTAGACCATGCCATCTTTATAGGATCCACTGCTATACCTTGTCCCGAAATGGCGTGACCCAAGAATTTCATTTCGTCTCTCCAGAATTAACACTTAGAGAACTTCGCTCTCAACTTGTGCTTCCTTAATATTACTAGCACAATCCTTTAGTGCATCTTGTGCTTATCTTCAGTTTGGTGTAGATCAAAATATTATCCATGAATCCAAGCATGAACTTAATTCAGCTGGCCTCTGAAAACCCAATTCACTAGATCTACGAAGCATGTTGGAGTGTTAGTCAATCCAAATGGCATTACCAACTACTCATTGAAACCCAATAGCACACGAAATGCTTTAATAAGCATACTCTCCTTCTCTACTCTAAGCTGGTGGAATTCCGTCACCAAATCCATTTAGGAGAACACCTTCCACCATGAAATTGATCAAACAAATCATTAATACATAGAGTCGAGACCTGTTATTTTCCGTTATTTTATTCATCTCATGATAATCCACATGTGACCTTATAGAGCCATCGACCTTCATTATGAATATTACAAGTGCGCCCCACTCAGATATGCTCCTTAAAATGAACCCTTTTCTTAATTGATCATTCACTAGCATCTTCAATTCCTTCTGCTCTCTCTATGCCATATGCCCTAAATGAATAACTATCGGTCTGACTTCCTCTACCAAGTCTATTCGAAACTCGATCTCCTTATGCGACAGGAATCTAGTTACTTTCTTGAAGACATCTAGATACTCTATAGCGATAGGCACCAATGGCAATCCTTCATGTCGAACCTCAAGAAAACATAGAAAGCTAATCATCACTCCATCCTCTGGTAGGTAGCTAACCACTACCATTCACCAATCCACATCTTCGAATGTCACCAATAGCTTCTTGCAATCCACTATGGCTGCATACTTCCTTAGCCAGTCCATACCCACGATAACCCCAAACCCAATAAAGTTCGAAATAAAGTAATCACAAATCTAAGAACATCCATGACATAATAAATCTAAAACACGACAAGAAATGCAAAGACTAGTATAGCCTCCAATAGGGTTTGTCACGATAAGGGGTTTGTCTGCAATCTCTGGTTCCAATCCCAATCTATTTGCACGGCCACTATAGATGAATGAATGAGAAGTTTTATTATCATGCAAAACTAAAATAGGAACACATCAATAGAAAGCATACCTTATATGAGGACTCCCTTACCCTTCTCCTTCCTCGAAGGAGCACTCGACGAAGTCGAGATTCCGTCTAAATCATACGCTTTCACTAATTTATTATCCTTCATCGGTTTCGGACAATTCTTCTTCAAATGCTTAGGCTTGTCACAGTTGTAACATTTCCTCTTATCATTCATCTTGCAATCTTTAATCAAATGACCATTTTCATTGCATCCAAAGCAAGTAGGTTCCCATTTACCCTTCTTCTGACCACCTTTTCCCTGGGATTGCTTTCTTTTTCCATTCCCTTCTTCTTGACTTCACCGTATTACTGTGGCTTTGGCTCTTCTTTCTTAGTAGAAACAACAATAACAGTATTATAGCCTTAGGCTATAAGCTATCATGACAAATCACCTTCTCTACAAGCTTCTCAAACATCTCATTTATATGGTCCACGAAGTAGTCATCCAAACCAATGATGAATTTCTCATTCTTACTCAATAGAGTGTGAATGAATGATATCCTATACTTAGACAAAAACATTGAATTCTGCCATATATTCAGAAATTGTCATCACTTCCTACTTGAGATCTACGAATTTTCTGAATAGAACTGACTTTTAAGCAACAGGAATAAACTTCGTCTCGAACCTTGCCTTGAATCGATCCTCTAGAGTAGCAATAGTATTAACATTCCACCAATTAATGGCTAAACCTTGAAGCTGTCTCAAAGCCAACTTCCTCTTCATAGCATCTTCCACCTTCATATCACCGAAGATGTGCTCACAAGTATCTAATCAATCTTGCTCTTCTATGGCTGATTCCATTCCCTAGAGTGGCTTCACTTCCAAAGTGGAATAATATTTACTTAACTTGGTGAAATCAGCTCTAGGCGCTTGCACTGGAGCAGGTCTTCCCATCACAACTTTGAGAGCATTTCTCATCATATTAGCCATCATAGCATTGAACATGGCTCGGAAAATCAGGCATTGCAGCTCCTAATCTCACTTCTTCCTCCACTCTTAAATTCGATCTTACAGCATTTCTTGTATGCCGACCCATCCTTATCTGTAAAATGAATGATCAGTCTCTCATAAACAAAACTATATCTATAGTGCTCATATACGTGCGAATTATACTAAATAATATTTTACTATATAGTTTTGAAAACCAAACTTATAAAAATTAAGCATTCTCTTGTGTACACACTCTCTCTCTCGATCCAATCTAAGATATTAACACCTTCCCTATCCACTGAATCATAATATTAACTCTGGTTAATCACATAACCAAAAAATCTGATACCAAATGTGGCGACCGTCCTATACCACCGGCACCAATATGAATAGTGCGTTGTTCATGCCCGCTGATATTGGACGATCATCAAGGTTGAAATAAATCACTATTGCATATAACTTGTCATATCTCATAGCGCATGGATAGAATATAATATCATAGATATAACAAAAGATATAGTTTTAATTATGTGAACAAATCATCATCTAAGCAATAGATCCACAAAGTTGCACATCAAATGTAGTAGAGTTTATAAAATACAAGTAAACTCAAATAAACTATTTTAGAAAATATAATAAGCAAGCCCTGTAATGGGCTCCACGGTGTTGCTAAGCGAAATAAGCATAAACTCCAGATATGTATGTAATATGAGATAGCTCCATCAAGCTCTTTCTTCAAATAGATATTGATTCACCTAGATTTGTTATACAGTCTACTCATTTAAGAGTCTTAGGATAATAAAAGACAAAGCATACAATCTTGGGTCAGACAATAGTATGATGTGAGTGATAAACAAATATCAATATATTAAATAGGTAAATATGGTAAGGAACAAGAGTACATGAACCAGACCTGACCTGTCCCTACAACCAAAGAGTTAGCATACAACACTATAATATGCTACTTTATAAAATCATAAAGATATACCACAAACCAAACAAAGGATATCAGTCTTTCAAGTATTCCTATCTTCAATACCTACTTCCCCTGATACCCATGAGTGATGGCCTATTAAAGAGAGAAACAAAAGCAACCATATCATCTATTGCATCCATCAAACAATCCAAACTATCAATCCTTGGGCTCTGAATATATGATAATTCGTATAAACCTCAAGCCAGGGACTAATGGAAATCCTGGTTGTCTATTGCACTCTCGTATCTCATAGCCCAAAGTTGGATATGTTTCTCACAGCGCAATGCTAGACACTAGACCCAAACCAATAGGTTCAAGGTACGCAGGTCCCATCATTGACCCATGCATGTCCCCACTTACAATACCCCGACTTCTTGTACAATTGAAAACTCTCCGAGTCATCAACGATTCCTTAGCACATATGCCTAATCCCATCTTTGCTTCATTTAGATACCGAGCCCTTCTTTCTCAATCAATTTTCCATTATTTATGAGGAACCACTGTAAAACACCCCACATCCCTTTATATATCCAATAGGACACATTAAAAGGTGTGGTGCGTTGTAGGTATAACTGAAACTAACATAAACTAAGATTCACAAGACAAAAACAGGTAAAAAATAGCAGAAATTAAAATGATACTTATTTTAATCAAAGGCTTCATATTTGCTTATAAACCAAATAAGTCGAATACTAAATATAACATACATGTCTCAAAAACCAAAATGTCTCATGAAATAAAAACTCATAGTCTCAAAATCAGAGTACATAGTATTCCTCATAATAAGCCAGTACACAGGAAGAGCTAAAGCTCGAATAAAAGAAATACATGGTAGAGATCTTCTCCCAAAATCCTCCAAGCAACCGCAATCTACAACCCTCTCCCTTAGTTGGCTATGGGGGAGAGGGAAAATATATGAGGGGTTAGACTAAAAATCTGGTAAGTGATAGTAACTACTAGAATGTTTAAACAAAGTAAAGGCAATAGACTCTTCAATAGTTCTAGTATATACAAAAGGAAACAAAGGAAATATGAAAGATATAAACTAGACCTTACTATGGACTAAACTATGAAAGAAATATGAAAGATGAAATCCTAATTCTACCCTTTGATCGGCCTAGACCTTACTATGGACTAAACGCTATATAACTCCCTACACAGCAGCCAATGGTAACTACGAAAGATACACAAAGCACTCACTGTGGACTAGATGATACATATCTCCCTATACAGAAGGCAACGGTGTCTTTGAAAGACACACATACTAAGCCATGGAACTCATAGCAATTACCGAGCACTAAAATGGAAGTCACACACGTTACTGCCACCATGCTCATGCTACATATTGCTCCACCTATTGGGTCGTATTATTACCTCGACTCAGCATAAGTGTGCCCCTTGTCTTACTTTTGTCCATATAAAATATAGGGGAATGCGGCCGATACTGGTCCGTCATCCAAACAATATCTAATAGCACCCTTATCCAAATCCCCAGTGATTTGAACATCTCTATATTGAACAACTACTACCACTACTAGCATAAGCGTCCCCCTCGTCTTACTTCACCATACCCACAGAAAACAATAGGGGAATGCTATTTGGTACAGGTCCTACTTTAATTCTTTGCTTATTAACTTGGATAAATTATTTAAATAAGCCTTTACTCTTGTTTGTAATATCCGTGCTTATTAGTTTATCCTATATCTTAAAATAAGCCTTATTCTGTTCTATTTCTTATTATAACCGACGTTATAATCATAATTATTACTTAACCCAAGGTCTAAGTGTGAAAATAAGCTTCTTTTATTCTTTTATTCTTTTTAGTTACAATTTTAAGTTATAACTAGGTCAATCTCTTTTATTCAGTCCAACTAATATCATAATTAGGCATAATTTCAGTTCAATTCCATTTGTATTACAGTCTTTGTAATTTACATCTTATATTCCATTATTTCAGATTTCTTATAATTTAATACAATTTTGTGTTAATTCTATTCTAATCCACACGCAAAGAAGACGAAGGAGGAATAAAAGAAAATTGAAAATAGAAGGAAACTCAAGACGTAGGAAGATGTAAATAACATATAAATACAGTAAATAAATTAAAATACTGTAAACAAACTGTAAATTAATGGAAAAGCTAGATATAAACTAAAATTAACCGAAAATAATTCTGTAAACTATAAATAAATTACTAAAAATGTTACTCCAAAAATCATAGTAAACTACAACTATTGGAAATTCTATTACTTTAAATTACTTAAAGAAATTTAAAATAATTACAATCACTCACCTCTAGTCCTTAGCTCTTCAACTTGGGGTTGTTAAATTTTTTTTATTTGAAATGATTTCCTCCTTGGAAAATTATTCCACGTAGGGTCCTTTCTGAATAGGTCAACCCAATTGGAGAAAAATATAGAATGAGAAAAAGTGTTAGGCCTAAAGTTCTATTTATAAGGGTAGAAGTGGATTTCAGATCATAGGATTTAGGGATTGAATAGGATGCAATCACATCATAGGCTGAATAAGAACCATCGGAAGCAAGAATGGAAGGACCAGATTGAAATAAAGAATGCAAATGACGTGTAAAGTCGGCGAAATACATGCTCATCGTTCGAACGTTCGTTCGTTTGCCCAAAAAGAGCAGGCGGATCGACAGGGCAGTCGACCACCCTTGTGCCCAGGTCAACCGTCCGATCGACCTGGCCTATTTTTTTGTATCACGTTCATATTAGCTCAGTTTCTTACATTCTATACATGGAAATTGACCGTAAAATTACCACGGACACAATGGGGAGAGTTCCATGGCTCAATTCTGATAATTTTACAAAGTTATTTTATTATTTAATTAATTATTAGATTAATTATTACGAGTTAAACTTTGGGTTGTTACCTTATCCCCTCCTTATGGGATTTGTCCCTGAAATCTCTAAGGATAAAAGAATGTATGAAATGTTTTCATCCAATTCTACAACCGACTACTCAATCATCAACCGTTCATCCGTTGTACTTAAGTTTTTCTAATGCAATTTATGATACTTGTGCAATTAGTGTAGTGTAAATGTTCCTAAGTAATGCAAAAGATTAGGCGGTCCACTGATTCAGTTGACATACTTTTATGCAATCATGTTTGTGCCATGTATCTAAATGAATGCAAAAATTCCCCAATGATAATTGATAGTTCTATATGCATGCTACAAACATCATTCAAATGCAACAACCATGTGGTAATCATCCATTTAAAGCAACTATATAAATAAATTAAAAATGCATACACATCCATATGCATATGCTATAGTGTCCTAATTAGACCATTCCTTAAAGAATAATAGTGCCTAGTGTACGTATATGCATCCATTAGCATCCGCTAGCAAACACTTGCGATCACTAGCATACATCATTCATAACATGTTCTAATAACATGTTTACATCAATTCCTTCCATCCATAGGTTAAATCCTAAGTTCTACCCTCCCAAAAGGAAAAAACCTATTCAAAACTAAAGATGGAAATATGAAATTCTAAAAACTTATTATCAAAGGAATGTGGATACGAAATATGGATTTTCTCCCAATCAAACTAATCTTCCCGAAGTCTTCTTAACTATGTCGAAACCAAGGCAATCCTTCTATAGACCCTATCCAACGCGAAGGCGACTTGTGCAGTCTTTCATAAAGAGCTTTGAAAGGTGCCACTCTAATGCTAGCTTGAGAGCTACTATCTCATGTGAATTCCATTAAAGAAAGATGCTTTTCCCAAGTTCCTCCAAAATCAAGAATACTTCCAAAAGTAATCACTGTTATCCCCTACATGATCTTGCACTTTTTCCGTTATCCCAAGAAAATGATTTCTCTATACTTCATATTTATAGGAGTTTGGTTGGGTATTTATCGTTTCAAAAACTAAGACTTCAAAATTTTCAAAACATCAAATCCCTGAAAGGTGTTTTTTTGAGTTTATATTAAATTCACAAATACTTGTTTACTTAACATTATTTCCCAACCTAGAGGGAAAATTTTCAAAGTCTAAGCCAAAATTTATTCCTCATTTTCTTTTAAAGATCTTTTTAGTTTTCTACAAAAATTTGAATATTCAAATTCTACCTTATTAAGTTTTTCATTTTTAAAACTTATTTACTTTTTCACCAAACCATTTTCTTTTAAAATATCTTTAAACGGTTTTCATGTGTTTCAAAACATCTTATTATTATATCTCATGGTCTCATACCTTAATGTATTGGAACTTCTTTCTCAAATGAGAAATTATTAATGTTAAAATCTTCTATAAACCTTTTAGAAGAGAATTTCATGTTTATGTGAAATTACAAGGAACCTAATTTATATTTTTCGAAATAGGATATACAAAATATGGTGCTTTCATACATTGTATATCTCTTTAATGTATTCCTTGT
This sequence comes from Allium cepa, assembly GCA_030765085.1. NCBI lineage: Eukaryota > Viridiplantae > Streptophyta > Magnoliopsida > Asparagales > Amaryllidaceae > Allium > Allium cepa. The sequence continues at coordinate 996,993,435 of CM060932.1, forward strand.
AACTTGCACAAAACATTTTTATTGGTTTCATAGAAAATTATACCATTACTCTTTTCATTCCAAAAGATTAAAGTTTGTTTAATTTATATTCTTCCATGATAAATATTTTCTAATACCTAACTTACACATTTTCCTTTCAGATAAACTCATCCTCAAAACTGTTTTAATATTCCCATAACTGCCAAAATATTTCCTTATTAAAAATATCAAGTGTGCCTTACAAACCATTTTGTTCCTATACTTAGAACTTATATTTTAAAATACATTTTTATTTGGGTTAAAACAGATGCTGCGTAAAACACCATTACTACAACCCAAAATACTAGTGCATGGATTCAGTTAAATAAATACCAATAAATCTTACATACCTATGTAAAAATATTTCTCTTGGGAGTCACTTACTATAATAATAGTGTTATAGGCAATGCTCCTTTTATTTTTCACAAAAACGTTTACAACAGTAAAAGTGGTAATCTACATTTTCCATACTTGATACACTCTAGGTTTTTATATTTAAAATTTTTGTTAAAGAAACTAGTGATACACAAACATACACCACACTCCATAATTCTTCAAAAAGAATTTCAATTTTTCATTATATAAAAACCAACCAACTTAAATTTCATACCATTCTTCAAAAAACCCATATTTATTTTCTAAAAGAAAATATTAACAATGAAAATTTTCAATTCTAACAATTACATTTTTTTCAACCTTTTAATTTTAAATTTTTTATTTTATTAGGCTTGGCATAAAGTGGATTTCGTCCTTACTAACCTAGGAGTACTTTTCTTAATACTTGGAAATCCCATTTTCATACTAAACTCTTTCGTTAGATTTATTCCAAGGTACCACCATTAAATCCACTTATATGAAACAATTATAATTTCTGTAATTATCTAGACATAGGTTTTCATCTTTTCTTATCAACCGAACCTATTGTAGATCCCCCAATCTTTGCCTACCTCTCTTTGGATTTCCACATTCTGATCCTAAATGTATAAAAACTGTTTCTTAAATCCCTACCATGTGTTGACATTCTCTATGCCCCAATAAATTCACTTCAAAAGTGATACTTCAAGAACTCTATCTTCAGCTGATGAACACAGAGCGTACGAAGAACCTCCTTTAGATGAATAACATGCTCTTCCATACTTCTTGGAAAATACCAAAATGTCGACCATGAATACCACCACAAACTTTATTTTTGGACATCTTTGAAAACTTGGTTCATCAAATCTATAGGATAGGCTGAGACATTGCTTAGCCCAAAAGACATAACCAACCACTCGAAGAATGCATCGGGTGTCCTAAATGCGGTTTTAGTAATGCTTTCATCAGCTACCCTAAGCTGATGAAATCCAACGGCTAGACCAAGCTAAGAAGATACTGAAGAGCCAACTAACTGGTCGAGAAGATCATCTATCTTAGGGAGTGGATAATGGTTCTTCTTTGTGAGCTTATTCAATTCTCTATATTCAATGCAAAATTGAGGAGAACCCCTTGCTTTGGCAGCGAAGATGACTGACGCTTCCTATTCGATATGCTTCTTCTTACGAAACCTTTCTCAAAAGCTCACGGATCTGCTTTCTCAATCCCTTTCTTTCCATTGGTTTCATATGCCATATGGGTAATGCTACTGGCTAGCAAAATAAATCTTGAAGTCAATATCTCTCTTAGGGGGTAGTCCCCTAAACTCCCCAAAGATGTCTCTGATGACAGGAACCGAATCTAACTCTGATGTTAATGAATCGAGGGAATAAAGGAAGTTCAACATAACTGACCCATGCGAGTCGCAAGAAATCTCAAGAGTCCTACTGATGCATGTCTCTAATGTAACGACTCTCCTCTCGCGGTCTAATATAGCTCCATATGTGGATAGCCAATCCATACCTAAGATCGACCCGTACCCCGAGAATCCCAAAACATAGGCATCGCAGTAGAATTCTATGGCTAGGAAATAAATTTTCAAACCCTTACCAACCATAGACAAAAGTGTCGATTCTCCTATGGGGTTTGAAAAAAAGATAGGATCTACTACTAAAGAAATTTCTAAGTGCAAATAATCCATATGAGAACTAGAGATAAAAGAGTGTGATGCTCCATAATCGAAAAGTTCCCAAACGGGAAAATCAGAAATAGAAATCAAATTTTCCTACCTAGATTTGGTCTATTGCTGGAAGGTGTTATATCCAAAGTAAGAATCTGTGCTACTAGTACGCCCACACCCCGCCCCATCTTCTGGGGGTAATTCCTACTCCAGTGACTAGGTTGCCCACAACTATAGCACTTTCCTCTCATCTCCTCTCTTTTGCAGTCTCTCGAGTAGTGACCAATCATTCTGCAACTATGGCACTTCCCTTTCTTCTTGATTCGCTTCTAAGGGCCTTCCCTTTTCCTCTTATCCTTCTTGCCCTTCCACCATGGCTTCTTGGAGCTTGTAGGAACCTCCTTAAGCTCTTCTACCAGCTGCCAAGATATAAATTGAACACTCTGTCGGTCCTTTAAACCTAGCCGCCCCTTTATTCCATATTCTCAAAACTAACCCGTGTCTTCTCGGAATCCTTAGTGCCAGAAAACGTTCTGCCTTCTATACTAACGAAGTCCTTGCATAGCTCAAAAAAGGGGGCTAGTGTAGGTGGATTAAAGGAATTTCCACCTACTGGTGTTGTATTAGGCACTTGCCCTTGCACCTCTGGTACCGTAGCTCCACAAAACCAGTCAGCCATTCTATGCAAAGAAAAGAGAATTTAGGCTGGAAAGAATCGAAAGAAGATTGCACTGGACTTGGAGGGGACTTTTGTAAAAACTCTTTTATACTTAAAAGCTATTTCTAAGAGTTCTTTTCTGAAAAATACCTTTTAAGAGAAGTTATTTTGAAAATTACTTTTACTTTTAAAATAAATTTTTAAGAATCCTGCAACCTTAGGCTCTAACACCAAGTGAAAATCCCCACACCCCTTACTATATTCAATAGGACACAATAAAAGGCATGGTACGTTGTAAGTATGACTAAAACTAACAGAGACTAAGATTCACAAGACGAAAATAGGTAAAAAAGACAGTGGAAATTAAAATAATACTTATTTTAATCAAAAGCTTCATAATTGCTCATAAACCAAATAAATCAAATACTAAATATAACATACATGTTTCAGAAATCAAAATGCCTTATGAAATAAAAAAATCATAGTCTCAAAATCAGAGTACATAATATTCATCATAATAAGCCAGCATACAGAAAGAGCTAAAACTAGAATAAAATAAATGCATGGTAGCGATCTTCTCCTAAAATCCTCCAAGCAACCGCAATCTACAGCCCTCTCTCTTGATTGCCTATGGGGGGAGAGGGTAAATAGAGGAGCATGTAAGACTAAAAGTCTGGTGAGTTATAGTAACTACTAGAATCTTTAAGTAAAGTAAAGGTAATAGACTCTTCAATAGTTCTAGTATATACAAAAGGAAACAAAGGAAATAGGAATGAGATAAACTGAAAAATACGATTAAACTATTGCAATTGATTAGATATGTCAACTTTGATTGTTTGCACTTGTCTTTGATAACTGCTTGATTAGGCTGAATTCCTAATCCTATAATTAGGCCTCATTCCTAATTCTACCCTTTGATCGACCTGCTACTCCATAGACCTTACTGCGGACTAGATACCATATAACTCCCTATACAATAGCCAATGGTAACTATGAAAGATAATAAAGAACCCACTGTGGACTAGATGACACATAGCTTCCTACACAGAAGGCAATGGTGTCTATAAAAGACACACACACTAAGCGCTTGGAACTCATAGCGATTTTCGAGCACCGAAATTGAAGTCGCATGCGTACCTGCCACCATGCTTATGCTACCTGTTGCTCTACCTATTGGGTCGTATTATTACCTCGACTCAGCATAAGCATTCCCCTCGTCTCACTTTAGGATTATGTGAAACAACGTGTCCATAGAAAATATAGAGAAATGTTGCCGGTACTAGCCCGTCATCAAAACAATTTCTAATAGCACAATTATCCAAATCCTCCATGATTTGAACATATCTATGTTGACCAATTACAACGACTACTAGCATAAGCGTGCTCCTCGTCTCACTTTAGGTTTATGTGAAACACCGTACCCATAGAAAATAATAGTGGAATGCTATTTGGTATAGGTCCTACTATAATTCTTTGCTTATTAACGTAGATAAATTATTTAAATACGCTTTTACTCTTGTTCTTACTATCAGTACGTATTAATTTATCCTAAGTCTTAAAATAAGCCTTATTCTGTTCTATTTCTTATTATAACCTACGTTATAATCATGCTTATTAGTTAACCCAAGGTCTAAGTGTGAAAATAAGCTTCTTTTTTTCTTTTTTTCTTTTTAGTTATAATTTAAGTTATAACCAGGCCAATTTCTTTAATTTAGTCCGATTAATATCATAATTAGGCATAATTTCAGTCCAATTCCTTTTATATAACATTCTTTATAATTTACATCTTATAATCTATTATTTTAGATTTTTTTATAATTTAACCCAATTTCGCGTTAATTCTATTCTAATCCATACGTGAAGAAGAAGGAGTAAAAAAACTAAAAATAGAAGGAAATCCAAAGCGTAAGAAGAAGATGTAAATAACGCATAAATAACAGTAAATAAACTAAAATACTGTAAATAAATGAAAAAGCTAGAAATAAACTAAAATTAACTGAATATAATTCTAAAAACTGTAAATAAATTACTATAAAGGTTACTCCAAAAATCATAATAAAACTACAACTATTGAAAACCCTGTTATTTTAAATTACTTCAACAAATTTAAAATAATTACAATCCCTCACCTCTAGTCCTTAGCTCTTCCGTTTAGGCCTTCACAGATCCACTTAGGGTTGTTAAATACTTTTATTTAAAATGATTTCCTCCTTGGAAAATTATCAGCTTAGGGTCCTTCTTGAATAGGTGAACCCAATCAGAGAAAATCTTAGAATGAGAAAAATGTTGGGCCGAGGGTTCTATTTATATGTGTAGAAGTGGATCTCAGACCGTTGGATTTGGGGATTGAATAGAATGCAACCATGTCATAGGCTGAATAGGAGCCATCGGATGCAAGAATGGAAGGACCGGATTGAAATAAAGAATGAAAATGACATAAAGTTGGCTAAATACATGCTCATCGTTTGAACATTCATTCGTTTTCCCCAAAAAGGGTAGGCGGGTCAATCGTTCGAACATTCATGCATTTTGTGTCTCATTCATATTAGCTCGGTTTCTGATGTTCTGTATATGGAAATTGACCATAAAATTACCACGAACACAATGGTGCAACTTCTGTGGCTCAATTCTGATAATTTCATAAAGTTATTTTATTATTTAATTAATCATCGAATTAATTATTACGGGTTAAATTTCGGGTTGTTACACCTTCCATATTCCTCGATCATACGACCCACCCATTAACGACCCACCTTCTTCGGAATCTACTTCCAACACAACCAACATTCGAAGACCATAGCTTTTCGTCATGCTATTATATCGTTATCCAACCTGATACAAATGAGCCAACATCTCCTGCACAATCTACAAGACCTCTACCCCATCTTCCAGAAGCTCCACCCCATTTGGTCATAAACCTAGAAGTCGCCATCGACCTCTCTACTCGGCCCCAACCTATCTACTTAACCAATCTATGGCTAGGTTTTCTTCCACTCCTTCTTTGCTTCTAATACTTTATGTCAAGATGCTTTGACCTCGACTTCTTTACACAAATCAAGTCGTCATAGAGCAAGTCCTCTCTTCAAAGTACTATACTTCTTATTATAGCAACAAGTCATCATAGCCTCTAACACTTAGCCAATTTTTGATCCATCACCTTAAGCAATCGCTAATAGCAACATCCTTGCTCTTACCAAAGTCACCACCGCCTTGGACCAAATAGTACATGTCGATGTCGTCCTCTCAACTCGATGCCAACTTGTGTAGTTAATGAATTGGAATTTGTGCCTTGAACCACGAGGTCTTCCAATACTGTAGAACCTCCCCTTCAAGTTTCGTCCAATTCTGACCAAATTCGCCTCCAATTTGCTCAATTCTCCGACCTAACTTCCTAAGAAATCACAACACTAGCAAACAACATCAAATCATATTATCCAACATACAACAGCAAGAAATTTCATCTAATCAAACATTTAATCCCTCAAAATAAGACAAACATGTCAATTCCTAACATAAATCTACATATAGCATGAATATATGGGCATAATCAAGGGTGATTTCTAATCAGTCTAGATCATGTACATATTTTAACATGTAATTAAAGTTAGAAAAAATTTTATGGCCAAAAATCGATTAAAACATGTTAAATCCTATGATTCTACCATATAAACATGCGTAGTATGGTAAGAAGGCATAAACCACTCATCACTGACCAATTCAACCAATATGAATGTAAATCAAATCCAGACAGCAATGGAATGCACTTCAAATTAGCCAAATCGATGATCTCAATCTTTTAGTTGATGATGTAATCTCTAATCCATAATCTAGTTTGATTCGGTGAGAAATTTGGGTGATTTTAGATGAAATTAGGATGGATCTAGGGTTTAGACCTGATTTAAATTGAGAGGGAAAAGTTTTAACTTGACTCTTCAGCCCTCTATTTATAGCGTTATCTAATTAGACTAACAATCTCAAGAATGGGCTTAACTAATTACACATTAACCTTGGGCAACAGTTTTCAAAATTTAAAACATGCATAACTTTTAATTGTAAGTCTATTTTCCTATTATGACCACTATATGAAATGTGAAACCATCATCCCGAAGTAATGGAATTGGTTTGAGACCCTAATTCAACTACTATCAGAAGTTATAGCCCAAACAAGGTTTTTTGGTTAAAATTGTCGCATAGAAATTCAGTAAAAATCAAAGATGTGTTAAATGTCTCTGAGGGTCATATCCCAAAATTACAGAATCATACGATCTCATACGAATAAAATAAAAAAATTACAACTCTTTGATAAGTACATTACAGAATCATACGATCTCATAGAATAAAATAAAAATATTTTACAACTCTCCGATAAGTAAACTACGGGCTAGTACAATTATTGTGTTTTTGGTCATGCATTTTTTAGGAAGAACTTTGTTAGGCTTTGCATGTTGTATTTTAGAATATGTGTAGGTCTTGTTTAATGTAGCAGTGGCCCATTCCACTCCTTTACTATGTTGCACTATCTCTTAACTTCGTACATCTTAACCAGCGCTGAATGTTTATGTAGGAAAAGATGAGTATAGCGCTACTCATACTAATGTGTTGCTAAAAAACTCTAAGCATGCACGTAACTGAATTACCCATTATGAATGTTCTAAGTTACTCGTAATAAAATCTATGTTGTGCAAACTTGGTAAGCCCAACCTACTTTTCCTCCTAAAGCAATTGATCATGATTTGGATGATTATGAGAGGTAGTTACGTGATATATGGCTAAAATCATATAGATTTTAAATTTAACTCAAATGGAGCTTAGCTATAAATACAAAGAAAGATCGAGGCAAAAATATATCAATGCTGCAATTTTCCCAAAAAATATATGTTCTAGCATTAAAAATATCATTGTTTCGAAAGGAATTTTAAATGAAAAATAAAGGGGCACAAATAATTGATGAAATAAACATAAATTTTCTAAAAAAGCAATCATAAACCTATAGTTTTCCATTGCCTCAACAACTGACCAATGCAAAGAAAATAAGCTTTATAAGGATTTATGCTTGAAATATAATGTTTTCAATTATGGTTTCCAAGGATATCCTATAAATTACAGTTGTGATCTTTGATTTTGAATCTCACCTGTGTCGTTGGTTCACAATAAGATAAACATTTATAAACTTCAAATCATGAAAATGAGTTTGTAAAGAACATGTGAAGAAGAAATGGTAGGAGAATTTAAAAAATGTGAAAAATATAAGAAAATAAGGAGCTATTAGACAGAGATAAGAGATTTCATTCCTTACAAATGTAATTATACAATGCTCTTAAGCTCTATTAATAGGATCAATACGAGAATTTTTTATAATATATTCCTCATAAGTAGCATATTCACATTTCCATATTACATATTTTATAACACTCAATCTTCAATACGAGTCTTTAAAATATTGGATGTTCATATGGTAACTTGCAATAGTCCCTTCTTAAAAACATATGATGTTTGCTTTCCATCATTGGTATTTTGCTTACATGTCTCTACTCAGTTGATTACAGACATTATATAGTGCCTTACTGTAAATACCTTTATTAGAAAAACCTAATCAGAAAAACCTTGAACAAGGAAAAGAGTGCAACTTGTATAATCATAAATATCATATTAAAAATATTATTTCTTTCTAAGGAGTTTGATACTTCTGGATCAAAATAGTGCCTCATTAAATCCTTGCTAATGAAAATCCAATTAGTAAAACTCTTCGTCAAGGAAAAATAGAACATCCGACATAGTCTTAAACAATCTATTTTAAGATGTTACTTTTAAAAAAAAAATTGATACATATGACCGATATAATGCCTCGTTAAAACCTTGCCAAAAAACCTAATTGGGGAATTCATAGTCAAGGAAAAAGAGTATATTATAACATATTTTAATATGTCATCCATCAAAGCAAGTTTGATACTTCTAGATTATGATAGTGCCTCATTAAAACCCTACTAAGATAAACCCAATGGAAAAAAATTATTTAAGGAGAAAGAATACAACTTTCGTAATTTTAGTAACATATTTTGAGACACTATTTCTTAAGAAGAAGTTTGATACTTCTGGATCAAGGTAGTGTTTAATTTAAACCTCGCTAGGGAAAACCTAGTGGAAAAATTATGGTAAAGGAAAAAGTGTACATTATAACATACTTCAGGATGCTACCCACTATTTGATGTTTTCTTTTTTAATTCAAATACATGCCATGTATTTAAAATCAACTGCATATATTTTTGAATCCATAAATATGTATAAAATTACTTAGACAGACTTTAAGAAAATTAAATGACAAAAATTCTACTTCTCCCTAAGTTTATAATTTATTGTAAGAAATGCGGATTACGAATCTTAAGGCTAGGATTAACACTAGAGGGGGGGTGATAGTGTTAATAAAGAATTACTAAATCTTTTTCGATTTTTGTTAATTTAGGCACCGATGTATGCAATATACAGACACAGATATGATCACAGAAACAAACACGGATGCAGAAATAAAATAAAAGCAGTAAAGGAAAGAACGCACCGATTTTATACTGGTTCGGAGTTACCCTATATCCAGTCCCGCAACACAAGTACAGATTTCCTTTCAAAAGCAATTTTACATTTACACCCTCGGTTTCAAGGCTACGAGGTACACCCTCCAGAAATTTGATCCTCTGGGTAGAGATACTTGATTTATGGGCCACAAGTTTACCCAATTGGTTTACCAAGGCTACAATCACACCTTTTCTTTTTTGATTGATTTTCAAGGCTACAATCACACCTTTTCTCACTTAATAGATTACAAAGAAGTCTATAACTCTGAACAGCACTGAGAATCTTATAGGGAGAGTGATAGAGAATCAAACTAGAAGTAATCTATTTCGATTTAGTGTTGATTTCGGCAGAGTAATGATAAGAATATGTACTAAGAAAAGCGGAAGAAGAAAAGGATTGAAAAACCAGAAAATCTGATGTAAAATTCGTTGAAACTAACCCATATTTATAGATGAACAACAGTCATGCCCATTCGTGAAGAGTTATGGAGAATAGAAACTTCTTTTGAAATTTCAATTTTGAACTCAACTGACACCATGTCGACATGGGGTATATAGGCACGTCGACATCCCAAAGCATTTTTTGATGTTTTGATTCTCTTTGAAAATAACCTTTATCTTATATTAAAACTAATTTAAACTTTATAAATATACTTGAATATATTTAATATTCATAAGTAAATATAGATAATAATATATATAGAATTTAAATCTAATTTTATATTTTAAATCTAAGTATAAATATTTAAAAGTTAAATATTATATTAAAAGACAGTTTAAAACCAGGAGTAATTTGACTTTGAAATTAAAGATAATTTTGAGGCTAAAATTATTTAAAATTAGGATAGAGGGTTTTGAATCTTTTAAAAGGAAAGTTTTGAAAACATTTTGAAAGAGTATTATCTACTTTACTAATTTCAAAATTCGATTGCAATAAATAAGATCTTTAGTCTATCATACCAGGCTCTCGGAGCTTGTTTTAGACCATATAATGCCTTTTTCAGTTTGTAAACATTATTTGGAAATTTATCATTTTCAAAAAGTGGTGGTTGTTCAACATATACTTCTTCTTTTACAAATCCATTTAAAAAGGCACTTTTAACATCCATTTGAAATAATTTGAAATGATTATGATTTGCGAAAGCAAGTAGAATCCTAATGGCTTCTAATCTTGCTACAGGAGCGAAGGTTTCATCAAAATCTATTCCTTCTTCTTGACAGTAACCTTGAGCGACTAATCGAGCTTTATTTCTAACTACCTCTCCTTGTTCATTTGTTTTATTTTTATAAACCCATTTAGTTCCAATTATTGTTTTATTTTCTGGTCTAGGAACAAGTTCCCAAACACCATTTCTAGTAAATTGATTTAATTCTTCTTGCATAGCCAAAATCCATAAATCATCAGTTGATGCTTCTTTTGGATTTTTGGGTTCAATCGTTGATATAAAAGCTACATTACTCATTTAACTTAGTTGATTTCTAGTTTTAACAGCAGATTGCACATCTCCCAGTATATTTTCTATAGGATGATCTTTTAAAAATTTAGTCCTTATATTAGGATGATTAATTTCATTATTAGTTTCAATTGATTCATGATTTTGAGTGATTAAATCCTCTTCACATTTGTATCTTAAAATTTTTTGAAATTTTCATCAAATGAAACATGCATTGTTTCTTCAATGGAATTAGTTTTTAAATTAAACACTCCGTACGCTTTACTTCTATTAGAATATCCAATAAAGATACCTTTGTCGGATTTAGGATCAAATTTATCTAAATTATCTTTTGTATTTAAAATAAATCATTTACTTCCAAAAATTCCGAAATAAGATACCTCAGTGTGACATTTATCTTTTTCAAATTTAATTTTATATCCTTTATCACATAGTTGACTTATATTTAGCAGATTATGTTTCAGATTCTTAACTAGAAAAACATTAGTAATAGTAGGAGTTTCAGAATTACCGATTTTGCCGATGCCAATCACATATTCTTTTGAATTGTCTCCAAAGTTAACCAATCCTCCATCTTTGTATATTATATCATTCAGTATATCTAGATTGCCAGTCATGTGTCTAGAACACCCACTATCAAGTATCCACTTGTTCTTTTTGATCTGCATAATTTGTCCGTTGTGGGTTGATTCCTCAACACCCATAAAGCATGATTCCTGCACATCAAACAATCTTGGTAGACAACTTGAATTTGAATATTGATTATATGCAGACTCAAGAAACGAGGATGGTTTGAATGCTTTTAAACTAGTATTAACAAATATAGCCATTTTAAAAACTTTTCAAAAATCAGATTATGAAACTTTGAAACCTCGCTCTGATACCAATTGTGAGAAATGCGGATTATGGATCTTATGGCTAGGATTAACACTAGAAGGGGGGGTGAATAGTGTTAATAAAGAAGTACCAAATCTTTTTCGATTTATGTTAATTTAGACACTGATGTATGCAATATACAGACACAGATATGATCACAAAAACAAACACAGATGTAGAAATAAAATAAAAGCATGTTTTAACAATGTTCCACTAGATTTTTCATAGGTTCCATCTTACTTAGGGTTCCAACCCTTTAACAGGTTCGAAGTGGATTCCATTCCACGAATAAATTGGATTTTAAGTTGCCAGTGCTTTTCTACGATTTTTAACAAAATTCATAATAATATATAATACTTAACTTTGAAATCTTGAACTCTTGATAATCTTGATACTTATGAGCCTTCTATCTTGATATCTTGAATCTCTATACTGTACAGTCTTCTTTCTTAATACCTGCATGGTTAAATCCCGTATATACATATGTATCTAAACTTATAATGCTAGTATTTATATTTTATAATCTATTCTAAGGTTGTTGTCATCAAAACAATCATCTCACGGACTAACATTTATTAATAGTCACCTTATTGGAAACATTAGAAAAAAAACCAATAGGGAAAAATCAACATGAAGGAAAAAAGGTACATGTCGCAATTGATATATAATGAATACAATTTTAACTGTTTCACATGCATTTGCATGTTTCAAGCATGTTTTCCTATTGAATTATTTTGTTTATTTCTTAAAGAATATCCAGTTCCTCGATCTACCATTCACTATTGTTACCATCCATACATACACATATACAAAAATCTTTGTTACCATGGGTTTTTATGACATTGTTTCCTTAAAAAACTATTTGATTATTGCATATTTTGTATACCGCTAGCATTTTCTTCGGGAGCATAATAGCTATATGTATTGTGATTATTTATATTTTCATTACTACAATAGTTAATTAAAAGTTAATCTCATGTAATATCTTTGGAAGATAATTTCAAACATTAATTGAATTGATTAAAGAATGATATGCTTTCACTGACTAACCTACTTTCGATAGTTATATATGTTTTTTAGGAACTTGCAGTCTTTTATCATTTGGTATGAATTAAACAATATTTGCACTCTTAGTATTGTTAGTGTTTTAAACACTTTAACTACTTCAAAAAAATCAAATGTTTCTAAAATTATCATTGACTCGGACACTTATATACTATTAACACTATATGTGCTTCACTAATTTTATTGTGCTTTTTCGCTTTATATATGTGTTTCTTGAAACGACCCTGCCCCAACTTTTGAAAATCGGCACCGAATACGACACTTGTATTCAAATGCTGCAGATCCAAACGTTGAATCTGGTTCGCCGGAGCTTATAACACATTAAGTACAACACAACGGAAGAAATTAATAATACATTTGATACAATATTCAAATACAATGATGATACAATGAATATCAATATACATCAGAGATATTATACAAGACAATAGCAGAGGAAAGGAAAGATAACACCAGCAGCGGAACAATATCTCCAATATGGTCTTTAAGAGAAAACTCCAATATCGATAATCTCCATCTCCAAGGCACCAATCCAGAAATAGCTCGAACTCCCAATAATGATGCATAAAGATAAGCAAGTGCAGTCTTGATCCAAAGACTAAACTAGCTTTAGATAATCTACTAAACCTGACTATCTAAAAAACCCAACTCTAGACTGCCCGTGTAGGAAAATTATGGGCACCCAGAGTTTAGGAAGGGGACAATAAACTCCAGGTCAGTCGTGGGACTGGTATGAGGAAAAAAAGTTTATCCTTTAAAAAAAATAAACAAAAGAATTTAAAATAAATCCGCAATGCTTTTTGGAAAATGAAACTACCATAAGCCTCCCGCCACACACATAATGTAAACGCAGAATTGAAGGAGATTTCTCCTTATGACAGTCAAATATGCTTGATACGCAGAAGTCATTTGATATTATTATCAGTGCATAGTGCAAAAAACCTTTCTAAAGTATAATATTAATCCTAGCCAGCATAGAACCATTATTGTATGCATACTATAGCTACCATCCAAACAGTGGGGCGCCACCATAAGTAGATGGCAGGTTATACAACTAAAACCATACAAGTCACATATTGAAGATTGGATTTACAACAAATGTTCAGACTAAGGAACTTCCTACTGTCACATGGGTACGCCTCTGGAGGGACGTCTCGAGAACCTACCCGGCTCTCTGCCAACACAAGGCAGGGTTACCTCTATATCTAGATAACTACTACTCGAGCATGCCATCCCCCGGTCCTTTGGGACCTTTATCCTAGGCGCCTCTCAACCACAAAGCAATCACAAAGGGATAGATTTGCAGTGACCACATGGGTTAAGTATCTGGGCTCCCTACCATGATACCACCCTTTTCCAGAAGGGAATGACACACCCTAAAGGGAGCGACCCTCATAACCTTGCCGCATCTTTCCTGTTTCGACCATTTCCGGGGTGTGAGGTCCTGACGCAGTCTCGTCCACAAAGCTACGCTTTATACAAAAGCCATGCTTTGATCAACAAATGATACATAGCAGCACTCAGCATGCCACACTACCAAATTGGGAGTATATCACTGATAACTATCAACTACATAACCTCTGAGCTCGTACGTCTCAGAGAAGGGTGTTAAGCTAAGAGAATAAATTCTCCGTCACCAAACAGAAATGTATTTGACAGAGATCAGTTTTATATCTCAAAGTGTAATGTCAGATATACAACCATACAAGTCTATTCTGGGTTTGAACAGAACCGAAGGCACTTCCGAAGAAGCCCTCGCAATCCGGGTATCCACAATCCCGATCGGACTTCCCATCACTTAGGGGAAACTCTATACTGGAGCAACTTAGTGCAGAGTCAATCGACAGGTTATCCTATCGCTCGAAGACACCCGGTCTTCACCACCGGTCTTCAATTGCAATGCATAACGTCGTATCACTATTCAGAATGGGTTATATAACACAAGGTCCTCTCCCGGCTAAATCGAAAAGTGAGCGCAATATTTAAAAACATATGGATATGGAATTTTAGTTAAGTCACAACTTTGAAAAACTCGAAACCTTTCCTCAAATCGTTTAAAGCAAATTACCATTTCAAAAATTTTAAACAAAAAGATTCATTTCACAAAGTTCACCCAGTTTCACAAAGATTCATTCACAGGTTTTCGAAACAATTTCCATTTCAATTGGATTAACTCATTAAATCTTTAAATCAAAGATTTAACTTATAGCTTCCAAATCCGTTTCCAAAAATTCATTCATAACTTGGAAAACCGTTTCATTTCAAATTTGAAATCCCTTTTAACACAAATTGGAAATTCATTTCTTATATGAAAGCTTTTATTATTTGAAAACAAATAGTTTTCATTTCAGAAAAATCCAATTATATTTTCACGAGTTAAAGCCCTTGAATTTAATTTCAAATTCCCAAATCAATATCTTTAGAATGGTTTAATCTATATATAACTTGTATAACATCTTTAATCCCTAATTCCCAAACATAGAATTCAATTTAAAATTTTGAATTTAAATTTAAATTAAATTATTTAAACTTCAAGACTTAATCAAGTTATTCAAAAATAAATTTTATCTTTGAAATTCCTTTTCAAAAACTTTTTACTTTAATCCCACTCCATTTCCAAAACCATTTGGATTCAAAAATATTTTAAAACTATTTCAAAAATCTGTGACTTACACATTTCCACGTGCAATCCATATTTGTGTGTGTATAAGTGTGGTCCAGGGGCTTTACACAATAGAAGTGCAACATCATTAATCAGTACATATTTCCAATACAGCAATATATTTGATAAACGGCATAAACTATAACGCTTATCTTTCATTCATAGATCATAGATATATATCATAGATAGTAAATTACATTAAACACGGCTCAAATCAAAACAGAGCATCACAATTAGGGATATCAAACATTCAATCATCCAATAGAATCCAAACATTCATAAGTAAGATTAATTAATTATCTGATTAATTTAAATCAGATTAATTACTTATGAATTACTAAACCTGGTTAATTAATTACAAATCATTTTGATAAATTATTATTTAATCATTTATTAATTAACTATTAATAATAAATTAATTAACCTTTAATTATAATTCATCAACCTTTAGTTATTAAATGATTAACCTTTAATTATACCATTTCATTAATTATCTTTAATTAATTAATTAACCCTAAATTGATTAATTATCATTAAATTAATTATCCTTAATTAATTACAAAAATTGATTAACCATTAATTAATAAATTACCCCTTTAACTAAATTCTTTATTGCCCAAAACTTTAATTAACATAAGATAACCCACTTATCGTAATCACTTAACATTATTAAATTCTTTGAAAACAATTTAAAATTAATTATCATTAACCAATTAATTTTAAGCCTTTAAGTTAATTAATTCTTTAAAACATTTAATCTTCTCAATTCATTCCTTATTTATCTTAATTTAGTTTATTTAAAATAAACTCTTAAATTAAAGGTTGGGCTTATTGAAATACTTTTGAATTCAAAAGTAATTTTACTTTCAAACCTTTAATAAATCACAACTTAAATTAACATTGATTATTTAAGAGTGGTAGTTAATAAACTGTTTAAGCTTGATTAAACCCTAAACTTTAAAATTTGTTTCTTCAACTAGCTTTGAAAACTTATGTAATTTTTTTCTTTTCCTTTATAATATCTGGTAAAAACTTGAAAACCTGAAACAGGTTTTAACTTGAAATCTAGAAACCTGTAATACCCAAGCCAATTTCCAAATTCCCCCAGCCTAAGCTTTTTATCCCCGATTTCAACCCGAGCTAACTACCTAATATCCCCGAGTCCAAACTATCATTTAAATCTTTGTTTAATTTAAGCTTTAAAATTTCACTCGAGCCTTACCCGGTTCTCCTTCGCGCCATCATCAAAATTTCACGAGTCCTACTTCGAGCCACCATCTTCTTCCCCAATCTTCAATGATTGCCTGAAACTCGAGAGTGCACCGTGCACGTGCATCTAAGTTCGCCGTCGTTCTGATCATCACCACCGACGCATGCACATCGACTTTGACCCCACTGAACGACCCAAACACCCAAATTTACAAACATGCCTGAGAATTAAAATCAAGCTACTTGATCGAATAATGGAACCCAATTCGAACAGGCAAAACCACCTCGTCCCGACCATCCGACCACCAGAAAATGTGCCATTGCTTCCCAAGCTTCGCCATAGTCGAGTGCTTCATTCCCCCTAGGTGCGATAGCACTCGATGCATCGACGTTGCCGTAATTACTCGAATTCTGACCGTAACTAAAACTTAGGGCTAAATACAAAATCGATCTCGCTCGTCTTCCATGGTGAACTATAAATCTATCTAGTATTTTTCTGATAATCTACGACCCCCAACAAGCCTCAGATACAATCACGAGATAAATCATCAACCCGATCACCAAAATTTAACAAAAATAGGTTTTCTGTTCAACTCGCACATTCCCCCTTAAATAAAGACTAAAAATCTTCATACTATTTTTAAAAATCATAGTTTTTGATCACAAAACAAATTATATAAATGAATCAACATATTATTCAAGTCGAATTTGGTCATGCTTTTGAATTTCACTGTTGTTTTTCAATTTTTAAAATAACTACCAAATATTTTTACTGGAAATTATTTTTACCAGTAATGTCACATTGTTACCATCATTTATTCTTTAAAGATCAAGGTCTAAGATTGATTTGTTTAGAAGATATGAATCATTTTTAATTTTAGGTCCTGTTATTCTTTTACAGAGAGGATATATGTATATACAGAAACTCATATATCCACAAACATTTAATATTTTCAACTTGTAGTCACAGTCAATATTCATACAAACACATTCACACAACATTCATAATTCAACCATTTATCTCATCAATCAAGATATAGCCATACTAAGGTTGGAAGAGTAAGGTTTGCTCACCTGTATATTTGCAAACAGAGAAGCAAAGATGAATTCGAGCCTGGAACTTTTATTTTTGTTTAGCTTGCCTAAAGCTTTGAATCTGGAACTTGTAAATAAAAATCTTTGCTTAATAACTATAGTATTTGTTTATTCAGTTCATCAATGACATACAAACTTAAATTTACTTACAGTTTGAAATTTTTTTAATAACAGAGAAAGCTTTTTTTTCCTGCAACTTGAAATCCGGAAATAAATCTAGCCTTTGAACTTGATTTTCTCCTGCAACTGATTGATTCAATTGCTTAGATCCTTACTTTATAACTGATTAACAACATTAAATTAAAATCATAAAAGAAGTCCACTTGCCTTAGTTTATTTCAGAAACCTTGCACTGTTTCCTTAGCCAAAAACTGCAGCTGTGTTTTCTTTTATAAATCTGCAGTTTTGAACTTGTGTTAAAATTGATTTTGATACCATAAATTTGTTAAACTATAAAGTATAAAGTTTTACCTGAGAGATGGAAACATAAGCTACAACTTGATGTTTAAGAAGATTTTTTTTCCAACTTTGTATCCAAGAAAATGTTTCAGCCTTTTCTGTTCTTTTTTTTCTTTGGGTGTTGGAGTTTGAAATGCCCAAATCTTTGTTATTGTTCTTTTCAGTGATTGGGAGGATAAATAAATTTTAAAGTGGAAGCTGAAGAGTTTTTATGATTTTTAAATCTTACTATTTTATTCAATCAATCATAGTGAATGCCATTTGTAATAAAATAATCATGAGGCCTCAATATATGTTAATTTTTTTACTCCATCTCCCTTGTGCATGTCTAATATTTGTAATTTTACAAAGATAAAAGAATTTTTTTTAAATAGATTTCATATCATATTTATAAATAAACATACCCCTTATTCCTTTGTGTGTATATATATACAATGTTAAAAAGAATTGCTTTAACCAATATTTACATTATATAAATTTCACCTTAATGATTTTAGAAGCCAAATACTTCTTTAAAACATTTATTTTAAATTTAGATTCAAATTTCAATTCAAACTTGAAATAAAAATCCATTTATGTCTATCTATATACTCATATCCATACTTATGCAATTTAAATTCAAATTCAATATTTACATTCAAAACTACTCATATGTGCATTATATATATATATATATGTATGTATGTATGTATGTATGTATGTATGTATAAAATTTTAAATTCAAATGACTTTTTAAAACATTCATTATTTCAAAAAAATTAAACTCAAAAGAAATTGGAATTTTATTCATATATAATTTATCACTCATTTTGTTTTGAAACTTTTCAATTTATTTTCAAATTAAATTCCAAAAGTTTAAATATGTTACTAATTTAAATTGATAAATTTTGGGATGTTACTTTTTATTTATAAGATATTAAATATAGAATTTCAAATCCACAGTTAAATTTTTAAAATCAATGTCCAAATAATCAAATATCCTATTTAATCTTGGAAAAATTAATTTAATTTACAATTTAAATTCACAAATTTATACCAATTACTAAATTTAATTTTACTCAAAAATTGGGATCGTTACATTTCTAATTATCCTTTACAGACTATATGTCCACATTTCACATTTAGAAAAAGACTGAAGATGGACAATCATTTTTTATCTGATTCAAGATCTTTGATTTATTTATAAACACAAGCATTATATTATTCATAAATTTATCATCGATGTTATTCCTTATCGGTTCTAAAATAGTATATCGAGATCTCTTTAGTTATCATGTTTAGGTACCTAAACCAATTCTAAATTTACTTGATAACTTGCATCTTATCAACCAATAAAAGAACTATCCTCATGTGATTTATTACATATATAATCTTCATATATATGATGTAATTTCCTATAGCAATATTATAATGGGTTAAAAGGAGAATCCAAAGAAGATAATTATTAAGTGTGGTAAAGTCTGCCAACATTGAGTGGGAGAGTAAAAGGGATAGAGGTTCATTTTAATTATCAAGAGTAAATATTTATTAGCAAAGTGAACCATATTACTTGAATGCAAAAATATTTAGTAATTTGAATAACAAATCGATAGTATCCCTAGTAGATTTGCGCCATTACAAGTTGAAATCCCTAAAGAATCAAAAGGCATAGACCACATCTAAAGTAGCAAAGAAGCCAGTTCAAAATATTTTCAAAGCAAGTAAAGATGTCAAATCAAAGAGGTGGGCATTCACCAATTGGAGGAATTTCATTATTATGTAAATCATTTGAATATACACATGACTATAAGTCATTCAACATTTATGTTGACTAATTTATAAATTACTAAATGAATGCATAATATATAAGATGAGTTCATATTTTTTTTTTTCAAACAATCCTCAAGTTGTTAGTCAAATATCTGCATATGTGGATATATGCGTGTGTCCACGTATTATATACATATATTATGGATTTACATATTCTTTACCATTTGGATCAGTAATTTAAGAACATTCTACTACAAGAACTCAACATATCAATTTTTTAATTATCAATCGATGTCGTGAATACTTAAATACAATATGATAATGTTTGAAATGTCTAGTTTGGAAATACATATGCATCGAGTTTGACTTACTAATAACTTCAAAATACTATCTATGTTGTAACTTCTACTCATTAGATATACCGTAACTTCCAGTTACTATTTACCTATTAATAATAAAAAAACATCAACATTTAAACCTTATATTTTATCAGACTCTATAGTTTAATATTAAAATCAAACTTTTCTCAGTAATAGTATCAAACTTTTTGTTTGATGATGAAATTTTCAACATTTCATTCAACTTCAAGTTATACTTTAACTAATCATAATCTTTGTTGATATTTGAAGGACTTTAAATTATAAACTTCTTCTTTATTTTCAGTATCAAACTTAAGTATGATTTTTGATATTTCGAACTTTATGTTCAATTATTCTTAAGAATAACGTCCTTCGAACAACTACTTTAAAAATAACTTAAAGGATTTCAATATAAATTGTTTAGAATTTACAGTTCAAATAAATTTATACACAACTTCAAGTCATTGTGATGTATTCTTCAATTATATTTCAAATATATCTTTTGAAAATTATTTTCAATTATTTATTCGAAGAATGATATATAGTTTGAAATATATCTAAACATCACTTTTGAAGATTCCAATAAAAGATTTATATTTACACAAAAATAAAGAGTATTTTTGAATACTTGAAATGTTACAGATACACAATTATATTAGTTACATATGCAGAATTCTTCAAGACCATATTTATAGCTTTCTAAAAAGTATGATATGACAAACATATTATCTTTTCAGGAGAATGTCTAAATATATTTCTTTAAGAAACAGTTAAGCATATGATATTCAATTGATAGTAACTTTTTGAAAAGGTAGTAGATCCTAAATCACTGTTTGACTTTTAAATTTTTTTTAAGAATTAGAGGTCCATGACAATGAGAGAAATATTTTTGTAAATGTATTTTGTATCCATTACTATTTATTCTATTTTGATTTACAAATTCTTTTGGTTTTATAGCCAAAATCCTTTTAGAAGTGTTATATCATATTTGCAATATTCATGGGCAATGCTTATGGAGTGCTATTTTGAGAATATAATATCTCTTCCAGAGATATTTTATGAAGATCGCTTTTTTAATGTGATGCTAAAATTACTATTTCAATGATCTAAGTATAATGTATTCTAGTAATATATATTATCTTTTTCATGGATATTCTTTAAATCTCTTCTGGAGATATTTTATCGTCACCTCTTCTGAAGTGTTACATGTCTCTTCTAGAGATACTTTATTTGCACCACCTTTGAAACGTCATATTAATATACAATATATTTTCATATATACTTAATAATGACTAATTTGAGAGTAGCATAAAATGAATCTCCTAGAGATATTTACTGTCGTTAATTCTAAAATGTCATATTAAATATACAAAATAGTAGAATTCGATAAATAAAAGTTAGAAATGGGAGAGATAGGACCACCACTTCTGGAATGTAATATTGTTATATTATCTCTTATGGATATAAATTATTATCACTATTTATAGGGTGCTATACGATATCCCTACAAAGATATAGCATTACTTTTAAAGGAAGTGTAGTTTAACAAAAATAAAAATTCCAGAATACCTTTTTTAGGATGTTTGATTTTGCAATATAAATATATTAAAACACCTATGGATAATTCAAGTGATTCAAATAGTCATTGAAGACCATCATTATTATACAATAATTAACACATTTAATGCATTATATGACAAGCATGCATCAAAACAAAGTATTTTTATAACACAACCAAATATACAAACTGTTTTGACGAAATTTATTATGCATCTCCTCAAAGACAATTATAATACAGTTCTTTGAGAAATGTTGCAATTCCTTTTTATCATTGGATAGACATGTTTAATTAATTCATTACTACTTAGTTTATAATTATTGGCCTGTTTAGAAGATTAATTAACATATGATTATATATTTATCTCAAATCATAATTTTGATGGAGTATAACAAAAATATAGCATGTGAAGATAGAAATAGTTTATCAAAGCTTCAGGTTCAGACAATATAATAGGATTATTAAAAATTAGATCTACTACTCATAATACTGACTAAAGCTTCAAGTTTGAGTTAGATTAGATATTTATGTATATATAACAAGATATTTCATCACTTGTTTTCTATTTTCATTAATGGCAGAGCACTCCATATCTCCCACCATCCCTCACCTTCCCTCATCCCTATTGTTTCTGAATGCCCTATCCTTCCTTCCTCCTTCTGTACCCGTTTCTCATCTCCATCTTCTCCCTTCATACCCTCCTCCCTTGCCGCCACCCCTAACCCTTTGCACTGCTACCATTAAACTCAACAAAGTACTCAAAGTGTCCATGGCCAAGACCTTGTCACCACCGTTGCTTGCAACTCTTTCCCTACTTCCTCATCAATACTTACCACCCATGCTCCTACAGCTTAGGCTTGGTCATCACTCTTCAAGTCATAATCATGAAATGCATTCTAATTTGTGCTTTGTGGCTTTCATCTTGAGTATATGGACACTCCACTACCTATGTTGGAGGAAGTTAAATAGAATGTTTGAACTACTAGCAACATCATCTTGTGGGGTTTTTCTTGGTGACTTCTCCCTCACTCTACTGTTGTGAATCACCTTTGGAAAACATGGAGATTGAAATGTTAGGTTGATGTAAAAATCCGATAATATTAACTTCTATTCCATTACGATGAGGACAAGCAACGAATTCCACAAGCCGATCCCATGTTTATAAAAGGTAAAATGTTTATTATGAGGCCATGAAACATATCTCTTGGATGTGCACAAGCTCAAATACGTAATGTCCCTATTTGGATCCACTTTTATAACATTTCATCAATGGTGTGGTCGCTTCTGGGCATAAACTGGTTGTCATGTCATTTAGGTAAATTAATATGCTTCAATGAAGCAACTAAAAAACGACAACACTTGACTTATGCAAAAGCATTTATTGAAGTATCTCCTCACAAATAGCTATCCTAATTCTTAGATATGAGTGATGTAGCTTCAGATTGTCCAATATTTATGTTGAATATGATTGGAAACCACTTATATGCACAGCTTATGCAATTTTTGGACATGACACCTCTTCTTATAACCAAAAAACTGTTTGTAGCACTTATAAAAGTGACGCAAACATGCAACCAAATGCACAAGACAAACATAATGCAAAAGAACATCACATAAAGCAAGTTCACAATAAGGGTAAACAAAAGTTAACTCAACACCAGCAATGGAACAAAAAAGGACAATGCTAAAGAAACACAACATTCCTTACCGAAGAACAAAATTTAGCAAAGGAAAAGAGCAGGATACATGAAAGAACATGCACAACAAGTACACATTAAGCTGATCTCCCTAAGAATAACCAACCTGACCAAAGCAATGAAGCTAACAAGGATAATGGTGATAAGAATATACACAAACAACAAACTCAATTGGCCCTCAATGCAATTATAGATCAAACCGACACATCCATAATACTTAAGTTTCGAATATGTTCTCTATGTTGGATCAAGATCTTGACACTGAAGTGCACGATATTGAGGAAGGGGAGATTTCACATGCAAATCAAAATTCCAAAAAATCAAAAGCTCATACCACAAACTACAATCAATCACAACAATCCACAAATGCAACTTCAATAATGACCTCCTATCAACTCCACCTCTAGAAATTCACGTCCCCACAACCATAAAAGTGCATTCTGTGTCCCAAATACAACCTTTAGATCAAATCCAAAATAACTATAATGACCCAAAAAATTTAACGTTTTGAATGAGAATATTTAATTTATTTAATATTCAAATTTGATTCAATATTATTAAATAGTAAGAAAATTAATTCTTAATATAACAAATCCATTTTTATTTATGTATTTTTATTTTAGTTTACGTGATTTTTTCATAATTTTTTATTTGAAAAATATTTAAATTATCGTTTGATGATATTTCGGCAAACAATAGGATTTTGTCATTTTATAGAACAAGGTAACTTGTGTACATAATTATATTTTTAGGATCGTATCGCATTTTTATGAAGATCGTATTTTTGTTTTGTCAGTCGTAGTTCATACGCTGACGAAATGCTGTACCACGCGATGCCAGAAATCTTGTTATAAACCTCAACCAAAACGCTTAGAGTATAGAACACGCTACTTTCCTTCTTTCCCATCTTTCTTTTTTAATGATAGTAAAAGTAAAATCAAAATTTCATCTTTATAAACCTAAACAATGTAACCTCTTCCATTCAAAAAATTCAAACAAAAAATTTATTCAATGAAAATTGGTAAAAACAAGAATCTTTGAGTTCGGCATGAGGATATTTTCATTGTGGTGTATGGGTTTGAAGAGTGCGGCATTGTTTTGTAAGGTTTGATAGTTTGAACTATGCTTAGCTAAACTAGGGTTTAACTTTTTATTGAGTTATGGTGGACGCTATGCTAATCTAAGTGTAGTAGGGTGTTTGAGGGTGAGGAGGAGCTTCGATGGGATGATTTTGGCAAGGCATAATGAAGGAATGGGGGACGTGACCTTTCAGGATTAGCGAATGTGTTTCTAAGTTGGATCTCGGAAGGATGGGGTGAGCTGCAAGTAATGGTAGGGGATTGAAAGCCCAGGTGATGAGGAGTTTGGAGGCGAAGTCGAGAAGTATTTCATGGAGAAGAGAGTGAGAATTGTGTGCATGCACGTTTGGTTGCACTGGGTATCTTGCATATTGATTAATGAGGAGGAAGAAGGATTAGAGAAGTTTTAGGAGGTAATTGGAATTTAAAATTTGTAATTAGTATATTTAATTAATTTAAAATTCTCAAATTATATAAATGTAATTACTCTCTCATATAAGGTCCAATTGAGGTAAGACTTTTTATGTTGCCTAGGGATGGCAATGGGGCGGGTCTAGGGTCCAAACCTGTTCGACCCGCCCCTGTTTTGGCCCGTCCAGACCCGTCCCATTGGGTCATTAGGGTGGGTAGACCCGTGACCCGTTCTTGAGTGCTCCGGGTCTAGGGTCGGGTTGGGGCTCGGTTGACCCGCCCCAACCCGACCCGAACCACTAACATCTCATGAAACTGCTTTATTACTATAATAATTTATTAATCTTCTTAGATATAAGTAATTCTAGCATGGATATTAAAATGTTCCAATAAATAATCTATATAAAAAATTAGAGTATTAAGTTGCGTCATTGATAATTATATAATAGCATATGTATATATTTCTGAATTGTTATTGTACACATCATTTTTACTAACTTTCCTTAGACATGTTGTTATCTGTATTTCATGTATTATTTGGTGATAACGAGTATAAACAAATAAATATATGTAAGTTGGTACACAATTTTGAATCAATACATGAGACTCATCGGGTCTTGGGGCGGGTCGGGTCTACCCTGACCCGTACGAGGCAAAATTCCAGACTCGCACCGGGTCTACGGGGCGGGTCTGGGGCGAGGTCTAAAAAATCCGGGATGGGTATGGGGCACTAAAAACCCGCCCCAACCCGCCCCATTGCCATTCCTAATGTTTCCCTCATAACAGTGATAGTTACAAGCTGGAACTGGTTTCCTTAAATTTGGATTAAGTAAAATTTTAGGCTAAATCTAACGTCATTTGATTTTAGTTCAAACTAGACTCCCAAGCGTCCGTTGGAATTTCAATGAATTCAATTGACCTTTTTGGGTAATCAGTATGATATACAATAGATAAAATTATTGTTTACCTGTTTGGATGAATTATTTGCTGTTTTGGGTAAATACACGCTTTGAAAAGCGAATGACATTTAAATTAAAATACTGGAAAATTTGTAGAGAAATTCGAATTTCTCGTCATTCTGCTTTTCAATTCCAGTTATATACTTGTTGATTTTCTTTTCAGTTATATACCTATTATACTAATGGCTGAATTCAAAAATTTAATTGATGGCCCATATTGGATATGGCACTGACATATGTTAAAAGTTGAACCTTTTAATTGAAAAAGTAGTAATACCATTAATTAAGTGCTATAGTAACTATTCACCTTGTTATAGTATTTTGAGATACTATAAAAATTGCTATTTTGTTTGGAAATGGTTTCGATTTGGAAATATGATTTTTAATTTAACCTTTTTGGTTTTTCTGTGATATTATTTAAAATTATTTTTTTACTTCTTTATTTTACTTCAACTTCTTATATTATTCATTTCTCATACATGTAAATGTTTTAAAATTATTTTGGAAGGTATTTATCTTTATAGAAAAGTTATAATAATAACGACTATTTAGTTTAATGGAGATAAAAGAGGTTATGTTTTATTTTAAAGTGATGTGGTGTTTAGAAGAAGATAGAAATATTTTAGGAACAAATAATTATGAAACATTTTATCTTAAATGTTGTACTTAAAGAAATTTTTTATAAATGGTATTTATAAGTTGAAGAGAGATTTATAAGCGATATTTTATGAATAAAGGAATAGATTTATAAACGGTATTTTATAAAAAGGAAAATATTATGGTTTTGATAAATTGGAGTAATAAATCACAGTCATGAATTTATTGTAATATATAGTACGATCGTCTTATGGAAAGTATATGAATTTTACTGTTATATTTGGAGTGCTCTATACTTGAAATTCGATTTTTCATTTGAAGTTTTGTTTATAAAACGAGTTTGGTAATTATATTAAGAAATTTATGAAAGAAGTTTCATAAATGAGTTTGAAATTTTATAGAAAGAGTTGCAAATAAATTTGGGGAATTGTAAAATGAGTTTTATAAATGATATTTTATAAAAGAAGTTTCAAAAAAGAGTTTTATTGATTGTATAAATGATGTTTATAAAGGAGGTTTATAATTATGTTCGGATATTTATTAAAGAAAATTTCAAAATATATAAATAATACTTTATAAAAGGAGTTTGTAAATATAAATAGTTTTATAATGGCATTTTACAAAAGGGGATTTATAATAAGGTTGAGACTCCATTTCCATAAATGATCATTTTAAACTACGGTGGTGGAGAAATGTTCTTTTCACACTTAATAATAAATTCCAAGATATGGAAACTCATCTCAATTTTGAGAATTAAGAATGTGCTTCGAGGCAAGAATAGTTTTCTAACTTGTCTAGTTTCATTGTTAATTAGGAGATAAACCGTTTGAAATCGAAAAGTGGTGTTAAATATATTTGGTCCAGTGTCTGTATGATCTATTTATTTACACCTAAATAAAGTGTTTGGGTTTATTGTTATCAATGTTTTAAATGACATTTGTGTTAACCTGTATGGTTTCGGAAATGAAATATTTCTTAAGATTTGTGAATATATTTATATTGTGGGGATAAGTATATAAGTATAATTTATAAGTATTGAAAATATGGTGTTTTGTGAGTATACTTATACTATTTATATAAGCATATGGGAATTTTTTTTCTAAGTTTTGAAAATGAAATGTTTTATGAGTATACTTATACATTTGAGATAAGTACATCAAAGTTTTTCAAGTATAAAAAAGAGTAGAAAAGGTTTTGTGAACATATCTTTGTAAAAGTATATTAATAAAAAAATTTACAGAGTGGTTTTAATTAATGAAAGGATTATTTAAAGAGGCTTCTGGGTGCTTATTTGATTAACCAGTGTTATTGTCCTTATGGAATTAAATATTCAATTTAATTGTTTTTCATTTGATATTTAAATAACTGAATATCAAATCTTAGCCGGTTATAAGACTATCATTATCGGCTCGGAGAGACTGGGATTGGATACAAATCTGAAAACTACTTTGAATTGGCATAAATGTTCGAATTGAAGACATATTGAAGATCATGGAATCGAAGATGAAGTTTTTTGAAGTGCAAGGGGTGCTTGCCACTAATCTTTAGAGATGTAGTAGAAGTAGTGCCTTTGGTTTTTTATCCGAAACAACTTGTATGGATGGATGTTAGCATTACATTGTTGCCTAGAGTGTGGTGTTAGCATTCCAAGTGAGATTTGCTAAAAAGGTAAGCATACCTCTAGCCTCACCAATTAGTAATGACTAAAACAGAGGATATGCCCCAAGGCTATGCGGGTTGCACCCATTAGGGTAGTGTAATCACCCTTCTATACTATTATTTATAAATTTGGTTGTGCATGAGGGCTCTCAAGAAAAGGTTGCAAGGCAGCCAGGATGAAGAAATATTCGGTACTGTACAGTAAGGGGTAGGCTGGTCTTTCCATGCGGGGGTCCATGCGAGGCCCTCGATATATTTTACCTAGAGATGTACTGTGATTGGCGGCACCTCAGTAGCCTTCTCATTGATGAAATCCGTTCTTTAATAATTGCCTTTAGGACTTGACAATGTACCTATTATGTTGGAATTTAATTAGTGTAACAATTTTGGCTATCATTCAATATTTATTTTAAACCCTAGATATTATTATAACATCACAAGATTTTTTATGAAATGGTTTGGTTATCGTAAGGTAAAAACTTGCTTGTGTTATGTGCGACGTGGTCTTAAGAAATACCTTTATTTTGGAAGTTTTTATAATATTAAAATCCATTTGAGGGGTGTTTCTCGCGCTGGTTTACCAAAATGATCCAAATATTACTTTTCTTATAATGTTTGGGTCAGACAAAGCATATTTCCAAATTTAGCTTTGGATGCTTTAGAGCTTTAGGAGACGGGCTGGATGCCTCCAGGACGTATTCACGTGTATTCTATTCCTGTTGCATTGGTTGTTTATATTTATCAGCATTTGTGAGGATAGGTTGTTATAACTGTCCATACTGATAATTGGTTAGTTGACTCTGATTGATATATGTATATTATATTTTTCTTTTGTACAGATCTATTGCATATTATATATTACTCGTCATAATGTGAGATTCTATTTTGTCTTTTCTTTCTTTTCCCCCAACAATCTATCTTTCCCGCACTTGGATGCTCGACAGGTGAATAACGATGATGTATTAGTGTCGACTTTTGAAGGTCGAAAAGGCGGGTCATTAGAAGTGGTATTGGAGCTTAGGTTGAGCGAACGCCTAGGTTTTGATGGGGTAGACTCTTTAGAGATAGGGTTACTAATATCCTATAATGTATGCATGTACTTTTATACATATACATACATACATACATATATATATATATATATATATATATATATATATATATATATATATGAGCGTGTGTATGTTAGTGTTAAATGTTCTACAATATGTTGACTAATCTGTTGAGTGGTTATGAATTTTGGTCGATAGAAAAGGTACAACTATATCTATAGAGATTTCTAAACATTTGAACAAGGGAAATCGACATAGTATTTTTTTGAATTTGGTAAATGAAGCGATTTTACCAAGAATTATGTTTTATATACAAAAGTATAATTTTTAGAAATCGATATGATTGTTTATAGTGTGTATATTTTGTTAGGAAATTATAATATTCAATTATTATTAGTCATTGTTAACTGGTCATGCTCATCCAATTCAGAAGCATTGATTATTATTTGTTGCTTGATTGTTTGTACTCAAATAGTTTATGGGCATGTGTTGTTTTGGTTAAATAAAATACGAACACCTTGTGAATTTAGCTTCACAATTTGATTATAACACGTTTGTTAATAATGTTGGGTTAACATAAAATTTTAACAGGGTTTGTTCATTATAATGTAAATACAGAGAAACATTTGTGAAATGTTTTTATTTAAGAAAGAGAATTTATAAAATGTGGTTTATAACGTATGGTTTATAAATAAAAAGGGATTTAAGCTGAGGATTTGAGGACATAAATCCGTGTACTTGAAAATTGCTTTTCAAAGTTTTAAAGAGAATTACGTAGCATTATTTGAAGGTATTTGTGTATATAAATATTTTAAAAAGGATTTTAAAAGAGATAAGAAAGCATTGAACTCACTTTTGCTGTTGGAAAATAATCCTGGTGGTGACTACAACATCATCGGCGTTTTTTTTGAGTTTCTAAGTAGGGAAATGCCATCTAATAGTTAGTTATAGAGTTATTTCTGTAAAACAGGTTTTGATTTGAAGTCAAAAGTATGATTTGGTATACAAATACAGATATGTATATTATAATTATTATTCAAAGTGTTTTGAAATAAAACCTGGGTTATTTAATTTTAAAGTTTTCAATTAAGTTATTATATGGGCTCATATATTCTATTCATTAGGATAGTTTGGATTATGCATCTCATTATAATATGTTGTTTTGTAACCTTCGTTTGTTGAAATGAAATGAAATTTTCAGCGATTTTGGACGGTCAAGAAATTTTGAGTTGATATAGAAATTGAAGTCAAGTGTTTGGGAAATTTTAAGAAAATAAGTTTTTGTAATTTATAAATTTGAGAAGATAGTAAGGAGTTAAACAAGTTCTAATATGTTGAATATTCCAGTTAAGTAAACCAAATTTGAATTTTCACACACACATACACTCTATTAGGATATATAAGAGTATTATATGAATATGAACTTGAGTTATGAAATAAATTTAACCTAAGTAAGGTTTAAGAAAATGGTTCATAAAGGATTTTTCTATTAAAGGAAATATATTACAAGTAAAGATGGATGTGTTTTAAAATGAAAAGCAAATGGCATAAGTAAGAACCATTAAGAATGAATATGTAAGTTTTAAGTAGATCATTCGTTAGCGTAATTGTTCTTAATCCACAATCGAGTACATGATTTTGTGACGATTTATATCGACCCGAATAAGGATTTTTCACTCGATTCTTGATAGAAAACACTTGATATGAATTTTTGAGATGATTTTGAACTTTTCTATCATAGTTTATAGCTATGTAAGGAGAATAGAGGTTTCTAATCAAGGAACCTAATTGGAGTACGCACTAAGGTATCCGAGTGAGCGATACTAATTCAGAAGCGAAATTTGTGTATTCGAATGAGTGATTGGATTTGATATTGCATGCAGATGACATATGTATTTCGTACGAGCTTTAATGAATTATATACTTTTAACATTAGGTAATGCAAACGATATGGTTGGATATCATTTGATATTGAGATACATATTTATAGAAGCAAAGGCTCGCTTGCTAATTTTGGTTTCAAGAGTAGAGTTTGATTGCTCGACCAATAAGTACATGTTTACGTTATTGTGGATGATTCTATGCCTCGGATATAGGAGGCCACTTTTGGGCTTCTTTTTTTGTGACGAGCAACCTACACCGCCTATATCCAGTATACCTATGTGATGCGCTATTGAGGTACCTAGCCGATGCACGACAATAGCTAAGAATTAGAGAAAAGAAAATTCCAAACACAAAACCTGTAGAACATCTCGTAGTGCGGAGATAAAATATAATATAACATAAATGTAAAATAAGCGAGATACTGAAATAATCAAATGAACCACAAATAAGAACATCAAAGTACATCAGGTTCATAGATTATACAAAAACTAAAATAAAGAGTTTATACGCCCCAAATCTCCATAATAAACTCTATAATTGCCTCTAATAACACAATTATTGACATAGCTACATAGTATTGCACAGTGAAATATAAACGCTAGCAAGCTCCACATATAGATAAATAAAAGCACAGACTCCTGGTCGTACTCCATACATCTCCATGCATTATCCAGACTTTCTATCCCTAATCTACTCATTTAAGAATACCCGATATAGTAAGAAGAAAAGGATTAAACCTCGGGTCAGACAATAATCTGATGTGAGTGATATATTATCTCAAAATACTATAAAACTCATACATGGTATATAGGGTATAGGGTATGAATAACCATACTTGACTTGTCCCTACAATCAAAGAGTAAGCACATAAACACAGTATATGCTACGTTACCATCATAAGTGGAAAATATGGGGTACAGGGGTATCACACAACAAACACACAATAAACATAGCATCCATCACACAACCTTACATCTCTAAATCAAGTGCTTTAGACATTTGATAACGCTCTCATATGATCAACTCATTGCCCACACAAATGGCTAGGGACTGGACATAACCACGGTCCAAATTATGGGTGCACACAGACTACCCTAGGTACACACAGACCACCCTGTCCCATTAATGAGCACCACAACCATAGAGTTATCTACCTATCCCTTAGCACACATATAGATAGTAGAACTGCCCCGTAGATGCTCAGATTTTGCCACATGGATGAAAGACATATCCACACACGCAGACATCCATACACATGGATAGATGCACACTACCATGTCCTACTCACAAGCATCACAATCTTTTGTTCTACTTCACACGAAGTTACATAGAATTAGTCCTTTGGGCACCACCAGATGCCATAGTCACTCGTCACGTCGAGTTATCTAAGTCATTATACTTTGTTGATTACCGTCCTAAAGTCATCTGAATCATCCCGAGGTCGTCCACCCTTATAAGAGAGATTATCAATCAATCGAAGACCTTATATATAATAAAAGCTGAGAGATTACATCAATACCTTCATTCTTGATCCCGAGGAGTGGTGGTCAGAGAAGGGAGATAGGTCCGGTAGGCAAGAAAGAAAGACTTTATCTTAGTAGCGCAGAAGAGCTTCATTAATTAGAAACTTAGGACTAATGAGATCAAGCCAACTCCCCAGACTACCAAGCAACCCGAGTCATGCTCTAAAGTCCATAGTTATACTCCATGCTCTATCCTTAGCAGTCCAACTTCTGATCGAGCCAAGCTAGGGCCGAACTAAATCTCCTATGCCGAATCGACTTCTGTGCTCGATCCTCTAAACAACATCACCAAGCTAACCCGAATGCCCAGCCACCGATCATGCTTTGCCATTCCACCACCGACTGCATTCCTTCACTTAGCCACCGACTGCATTCCTTCACTTAGCCACCGACCATGTTTCACCACTTGGCCACCGACCAAGTTTCACCGCTCGACCACCGACCAAGTTTCACCCCTCGGCCATCGACCACGTTTCAACACTCGACCACCAACCATCACTAGCCAACCCAAACATCGTAACTCTTTCATCCCTTCAAGTCATGTCGATTCCATCACTACTCTTAACGCTTCGACTCTCATGCATCGTCTACACGACGGTATGACCATAAACGCTCTAGAGCCAATTCGTCAATGTCCGTCTCTACGGTTCCTACTCTAGTTCACTCTGATGAGCGTTTTCAACCATACAAACATATAAACAAACATCATACATGTACCAAATGACATTCAAACATGTAAATCACACGATCAATCGTAGTAATCATCATACAAGATGTATATAACATAGCCTAACATCTATCAAGGCAATCACATATCCAAGCAACATGTCCAAAACACCAAAAATCGATTTATTCACATTTTTATTACAGTTTGGGTTTTAAAACAGCGTTAAAACTTGTTTTTGACTTCAAAAATTAATTTAAAACGTGTTAAAACTTATATATACATATATAATAAGGTAAATGATGATAAATCACTCGCAAAAATCTTAAAAAGTGGAGATTTAGATGTAAATTGAAGAAAATCCAAGAATGAACAGCAAAAACTAATTTTTCCTCCACAAAATGTAGGTTTGATGATCTATAATGAATCTCCATGTTAATCGTATCCTAATCTATGATTTAGAGTAGATTTGGAGGAGTAAAAAGAAGGTTTTGGGTAGAAGATGAGTTAATGGAGGCTAAAATCTATGGGAAAAGGCGTAAAAGTGATTTTGGGATGATGATTCAGCCATATAAGGTCCCCGAACCTGAAATGGGTTAGTGGGCTTGCCCCTAAACTCACCAACTACCAAATAGTTTGCTTCAAAATTTTTGATTTTCAAACTGTCGTGTCTTTTAGCCATGAAGTCCAAATCACTATTATGACCACTCTACAGAAAGGGAAACTATCATATCTTTCTAACAGAAGTGATTTCAAATGCTAATTTGGTATTCTCAAAAGTTGCAGCAGATACAATTTTCTAGAGTAAAATCATCCAAAAAAATTCTAAATATAGAAAATGCCTCTAGTAGGAATTTCTCCAAGTTATAGAGTCATATGATCTCATATGAATTTAAAAATAATATTTTACGATCCTTCGATACATAAAATATGGGTCGTTACACTCTTCCCCTTAAGAATTTTTGCTCCGAAATCCCTAACACAAATAAGATAAATCAAACATAACTACCCCGCATGCTTATCACCACACGTAAATTTGTCAAACATCAAGCATGCACACAAAAGCAATAAATGGTATATATTCCTACGCCCGCAAGCCAAATACTAAGCCACTCTATGTAATGTTGAAAGTGAAAGTAAATGTGAAAAATAGAAGTCTTACCAATTAAAGGCTCTAGATAAGTGGTCTTCATGCTCTCCTCGATATCCCCTGTACAATCGCCTTTGCTCTCACTCCAATGATCCTTTACTAGCTCTACCGTCTTCCTCCAAAGCTGCTTTGTATCACATCTGATTATGCAAATCGTCCTATGATGTCTCAATGCTTCTGCTTTAATCTCGATATCATCAAGAAAAATTGGTTTACTATCATGCCATAGGCATACACAAACTTCCGCAAATGCGATACATGGAAAACATCATGCATGCTTGCTATCTTCTGAGGAACATCGACTCTATATGCTAGATTCCAGATACTCTTAAGATACGATTCACCCACTCAATATGCTAATCAGTTTGTGGGCGATAAGCTATACTAGATGTAGCTCCATCCCTAATGCCTCTTATAAGCTCTTCCAAAACCCGCTAGTGAACAAAGGGTCTTGATCGCTCATAATTTTCTTTGGCTTACCATGGAGTCGCACGAACCACTTCACATATAACTCGACTAATTTGGATGTCGTTCTACTTGACTTAACGGGTATGTATCAGGCAACCTTCATCAGTCTATCGACTATAACCCAGATATTAATGTACCCGCCTTTGGTCTTCTATAATCCGTCGATGAAGTCCATCGAAACTTATTCTCATTTCCACTAGAGAATCTCGAGCGGTTGTAGCAAACCACTCAGCTTCTTTTGCTCCTTCTTTGCCAATTGACAGTTTATGCACTTCAAGGTAAATATCCCAAAATATACTTCTTTATCCCTTCCCAATAAAATGTTTGTCTCATATCATGGTACATTTTATTGCCATCGGGACATACAAACAACCTTAAATGATGGCCACTACGTAGCACCTCATTCCTCAACCCATCGACATCAGAAATAAACATCTCCCATACTTACGGAGCTAACCTTCGCGGTCGAGCCCGTGCTGTTCTATCTCGTTAAACTCTACCCGCCTCATCTATATTCGTCATGATCTCTACTAGTCTAGCGTCTCTCCTATGACTAGTACCGATCTGCTCAATTAAGGTAGGTATGATCGTCAGGCTAGCTAATTCTTCTAGCTCTAGCTCACATATAGGTCTAAAATCATAACCAGCGATAAACTCCAACCGTTTCCACTCCAAGAACATTACTCCCAAGCTAGAATGTCTTCTACTCAATGCATCAATGATTTCATTTCCCTTGCCAGGAATATAGGAAATGCTAAAATCATAGGAGGCCGGGAACTCGAACTATCGCTGCCAACGAAGGTTAAGGTCATTCTAGGAGAACAAATACTTCAATGACTTGTGGTTTGCATACAACTCGAACCTAACTACAAGTGAATAATGACTCCATATCTTCAAGGCAAATAATATTGTTGTCGGCTCCAAATCATGATTTGGATACTTCCTCTCGTGTGGTTTCAGTTATCGACTAGCGTAGATGACAACCTTTCTCTTTTGCATCGACACCGCACCAAGTCTAGTACCATAGGTGTCTGTGTATACCGTCAGCTCCTCATTCCGGCTCGGAATTACTAACATTGGTGCACTCATTAACCTCACCTTCAAACTCGTTAATGCATGCTCGCATTTTGCATCCCAAATAAAAGACATTCTTCTTCGTCAATTTGGTTAATAGCACTACTATCTTAGAGAAGTCTTTGACAAGCGCCTATAGTATCCCGCCAAACCAAGGAAACTTCTCATGTTTGTAATGCTCTTGGGTCAATCCTAATTCTGCACTACTGCTACCTCATAGGATCTACAACAGTACCCTGCTCGGAAATAACAGGACCCAAAAATCACACTTCCCTCCTCTAAAATTTTGCCTTCAATCGGTGCGTCCTCAACACCTCAAGCACAATCCTCAAATGCTCCTTGTGTTCTTCCTCCGTCCTTGAATAAACAAGGATATCATTCATGAACACAAGTACAAACTTATTTAACCGATTCTTGAAAACATAGTTCATAAGATCAACAATGTATGTCGGCGTGTTGGTTAGCTCGAAAGGCATAACCAACCACTCATAGAATCCAAATGGCACTTGGAATGTTGTAATCGGCACAATCCACTCTCAACTGATGAAACCCCATCGCAAGATACAATTGAGAGAACACCTTAGCACCGTGGAGCTGATCGAACAAGTCATGAATATGCGAGAGTGGATACTTGTTATTCTTCGTCATCTTATTCATCTCATGGTAATTTACAAACAACCTTAAAGAGCCATCTGCCAAAAACTACAGGTGCACCCACTTGGATATGCTCATACGAATGAACCCATGCTTCAATAGTCATTCACTTGCACCTTCAACTCCTTCTGCTCTCTGTGTGCTATATTCCTCAAAGACAAAACTATCGGTCTGACATCCTTTACTTAGTCTATGTGGAACTCAATCTCTCGGTGTGGCGGTAATCCAACTCCTCGAATACATTCAGATACTCTTTAGCTATAGGCACAAATGATGACTAATCCTATGGAGTGTCAAGCGAATATAGAAAGCTAACCATAACTCCATCCTCCGTTAGGCAGCCAATCACTATCATCCGCCCCTTCATAGCCCCAATCGTCACCAACAGCCTCTTGCAATCCAACACTACCGCATGCTTCATCGGCCAGTCCATCCCAATATAATACCGAACCCCACAAAACCTAAAATAAAGCAGTCATAAGCAAACAAACATTCATGATTCTATAAGATAATTCTCGACAAACCATGAAAAGGCTAGTAGAGCCTCCAACTGGGATCGTCAAGATCAAGGGTCGTCCAACAATTTTGGGTTTCAATTCTACTCTATCTACCAATCATTAGATATAAAGGAATGTGAAGCCTCAGTAACGAATAAGAAAGGTACAAGTATATCAAAAATAGAAAGCATACCCTGTATAACAATGCTCTTTCTCTTATCCTTCGTTGATGGAGCACTAGACGAAGCTGTAACAACGTTTAAAGCATAAGCAGTCATAATCTTCTTATTTCTTGGCAGTTCTGGGAAATCCTTCTTGATATACCCTAGCTTGTTGCATTTGAAACACCTTTCTTCTCGTTCCTACAATATTTTCTAAGATGGCCCCATTGTCCACAGTTATAACATGTCGGCTCCCACTTGCCCTTCTTCTGGCCCTCCTTCTGAAACTGCTTCTTCTTGTTGTTCCAACTTCCTTTTGCCTCCCTGCTAGCTTGTAGCTTCAGTTTATCCTTAGGAATAGTAGCCAGCTCAGGCTTAGGATATAGACACTCATGTCAAAGAGCCTTCTCCACTAGCCTCTTAAACGGCTCAACAATATGCCCACAAGCTTCTCTCTAAGATAATCATCCAAGCCTTTGATAAACTTCTCATTCTTCTTAAGTGAGTATCGATAAAAGACAAGTTATACTTCGACAGTGCATCGAATTCAACCACATACTCTAGCATAGAGATATCTCCTTGTATCAAGTCCACAAATTTTTGGAAGAGCATCGACTTATAAGTTGTTGGTTTATACTTCTCTTCAAATCTCACCTTGAATAGCTCCTAAGTAATCTAGTCCTCAGAAGTGGTAATCTTGATTGCGCTCCACCACCCCACGGCCCTTCCTTGAAGCTGTCTATAGGCTAGCTTCCTCTTCATCACATCTTCTAACTCTATATCCTCAAAGATGCATTCGTAGGTGTCCAACCAATCCTACACTTCGGTGGCTGATTCATTACATGAAACAGTTTGTCATCCAGAGCAGAGAGATCCTTACTCAATTTGGCGAAGTCGTTACTCGATGCTTGCATGGGAGCACCACTATCAATATCTACAGCATGAGCAACTTAAGGCATTCTGAGCCATGTGTCGCACCATCTTAGTGAACATGTTTTGCAAGTTGGGGTTTGTAGCGCCCGATCCCACCCCATCCTCAACTATAGAGATAAAGTTTCTAGCAGCATTCCTTATTAGCCAGCTCATTTACAAGTTTTAATAAAAACGATCAGTGTCTCTAAAAGGAATAGGTGGTGTCATGAATGCAATATGACTTATATACTATAATACTACTATATAGTTTTAAAAACTAAAACATAACAAGTATGCTCTCTCATATATTGCATGATCCATTATAAGGTGGTAGCTCTTTCATTATCTCTAATGGATCCAAGTACTAACTTAGGCCATCTATGCAACCTAAGCTCTGATATAAAATATGATGATTACCCTACACCTCCTACACCCAATATACCTATGTGATGAGCTATGAAAGTACCTGGTTGATGCAGAATGATATCCAAGAATATAAAGAAGAGAAAAGTCCAAACACAGAACTTATAAAACATCTCATAGCGCATAGATAAAATATAATATAATATAACAACATAGATTTAAAACAGGTGGGACAGTAATATAATCAAATGAACCAAAAATAAGAACATCAAAGTTTAGGTGGTTCACAGACTATACAAAAACCGAAATAATGATTTTATACATCCCAAATCTCCATGATAAACTCTATGGCCATCTCTACTAATACATGTACTGATATAGCTTCATAGTAGGCATAGCGGAATATAACCAATAGTAAGCTCTAAGTATAGATATATGAAAGTGTAGCCTCCTTTTCATACTCTGTACAACTCCATGCGTTATTCAGACGTGTTATCCCTAATCTACTCATTTAAGACTATCCGAAATAATAAGAAGCAAAGCATAAAATTACGAGTCAGACAATAGTATGGCATGAGTGATATACCATCTCAAAATACTACTCGTATATAGTAAATAGGGTATAACGAATGAACAACCATACCTGACCTATCCTTACATCCAAAGATTTAACACATAAATACATTATGCGCTGTCAACTTTACATTTTACATTTTACACTTCAAACCAAACGTAAATGCTAGGTTTTAAAATTTCATACTAAAATTAATATAATTCATGAAATGCTAAATTATTCTTTATCTTATAATTAACTTAAATCAAGTGTTTAACGTCAAAATTTATATGCTTTAAAATTCTAATATTCAAAAATTAAATTCAAATTAATATATATCATAATTGAATAAAGTAAAATTCTAATTAAAGCATTTGAATCTGAAATTTAAAATTTGCAAAAATGAATTTGGGGAGTTTAGAAATCTTAGCTCTATTAATACATGAGAGAGAGTTAGTGAAATGAGATAAATGCTCTGATTTATTTCAAAATAACGGTGATTTTTTAATATGCATAATGTATATAAGTGAAAAACGGAATATATGATTTAGTAAAATTTTCGGTGTATATTTTGTAATTTATAGTGTACGAATCAAATTTGCCAATATAGATTTCATAGATCTATAAGTTAAACACAAAAGCATTCAAAAATAAGCAAGCTTTAAATCAATTTGAAAGCAAAAATGTATTAAATAAAAATCTTTCGTTTAAAATATGTTAAATCTTAGAAATTTATATTTTGAGCATGATATCCCTCTAATTTCATGACTTATACGTAAATATGAAATTAAGACATATTCCAATTATTTTTATAGTGAAAAAAATTGTTTATCAGTTAGGGATTATTCATATAACGAGTTAAAAATATTGGATAAAGGATTCAATACTAGGTGGGTAAATTGTATCATGACCTTGCTCAAAATTAGAAACTCTGGTACAATGGTTAACGAAATTATAGAAAATAATATTCAATCTAAATATGGTCCTAAGCAAGAAGTCTAGTTGTCATCCTTACTTTTTAACTTGGCAACAGATGTTTTCTCTATGATCATTAAGCCATCTATTACAAACGATGTTCTAGATAACATAGGTAATGATATCACCAGTGATGGTCTTTCAGTCATACGGTTTATATGATGATAAAATGCCTTCTACTTTACATCTACCTTGCTATATTATAGCTCTCAGTTTTGTTTTGTATAGCTTTGAAATGCTTTTAGGGCTTTAAATGAACTTCATCAAGAGGTCAATATTAATTTTGAATGATATAAATAAGGTCAGAAATCTCATGGCCAGTACTCCAAACTGTAAAATTATGAAGTTCCTTATAGACTACCTAGGTTTCATGATTAGACCAAAAAAGATTAAAATGAGGAGGATTGGCAAGTGATAATTAATGAATTTAAACAAAACTTGTCAAATTGGAACAACATACTTCTATCTAGAGCTGGTAAAATCATCTTAATAACTCGGTCTTAGAAGTATTTCCCATATACTAGATGTCCTATTATCTCTTTCCAAAATGGGTAATTGATGAAATGGATAAAATTGAAAGAAATGCCTACGGAGAGGTGATAGTTCTTATAGTAGCATTACCATCTTGTTAACCGAGAAAAAGTTTGTATATCCATAGAGGAAGGAGACCTAGAAATCATAACCTTTATAATCTCAACGTGTATGTACTAGGAAAATTACTTTGGAAATTTAATAATAATAATGAAAACCTAATTTGGAGAGAAATAATTTTATGGTAGAACTTATAACCTTCATCATAGCTCGAATAATCTTAATAACATGTCTTTCTTTTGGAAATCTATTTTAATTTTTTTGACATTTTGACCTTGGTATCAGTCATACAGTTCATCCTGATAATAATACTTCTTTTTACCATGATAGTTGGATCACGGTTATAACTTTGAGAGTGGAATACTGTAGGAAATGCGGATTACAGATCTTAAGACTGGATTAACACTAGAGGGGGGTGAATAGTCTTTGATGGATTTTATGGAATTTTTGAAATCTTTTCAAATTAAACACATACAGATGCAATTTCACAAACATGGAGACAATCATAGAATCAGACACAAATGCAAAAAGTAAATAAAAAGCAGTAATGGGAATAACACATTAGAATTTTATACTAGTTCAGAGTCACCCTACATCCAATTCCACACAATTTCTTGTGCGGATTTCTTTTCAAATGTAATGTTGATATTACAACCTCGATTTCAAGGCTACAAGATACACCCTCCTGTGTTTGAGTCCATGGCAAACGCTCTTGATTTAACCAGGCTACATGATCACCTTATAAAAGAGATTTAGAAAACTTTATGAACCATTTTTAAACTCTCCTGATTTCTAAACTTTATGAACCATTTTCAATATAGTTTAAACTTATAAAAGAGATTTAGAAAATAATCTCTTAATTTCTAAACACTCCTGTGTTTGAGTCCATGGCAAACTCTCTTGATTTCTAAACTTTATGAACCATTTTCAATATAGTTTAAACTTATAAAAGAGATTTAGAAAATAATCTAAAAATATACAATCTATAATAT
The DNA here is from genome assembly GCA_030765085.1 of Allium cepa. NCBI lineage: Eukaryota > Viridiplantae > Streptophyta > Magnoliopsida > Asparagales > Amaryllidaceae > Allium > Allium cepa. The sequence continues at coordinate 997,035,110 of CM060932.1, forward strand.
AAAATAATACTAAAAACTAAGTATAGACATATTTTTGAGATTTTAAAGCTAATAATATTAAAACTAGGAGAGAGTTTAAAAATAAGAGATGATTTTGAAATCAAAAATATAAAAGATGATAAGAACAGTTTATGGCTAAAATATTTAAACCGAGAGAGATGACTTTTAAAATATAGTTTTTGTAAAAATAGTTAAAATAAATCATTTTGAAAATTTTATGGATTCCATTACACAAGAGAAGATCGTAGGTTCCATCCCACTAAAGAGGTCGTGGGTTCCATCCCACTATTAAAGCGAGAAGGTGGATTACATTCCACAATAAAAATCCGAATAAAGATTTTAGTGCTATTATGAAGTATTAACATAAATCTAGACTCTATTACTTATTTTGATATCTTGAACTCTTGATACTCACGAACCTTCAATCTTGGTTTCTTCAGTCTTGAATTCGTTAGTCTTGAATCTCTATACTCAGTCTTGAATCTTTATACTATACAGTCTTCATTCTCAGTACCATATATATATATATATATATATATATATATATATATATCCTGCATATACATATATATCTAGACAAAAATATTAGTATTTGTATTTTATAACAAGTCCTAAGGTTATGCTTATCAAAGCCATCATCTCAGGAACTAACAATCATCCTCCTTTTGATGATGACAACCTATGTTTATAAAATATACTCCTCCTAACTTTGATTCTACTCTCCCCTTATTCCAACAACTTCTCCTTAATCTACTAACTCCCCCTTAATCTAAGCCTAACAAACAGCCTAACTATCCTATCCTATTTTATAATTCTCCCCCTTTCTCATCAACAAACACTAATCTTAAACTGCATAACCCATCCTGAATCTTATACTATAGCACTATATAGGATAATAATACAATATAGTAGAATGAGTAAAATATAGTAAGGTAATTGTGAGAGATATGAAAATTTCAAACATAATCAATAAATATATTTATCAAACAACACCATGTTCAATCATATATTACACACCATGTTCAAATTAATCCAAAAAATTCAAATCAAATCAAACTAAAAGAAACAATTCAAACCAAATCAAAATAAATCAAACCATACATGTCAAATCAAACATTTCTTAGAACTTCAACCCATCCTTCTTCACCGAAGATAGGATCTACCTTTATAGCATCTCATTCTTCATTATCCTTGTTTAGAGTTCCATCTGGATTTGCTTCGAGTTCTTCTTTGTTGAAGGCTGAAATCATCCATCGAATGGCATCGAAGTGCTTATCTTGTTCCTCTATCATCTGCATTTGGCTTAATTCTAAGTTTCGTTGATTGCGAAGGATAAAAGTAAGAATTTTCTTGAAAAATTTGAGAGTTTCTTCAAGATTATCGCTTAGATTATGAGTAGGAGAGGCCATTTTTGATAAAAAAAATGAAGAAATTCAATAGCAAATAAGGAAAATTGAAAACTTACATTTTTTGGATGAAACAGGTATCTAAATATTTAGAAAGTCGTTTGAAGTGGAAAGACACGAGGTAGTTATGTCTATTTCAAATTCAAAAATTACTTTATGGTTGTTATATGTCGACATGGGGGGTATAGGGATGTCAACATGCCCCTGTTGATTTTGGCAATATGCTTTGTTTCGTTATATTATGTATAAGCGTATATATAAACTTATATAATATAATAACAAGCATTCCATAGATATTTTAGAGCTAATGAACAGAAATAAATGATATTCATTGATAAATTTTAGTTAACATTACATAAGCAATACATAACAATAGCTAATCGAAAGATACAAACTAATACAACTTGAAATGAAAACTAGAATTCGATAGAGGATGATGAAGATGATGATAATCCAAGATTGCGACTCACTTTCCCAAAGACTTGTTCATTTTGGTGGAAATTTTATCCAATTTTTTACTAAAGGATCTTTTGAGAATCCTTTGATTTTCCACTATTATCTTTTGGTTTTTGAGAAATGTCTTATTGGATGGATTGTTGGGAGTGATAAGGTATTCAATACTTTCCAATGACGTCTCTTCCTCCTCCTCTCCTTCTTCTTCACTCTCCATTTCCTCCCCTTCTTCCATTTCTTCATGAGCCAACCTTTCATCCTTTTCGGTAAATGTTTCATGGTTGAAGCTCAAGCGGAATTTTCGTAAGAGAGATATTTGCATGGTTAAACACTTTTCAAGAAATGAATTCCTTTCCCTTACAATCAACACCAAAATAATTAAAATCCGAGTAAGATAAATCCCATGATACAAAGTGTTTTCTTCCAAGGTAAAATTTTTAGGCTGAAGTTCATCCAAAGTTACTTGTTGCCATAAATGTCATAGTGCCCATAAATAGCAAAATGAGCCTCACAAACTTTTAAGTTCGAGTGATTGAAATTTACCGATCTTGGAGTTATGGTATGTTGCAAAAAAAGGTTTACAATTCTTGCTTTTGGATGAGAATTTCGATTTATAAATTCAAAGTTATCATCTCCTTCAAAAATGTGATGAAATGTCTCATGATCATGTTCATCAATTTGAAAATCCGAAAGATTCTTTCCCTTATACTTACAACCAAGAGTATTTCCCAAAATCTCATGATTTAAAACAATTCGCAGTCAACACTACTCCAAACTTCCCCTTCATTACCATCATAAAAACCATGATTCAAATTTTCATAAAACATTTCAATAAGATTTCGGTAACAGACAAAATCATTTGAGAATTATCAATTAAACCGAGAATTTGATTCTCTTCGAAAAGAACATTGAGTTTATATGACGGAAAATCACTAAAGTTAGCAAATTTTCCCGCATGGACTTTTCCAAAGTATACATAGATTATGTAAGCTTTGATAGCTTTCAGGTCATTGTAGAGGAATTATTTGATGGCCTTAGGTAGCCTAATGGTGGATGGGGTGCTTGACGAAGACATTTTTGAAGAGAGTAGAGAACTTGAGAGATTGAAAGAGAGTTTGAATTTTGAATGAAAGTGAAAAGATAGGATAGCACTTAGGAGATAAATAGATATCCAATAGTCATGTTCTCTGGTAAAGAGACACCTTTTCAGAGCTTCGAAGTTGGTGAAAAGGTGAAGGAAAATTCAAAGTTTTGAATTCAAATTTGAATTTCAAATTTCTAAGGGAATGTCGACATAGGGGGTAGGAGCATGTTGACATGGGTCCTATAATACATGTGAATAATTTTTTCTATTTTGTTTAATATATATATATATATATATATATATATATATACCTATAATCTAATTTATATTTTAACTGAAATAATATAAATATAATAACATTTTAATATTAATATTTTAATATTTAAAATATTATTAAAACAATATTATTTTGAAAATCAAAATTTTAAATTCAAACAGCAAGCAATTCCTAAACATGCAAATAATCAAACATTCAAGCATTCAAACAAGCAATTTCAACCAATATAATTTAAATGCGTACCATTTTTAGATCCATATTCCTAAGATCATTAGATTCGTGAATAGTTGTAAAGCACATATTTGAATTTTCCATCTCTTGATCTTCACCATTGGAGGATGAGTATGAATCGTCTAGTATAGCAGTATATGCTCTCTTCCTTCTCTTTGATGAATCATTGCTTGAAGGAAATTTCTGCTTATTCGGATGCGTACAATCTCTTTTTAAGTGGCCCGACTCATCACAATTGTAGCATCTGATGTTGTTGAGAGTCTCATTAATATTTTCATAATTTTTGTGATCATTTCTCTTGTAGTTGTTCATCTTTCTGTATTTCAGAAACTTTCTAAAATTCCTTGTTATCAAGGTTATTTCTTCATCATTGTCACTGTTTGAGTCTGAACCATCTGTTATTGCATTAAACGCTATTGACTTCTTTTCCGAGGCCTTGCTTTCTCTTCTCCCTTGCATTTGTACTTCAAACGACATCAAATTCCAAATTAATTCTTCAATTGTGATGACCCGGAATTTTGGGCAATATCAATTTAATAATCTGTATTAATAATTAACTTGATTTGATAATTTTCCTTTATAATTTTAATTTAAATTGGTAAATTTAATCTTTTAAAGGTTAATAAATATTTAGTCTGGTAATATTGGTTAATATCTTTTCTTACAATTTAAATTGATAAGAATTATTTTTCAAAGCTAATAAAATTACATTCTATTTATAATATATATATATATATATATATATATATATATTTGGTATATATATTGTGAATAAGAAAATCTTTTCTTTTAGATAAAAGATGTATTTTCAAATTGTAATATATATGTATGTATATGTTATAATTTGGAGTTGTTTTGAAATTTAATATAATATATTGATAATATATATAGGTATGAATATATTGCAATTTGAAGCTTTGTTTTAAATTCAACATTTTTCAAAAGCTAAATAAGGATAATCCTATATTTTCTAAACCAAGTATTTATTTATTGAAAGTATTTTTTTTAGCTTTAGTTTTAATAAGATTTAATAAAAGATTTATTTTGTTTTCGTTTAAAGGGTACTTAGACTAAAATGGTTAAATATGTATATATAGTTTTGAATTAAAGCCTTCTTTTTAATACCTCTTTAATTTAAAGGGTTTGTAAACATAAGTGAGTATAAGTACAAATGTCCATATTACATAAATATAAAATATAATTATTTTTATAATAAGGTTTTAAACACAATTATGCAAGGATTTTAACACTAGTAAGCTAAATGAATTTGCATGAGCATTTGTCTAAATAAATCAACAAGTGGCATCATCATTTTTTTTAGAATTTAAATTTTATAAATAAATGTATGTTTTAAGAAAGCCTGTTTTCATTTTTCCTCAGTTTAAATTCTTTCCTTTCTTCTTTTTCTTGACTAAAATCTGAAATTAAAAACTACAACTTCAAATCTACTGCAACTCAAATGGAAGATCAAGATCAGTTTCTACACTTTAAATCAACAATTAACAAGCATGCAAAGGAATCAATTTCAACAGCAAGGCAATTAAAGCATTTTCCAGACAAAATTATCAAGGCCTGGAAAACATGCTCTATTCTCTGTAAATTGGTGAGTAAACCCTTTTAAAAACAGTTTAGTAATAATATAGTTGAATTCTTCATGCATGTGATGAATTTTGATATGATAATGAATATATATTACATGAATATTGTTAAGTATGTAAATTGGAAGTGTGAAATTGCTAGGGAATTCAAGTGTCTGTAAATATTCATCCTCTCTGTTTGGATTTCTGAATTTTGTTTTCTTAAGAAAAATTCAAAATCTTCCAAACTAGAGCATATTTGATCTTGACATTTGAATGAAAGTTGTAAATTAATGAATGATGGAAAGTTTAAAAATAGTTTCTGGAATTTTTAATTCACAAATAATTTTTAAAAATGGGAAATACAGTAAAACACTGTTGCATGTCAAAAATCAACAAACATGTTTTCTGTTTTGGATCTCATGAATGTGTTAGTGGTTAAAAATCATGATTTTCAATATACATATCATGATTTTAGTTTGGTGATTCATAGGAATTTAGTGGTTGTTCGATATTGGAGTTTTGGGCGATTGCCAATGAACGGCATGACTATGTTGTTCGATATTTGGTTTGGAGGTGGTTCGATCGATGACGAGTATGGGAAAAATAGTGGTGATTTTTCTTATGGGCCGAGATGATCAGATTTTGATGGAGTAGGGTTTCATCGTTCATTCTGCAGGCCCTTGCTTTTGTGGCTGTTGCACCATCCTAGGATCACCGGAGGCGATCGCGAGATGGGGGATGGAGGCGTGGTGGTTAGGCGGTGCTCTGGAGGAGGTTTTGGAGTTTCCGATGGCGAGTTCATCAGAGGCGATGGGTTTTTGGGGGTCGAGATTGCTTCAAATTTTCGAGCAAAGGGGTCGATTTTGATTCGCGTGGTTGTTGTTCGATCTGGGTTCATAATCATGCTCGTATGGGTTCGTATGATTGTCGTTGATGGTCGCGATGACCTACGGTGGTCGGAGCCGTTGGCGTATGTGCATGCATGTACACTGTGCACTGGTAATGGTGGGTTTGGGGAAGATGAGTTTGTCTTGGTGTGGAGCTCGCGTTTTTCTTGGTGATGACTCGAAGTAGAGGAAGCTGGGTTTTGTCTCGGGGCAGGCCCGTGTAGTTTGGTGTTAGAACTCGGGTTTAGGTGTATGCTAATCTGGTTTTATAAAACAGTTTAAATCATAAAATAGTCTTACAAAAAGAAAATAAATTTACAAAAAAACTTGTTCTTATGAAGAAATGTTAATCAAACTTTTGAAAGCGTTAATTGAATTTATTTTCAAAATTTAAAATGTTAAGATAATTTCTTTTGAAAGTTATTAACTTAATTAAATTTTGAATTTTAATTTAAAAGGAGTATTTTCAATTTTTAAATATCAAATCAAAGTTTCTAAGTAAACTTTAAGTAATGTTTTAAAAACTAAGTTTTCAAATTATATTGAAAATGAATAAGTTTAAATTAGATAATTAAAGTGTTTTAAATTTTAAAATTGATTTCTAAATGCTTTATTTTCAAATAAAGTTAAAGTTATAATTTTGTAAACCAATAAAATAATTTGTCTTTAAGTTATTAAAATTTGATTAATTCAAATAATTAATTTATGAGGATAATTAAGGTTAAATTATTATTATTACGAACTAAAGGATACTTAATTAAATATGATTTTTAATAAGTAAAAGATTAATTAAGATAAATGATTTTCTTACTTAATTAAGGACTTTTAAATATAAGAAGTTAACAAATTATTTAATTAATTTTAAATGATTAGTTAATTGTTTGTTTAATTTTAAATAATCACTTAATTATGAATCAATTAAGTGTAATTATTTAATGAAGGATAATTACTAAATGTAATTAATTAATAAAGTAATTAATTAAGCATTATTAATTAATTTAATTGAATAAGAATTACTTAATGAAGTAATTAAAGATTAATTAATTGGTATAATTAATCAAGATTAATATAATTAATTAAGAAATTAATTAAGATAAGTAATTACAAGTTGTTAATTACTGTTTATGATTAATTAAGACTAATTAATAAGATGGTTAATTATAAATTAATTATTTAATTAATTAATGGAATTATTAATTAATAAGGATCATTAGTTAATATAATTAATGATATTATTCAAGGTTGATTAATAAAAGTGATTAATTAAAGTATGATTAATTAATTTTTATTAATAAAGGATTAATGTAATTAATCATAGTTAATTAATTAAGGGAAGAAAATGCGGGATCATTAATTAATGATAGTAATTAAAGGTTAATTACTGTATATGGTTAAGGATAATTAATTTGTGAAATTAATTAAAGAACTAAAGGTTAATTACTTGAATGTAATTAAAGAATAATTAATCAAGGAAGATTAATTAAGAAAGATCATTAAGGAATGATTAATAAATTAATTTGTGAAGAAGGATTAAGGTAATCCAATTGATTAAGAGTTTATCAAACCTGCTTATGGATGATTGATTAATATTGGATGATTGATATTGGATGTTTGAATGATGTTGGATGATTTGAGTGTGATATCTCTGATATGTGATTTGCTGCTTTTGAGATGAATGGTTGATATGAATTATCTATTGTGATAGTGTGATTCATCTATCTGTTTATGTTATCCTGAATATAAGTTTAATTGTTTAAACCCTTAAACAACTTGGACATTTAAAATGGCGTTTGGATTTCGGTGAGACCGGGATCGGGTTTCTATATTTGGATATCTGAAAACCACATCGATCCAAATTAAACGTTAGGTCGTGAATCCAAGTGGAGCTTAGCGAAGACTTGAAGTGTAAGAACTATTCGTCAATATAACTCTGAGGGTGATTCCGTGATGAGTTTGACGGAGATAGTACTTTCAGGTTCAAGATGGTGATTCAGAGTGCAAGGGCTATGGTCGTTGACTCTGAGGGTGATTCCAAAATGAGTGCAACGAGATAGTGCCTTCGGTTTCGTTCGAACCCGGAACGAACTTGTATGGATTGAATGCTTTTAGAACATCGTCAGGTGGACGATGAGCATTCTAAGATAGATGTGTTCTATTAAGGTAATCGCAGCCTCAAGCCTCATCAAACGGGAATGGCTAAAACAGGGGAGGTGCAGCAAGGCTAGGTGGGTAGCACCCATTTCAAGGTGAGGTCATCCCTGTCTAGATCTCCCTTTTTATTTCGGCTTAGTAGGTGGTTGGTCACGCCAACCACGGGGTGATCTTACTCGGGACTGTCCAGTAAGGGATGGTCCCGGTCTTGTGTTGCAGGGGATTTAGGGTGGCTCCTCGTTACGGTGATCTAGGACACATACTGTGACGGGCGGTACCCCAGTAGCCCTGCCATTGATGGAAACCCATTCTTCCTACGAGACCCTACGGTTTTGATTGTATTACCCACTTTTGTGGCTAGTAGCTGGAATTTAATAGATGTAACAATTTCGGCTATTTTCTATTTACTTGAAAACCCTAGACACTATTATAATATCACCGGATTTCCTATCAAATGTTTTGGTTAGCATAAGGTAAAAACTTTTCCATGTTTATGTGTGGGAAGTCTTACGTGATACCTTTTCTTTTCAAAGGATTTTCTAAAGTTAAGCAATTTTAACCCGTTTACTCACACCAGACCCCTGTTTGACCTGAGTGTTTATTTTCTGTTTTATCAAACTCTTGGGTACTCATATTATGTATGAGTAGTCGAGGGATTAAGGTTTGCGTGACGAATTCTGGAGGAGATTTGGAGCAGGAGGCTTCAACGTGTAGATATATTATGGTTCCGCTGTGTTTATGTTGTGTCTGTATCTTGTGTACTTGAGTTGTATAGTTAGACAGATGTTTATAACTGTCTAATACGATTGTATAAGTTGTGTACTCTGATGTATGTGATACTATGGAATATTTATGTGATATATTATATTTCATTCGTTCCGCTGTGAGTATTTGATGTTGTTGTGTTTCTTCTTTCTTATCTTTTCTTCTTCTATCCCTTTCTTTCTTAAATCATGATGCGTTTTTCTGGAGATAGAAAGACGGGTCATGATAGAAATTTTCAGTGTACTGATATCATTAGCATCTTCAATTGCTAGAGTCTTCTAATCCCATTCCGGAGTGAATGAATTCAGAACTTTTCTAACTTGATCTTCTTCGGAAAAGTTCTTTCCTAATGCAATTAGTGAGTTCACAATGTCTTGAAATCGACTGTATGTGTCTGAAATGGACTCATTTGGATTCATCTTGAATAATTGAAACAGATTGGTTATATTTTGGTCCGTTTAACTTTGCTTGTTTCTTCATGAGTAACTTGCAAAGTTTTCCAGATCTCATATGCAGACTTATAGACATACATTCTATTAAACTCATTCCTATCAAGTAAACATAATATAATATTCATGGATTTGGAATTTTTTTGTGCAACAGTTTTTTGCTCAATGGTCCACTATGCAAAATCAGTTGTGGGTTCAATGTATTCAGTTTATGTGATATTTTAAGTGCTAATCCTATTGATTATACATATTTTTCATCCTATATGCACAGTATGCATAGTTACTGCCGTTAAAAAGTGGTGGTCAGGCAGTAGACTGACTTTTTACAAATGAATTAGTGATAGTGTTGACATTATTAGTGTTGGTGGCCATTTTAAAACTTTTCAAAAAATTAGATCATGAAAATTTTGAAAACCAATGCTTTGATACCAAATGTAGAAAATGAAGATTATGGATCTTAAGGCTAGATTAACACTAGAGGGAGTGAATAGTGTTTAATGGATTTTATGGAATTTTTGAAATATTTTCAAATTAAACACATACAGATGCAATTTCACAAACACAGAGACAATCAAAGAATCAGACACAGATGCAAATAGTAAATAAAAAGCAGCAAAGGAAAGAACATAATGGAATTTTATACTGGTTTGAATTATCCTACATCTAGCCTTACACAATTTCTTGTGCAAATTTCTTTTCAAATATAATGTCAATATTACAACCTCGATTTCAAGGCCATGAGATACACCCTCCTGTCTTCGAGTCCATGGCAAACTCTCTTGATTTAACCAGGCTACATGATCACTTAATTTATTTATAGGCTACAATCACACCCAATTAATTAGCAGGCCACAATCACACCGTTTCCAATATCACTTTGCTAGATAGAAGAGACTCGATACACTTCTTTGACTATAAATGATCCTATAACTCCGAATAACACTGAGATATTTGAGAGAGAGTGACAGAGAATCAAACTAGAGATGACCTTGTTTGAATCACTTAGGATTTCGGCAGATTTTTGTTAAAATATAAGTGAATATTTGAGTGGAGAAGAAGGAGTGAAGAAACAAAGAAAAACTATTTAAATTCGTTAAAAACAACTGGTATTTATAGAAGAACAACAATCATGTCCATTCGTGAAAGGTTACGACGAATAGACACTTCATTTGAAAATTTGAAATTTGAAATTCTTGGGTCACCATGTCAATAATATAAGTGAATATTTGAGTGGAGAATAAGGAGTGAAGAAACAAAGAAAAACTAACTTTAAATTCGTTAAAAACAACTGGTATTTATAGAAGAGCAACAATCATGTCCATTCGTGAAAGGTTATGACGAATAGACACTTTATCTAAAAATTTGAAACTTGAATTTCTTGGGTCACCATGTCAACATGGGAGGATGGGGTATGTCGACATGCCTATGTATATTTTGAAAATTAATTTTGCTTTAAAATGATTTCTTTTCTAAAACTTGTAAAAACAATTTCTAAATTTTGTAAACCATTTTCAATATAGTTAAAGTTATAGAAGTGATTTAGAAAATAATCTTAAAATATATATAAACTACAATATAAAAATAATATTTAAAACTAAGTATAGATATATTTTTGAGATTTTAAAGCTAATAATATTAAAATTAGGAGAGTGTTTAAAAACAAAAGATGATTTTGAAATCAAAAATATAGAAGGTGATAAGAATAGTTTAAGGCTAAATTTTAAACTAAGAAAGGTGACTTTAAAAAAGATAGGTTTTGGAAAAATAGTCAAAATAAATCATTTTGAAAATTTTGGATTCCATTCCACTGGAGAAGATCGTAGCTTTCATCCCACTAAAGAGGTCGTGGGTTCCATCCCACTATTAAAGTGAGTAGGTGGATTCCATTCTATGATAAAAATCTAAATAAAGATTTTAGTGCTATTACGAAGTTTTAACATAAATCTAGACTCTATTTCTTATCTTGATATCTTGAACTCTTGATACTCAGAGTCTTCAGCCTTGATTTCTTCAGTCTGGAATTATTCAGTCTTGAATCTCTATACTGTACAGTCTTCATTCTCAGTACCTGCATATATATATATATATATATATATATATATATATACATATATATATATATATTCTGCATATATATATATATTCTGCATATATATATATATATATATATATATATGTAGATAAAGATACTAGTATTTATATTTTATAACAGGTCCTAAGGTTATTGTCATCAAAACCATCGTCTTAGGAACTAACAAATACAATTATCTTTATGATATTTGTAATTTCAAAAATGCCTTAATTCTAAGGTTTCTAAACCTTATAATGAATTTTCATGGAACGTTAACTTCAACCATGCCCTTAAAGGTAATGCCTTGACTCAATTTGTAACACTCGGTACAATGCTTGAGTTCGACAACTTAGATGATGAGGAAACTAAAATTGGGTGTCGGGAAAATAAAAAATATACTCCTTAAATTCAGTTTAAAAATTCTTAAATTTCTCTGGGACCAAGCAAAAGACCTTCAGACTAATTTGAAAAGCTAATGCCTCCAAAACCAAAATTACACATGTGGTAAAACCTACACAATAAATTAAATACAATTGAATTTTTAAAGAAAAAGAACCTAAGTTTGGACAAAAAAGTACTTTTTGTAACTCAAATTTAGAAAATGTATAACACTTACATTGTAATTGTCCTACAACTAATTCTATTCTTGTAAATGCTCTTCATGATTTTGAGTTTGACAACTAACATGGATTTCACTCGCGACCACTACTGGAACGTTCTCAGACTTTAATATACCCGTTGTTATAGATTTTACTACACATTATCTTCATAACTACCTATTGGTATCTTTGGTTCGAAAGAAACCAAAGGATGTTCAACAGTGCTAGCACTCTTTCTGATAACTTGAATTACGCTATTGCTTTATTCCTTTACAATTGGATTGCGAACCCGAGCTATAATTTAGCCAAACATGTATGGTTCAAGGAGTTTCTTAATGAGTTAAAAAGTCGAATTAACACCTTTAGGTAAAAATTATACAAAGGAAGACATAATATAGCTATAAGCACCAAACCATTTGGTTGCTTTTAATGAAGATAACCACTTGATTACCTCATAGTTGCTTGATAAGTCTACTTTCTATTTGTCTACCTTTACACTTTCATTATATATAAATAGTATGTATAGGGCTCACATCTTTTGTTGAGATTTTCTAATTTAGTAGGTTTTTATGGTTTGGATTGATTATGTTAAGACCACTATCTAGGATTAGGAACCTAAGAAAGTGTTAATGTGATTATGAAACCTTGTTTAACGTAACCAGTAATTATTAACTTAATTAACCAACTAGTTAATATATATAGTTAATTATATACAAAATGATTTCTTATACCATTCATATCTTTTGCCTACGAGGTCCGATTTGGAAGTTATTTCTTGCTCGCACTCATATTGGAGTCCTCTACGAATTGGCATAGGATTGGATATCTTTTTTAAGGTAGGTGATGTTATTCTCACCATACTATGATTGTTAGTACAGTATAAGAATGATGTTTTGAAATGATTTCTAACTTTAAAACGTGATTTCTAATATATATAATTCCATGTCTGACTTTATAAAAGAATTTTTAAATTGTTTTGAAATGGTTTTAAATCAAATATCACACATATCTCATGGATGAGCTATTTTTAGGAAATTGCTAGATTTAGCCCACTTTTGATACGAATTCCTGAGTTGGTTGATATAAACGTATTATATATGTTGTATATGTGCTATGATAGCTGTATTTATGCTTGTTGGTTGCATATATGCTTATCTTCTTATTTTGATTGAAAATGCCAATCGACTGGCGATATAATGTTAGCAAATATCTCATAAGATAGAATTTCATGTATAGAGTTTAGTATGTACCAACCGATCCGAGGACGAAAGACGATGGACTTGTGTATATGCTTTGGGCTTTAGGATAGATGTTGGATATTTTCATTCGATAAAGTGTTGACTACTTTTCAAACTCCCCCATTGATTTGTACTTAGCCATTTTGGCTAAGTACACAACCAAAGTGGTCCATATCAACCACTCTTGAGTGGTCGGTACTACCACTATTGATGGTGGATGATTTGGTCAATTTTTGACATGGATGATGGAGAGGCTTTGAGCAGCACGATGTGATGGTTCGTTTATTCGTTTGAAATTTGATTTTTACATTATGGCTCCTCGATGAGTGGTTTTTGTGATGAAGCATGGAAGATATGCCTTGATATGATGACTTCGAGATTTAATGATGATCATTCCATGATGGGAAGTGATGACTTTGACGATAGGATGGCTATACTTGAGAGATAGAGCATAAGACTATGTGTTGGATTAAAGGAACCGTTGTAAGAAGGTTACGGGACTCATGATGATATTCTATGACTGATGATGATTGTCGAGAATCATTCCAAACCACAATGATTCCAAACGGATATTGAAAGTACAGTTCCAGGATGCACTCTGCTATGGATGACATTTGCAAAGGGATCACTAATACTCAGAGGTAACGAGGGATACTTGTGAAGTAGGTTTATGTAAGGACGCTCACTTGAGCATATGTGGAGGCCCAAATCACATGAAGTTTCGATTCGTTTACCTAGGCTATTTATGGGAATGCAATCTAGTTCATGGCCTATTGAGTGGCATGGATTCGAATACCGTGAAATGGGGACGTTGAGTAGTCCTTGATTATATGGGTGTTCATACGAATATCATATATCTAATGCATTGAGTGAGTAAATATGAGGATGGATAATAGATGCTATGTTTGCTCTAGTTGCATATCACTCTAGGGATGACATATGACGTAGTTGTCTTTGATGTAAATACCCAAACATCCATCAGTACTTTAATGTATATTACACCTATAATGATTATGACGTAGAGTAACATATATCTTATGTTATGTGCTAACTCTTTGGATGCAGGGACAGATCATGTATGATTCTACGTATCCTTTATCCAATATACTATATCAACTTTTGTAGTATTTTGAGATTATTTATTGCTCTCACCAGACTGTTGCCTGACTCGAGATTTCATACTTTGCTTTTTATTACCTTAGGTACTCTTAAATGAGTAGACTAAATAGCAGTTGTAAAAGACACATGGAGTTGTTCAGAAGAACTAAAAGGAAGTGACATTTTCTCATATTTATATTTTGGGATTATTATTGCTTATTTTGCTAGCGATACCGTGGAGCCTAGACAGTGTTTGCTTATTTTGTTTAGAGACAGGTTATCTCTTGAGTTTCTTTTTAATCTATCACTTATACTGTCTAACTGTATGGATCTGTGCACTCTTTTTGGTTCATTCGGTTATTACTTTCTCACTTGTTTATATTAGTGGTTACTATTGCATGTTATTTAATGCACTATAAGATATACAATAGATTCTATGATTTTTTTATTTACCTTACAAAGCTGACTATCACTCTATATCAGTTGGATACCGTTACAGTGCACTCTATGCGTTATAGTGGGTGCCTATGGGATAGGGCGCTCTTCACAGCATACATACATATACATACGTAAACACACATAACAAACAAATATGCATACATACCCATATAGTATACCACAACGAACGAAACCATTCAATCCATCTAACATCCGCATGTTACATATACAATGCCCAAACAATTCAACAAAATAGTCAACCACTTAATTCTCTCTAGATATATGTATATACAACTAGAAACCAACAAATCAATTATCTGTTAAAATATATTTTTAAGTAGTAACTGTATCATGAATGCTTTTACAATGAAGTGGATGCAACTTAACTTTTGGTTAATATGCTCAAGTGAATTTGATCTAATTTATAAGAAAACCAAAGTATAAGAGGATATATAGTTGCAGAAAGGTAAAAGACACAAAATTTTACGTGGTTTGAATATTAAAGAATCCTACATTCACGAGCCAAACAATCTTTTTCTTTTATATTATTTGTGCGTAAAAGCACTGAATTCAATGGAGTAGTTTACAAATTTCAAGTAATAATCTCTGACTTTTGAAATTTTGATCATTTTCTGCTACAGTGGTTCTTTCCTTTTATAGGGGAATTACATCATTTGGATTGATGACTTCATTCTTGTACCTACTCATTGCCCTCAAATATTGCCACTATCCTCCATCACTTCCTTGGATTAGATGTCGTGTCAATTTTTAGTTTAGGCGAGATAATTTGGTTTAGGAGAGATAACTTTATATAGGAAAGATATGTTGGTTTTGCAAGATAATTAGATTTTGAAATGTTGGGATTGGTATGATTTCATTCAATGTTTATCGGATGTCTAAGAGTTATGTTGTGCATCGATGCATTTTGACTTAGCCTTGTTACGATGGAGCAATCTTGTTGACATAGCTATATATTTGGGAATGATCTATTGCTTTGGACCGCTTGGATGGAGTGAGGATTCTAGCACAATTCTGCATTTGGTCATGACTTGCTCCTTGAGAGCGCTTCAATGTTATATCCCTAGTATACTTGTTCAATGTAGTTAAATGGTTTGCGCTAATGGTTGATTCAAAACCTTTTTGTGTTTGATAGCATAGTATAAGGTCATGTCACCTTGTTTGCTATATATGGAACATGTGCAATTCCTACTGATGTAGCTAAATGTCCCATCATCCTTATACCATGTTGATCCTACACACTAAACACTTCATGTACATCTAACTCTTGCTGCACTATCAAAGCTTTTATCTATGATATTCTCTTTGCATTACTTTGATTACTTTTAACTTTTAATAAGAAAGTGGATGTTACACTTGTCCCATAAGCCTGCGTTGATGTATAGCGGAGCTGGTTTGTAATTTCTTACTATCTTTTCAATTGGCTAGTCAACACTTTTCAATTATGTAGTCAACTGTTTTTAAATTAAATGCCTTTATATATGTCCTGTTTAGAACATCTTTTCATTGCTACCTTATACCTCTTCGAATTTAGAGGATTTTGCTTTGTATTTTGAGAATTCCTTTTGACAACATTATTCTTCAACAATTATGATTTATGTATTATTTAAGTTTATATGGTTGGGATCCATTCCCCATGCCTTCCTCCTTTATTTTTCCTTTTACATTTTCATAACTTAAAAACACAACTTCTTCTTCTTGAATTTTCCATGATCGTCTTCATTACTTTGACACCAAATTATGTAATTATCTCTTTTTCTTATTTTTTCCCCTTTTTATCACTTCATTCCATTTTTGGTATATATGTAATCAAGTAGTTAATATCGGTATCGAGTATGTATTGATCAACTACCAATATGGAATATTTTAAAATATCGTCATAATATGAGATAATATCGGTAAAATATCAGCATGTGTAGAACATGTTACAAATGATATTATACTATGTTATAATTTTACATCGATGTTAAGTTTTCAAATATTTGGATAAATAATGTTAAATTTCTATCAAAGACTGATTGTATATAGTTCATAGATTATAATATATTTACGAAGATATTCTATTAAATACAAATCATTATATAGGCTTATAAAAACTGAGAAAATCAAATAATATTCATCTTTACCATTTTCTTCATTTGTATATTATATTCTTTGTTTCTTTAGTCATCTAATCTCTATATTACTTTCCCAAGTTTCTATATTTAAAGTTCGGTCATCTTCATTTTCGCTTAATTTATCGAATAAGCGATGTTAATTTAAAGCTAACTACTGTTTTCGATCGTTCCTTATAGGTATAGTAAATAGATAACTTTATCACTCTTTAACTCTTAGTCTTGGTTCGTGATAATAAATAATCAAATGAATTTCCAAAAGCTAACTTATTGATTAGAAATGATGAACACTAAAAACTAAAAAGAGAAGTAGCTCTTTTATGATCTTGTCTATAGTGGTAAAGTCTTCAAGGAAAATAAAATATATAAAATAATGGAATAAGTAAAGTTTTCTTTATTGAAAGACTAACTAAAACTATATGATCAACATTGAAAAATTTATGCTTAGGAATTCTTATATGGTCTACATACTACTGTTCACCTACGAAAAATAAATATTGAGAATGTAAAGATATTTATTTGTAAAGATAGTTTATCTAACACATAAAATAATGAATGATATTCTTAAAAAAGATCGGGTGTTTTACACCAAATATCGGAGTGATATATCAGAAAAACTGGAAAATATATCTATAATCATATTTTAAGCGATATTTTGAAAATATATCGGCTTGGGAGCGATATGAGATAAATCGACGATATATCAACGATATTATCCGATTTTAACTACGTATAATCTTTAGATTTATATTTCGATTTGCTATCACCTTTCATGTGTTTGGTCAAATGCTTAAGTTGACCATGGCTATGATATGTTTGATCTAATACTTGATTTCATATTGCTTGTCATATTATTGATCTAATGTTTGATTCTATATGTTTGATCTAATATCCTTAATGGAATCTCCTTTTCTCATCATTGTATGTACATATTGTTCGCAAACATATTCCTTGAAAATTCCATAAAACATTTTTAGGGAGCATTATGCGCTTTAAAATTGAAAACTACAGATTGTAAATGAAATGGAGTTAGGTAACGATCCCTAGAAAATGTTCCCATATGATTTTACTATATCCTTTTTTAAGCTAATCATGTATTCAGATGTTGCTCTAAGCACATACGACAGGGTTGGTGTTTCACAAAGGAATGCTGTCTTTATAATCCGCTCTAATGAGAAAATCATGGTTAGTGCTTTTGGTATTTGGGGCTATAATTTTAGAGTTCCATCCCCTTCTCAATGCATCCACCATCCTCCAAAAAGTTATACTTTTCATTCTTCAAAGCATCTCAATAGCTTGTTGTACTTTCTCCCTAGTTTAGTGGTAAAAGGAAGGTTAGATAGCCTTGGAATATATCTCTTCTAGTTGCCCCAAATCTCCTATTATCTCCTGATCTACACTTACATCTTATATGTTGAACACTTGGTTTCTCCTCCTCCATAACCAAGCTTAATCTTTCATACTCCTAATGGGAGAACCCTGCTCTTGGATGTGCATAATTATATTGTACTTGCACAACACATCCTTAGTTGGATCGATATTTTTTTACTTTTAACAACGATGGGGTTGTTCCTTCTTTTTATATAGCCAGTTTAATTTCATTTTCCCTTTCCTCTTCTTTTTTTTTTCCTTTAAACAAACCAATTCATGCTACCTTTGTTTTCTTTACCCTTCTTTAGCCCCTCGTCCTTCCTTCGCCAAGGAGGAGAAGGACCTTTTGGGGAGCGAAGGATGTTGGTATGTGCTTTCAACACCAACATCCACAAGTGCTCAAACATCCTTACCAAAGCTCTGTTGCGCAAACACCATTTCTTTCAAGAACCTCGTGTTTTCTCTTGATCCATTATTACTTACATACTTTGCCACAAGCAAATGGGTGAGGCTAGTAGTTCCACCCCCCACATCTGAGCAGGGTATAGGATTTGTTATTAGCATTTATATACATCATACGCTACTCTTTTTTACACATATTTTTTTATGAAGTTTTTTATTCCAATGTTATCGTTCCTTAATTTTTGTTTATATAGACTTCATAGGCAGCATGTCTTTCGAGCAAAGAAGCGGGTTGGGCGCCATATTCAATGTTACCCATATTTCTGGTTATAATAAATCCCTGCATGTCTCCAATAAAGAGAAAAGGAGAATTGTGGATGACGCCAGACTAGTCCAAGCAAAAAGGTGAAGCCTTCGAAGGATCAACTCTATGGTCCTAATCCACCTCAGTTAATGCCCCTATTCTCCTAGCTTAATCGCTCCTCCCCGCATGTCTTATTCTTACCTGAAGGAGTGGATTGGGTGGACTTCGACAAGCAACTAAGGCACCTCATGATTTCTGACATATTCAAGCCCTTCATTGTTTCTATGCGAGCCTTCCTCCTTTGCGTTATATTAAAGACCTCTTTAAAAACTTCCATATGGGATGTTTCCATGTAAGAACCATGTAATTTTTATTAAGACTGGTTAGCTATTTGTATGTCAACTCTTGGCTTGTTTGCTTATAGAGCGATGCAGAAGTAATCGAGATGAAATGACATTATGACTAGAGGGCAAATTGGACTTTATGAAGTCCATGTTGGCCCTTATTGAAACTGCTCATTCCCAATTATAAGGCGATATAATTTAACTCAATGTTAACCTTCTCTCTTCGAAGAGAAAGGAGAATGCACTAGAAATTAAGGGCCTTGAAACAGCAGAGGAGACCATATAGGTTAATATGAAGCTTGCAGCAATTGAAAAGAAATTGGAGGCAACATATCAATGATGTGTCCAGGCCATGGAGCATGCCACTTATGCCATGCTTATCGTATTCATGTTTATGCAAACAGGTAGTTTTTGCTAGCATAAAGCACGACGTGTATGTATAGGTCAGCCTCTCTTTTCTTCCTCCTACCCTTGTGCAAGAGGTGTTAAAATTTTATCGTGATCTGTAGAAGTTAGAGAAGTTGGTAATGTAAGAACCTTTGCCAATGTTATTTCCTTCAACTTTGGAGGTTTCCTATAATGATCCCTAAATTTAACATTATTAATATTAAATTAATTAAAATGGATCTTTAATTAAAGGGTGATTTGGTATCGCATTTATAACTGTGTGTACCTCTTTCCAAGTCGATTAGCTTTGACCATAGATTCATTAAATTTGGAGCTATAATTTGGCATATATGGGTTTTACAAGTTATAAACGACATATGTGACTGTTTCGGGCCAAATGGGTACATAACCCTTAACTTAGCTAAATGACTATTTAAATAAAGCTATGGAATGCTAACCATCAACTCTATCTTTATTTTTCCACCATAATTTTGGAATTCTCTAATCACCTACTATGGTAGATGATTATATCTAATCAAAATCCATTCTAAATTCAAAATATCCAATACACATCAAGTTATATATCGAAATATCTGTTTAGACGAGGCAAATCAATGATAAGTGGTCGCCGAAAAAGTGCTCTTGGAGGTGAGAGATGAAAAAGGCAAAATTCTAAGGTTCAATTTGAGGCTTTTCGATTCATGCACCTAGTGGTGAAATTTTTTACATGGGAATGTATATCTTTGAGAGAGGAAGACAATGGTGGATCGAATTGCATGAAATGATGCCAAAGTTAGCCAAAATCTGCGTTTGAAGATGATGGAAAGTGGAACTTTGATTAACGATTCACGTAGTAGGGGGCATTAGGAATGGCAGGGTTGGTCGGAAGTAAAAGCTAATGCGACAAGCATTAAGATGGCGGTTAGCGGTGGCACCGATTTAGTGTAAAACAAAGGCAATCAACGGTCTAACTTGACCAAGCAGAGGCAAGTTCAACATTGACCAAGCAGTAAAATTTTGATTTAAATCTCGAACTTTTATTAGTTGCATTTTAAATCTTGAATCGTATAATCTTCATTAATTTTTCATATGAACTTCAATTCACACATGGTTTATTTTGCTGGACTCGTGGCGAAATTATGAAAATTTTAGTATGTTGGTGGTTGGCTTTTGGATCCGTGTGGAAAAGCACGTTAGTTTGGTTAATTATTATTCATTATTTATATTTATTTATATTAAATAAATAACCATTGATAATAATATATATTTGTTGATGTATGTTGTGTTGTTTTGGTGATTGTTTGGTTGTTATGATATTTTAATGTGATTTTTGTTGCTTATCTACTTAAATTATTGCACTGCAGAACGATGATACTTTACTGTAGTTAATTGTTAATTTGGAAAATAATAAATTAACAGAAAATTGGTAAAATTATGTAAGTTTTGAAAAAATAGATAAACCAGCATAAAATAAGATTGTTTGCGAAGTTTAGGTGATATTTGTAAATAATATTGAATTAACAATTTATACTACAACTAATGCAATTTTTTTAAGAAGGTTATTTATTAATTTTTGGTAAATTCACAAATAATATTAAAAAAATCTATCTAAGTAAACTATGGAAAATTTACTATTATTTGTAAAGCAAGGCATAATTTGAAGAACAATAATGTCATTTTTTGTTTTGAGTAAATAATAGTATAACTATTTTACAAAGTTTATGAAAATATATTTTTTTGGAGAGAAATGTGTGATCCTCTAGAAACAGAGGAGAGCACACATGCAACTATATATATATATATAACACAAAGCAAGGTGTTACCAACATGCCAGGCAGGTGGCTAGTCTAAGTACAGGTATCAGAAGATAAAAACTCAAGTACCCCTATAATGAGCTTCTGCAAAGTCGCGCCCATTACACCTTAATATCGAGCTCTGGCATGGCTACCGCCCAATATTAAGGTGTCAGAAGTACCTGAAAATCTAAAGAATAACACAATGCCAAAGATATAGAAAGTCAGCACTATCTAATAAGGAAGCTCCATACTACAGACTTGGATGGAATGAGGATGTCACTAAACCGAGGTGGAACAGCTAATGCTCCTGGAAGGAAAACTCTGCTCTGATGACTCAGTAATAATCGAAGTAGCACCTAGCTGAAGAGTGAATCTCCCTGAAAATATGCCACCATGACAAATCTGAAGATGTGCTGGGAAGTGACCCTCACTGTAATCCGGAAGCCTGCAATCTGTAGTCCCGAGTACCAACAAAGTGAACCTAACACCCTATCACACATACCTGTGTCTAAAGAATGACTAAGAAAATAGTTAGAATGATACACATATATGTGTATAAATAAGGAAGGAGTTAAAAAATTAAATAAGACTAACTGGACAAATACTTAAGAACCAAAAGATTTATAAACTAATACAGACAATGACTAATACATTAATTGAAACAAATCTTAAAATATTCTTGTGGACCTGTGATCAAAAGTAAATTATGATACACAGTGAAATCGTCATTTAAGTTTGAAAAAAATATTAACACTACAATTGTTGATGTTAAAAATATTATTACTGTACTTAAATAGATTAATATTATAACTAACCTTATTAATATACCCTTTAAATAGGTTATTTTTAGCTAATTTATATTTGGTATTAGAGATCCAATTAAAACAAAATGAAGAAATCGTAAAAATCAATTTATTAAAGTGACTATTATTATTATTAGAAATTCTTTGATTTCTTTTTTTTTTTTTTTTGGAAAAGGTACTTTATTAATAATAGAAAGCATATACTTCCTTGATATGCCTCATTAAAACCTTACAACCCCCCTAACCTATATGGGTGCCTTGTAAGGAAAAAGAGTACATATCAATTCCATATATTAACAGTACAAGGAGACAAAATGAAGCTAAGCAGTCAAACAGATAGAGGAGGAACTACAAGTAGAAAAAATCTCAAAACCATCCGTACGAACTGCTAACTTCAGAGGTCTAAACAGCTAACTCCTACCTAAAACTCTTAATCACCAAAACAACCCAAGAACAAAATCGCACCGATCAGGAGACCAATCATAATTGGACACGCAGAAAGAGCTTGGAAAAAGAAAATTAGTTCGATCCCAAAACTCTGAATCAATTTTAGCTTCAGCCATGGAGGTGGGTGAGGATAATGAGCTTCTTCCAAAAGATTGACGAAGTATAGTTCCTCAAAATGCTCGTTCGTACCACAGATACTTACTTCAAGGAGGTCGAAAGGCCTCATGCAGATCTGACACCATAAAAAGATTAGACAAGATAAGTTTTTCTTCCTCGTTTAGCTTGTGGATCTGAATCTTTTGTAGCATTAGGTGTTTGCTTTGAATGAGAATTTGTTTAATTTTCACTTCTACTGGTTCATTTATTCCATCAAACACCCGTTTGTTGCGTTCGCACCATATATTCCAGATGATGTTGGTACATATAATGCTTGTAATACATGAAATATTTGGTTGCATTTTGCCCTGAGCTTCTTGAATATCAGCCAGAAGTTTGCAAATTTCGTAACTATTTCCCTGAAAGATGTTGAGTTTAGGGATGATGTTATCTATAATTCTTCTTGAGTACGTACATTGGAAGAAGAGGTGGTCTCTGTCTTCTTTGTCATTGTCACATAGAACACATTTTTGGTCTACCATAGTAGACCATTTGCTAATTTTATCTTTTGTCTGCAATTTGTCTTCTTTGATTTCTTTTAAACCAAATATACCAACAAGTAATAATGAATAAAATGTCTAGTAAGAATCTAAAATTCTTTTTGAACCTAAATATAAAATTATTCCAATAGAATTCGCAATCTGAAATTTTAGTTATTATATTAAAGTTAAAATTTTAAGATTATTATTTAGAATGTAATAAGTATCCATGAAATCATAGTATATATATTTAATATCTTCAAAATCTAGATTACAATAATAACATTTATTATCAGTTTGAATGTTTTTTCTCTTTAAAAATTCTATAGTGTTAAGTTTTCCATGCAGTATTAACCACATATGAATTTTAGCTTTAGGAGGAGCATTAAATTCCCAAATAAATTTAAAAGAATTGTTAGTTATACCCAAAAAGTCAATAAATCTATAGAATAAATTAGAAGTATATTTCTTACTCTTATCTCATTCCCAACTAATAATATCATTATCATTGTCAGTATTATAAAGATTTAATTTAGCATAAAGCAGAGAAAGTTGTCTAGGGGTTGAACCTACTAAAATTTTGTTAAAACTAAAATTTCAAGGAGGGTCGTTTTCAGGAGAAAATATTTCAATAATTAAAGCATATTTATAATTACAAATTTCTTAAAGCTCTTTAAATTCTATCCTAAGCGGTAAAGCAGAAATCCAACGGTCATGTCAGAAGAAGCACAATTACCAGAATGAACTATTGTATTAATACCTAGGTTAAAAATCTCATGACATTTTAAAATGGATTTCGAAAAATTAGATAGTTTTTGAATGACTGGAGAAGTAATTTGATATAAATTGTTACAACAATTATTATAATATTTAGAAATGATCTCTTACCAAGTAGCGTTATCATTTATATCCTAAAACTTTCATAACCATTTACCTAGTAAGGACAAATTCATATTACGCAAATTAATGACTCCTAAACCACCATCTTTTTAGATTTACAAACTGTTTCCCAATTTACTAAACATTTGATGCAATTATTTGAATTTTCCCCACTCCATAAGAAATCTCTTCTAATTTTGTCTATTTTATCCATCATCCAATCTGGAAATAGATGCATAGACATCCAGTAAATCGGGAGGGCTGATAAAACAGAATTTATTAAAACTAATCTACCCGCTCTAGATAAAAATCTCCCATTCCAATTAGAAATCCTATTTTTGATTTTATCTATGATTATAAACCAGTTGTCATGTTTAAGTTTAGTAGTTCTAATCATAAAACCAAGATAGTCAAAAGGAAAGTTCGTAGTTTTACAATTAAGAGTATTAGCAACTAATTTTCAACTTTTTCAAAACTGTTTAAAACTAAAACGGAAATTTTATCAAAATTTATTTTTTATACCTGATATTAGTTCAAAACTATATAAAATGAACTTAAGGTCAATAATATGCCTAGGTAAATGGGAGGAAAAAAGCAAGGTATCATCAGCAAATTGAAGGGCAGATATACCATTACGTGATATGTCATTGCCTACACATCCCAGAGATCCATTATCAACTGCTTTTTTAATAATATTAGCGAAAACATCAGCGACTAAGTTAAATAATAAAGGCGATAAAGGATCCCTTTGCTTTAAACCTTGCTTGGATTGAATTTTATTACCTAATATACCGTTAACCATAATACTAGAGTTACCCGTTCTACGTAAATTCATAATCCATCTAATCCATTTATGACTAAAACCTCTAGAATGAAAGATATCTACAAGAAAATCCTAATCTACCGAATCAAAAGCTTTTGGACGTCCAATTTTTAAATCGCACATGTTACATTATTCTTAAAGCAGTGATTAACGTATTCTTGAACAACAACCACACCACAGTGATATTTCTCCCTTTGATAAAAGCAGATTATGAACAATCAATTAAATCATTCATACTTCTACTAAGTCTATTAGCTAAAACTTTAGAAATAATTTTAACGGAATAGTTAATCAAAGAGATAGGTCTAAAATCTTTTAAGTTTTTAGCTCCTGCTTTTTGTGTAATAAAATAACATTTACAAAATTAAATCTCCCTAGTTGCAAATTACCATTATAGAAATAATTAAACATATTAACTAAATGTTATTTTAAAAAATCCCAAAAAAATTATAAAAAAAATTGGGAACCCATCTGGGCTCGGGGATTTGTCACCTGAAAAGTCATTAATAGCTTTTCTAATTTCCTCTTCAGTAAAAGGTTTATCTAACTCAGACAGATCAACAATACAATCTGATGGATACAGATCATTCCATCTAACATCAGTTCTGTGTTTGTTTTTATTACCAAAAATATTCCTACAATACTCTGTAAAAGCCTTGTTATGATCTCTTTGATCAACCAACTCTTCACTATTAACAATAATGGAATTAATTGTATTGTTATGCTTTCTGCCGTTGGCCATATTATGAAAATTTTTAATATTCTCATCTCCTTCGTCGATCCACTAGATTCTGCATCTCTGCTTCCGCATAACATCCTCCTTTTCTAAAATAGAATTAAGCTCTTCTTTTAGATTAACAAGAACATTATGCTCTCCTTAATTTTGATGTCTAGTTTCTTCTATCTTGTTTATTTTAAGCATCTCAATAAGAATATTATCTTTTTTTATTTTTATACCAAAAACATTTTTATTCCAATTTTTTGGAGAAAAACCTAAGCTCCCTAAGTTTTAAACAAAATTTGTAAAAAAATTATTTTTATTTTAATTGTAAAAATAAGATTCCGAGGA
The DNA here is from genome assembly GCA_030765085.1 of Allium cepa. Taxonomy (NCBI): domain Eukaryota; kingdom Viridiplantae; phylum Streptophyta; class Magnoliopsida; order Asparagales; family Amaryllidaceae; genus Allium; species Allium cepa. The sequence continues at coordinate 997,061,229 of CM060932.1, forward strand.
TAGTAATAATAATAAAGATGCATCTTTATAAGTATTTTTGGCTAAGAATATCACTATTTTGAGGTAAATAACAATAAATGATGTTTTTGAGATTATAAATGGAATATTGTTATTTTTCAAAATAAATAGTGGTAAATTGGTTATAAAAGATAAAAAAGGGTTGAGTATATATTTTTATTTTAATGTAAAGTAATAATATCATGATTTTTTATAGCAGTTTGACATAAATTATTTTTTTCGATCAACTAATAGCGTTTTGGGTATTTGAGGTAGTATATATATAATAAAGGATTTTTATAGTATATTATCGCTTTTGAGAAATTATTATTCATTTTTCAATAAAAAATAAATGTTTTATTTAATAAATAGTAATAAAACAATTTTATAATTAAGAGGGAATGATAGCTTTAAATATATTTTTTAGATTGTTGTAACATACGTAATTAATTATTGGATGAAACTATCATGTATACCGATGGAATCGCATTAAAACGAGCATGCGATATATTATCATTATTACTACTGAACGGTTGCTAGTTAATTATAATTTTGTTGTATGGATAACATTGATATCTATGTTACCATTGTAGAATGGTTAGTGCACATTTGACTAGTTTTGATGTTTGTGTTATCAATATAAGGTAGTTAGGGCTCGCTTGATGGGATTGGTACTGTGCTACTAATATGGAGTAATTAGTGCATATATTTTTATATATACTTGCATTTATGCTATTAATGCTATGTTGCTAGAGGTAGATGATTGGTGCACGTTGGAGGACATTTATTTTTGATGATTTATTTGACAGTTAGGGTTAAAATCGAATATTACTTGATTTTTATGATGTTTAGCAACTGTGTATTGCTATTATTATTGTTATCTCGTATTTATCACGAATGACTAGAATGTTATGTTATCTACTTATATTAGTTGCTTGGTTGCCATGGTCATGCAATATCATGTGCTAACAAGAATTCAACGTAAAATAAGGGAAGGAAATAGAACCACGTGGGCTTGATCTCAAAAGGGTATGTAGACAGTCTCTTCCTATGCAATACCTATGGTTCCCTTATGGTTGGGGTTTATAGGATTGGGTGGAATTCAAATATTATTGAACATTTTTTCCTTTAAGGCTTACAGGTGATAACAAAGGAGAGGAAGGAATCTGATTGCACACCATGCTTACAGGTTGCTTGCTTAAATTATGTCTCATGTATTGTTTTTTAATTATTTTATAAATTTAACATTGATTGATAAAGAAAGAGATAAAGATGTTTTATTTATTGTATCGTGTCTTGTATGTTTTATTGATATATATATATATATATATATATATATATATTCATTGTGGATATATATTATATTTCTATCTGAATTTCGTTGTCAGGATTATCCCTTTTTGTTCATAATTTATATAACTAACAATTCATTGTTTTTAATATTCGAGATTAGTGCACAAGCATATATTGACGGTGTTTGTCACTAATTTAAAATGTCAGAAATAGTGGGCTGTCACATATGGTATCAGGTATCAAGGCTTAGGTGTAGCAGTTCCTTGAGCCTAAGTTAGGTTAGAGTAAGTTAACTTACATCTTAAGTTCAGTTAAAATATATGATGAGAGAGTTCTTATTAATGATATATGCTTTATATGTACGGCTTTTGTATCTAATCACCATTGCCTCACCCTAAGATGATACTTATTTATGATGATTTTTTTGTGGGAAATAAGTGTAATAGGAGTAGGGTAGGATGAGTATTTATAGGAGGTACTAAGTGTTGGCTATACCCCAAGTGACATGCACAATGCTAAATTATAATTTAAACCTAACCTTAATAGATGATATTAATTTAATTATTGAAATGTTAGCTGAACAGTATTTGCTAAAAGAGCTACACTAAATAAACAGTTTTGGTTTTACAGATATTATATGGAAAAGTGGGAAATGCATGTTTTTAGGCTAAAAGTGATTTGTTGAAAAAAGAAAGTTAGTTAGGTATAAATAAAGCATTAAATTTAAGTAATAAAATATTTTTCTTATGGAGATACTTTAGTATGATTGTTGTAAAGGTGATATATTTAAAAGCATTTTATGAAACGATATTCAATATAAAGTATTTGAAAAAAATTGGCATAAGATATTTTGATTGGAAATTAGATTTCGATTGAAGTCCTTGAAGAAACAATTTGTGGAAACGTTTTGATTAAAATTGTTTTTGATTTGGAAACATCCTATAAAACTATTGGTGGAAGGTAATTTTTATAAGCCCATTAAGATTTAGGATGTTGTGGTGCTAATAGGGTTTGGCGCAGTTGATTGATAGTTTGGACTGCGAGACCAGAGGTCATGAGTTCAAACCCCAAAACTGATAACCATATAACAAGTACTTAGAGTATGTGTTTGGCAAACACAAACTACCCTAGAGTTTACAAGCGAAGCTTGGTTCTTTGGGTAATTCATTTTTTTAGGATGCTTTGTTAAAAGTATTTTGTTGTGGAACATTTTAGAGAAATTATGAGGATAGAGAAATATTTTTGTTAAAGAGTATTTTACAATAAATATTACAAGATTTATGGAGTATTTATTTAAAAGATGTCTTATAAGGAAACTATTTTGATAAAAGTCCTTTGGTACGGGAAAAATATTTTGATAAACTATTTCACTTAAGAAATTTGAAAATATATTGATTCAAGGAACAATATTTTGAGTAGGGTATGCGAGAAATGTTTTTTTAAGCAAAATATTTTATTCAGAAAATATCTTTGAGTTTGGAAAACTTTTGCTAGAAGTTGATTTTGGTTGTAAAAACTTTTATTTAATGGTAATTTTTTATGAGTGAGGTTTTGGAAGGAAAACATTATTGGGGGAAGGACTTTGCTTGAATAATACCCAATTTGGAAAATTGCTTTAGTTTGGATATATTTGAAAATATATTTATTAAGAAAGGATGTGTTGTAAATATCTTATTTTAAAATATTTTACAAAGACAAGAATGATTTTATTCAGAAGTAAATAGTCGGAGTAGTAAAATATTTGATTTGGATAACAAACTTTAGAGGTAAACAATAAGTCATTAATAAGATGTTTTATTTGATAAACTTAATTCGAGGACTACGATACTGGACTCTATGACTAAGTTTGAGATGACTGGCGAATATGAGTTTTGAGTTTGCCCAACATCCAATATGATAATGTAACATTTATGCCAATATTATGCGACAATCCCTAATGAGTTATAGGGATATCTATTTATTCCCTTCCATGGAGAGGGTTGGGTTATAATGTAGGGACTACCAATTTCAATGTATGAGATTACTGACCATTTATTTATATATGCTTGCTTTGGGGAAATTATTTGTATTGATCCATTGTTTGTTACATTATTAGTTATAATTAAGAAAAAATATACTACTTGTTTGACTATGTTTGCCTTTTAATTTATATCATGCTTGTTTGAATTAATTTATTTTGCTTGCAATGTGTTGTTGTCGATTGCTTGTTTTGCTATGATCTATTTAATTGTTTTTTATTTGTTTGTTTATTTGCTTGCTTGCTTTTTTGTTTACTTTGTTATGATTGTTTCTCTTGTATGCTAGCTTATATCGCTTGTTATATATGATAAGTTTATGATGAGGTGGTTTGACTTTTAGCGAAATTTACTTTGGAGAGACCATTGAGTTGTTCAGGGACGTAACTGGTTTAGTCATAGTTGGATGACATAGTTTCCAAGCCGAGGAAGACTAGATATTCAGATCGACTAAAAAATGTGATGACGTTCCTTGAAGATGAGTAGTGACTGCAGAATACTGGTAGCTAAATACTTAATGAGTACCATCAAAGAATCAAAATGATAAATGGGGGTTTCATTCTATCTTCACTAAATTTGGTGTTTTAACCAATATATGTTTAAAAATATATTTTTATATGAGCGATTACTAGCTTACTTAATTTTAATATCAGTGAAAACTACTATTTGATTTTTGAAAAAGATTGTAAGGTTTAAATTTTTTCTAAAGTAGCGCTTTCTTAAAATCATTTTAAGTTGATTTGTATAAGAAAAGGAAAAATAACATTTGAACAAAAAAGGTTTTGATTTAAAAACATCATGGAAGCTTTGATTCGAAAGTGTAAATATTTTTCCAAAAGTTTTAATTTGAAGACGTGTTGGAACCTTCATTAACAATGATGGTGAGTAGTTCCCTCTTTGGTATTTTTCATTTTAGATGAATCATTCATGCCATCAAATAAAGAAATCACTATAAGAGAATTTAGGAATTAGATTTTTTTTGACGTCATCTAAAAATGGGAATGTGGATGTGTACAAAAGGATGGCGATGGCCACAGGCTTTGAAGTATGCTCGTAAAGTGATCCTAGATTTATGATGTGATCCGTCTATTTCTTGATTTTACGATATGATTCCAAACCTTACGATGTGATCCTTGAACCTTGGAATCTTACGATGTGAGTTAATTTTCCTGGCCATCTAAGTGGCATGGATTCAGACGTTCCTATAAACACGATGCTCTTATGATTTTAAGTATTCGTTGACCTTACGAGTGCGGTCACATATGTCATGTACTTGAAAGTACGATGCTCTTATGTTGTTAGGTATTCTTTGACCTTACAACGGTGGTCAACAGTGTTAAGAGTATTTGGTATGATATCTTATAATGTGGGTTTGGGAATCAAGGATAGATGCAGCTGCAACATGGGAAGATGGCCATATCAGGATGTAGCCATGAGTACGCACATATTAATTTGAGGAAGTAGTCAAGGGCATGTAGATATTATTTTATGGATGCGACCACGAGTAGGTCCACGTGATATTTTGGATGGTGTAGGTATGAGATGGTACACTAATTATTTTGAGGATGAGATAAGAAAGTTCATCGACGGTTTTGAGGATATGCCAATTATGATGGATGTGTAGCCAGTGGACGGGATAGCACACATGTGTGATTTGTTAGTATGATAGTGTGATGACAGTACCTTGTTATTTTGAGTATATGTGCTTTGTTTTAATGAGCTATATTGATTGTTGATTTATATATTTATTTGTGCATGCATATTTAGGCCAATATAAGTTTTTGTGTGAAATTTTGTTATGGACTATTGTGGTTGGATTATTGAGATGCATGTTATGACTTGTGAATGGGATTGATCTATGATTAAGATTGTTTCACCCTTTATTGATGGAATGTCCTTTTTACATGTTACATTTTGATTGCATTATTATAGAAATACATGTATTACTACAGTATGTGTGTTAAAAAATTGCATTCACTAATGTGAATGAATGTTATCGTGACATGATTGATTGCATTATGCAGTTATCATACACTACATTATAAGTAGTTAACTTATTATTTGTATACTTCTCCATGTTTAATGGTTAAATCCATGATGATGCTATATTGTTTTGGTTAAGAGTTGTTTTTAGAAAATTATGAGGGCATGATACTTTTAAGAAGGAGAATGTAACAACCACAAATTTGACATTATTAATACTAAATTAAGTAAAATTGATTTTAATTAAAGGATGAGTTTGGTGTTGTTTTTATAACCATTTCATAGGTCATCTTGAGCCAATAAATTTTGACTTTTTGATTTGTTAAATTTGGAGTTACGATTTGGGAGATATGAGATTTACAAGTTACAAAACAGTGAATGTAACTATTCAGACAAAGTGGTTACATAACCCATAACCCAATTAAATAACTATTAAAATGAAGATATGGAACCCTAGCCATTAGATACATCTTTATTTTACTTCTCTAATCCTAAAATTCCCTAGTCACCTGCTAATGGCAGATGATTATTACTAATCAAATCTACTTTAAAGTCAAAATGTACAATACCATCAAATTATGTGCCAAAATAATTATCTACATGAGATGAATCAACTAATATTTGTCGCTTATTGTAAAAGTGCTAGTATCAATCGAAATTGGTGCTCAAACTAAGAAAGGTAAGATTCCAGGTCTAATTTGGGGCTTTTCGATTCGTCCACCAATTGGTGAAATTGATTACATGGGGATGTAGATCTTAGAGAAAGGGAGACGTGATGGGTCAAATTGCATAAAATGATGCTGAAATGTCCAGAATCTGCATTTAAAGATGACGGAGGGCGGAACTTTGGCTGGGGATTTTAGGTGATATGCCCGGGTGGGTTAGTTGGAGGTGAAAGCGCCTAAGATAATGATTCCAATGATGTGACAATGCCAATTCAACGTAGAACGACACCAATTAGCGCTCAACGCCGTCAGCCTTGACCATGGGATAATTTTTTGGTTTAAACTCTGAACTTTTCTTATTTTCATTTTAAACCCTAAATCTTCTAACCTCCATATATTTTGCATACAAAATCTGGTTCAATGTGGTTTGTTCCGTTGGACTCATGGTGAAATTTTGAAAAATTAGGCATGTAGTTTTTTAGCTTTTGGAGCTATATGGAAAAGCGCGTTGGTATGGTAAATTAATTTTAACTTTTTCTGTATTTTAGAATATTAAAAATATAGTCATTGATAAAAATCTACATTCGTTGATATGTGTTGTGATGTTTTGATTAATATTTGGTTGTTGTGATATTTTGATGTGATTTTGGTTGCTTATTTATTTAATTGTTGCATCGTTGAATGATGATACTTTATAGTAATTAATTATTGATTTGAAAAAATAATTATTTGATAGAATATAAGTGAAATCGTGTAATCTTGGGAAAATAACAAAATCAATATGAAATTAGATTATTTGCAGAGTTTGGGTGATATTTTAAAAAATAATGAATTAATAGTTATACTGTAATTAATGTAAAATTTTTAATAAGGTCATAATTTTCATGAAATCTTATAGAATAATGGCATCCGCCTATTATCCCATTTTTCGCTCTTCCATTCTCGTTTGCATCGTCTCACTCCCCTCATCCGATCCGTCTTTGTACACTTCCTCTCCTATGTTAGTTTCGTCTCCTACATGCCTAAGAAGAAGAAGAGTTTGCGATAATTTTTTGATCCTCTAGATCCAAATCTAAACTCCTCTTGCACCTTTTCAATGCTTTAATAAACTATCACCTACTACTTTCACATGCATGTCGATTACTGAAATAATTCACTCCTCAACTCTTTCACCTTTTGTTTCATTGAGCCAGTTAGCTTTTTCAGTTCCTATTGGCTTTTCTCTTTTTGAGCTTACTAATGCTATTGAATCAATGTCAGCACTCACTAGTCACTACATCTGGCCTAGCTCTACTTTCTCATGCGTCTGATGAAGTTACCACTTGCCTCGATTCGTGAATATTTCCGAGGTTTAAGCCTGATGTGTGCACTAGTATCTACATTGGTTTCATGTGATAGGAACATCGATATGGAAGTGGGTAAGGGTGATAGTCTTCTCCAAGTGGATGATGTTGTGTATACGCAGAACAATAGATAGTACATTGAAGGTGTTTGACTGTTTGTTCTATCCGAACCTACTGCTAATTCTTACTACTTGCCTAATATTTTAAATGCAATGTATACCCATAGGTAAATTTTATTCATACATCGAAAATCATATAACATACCATTATTTCTCTAAAATAATTTGTTACTAAAGTACCCATTTTCTTGATTGCATTTTTCATCATTCTCTTACAATTCACCAAATTAATGAAATTTTGGTCAAATATATATATTTTGATAAAACAGTTAATGAATTTTATTATCATGAAACCTAAAATATCAATATAAATCCTTTCACGGTTAATTGTTGTAATTTCAAATTGTTTAGCTTTTTTTAAAATGAGTGTTAATTTTGTCTAAATGGAGAATTTAAAAAAATCAAAGGAGTTACAATTTAATACCAAAAATTAAAGTTCGCTTTATTGAATTTTGGCTTAATTTAGTGTTAGGAATTTCTAGTTTTGTGTAAATAAGTTAAAGTTTGGAAGAAGGAAGATAAGGGGGTGAAAACAAATGTAATTTTGCAAAATGAATGGTGTATGTAAAGTAGATTTTGATGTATATTGCTTTATTTTATTTTTTGAAATATGTAAAATAATTTTTGGTGTATGAATAGAACTAGCCAACCCCATATTCTCTTATCCCAACACATATGGCTCGGTAACATAATGACATTGCTATTAATGTATTACCATCCGCGTCACCTAATGTGGACGTTGGATTTCAGCCTGTTTGCATTGAAGCAATGTCCATGAAAATTTTCAATGCGCTATTGATATTTACATGAATTGTTGCTCATTTTTCTCGCAAAGTAATAGTAAGCTGATGCATTAGTTCTCAATGATTTTACCTTGCTTTGTATGACCTTGGAATCACCTCGTCTATCTCATTATGTTCACGGATGCTTGTGTGACCTGTAGGAGATCACAATGCCCGAGGACTAACAGCTTTGAACAATGGTCTGACTATACATTGCTCCTAGTATGAGAGCTGACAGCCTTAGAGTATTTGCCTGAATCATGAAGGTCGCTTTCACTCTTCTCATGGGGGCCCCTTGATCCTCATCGCCCCCAAGGCCCACTCCATATCCCTTGTTTTGTGTAACGATCCGTAATTTTCGATAATTTAATTTGTTAATTTAATAAGATTTTGGTTATGTAATATTGGAGAAATAAAAATCTGTAATTTAATAGTGAAATGAACACTAAAATAAAGTGTAACAACGTTAATGTAAGTTGATTATTAAAAATATGTATGAAACTCCAATTAATTGTAATAATTTAAAATGTTTATTTGGCTATAGATTGAATATAAGGAAACAAATGTAAAATTTTAAACTGTTGATAGTAATTGAACGAAATTTGTGTTATGAAACTAATAGTAACATTTGTTGTAAGTAATAAACTTATAAAGGGTAATTTAAAAGTAAATGGTAACAATTATCGTATGTTACCTATTTATTTAGCCTTTTAGTTTAAACTGGAAATCTATTACAATGATTATAATTCAATATTATGTTAATGTAAATTAAACTAATATTTGGAAATAATGTTAATTTTATTCATAATATGATAATTGGTTGAATAAAAATAATGGAAATCAAGATTTATTCATTTATTGGAATTTAAATTTTAATAATTGGATTAATTGCAATTAAATGAAATTAAATATTTAAATATTACATAAATGGAAATTAAGATGAAATTTGGAAATGTTAATGCACTAAGATATAAACCAATGTTAGTTATATCCTTATCGTAATAAAAGACTTTAATAACAAGGTTTAAAATTTTAATAAATTGATGAATTAATCAACTTTTAATTGACATCTAAATTTTTTAAAGTATGGTAACTGTTTAAGAAATCAAAAATGATAAAAAAAATTAATTATGGAATTGAAATTGAAAATTTGATTTAATTAAATTAATATTAATTTATTTAGTTAACTGAAATATAGCTATTTTGGCCACTGACTCGGATTTCGACGAAACCAATTTCATCGGAACCTAACAGCGAATTATTATAGGATTTCAAGTTTCACAACGATCGGATTTGTCGTCTGATCGTACGAGCTCGGAATGCCTATAAATCAATTTAATTAAAATCAATTTGAAATAAGCTGATATTATCATAACTTCTTCATACGATGGAATTAGGACTTGAAACCTATTCCGTTGAGTTTAAAATATTCGTAAACACCTATTTTAATATATGGGTTGACCCATCTTCGTTGCAAAGTCGAAATGGGCTATTTGGGTCGTTTATCATTCACTCATTCTTGTCCATTTATCCTATTTTGTTGACCTACCTATAAATACCTTGTTATAAACCCTAGCCACTCCTTATTCTCATTTGTCTTTACGTACATCTCCTTCTCAACTCCTCATTTCAACGGCAGACAAAACCTAATTCCCAAATTTCAAATTAAATTTCAAATTCAACTTCAAAATTTAAAACTCCTTAATTAACATCAAATTATATATCAATCTGAAGCTCTTGATGAGCGTAACCAAGATTTGCAACTCGTTTCTCAAATCGGATTATCGTTGGTCCAGGAATTAATGAATTTTTCATAGCCGTTCATTGGATAGCTTCGCGTTAAACGGTGGATTCTCGTCGATAGGACGATCGTGAGTTTGCAGTGGGTAGAGGAGGAGGTGCAGCACGCATCGGTACGGTTCGTTGGTCGAGATGGTATAGAGATTCACCGTGTTTGGCAATAGAAGGCGGCGGCGGCGGATGAGCTACGGCGAGCCGGAGGTAGCCACATTCTGCGAGGTAGGGCGGCTCGTGGTGAGCTTCGCAGCGGTGAAGTCCGATGGAGGTGGTAGGGCCTAACGACAGCGCCGTAGGGTAAAAGTCGTGGTGGCTAGGGTTACAGTAGTGTTTGGTTGCGTTGGCACGAGGCTTCTGAAGGGAGGTGACGTGTAAGCGTTATCTTATTTTATTCGTTTTATTTTATTAACATTTTTATTTTCATTTGTTCAAATACCAATTACTTTTGCATACGAACTCGGAGTTGGACGTGGTTTGCTTTGCCGGGATCATATTGAAATTCTGGACGTTTTGACGATGGTTTGGATGAATTCTGAGATCGTTTGAATTTTGGGTTTAAATTGTATTTAAAGTCAAAGGTGAGTATTTTAACCCACTCACAACTTCTAAAATTTCTTATGTTTGTTAAATTTAATTTATGATGCGATTAGGAATTTATTAATGACTGTTTGGTATATTTTGAATCATCATCTCGAGATGATTCGAATTTATTTGAATTAAATCATTGTTTAATTTATTATTGAATATAAATTGCCAGTTAAATACCTGTTATTGATTATTAATTCTATATTGATACTGAATGATTGTTTTGGATGATGATTGTGATGGATGTTGATTGTTGATGTTGGTTGAATGGATGTTGTATTTTATACCGTTATAAACTGCAAGTTCGTTATGGATTTTTATTTACTTCAGGATTGCGGTTTGAAATGATATACAGCTGTAAAATGTTTAAATTGCGGATTGAAATGATAAATATCCGTATCACTTGACCCTAGAGTAGAAAATTATATACGGACACCGGATTGGTTAAATTAAAAGATTTTAAAATCCTTAAATTTTTGAATTTAATAAATTGATGTTTTGAAATAAAATTTGATTTATATAAATTGAAGTGTTACAGAAAAATCAAGTTTTGTGTTGAAATGCGAATTAGTTTAAAAAGGAATATCTTTAAGAAATTAAATCGGAAGTTTACTTTATGTATAAATGAAATTCTATCGAAAATGAGTTGTTGAATTTGTTTGAAAATAACTTTGAACTATTTTGTAATTGGAGTAATCCGTATTGATATATTGAACATGGATTGAAACGACATGAAATTCGATAGTTTATTGAAATTAGGTTTGTCGATTTGGAAATTTGAAATGGTCCAAATATGTTGAAATGAAATGAATAGTTTAATTTGATATTAATTACAAACTCATATTTTAATATAAACTATTTTAAAAATATATTATTTTAAAAAAATTATAATTATTAACATTTTCAAATTTATTAAACTATTTAACTAATATTAACTATATAAATTATTTTGATCTATTTTAAACTAATTTATTTTATTTTAACTAATTAAACTATTTAATTTATTTTAAATCTAATTGATCTATTTAAAGCTATTTAATCTATTTAATTATATTTAATCTATTTTAAATCTATATTACTTATTTTTAACTATTTAAACTATTTTTTTCCAAATTCCAAACCAAATAGAATGGATGGGTTTATATTCAAATTTCTCGATTTTTTAAAGTGAATATGGTTAATGATGCCATAATCTAAGTTGGGATTTAAAAATTACAAGCAATTGAATATGATGATTTTAGAATAAGGATTTTTCTTATTTTGGAACTATGACTGTTGAAAGAAATCATGATTTTGGAAACGATAATGATTTGAAAGTGGTATAGCTTTTGATAACACGATATTTTGATATAAATTGTGAATTTGACTTTGAAAGGAAATATAATTATCGAACTATGATTTCAAATGCTAATATGATTTTAACAGTAAGAAATAATTTCGAAAGTGATACGGTTTGAATTGAATATGATATTTTGATATCAATTATGAAATGATTTTGGAAATGTAAAAGAATCATCCAGTGTGTAATAAGCGATTGGTAGTCAAAGAGACCGGGATCGGATGTTGTCATACTCTTTACCAATACTGAAAACCACTTCAACAACTGTGTACGCGGTGGAGATTCCAGAATGAAGTAGGATAGCAGTGACGATCCTAAAGGTATATTTACGTGGACCTAATTCCCATGAGTTAGCATAAGTTGGCTAAAATAGGAGCAATTGACGGGCCAAGTGAGGTTATTCCTCCGATCGGGCACACTCCGTCGATAGTATATTCTGGCTTTTGATTTATTTGGTGGCCACCCTTCGATTTTTACTCGGAAATGTGTTTCGAGTTGGACGGTAGCTGCGGCTATGCGTTACCAACAGTTCGAAAGTGTAATTGGTATATCTACCTTGACATTGCCTAGTTGTGCCGTGTCAGTACCCTAGCGTGCCTTTTACGAATTTGTTTTATGTCGTACCTATGGGGTATCCTCTAGCGGCCCTAGTTTATGGGGAGTCACGGTACTGTATAGACTATTGACATTATAAAATGTGTTAAGGGGGATATGGGTAACGTCTTAACGCTATTTTAATAGTTTACTTTACTATAGACATTATTATAATAATGTATATTACTACATAGTAGATATTTTAATGGATCCTTAGGAGATATGAATCCCGAGCATCTCTTGAGTTACTACACTCATCTTAGACGCTAGATAGGAGATGTCAAACCCTGTAAACATCTCTGACACCGTTCCACTCATATTTATTTACCATTGATTTAACTTACATAAGATCTTTTAGTTTCGACTCGAGTGTATTGTCTTTTTAATTCGCTCGGGTCAGTCTGAGCATTTTAGATTTGAAGACTTATTCCAAAGGACGAAGATGAAGAGGTGTCTACTACTATTTACTATATTATTCCACTGCATCATATTATTCCACTGCATTACTATTTATTTATCTCGGAAATGTGTAGCCATGATACTGTGTTGTATAAGTATAATCAAATGTTTTGTAAACAACTTCATGAACTCTTATTTGATTATTATATTTTATCATTCCGCTATGAGATTCTGTTTTGTTTTATTTCTTTCTCTTTTTTCTATTTACCCCAATAATAATCTGCCCTTTTGTATGGTTTAAGTCGACACGTATGCCTGCTTAAAACGTCCAAAAAGGCGGAGTGTTACAGTTGGTATCAGAGATTTGGTTTAGCGATAAACCTCGGCTTTGTGTGGTTTGACTCTTTTAAAATAGGGTGGTAATAACCTTGAATGAGTCGTTGAGTGTATATATATGAAAGAGCGTATTTGTTAGTGTTATAAAAAAAAGTTTGTGTTATTTTGTCCCGTTTTGTATTTATGAATTATAGTTGGTGCATGGACGCTATGGAATCGATAGGGATTTCTAAACACTTAATAGGACAGACCGACACGATATTTGTTTTGAAATATAGGTAAATGAAATAATTTTGCCTATTGTATATTTTGTATATAAAATAATAATTTTATAAATGATATATTTTATTTTAATATATACTTGTTGTTAGGTAGTAAAATTTATGAATATTGATTGAAATAAAATTTACAAATAAAACGAGAATAAATTGGAAATCTAGAACTTAAGTTCGAGGTTTTTGAAAATTTCTTTCGAATGATTTTAGAATATAATAATATATTATTTAGAAGTATTTTCTGATATAGATATTTCAAAATAATTTGAACGAATTGTTTGAAAGAAATTTTGAAAAGAAATAAGTTCTGTACTCCCCTCTTTGTCACTGGAAATAATTTCGGTGATGAGTGCATACATTGTCGAAGTTCATTTTCGAGTTTCAAAGGGGAAGACTGTTGTAGTAGCAACTACATAATTGTTTGATAAATAAATCTTGATTTTAATTTTTAAATATGATTTTATAGATATAAAGATATGATTATATATATTATTTTAAAATAATTGAAATAGAACCGGGTATTTAATTCTTAAATTTCTATACATTAGAGATTTCAATTATTGTAATGGAATAAAATTTTAACTATTTAATAATTGGAACTTCTAAATTTGAAATAAAAAAATTATATGTTAAGTAATAACTGAAATATATAAGAAATTTGAAATTGTAACCTGTAAATAAAAAGGATATGATTATTGAACATTAAGTTAATTAAAATGAAATAAGTTAAACTTGTGTAACTTTCAATTACATTCTTCAAAACATATATATAACTTACCAAAAGATTTAATAGTTGAAATGTCTAATAAGAAAATGTAATGGAAATTTTTACAAGTAAAACTTATGTAGTGGAAGTGTTCAATGAATTTCTTTTACAAATAAGAATTTGATGTTATAATGGTTATAAACTTAAGTTATAATTGAAATGTTACTATAATAAAATGTGATAGAATGTAACGATAGCGATTTTTCGTTGCCGAAAAACCGAACCATTATGGGTTTTTAAGAAAAAGAAAGAGGTAGAAGAAGAGAGAAAGAAAAACAGAACAGAAAGAACTACAGAACAATATCAGAATCTCACAATTCGCAGCAGAACAACATATAATAATAAATGAATAATTTTTAAACAAAGAACTATATCAGTTATTTCATCACATTATATTACATTACATCAAATCATCGGAGTGTACAACAACAACAATAAACAGCGGAAAAGAAATACTATATATTATTAATATGCTATGCCATCCAGCTTGCCTCCAGCAACTCCAGAATATCCAGAATATCCTGATAAACCTAACTCTTGACTGCCCGTGTGGAAATTGGTGGGCACCCAGAGTTTAGTAAGGAAAACAATAAACTCCGAGTCAGTCATGTGACTGGTGTGAGAACTCAAAACAGTTTATTTATCTTTAAAAATCAAATAGAGGAATATTTTTAAATTCAATTCGCAATGCTTTTAAAAATGAGACTACCATAAGGCCTCCCGCACACACACACATGCAAACGCAGAATCGGAGGAGATTTCTCCTTATGATAGTCAAAGATGCTTGATACGCATTTTAAATAACATTTGATATTATTACTAGTGCATAGTGTAGGAAAAATTCATTTCGAAAGTAGAATATAAATCTTATCCAACATACGACCATTATCGTATGCCTACTATAGCTACTATCCAAACAGTGGTGACCACCATAAGTGAATAGCAGGTTCTACAACTAATACCGTACAAGTTTCGTATTGTTTTCTTTGGATTTCCAACAAATGGTCAGGCCAAGGAACTTCCCATTGCCACATGAGAATGCCTCTGGATGGACATCCCCGAGAACCAAACCGGATCTCTACCAACACAAGGCCGGGTTACTCCTAACTGAGTAACAACTGACCGAATATGCCATCCCCCGGTCCTTTGGGACCTTTTCACCGAGCGCTCGTAATCAATTCACACAATCATAAAGTGTTTTCAACATGAGTAAGTATCTGGGCTCCATACCATGATACCACCCTTTTCCAGAAGGAAATGTACATATCCTAAAGGGCGCTACCCCTCATAACCTTGCTGCTTCTTTCCTGTTTTGACCATTTCCGGGATGTGAGGCTCGACGAATTCACGTCCACAAAAACATACTTTATACAAAAGCCATGCTTTGGGTCAACAAATGATCAACACAATGATCACTAAGATAGACGATCAAATAAATGATCCTATCACAATAATCAACACAACGATCATTTCAGCATCACTCAGCATGTCACATTACCAAATTTGGGAATATATCGCTGATAACTTCAACTATATAACCTCTGAGCTCGTACGTCTCAGAGAAGGGTGTTAAGCTAAAAGAATAAATTCTTCGCCACCTCAGAAATATATTTGAAAGAAATCGGCTTTATATCTCAACTTGTAATGTCAGACATACAATCCATACAAGTCTGTTCCGGGCTCGAACAGAACCGAAGGCACTTACAAAGAAGTCCTTGCAATCCGAATAATTTCTAATCACGTTCGGATTTCCCATCACTTATGGAGATCTCTATACCGGGGATCAGCCAGTGCAGAGACAATCAACCAGAAACCCTCTCGTTTTCGAAAATATCCGGTCTTCAACACCGGTCTTCGAATGCAATTCATAACGACGTATCACATATTCGGAATGGGTTATACGACCCCATGGTCCTTTCCCGGTTAACCCGAATAGTGAGCGCTTATTTTAAAAATAAGTGTGGCATCCAATTCAAGCAATCACAGCAATTACTCATTCAAGGGTAAATATTGATAGTCGGTTATTTAACTATCAATAAAGATGCGCCACATCATCAGATTCCAAATAATTTTCCAAATTATTTATTTTTCCAAAAATATCTATACTAGATATAAAATCTCAATACTTCAAAAATAAACCAATGTTTATTTTGAAACCAATTTCCCTTTTTCATTTATAAATTCTATAGTGAATTTATATTTCATATTTTCTATTGATTTACAGTTTCAATAGATTTTTATTTTTAAATTCCAATTTATCTTCAAAAAGATAAATTCTTAAAAATATTCCATTTCATATTGGAAAAGTAATTCCATACTTATTCTAAAAATAAGTATTCACAAATCTTATTTATTTTCAACAATTTGAAAAATATTCAATATACTTAAACCATAGTCAAGTATATATTTCATTCTTTAAGGAAATCATTCTTTTATTATAATTTATTTGGGTCAAAACGAATGTTGCGTAAAACATCGTTACGACAACCCAAAATCACTAGTATAGGGATTCGAAATTAAAATAGATATATAAATCCCAATACTATATAAAACATTTCCTTTCGGAAATCATTTACTATAACAACAGTGTTATAGTCCACCATTTCCTTCTATTTCTCGAAAACGTCTATTTCAACAATAAATGTTGAAATCTATGTTCTCATTCCCTTCTATTTCTTGAAAACGTCTATTTCAACAATAAATGTTGAAATCTATGTTCTCAATACTCAATGCATTTTAAAATATCTTTAAACCGTTTTAATTTCTTTTTAACACATTCTTTCCTCAAAAGATATCCATTTTATTCAATAATATATTTACCGTTCAAAAACGTGAATATAACTTCTTTAATATAACTTCTTTATAAACTTCTATATTCAATTCATCAAATTCAATTGGTTTCGGTTATAAATTCCATTTCTATTTAAAAGCTTCGATTTTGTAAATCTCGTTTATTAACCCAATTCAATTGATACAACTCAATTTTAATACCAAAGGTTTATATTATAAGTCAAGTACTTATAATTTATTTATTTACAAATCGTTCCTTTGAACTTCACCAATTATAAATCTTATTACTTATAAGTTTTCTTTATAAATTTCCTATTTCCAACTTATCAAATTCGATTTGATTTCGGATTTATAAAACAACGTTTATAAATCCCATTTATAATTTCATAAACTTCTATTTACCAAAAGTCAATTTATTAGCAAATTCCATTTATCTTCCACATAAATGACAAGGTCCAATTCATAAGAAATTTACTTATAGACTTTTGTTTTACAAATCTATACATTTTCTAACTTCACACTTTATAAATTTATAAATTTTCATTTACTTATAAAAACAATTTATACTTCATTTATAACATTTATAAAAACTCAATTTATAATTCCAATCATTTTAAATTTATAAAAATCAATTTAAAAATCTTTTATATACATTGTTTTTAATAATTCAAAAATTCCAATTTAAACCAATTTCAATTTACTTAACTATTTATTTCCAAAAATCTCAATTTGATTTTATTTTATAAAAATCTTAAATTCTATAACTTCAAAAATTAAATTTTTAATTTGGTTTAAAATGAATCAATTCAAAATTTTACTAAAAACATATATTTGGAAAATCGATTTAAAAATCCCTTTAAAATCAAAAATCATTATTTTTAACTTTAAAAACGAATCCGATGATGCCACAGCATCAATTGGTCAATCACTACACAAATATCATATATCGATATGATATTCACAATCATCAAAAATATTTATAAACAAATAAATATTTGTGAGGGGTCCAGTTGGATCCCTCCAACCTGTTTCCCTGCATCCAAAGAGTTAGCACAATACCCATTCCACTTCGAGGTGGAATATCGCGGTATATGGGATTTTAGAAAATATTCCGCTTACTAACGGCGCAATAGGGTCTCATCCGCTATACGAGGCGAGAAATCAATCAACTGCAATATATACATATGCCAATATATATATATTGCTATATATAGATATATCCTAAAATATCTACTATCACAATCAAGCAAACAATCAATCAATCCATCAACAAATTTTAAATATAACTATTTAAAATTTAATAAACCCTTTTTGAGTGAGAAGTTCTCACCTTAGCTTTTATTTGCAGTCCATTTTCCATCTTGACTTGATTCTCTTGTTTTATACCTATTTTAAATTATTTACACAATTCATTAATATTCAATATAAATCGAATAATTAATTTTCCATTTGATAGTTTTATTTAATTTGGCTAAGGATTTGGGTTTACTAAAAATTTATTCTTAACATAATAATTCGAACAATCGAATAATTTATTTCTTTGAAATAGGTTTAACTAATTAATTATTTAATTTTATACTATTCTTCCTACAATAGAT
This sequence comes from Allium cepa, assembly GCA_030765085.1. Lineage (NCBI taxonomy): Eukaryota > Viridiplantae > Streptophyta > Magnoliopsida > Asparagales > Amaryllidaceae > Allium > Allium cepa. The sequence continues at coordinate 997,079,905 of CM060932.1, forward strand.
TCAATTTACCAACCCTTAAATTAAATTTACCAAACTAGGTATTAAATTTCTTTTTCTTACCGAAAATTATATTTTAACTAATTTCTTTTTTTTTTTTTTTAAAAAAAAAATAAATTTGGCAACTAAACGATTTAAATAAACTTATTAACCCACATAAGTTATCTTAATAAATTTTTTTTTTAGTAAATGAAATAATTGAACAAGTTAACTTTTATTTTATAAATTTTATCAAATTAACTCAAAAATTTATTTTAAATTAATTTATAAGTTTCAAAAATCAACATTTTTTTTTCTATAATAATTCATTTAACTAAAAATCTAAATTTAAAACTAATTTCCATTTTAATAAATACTTATACATATTTTTTTTTTCAAGAGCATGCAGATCCTAATGCATTCATATCTACAGATTAATTACCACTATCTACACATGCAAGAGAATCGTACCCAAGTGTATCCAAATGTACTACTTGTATTCAATCATGAAATGAAATTTATATGCAAAGGACAGAGGAAATGCAAACCCACATATCAGTAAGGATGTTGCATGCAACTGAGATGAACAGAGGTGCCACAATGATTAGGGATATGGGATGCAGACAACAAAGAATGCTTACAGAGATGTTTACATGTTTTATGGTTACAGAGATGGTCAAACAAACATGCACATGAAAATTTATAGGCAAACAAAAATGGAATTGAAGACTGGGCAACATGAAGCATGCAATACTCAAGACATATCTTTATTACAAAAACAATTATGCACCTCAACTACTTAGTTAAACAAAACATTTTAGTAGCATCTGCACTTACCAATTTAAACACAAGATAAACATAGCACCTGGTCTTACCAAATTTTTAAACAAACACCTATTCTTATCAATTTAAAACAAAAACTTGGTGCAGCTGTTCTTATCAGTTTAAATCAAAAATTGATATCATTTGTTCTTAACAGTTTAAACACAAAATCACAAATAGTCTGTTTTTATCAGTTTCAAACAAAAAAACCAAATAGCATTTTTGTTCTTATCAATTAAAAAAAATTAAGACTGGGCAGCATCTGTTCTTACAGTTTAAAACAACATTGGGTAAAATCTGTTTTACCAATTTTAAACAAAAATCAAATAGTATCTGTTCTTATTAGAATTAGAACAGAACCAAGTAGTATCTGTTCTTGTCAATTTTAAAACAACCCAAATAGTATCTGTTATTATCAATTCAAAATCCAAGCAAATTTAGCAAATAACAGCAACTAGAAACAAAAATCCAACATGCAGTCACAAATCTGAGCATATCATTTTAAAATTTAATTAGCCGAGCCAAAGATAACCAAATCACTCCACAACATAGCATGCAACCAAGAAATTCACTTCAAACAAATTCAAAAACTTGCATGAAGATTATCGTGAGTTAGAAAACTCACATTATCTCGAATCGAAGGAAAGTCGAACTCCATCAACTCGAAGTAGCCAGAGAGAGAGCAACGAGAATCGATCGAGCAAGGCAACACAAATCAGATCGAGGCCGGTGCCTTTGATTTGAAAAGCCCTAAGCTTGCAAAGAGGACGACGAGAACGAAAGATTTGGAGCCGCCATTTTTTTTCGTTTGCTTTTTTTTTTTCTTTCGTATGAATGAATAATGGGAAGAGAGGGGTCGGGTATAAAATAGAAAAGAGAACGTGTTTTAAGCATGGGTCACGGCATGTTGAAGGTAAGGTAGGTAAGGTAAGGTTTACTTATTTTTTTATTTATTTTATTTTATTTTATCTTTTAAATTTAATTAGTTTTTTGTTAATTGTTTGCTTTGTTTTTATTTTGTTAAATTTATGTTGTTAAAAATTTTAACTAGTATATATTCTTTATTTATTATATATATTTTTATTTATTTTTATATTATATTTTCTTTCTTATTTTAAATCCAAATTATTTTTCTAAATCATCAAATTCAAATTTAAAACATAAGTTCAATATTAAATTTCAACTTCAAAGTAAAAATTCAAATTTCTATTCAACTTTTAAATAGATTAAATTCTAAATTTTAATCACAAATTCATCCTGATAATTTGAAATTCAATCCAAACCATCATTCAAATATTTAAAATTAATTAAATATTCCCAAATTAAATAGTTTAAAATTCAGGGTCGTTACATAGAAGGTAAGTATTGTAAGTAGAAGATTTTAAACTTAAGTTAATGAATTGACATGCTGAGTGAACATGAGTACTATAGATAATGAATGTAAATAAATGAAATTAAGTAATGAATGAGTGAATGTAATGCAATAAAAAGAATTTGACATGAAATGAATAAATAAAAATGATTTTTTGTAAGTTATAAATGAAAATAAATGAAATAAACACTGAATGAATGTATGGGAATAAAATTTTGCAACAGATAAATGTAAGTAAAAGAAATAATCCTTGTAGGAATGAAAAAAAACTGTAAATGTTGTGAAAGAAATTTAATAAGAATAACTCAAATACATTGTAAATTATTGTTTGTTTGGTTTATGGGTTGTTTGGGAAAGGATATTTCTAATTGTTTGAATGTATGAACAATCTATTGAGTTTTATCTAAGACTGTTGAGTAAAGGGTATACTTAGTAGTTATTTGGCATTCTATGTGATTAAAAGTGTCTTAAAATGAACAAACTATTTGTTTTGGTTGATATGGATGGATAATTGAGTTGTATTGATTTCATATGATGTTTGTATGTTGTGGTTGCAAGTGATTGTTGTTTTTATTTGATTTGTTTTTAACGGTTGATACAACTTTAAATATTTCATTTTATAAAATTATTAACTCTTTTGAATTATATAAATGAAATACAGGTTATGGAAGCAATTGTTACTGCTTTTGGTTTCATAATTAAGTGTTATTTGCCCGACAAATAGGTACTTTCTCGAATTATGGTTTTCTAGCGATACTATATTATTTTCCCATAGTTGGGACATATTATTTCGAGATATGTGTGATATATATTGTTATATTTGACAATATTTTCTCCCGAGCCTCTCCGTACAATGGAGACTCTGCCGAAAATTTTTGAAAATTTTGGGCTTAGAAAATTTTATGAAATTTTTTCGGACTTTTATTTACTTGAATATAAAAAGGGTTTAATTATTATAAATTAATATATTTTATTTAAACTATTTGATTATGTAAATTAATTGTTTGTAAATTTAATATTTTGAATAAGATATATTGATTACTTAATTCCTCTTTTCCCTTCTTTTTGCTTTTTAGGGACGAAAAATTTTGAGTGGGGGAGAGTGTAACTACCCGTAATTTTCGATAATTTAATTTGCTAATTTAATAAGATTTTGGTGATGTAGTATTGAAGAAATAAAATTTTGTAATTTAATAATGAAATGAACACTAAATTAAAGTGTAACAATGTAAATGTAAGTTGATTATTAACAATGTGTATGAAACTCCAATTAATTGTAATAATTTAAAATGTTTACTTGGCTATAAATTGACCGTAAGGAAACAAATGTAAATGTTTAAACCGTTAATAGTAATTGAACGAAATTTGTGTTATAAAACTAATGGTAACATTTGTTGTAAGTAATAAACTTATAAAGGGTAATTTAAAAGTAAACGGTAACAATTATTGTATGTTACCTATTTATATAGCCTTTTAGTTTAAATTGGAAATCTATTATCATAATTAAATATTATGTTAATGTAAATTAAATTAATATTTGGTAATAATGTTAATTTTATTCATGATATGATTATTGGTTGAATAAAAATAATGGAATCAAGATTTATTCATTTATTGGAATTTAAATTTTAAAAATTAGATTAATTGCAATTAAATGAAATTAAATATTTAAATATTACGTAAATGGAATTAAGATGAAATTGGGAAATGTTATTGCACTAAGATATAAACCAATGTTAGTTATATCCTTATCGTAATAAAAGACTTGAATAACAAGGTTTAAAAATTTAATAAATGGATTTTGAAATTTGATTTATAAATTTCTAAATTTAACGAAATTGAAATTAAACACTGAAATTGATGAATTAACTAACTTTTAATTGACATCTAATTTTATTTTAAAGTATGGTAATTGTTTAACAAATCAAAATAATAAAATTTGTTAATAATGGAATTTAATTGAAAATTTGATTTAATTAATTTAATATTAATTTATTTAGTTAATTGAAAAATAGCCAAAATCAATATTACTTTATTTAGTTAACTGAAATATAGCCATTTTGGCTACTGACTCGGATTTTGACGAAAACAGTTTCATCGGATTCGTAACAGTGAATTATAGTAGGATTTCAAGTTTCGAAACGATCAGACTTGTTGTTCGATCGTACGGGCTTGGAACGCTTAGAAATCAATTTAATTGAAATCAATTGAAATTAATTTGAAATAAGCTAATTTTAGCATAACTTCTTCATATGATGGAGTTAGTACTTGAAACCTATTCTGTTAAGTTTAAAATATTTGAAAACATCTATTTTGATATATAGGTTGATCCATCTTCGTTCTAGAGTCAAAATGAACTTTTCGGGTCGTTTATCGTTCAATCAATCTTGTCCATTCATCCTATTTTTTGACCTACCTATAAATACCTCGTTATAAACCCTAACCACTCCTTATTCTCATTTGTCTACACATACATCTCCTTTTTATCTCCTCATTCCAATGGCAGACAAAACCTAATTCCCAAATTTCAAATTCAATTATAAATTCAATTATAAATTCAACTTCAAAACTTAAAACTCCTCAAATAATATCAAATTATACATCAATTTGAAGCTTTCGGCGAGTGTAATCCAGATTTGCAACTCGTTTCTCAAATCGGATTATCGTTGGACCAGGAATAAACGGATTTGTCACAGCCATTCTTCAGATAGTTTCACGTTAAAGGCTGGATTCTCGTCGATGGACGATCGAGAATTTATAGTGGGTAGAGGATGAGGTGCGGCATGCATCGGTATATTTCGTTGGTAAAGATGGTATTGGGGTTCATCGTGTTTGGCAATAGAAGGCGGCGGCGGACGAGCTATGGCGAGCCGCAGGTGGCTGCGTTCAGCGAGGTAGAGCGGCTCGTGGTGAGCTTCGCAGTGGCGAAGTCCGATGGAGATGGTAGGACCTAACGACGACGGCTAGAGATATAGTAATGTTCAGTTGCGTTGGCACGAGGCTTCTGAAGGGAGGTGACGTGTAAGCATTGTCTTATTTTATTTGTTTATTTTATTAAAAAAAAATTATTTTCATTTGTTCTAATACCCATAACTTTTGCATACGAACTCGGATTTGGACGTGGTTTGCTTTTCCGGGATCATATTGAAATTCTGGACATTTTGACGCTAGTTTGGACAAATTTTGAGCTCGTTTGAATTTTGGATTTAAATTGGATTTAAATTCAATTTAAATTCAAAAGTGAGTGTTTAACTCACCACAACTTCTAAAATTTCTTATGTTTGTTAAATTTAATTTATGATGTGATTAGGAATTTATTTATGACTGTTTGGTATATTTTGAATCATCGTCTCAATTAATTCAAATTTATTTGAATTAAATCATTGTTTAATTTATTACTGAATATAAATTTCCAGTTAAATACCTGTTATTGATTATCAGTTCTATATTGATATTGATTGATTGTTTTGGATGATGATTGCGATGGATGTTGATTGTTGATGTTGGTTGAATGGATGTTGTATTTTATACCATTATAAACTGGAAGTTCGTTATGGATTTTTATTTATTTCGAGATTGTGGTTTGAAATGATATACAATCGTAAAATGTTTAAATTGCGGAATGAAATGATAAATATCTATAACACTTGACCCTAGGGTAGAAAATTATACACAGACACCGGATTGGTTAAATTAAATGATTTTAAAGTCCTTAAATTTTTTAATTTGATAAATTGATGTTTTGAAATAAAATTTGATTTATATAAATTGAAGTGTTATAGAAAAATCATGTTTTGTGTTGAAACGCGAATTGGTTTAAAAATAAATTTCTTTAAGAAATTAAATCGGAAGTTTAAAGTTAAACTTTTATGTATAAATGAAATTCTATCGAGATTGATTTGTTGAATTTATATGAAAATAACTTTGAAATATTTTGAAATTGGTGTAATCCATATTGATATTTTGAACATGGATTGAAACGACATGAAATTCGATAGTTTATTGAAATTTGATTTGTCGATTTGGAAATTTGAAATGGTCCAAATATGTTGAAATGAAATGAATAGTTTAATTTGATATTAATTTCAAACCAAACTTTAATATAAACTGTTTTAAAAATATATTATTTAGAAAAATTCTAATTATTAAGATTTTCAAATTTATTAAACTATTTAACTAATATTAACTATACAAATTATTTTGATCTATTTTAAACCAATTTAATTTATTTTAACTACTTAAACTATTTTAATTTATTTTAAATCTAATTAGTCTAATTTAAAGCTATTTAATCTATTTTAATTATATTTAATCTATTTTAAATCTATATTAATTATATATAACTATTTAAACTGTTTTCTTTTAAATTCCAAACCAAGTAAAATGGATGGGTTTATATTCAAATTTCTCTATTTTTTAAAGTGAACATGGTTAATGATGTCGTAACCTATGTTGGTATTTAAAAGTTATAACTAATTGAATATAATGATTTTGGAGTAAAGATGTTTCTTATTTTGGAAGTACGACTGTTGAAAGAAATCACGATTTTGGAAACGACGGTGATATGAAAGTGGTATAGCTTTTGAGAACATGATATTTTGATATAAATTGTGAATTTGACTTTGAAATGAAATATAATTATCGAACTATGATTTCAAAGGCGAATATGATTTCGAAAATAAGTAATAATTTCGAAAGTGATATGATTTGAATTGAATATGATATTTTGACATCAATTATGAAATGATTTTGGAAATGTAAAAAAAACCATCTAGTGTGTAATAAGCGATTGGTTGTCAAAGAGACCGAGATCGGATGTTGTCATACTCTCTGCCAATACCAAAAACCACTTTGACAACTGTGTATGCAATGGAGATTCCAGAATGAAGTAGGATGGTGGTGAAGATCCTAAAGGTATATTTACATGGACCTAACTCCCGTGAGTTGGCATAAGATAGCTAAAACATGAGCAATTGACGGGCCAAGTGAGGTCATTCCTCTGATCGGCACAATCCATCGATAATATATTCTAACTTTTGATTTATTTGGTGTCCACCCTTTAATTTTTACTGGGAGTGTGTTTCGAGTTGGGCGGTAGTTGCGGCTATACGTTACCAATGGTCCGGAAGTGTAATTGGTATAGCTGCCCTGACGTTGCCTAGTTGTGTCGTGTCACCTACCCTAGCGTGCCTTCTACGAGTTTGTTTTATGTCGTACCTATGGGGTATCCTCTAGCGGCCCCAGTTTACGGGGAGTCACGGTACTGTATAGACTATTGACATTATAAAATGTGTTAAGGGGGATATGGGTAACGCCATAACGCTATTTTAATAGTTAACTTTACTATCGACATTATTATAATAGTGTAGATTACTACATAGTATATAGTTTAACGGATCCTTAGGAGGTGTGAATCCTGAGCATCTTACTGCACTCACGTTAGACACTGGATAGGAGATGTCAAACCCCATAAACATCTCTGATGTCGTTCCACTTAGATATATTTATCGTTGATTTAACTTACATAAGATCTTTTAGTTCTGACTCGAGTGTTTTGTCTTTTCAATTCGCTCGGGTCAGTTTGAGCATTTCAAGATTTGAAGACCTATTCCGGAGGACGAATACAAAGAAGTGTACTACTACTATTTACTATATTATTCCACTTCATTACTATTTATTTATCTTTGATATGTGTAACTCTGATATTATGTTGTTAAGTATAATTAAATGTTTTGTAAACAGCTTCCTGAACTGTTATTTGATTATTATATTTTGTCATTCCGCTGTGAGATTCTATTTTGTTTTATTTCTTTCTCTTTTTTTCTATTTACCCCAATAACAGTCCGCCCTTTTGTATGGTTTGAGTCGGCACTTGTGTCGATTTAAAGCGTCCAAAAAGGCGGGATGTTACAGTTGGTGTCAGAGCCTTGGTTTAGCGATAAACCTTGACTTTGTGGGGTCTAACTCTTTAAAAATAGGGTCGTAATACCCTATAATGAGTAGCTGAGTGTATATATATGAGAGAGCGTATTTGTTATTGTTATAAAAAGGTTTTTATATTATGTCAATTTTTCCCATTTTGTATTTATAAATTCTGGTTGGTGCATGGGATGCTATGACATCGATGGGGATTTCTAAACATTTGATAGGACAGACCGACACAATATCTATTTTGAAATATAGGTAAATGAAATAATTTTGCCCATATTTTTATATAAAATATTAATTTTATAAATGATATATTTGGTTGTAATGTATATTTGTTGTTAGGTAGTGTAATTTATAAATATTGATTGTAAAATAAAATTTACCAATAAAATGAGAATAAATTGGAAATCTAGAACTTAAGTTCCGGTGTTTTTCAAAATTTCTTTCGAATGATTTTGGAATATAATAATAATATTATTTAGAAGTATTTTCTGATATAAATATTTCAGAATAATTTGAAATAATTGTTTTAAAGAAATTTTGGAAAGAAATAAGTTCTGTACTCCTCTCTCTGTCGTTGGAAAATAATGTCGGTGATGAGTGCATGCATCATCGACATTCATTTTCAAGTTTCAAAGTGGGAAGACTATTGTAGTAGCAACTACACAATTGTTTAATAAATAAATCTTGATTTTAATTTTTTAAATATGATTTGATAGATATATATAAAGGTATAATTATATATATTATTATTTTAAAATAATTGAAATGGAACCCGGTATTTAGTTCTTAAATTTCTATACATTAGAGATTTCAATTATTGTAATGGAATAAAATTTTAATTATTTAATAATTGGAACTTCTAAAATTGAGAATAAATAAAAATATATGCTAAGTTATAACCGAAATATATAAGAAAATTGAAATTGTAACCTGTAAATAAAAAGGATATGATTATTGAACATTAAGTTAATTAAAATGAAATAAGTTAAACTTGTGTAACTTTCAATTACATTCTTTAAAACATAAATATGACTTACCAAAAGATCTAAAAGTTGAAATGTCTAATAAGAAAATGTAATGGAGATTTTTACAAGTAAAACTTATGTAGTGGAAGTGTTCAATTAATTTCTTTTATAAATAAGAATTTGATGTTATAGTGGTTATAAACTTAAGTTATAATTGAAATGTTACTATAATAAAATGTGATAGAAGGTAAGTATTGTAAGTAGAAGATTTTAAACTTAAGTTAATGAATTGGCATGCTTAGTAATTGAATTGAACATGAGTACTATAGATAAATGAGTGTAAATAAATGAAATTAAGTAATGAATGAATGTGATGCAATAAAAAGAATTTGACATGATACGGATAAATGAAAATGAATTTTTGTAAGTAATAATTGAAAATAAATGAAATAAACACTGAATGCATGAATGGGAATAAAATTTTGCGAGAGATAAATGTATGTTAAATAAATAATCCTTGTACGAATGAAAAAAAAATGTAAATGTTGTGAAAGAAATTTAATAAGAATAACTCAAATACATTGTAAATTATTGTTTGTTTGGTTTATAGGTTGTTTGGGAAAGGATATTTCTAATTGTTTGAATGTATGAATAATCTATTGAGTTTTATCTAAGACTGTTGAGTAAAGGGTATACTTACTAGTTATTTGGCATTCTATGTGATGAAAAGTGTCTTAACCCGAACAAATTATTTGTTTTGGTTGATATGGATGGATAATTGAGTTGTATTGATTTCATATGATGTTTGTATGATGTGGTTGCAAGTGATTGTTATTTTTATTTGATTTGTTTGTTAGTGGTTGAAACAACTTTAAACATTTCATTTTATATAATTATTAACTCTTTTGGATTATATACGTGAAACACGGGTTATGGAAGCAATTGTTACTACTTTTGGTTTCATAATTATGCGTTGTTTTCCCGACACATTGGTACGTTCTCGAATTACAGTTTTCTAGCGATATTATATTATTTTCCTATTGTTGGGATATATTATTTCGAGATATATGTGATACATATTGTTATATTTGATATTATATTTTCTCTCAAGCCTCTCTGTACAAACGAGACTCTGTCGAAATTTTCGGGCTTAGAATATTTTATGAAATGTTTTTCGGACTTTTATTTACCCTAATATAAAAAGTATTTAATTGTTATAAATTAATATTTTTTTAAACTATTTGATTATGTAAATTAATTGTTTATAAATTTAATATTTTGAATAAGATATATTGATTACTTAATTCCTCTTTTCCCTTCTTTTTCTTTTTCGGAGACAAAAGTTTAGAGGTGGACAAAGTGTAACGAACCGTAATTTTCGATAATTTAATTTGTTAATTTATTAAGATTTTGGTGATGTAATATTGAAGAAATAAAATATGTAATTTAATAATGAAATGAACACTAAAATAAAGTGTAACAATGTTAATGTAAGTTGATTATTAATAATATGTATGAAACTCCAATTAATTGTAATAATTTAAAATGTTTACTTGGCTATAAATTGAATATAAGGAAACAAATGTAAATGTTTAAACTGTTAACAGTAATTGAACGAAATTTTTATTATGAAACTAATGGGAACATTTGTTGTAAGCAATAAACTTATAAAGGGTAATTTAAAAGTAAACGGTAATAATTATTGTATGTTACCTATTTATTTAGCCTTTTAGTTTAAATTGGAAATCTATTACAATAATTATGATTCCATATTATGTTAATGTAAATTAAATTAATATTTGGAAATAATTGTTGGGCGTGTTCTCACCCAGAAGACCGAACCAACTCGAACCAAAGCGAATGCTACCGACCAACCCACCAACCACCGAACCGGAGCCACCGGACCAAAGAACCACCGAACCAAAACCACTCCAAAGAACTACCGAACCAAAACCACTCCAACCACCACCGGTCCAATGCTACCGAATCAAGGCAAAGAAGGCACCACCGAACCAAGACTACCAGACTAGAACTCAACCCACCTACCACCGATCCAATCAACGCTCCACCAACTACCGAACCAAAGCGCTACCTAACCAACATTGCCAGGCCAGATCACGTCAGCCCAGGCCCACCACCAGCTATAGACATCCAAGACCCCTACCCCCGGCCTCACTCTATAAATAGAGGGGTAGGGGTACAACAATGGGGGATAAGTTTGAGAGCTCAAGCACGGACAGAACTTTCAAACAACTTTCATACACTTGTAATCAAAGCTTGGTACTTGTAATCTGAATAGTGAAAGAGAATAACATATGAAGTGGACGTAGGCACATTCTAGCCGAACCACTATAAATCTGTGTGTCTTTTACAGTTTAGTCCCTGTTTTTACATATTTGCATAAATCACCCAAATCACTAAGAACAACATAAAATCGACTAAATCATACGACTTGGAGGTGTTTGCCCATTTTTCGTGCAAACATTTTTGGTTCTTTCACTGAGAACTCGAGGTAGAAGCTTCAGCTTCTCCCACTTAACCTTCTCCCCGACAGCATCGCTCATTACTTAGAAGACATGCCTCCCAGGCAGAAGAAAGATGTTAGCAAAGGAAAGAACATCGCAACTAGCAGCGTTACAGATCCAGTGATCACAGATCAAGAGAACCGTCCCGTTGCAACAGTAGTGCGAAATGGAAATCAGGCAAATCCGACAGCCCCTGCCACGGAACAGCCGGCAGCAATTACTAGGGCAGATCTAGACAGGGTTGTGGCTGAAGTGACTGACCGCTTCACATCCCAACAAGAAGCCTTGATGAACCGACTCATGTCACGCTTAAGGGATGCTGAAGAATCCAACCGCAACACTGAATCATGGGGTGAGTCCCAGTTTGGAGGATCTCGGAGGAGACAAAGATCTTTCTTCTTCGAAAAAGCTAACAATAGAAACAGCAATGGTAGGAGCCGAGCCCGAACTCAGCCTAAACTTTGACCCGAAGAAACGCTAGGAACCAAACCTAGCGGGGGATGTACCAGGCGAGGGTCGGCTATAGCTGAGCCTGTCATGCTACCTAGCCATGGAAACACCAATGAACGGGGCCGAGCTAGAGTCCAGCCCGAAGTTGGACCCGAGGAAGTGCTCAGAACAGAACCCAGTAGGGGAAGATCAAGGCAAGGGCCAACTGTAGCTGACCCTAGCATGCTCCCAGAAGACCAGAGAAAGCCACTGGAAAAATATTAGGAGTGATAGACGATACCACCCCTATAGATCATCTGGACGGAATCAATCCCGCAGAGAAGAACCAAACTCATTTATATCTGCTCCAAATTCTGATGAAAGGATGGCGCGATTGTTCAGAGAGTGCGTCCAACGGGATCAAAGAGATCGAGGGATAGGCGCTAGGGTAATCAGCCCTTTCACCTGCAATATCGAAATTGCCATCACCCCCCCCTCCCCCGAGAATGGAAAATGCCAATAATGGAACCTTATAAGGGAATCTCCGACCCCGTTGTACACTTGCAGAGATACACACAGCATATGCTCATGAGCGGAGCCACAAAGAGAGTATTGTGCAAATGCTTTCCACTATTCTTGGCAGATCTAGCTACCTCCTGGTTCTCCATCTACTCAATGGATCCATCAGCTCATGGGAAATGTTGAAGGAAAAGTTCATCAGCCAGTTCCGCATTCATGTGGAACAACCCAAGGACGCTTATTCCCTATCTAATATCAAACAGAAGCCCGGAGAGACAGCGCATCAATATCTAACCCGATTCAACGCTGCAGCGGCCGCAGTCCAAGATGTCGATGAGAAACTCATCTTAATGGCCCTCTGTAGTGGTGTGCATCCGGATACTAAGTTTGCTAGAAGATTAATGAAATAAAAACCAGCTACCTTACCTGATTTCTTCCATGAAGCCGGAAGATATATGAGACTTGAAGATGCTGCCACTGAAAGTCAGACAGGGCAACAAACTAACGCAGCTCATGGCGACACACCCGCTGTAGCAAAGGACGTTCGAAGAAATGACTCTAGAGACAATGCTGGGGGCAAGAAGGGAGAAAAACGTCTATATCGGCCAGGACCGAGATTTGACACTTACTCTCCTTTGAATGAAACAATCGAAAACATCTTCCTGACCACCCAAGACGAAGTTAAATACAAACGTCCCATGTACAAGAAGGAATCAGATAACACAATTAAGTCTGGAAAGTTCTGCCGCATCCACGAATCTCATGGGCATGATACCAATGAATGCCATCATCTCCGGGACTTAATTGAAGAACACATCAGAAGGAAGAGACTGGAACGCTGTGTAAAAGGTCAAAACAGGACCCCAGCTCCTGCCAATGAGAACCCAAGGCTACCCCTCCCAGAAACAGGAGGGGGAAATCGCAACACCAGCGGCTCCAGTCAAGAGAAGATAGTGGTCCATACCATATCGGGAGGACCACACATCGCCGACAGGAATTGGAAAGAGATGGAAAGATACGGAAAGGCACTTAGAAACGCTGAAGGCTGCGTTAATTCTGTTATGGAAGAACGCCACCCGAAGCGAAAAGAGAACGATGACATTACATTCAATAGGCGTGACCTAGAGGGAAGGCAGTACCCTCACATGGATCCTATGGTCATCTCTGCCTGGTTCGGTCCGGCCGAAGTTTTCTGGATTCTAGTAGACACTGCAAGCTCAGTAAATATCCTATTCAAGCATGCTTTCGACTGAATGAAGCTGTCAATGAAGGATGTGTCTCCCTGCAACAAACCACCACACGGTTTCACTGGAGATGCGAAGATTCCCCTCGGGCAACTGGACCTCTTTGTTGAAATAGGAAGTCACCCCCGCTCCATTGTATGCAAACAAACATTTGTGCTAATAGATAACCACTCGGCCTACAACGCCTTTTTAGGAAGACCAGCCTTGTCTGACTTTCAAATTGTCCAGGCCCCGTGGTGCCTGAAGATGAAATTTCCAACGGACAATGGAATATGGGAAGTAGAGGGAGATCAAGACGCCGCTCGAGATTACTATGTAACTAAACTTCGCAATAACCGCAGAAAGGATAAAGGGAAAAATGCAGAGACTACTCTCTGCATGAAAAACTTGAAAGCATAGCAACTAAAGAAGGCCCCTCCTCTTATATATACCAGTGATCCTTTCAATGAATTAGACCCCAGGGAAAAAGAGGAGGAGACCACTGCCGAGTCTGCAGAGGCTATGAAGTTTGTATCTGTAGACAAACACGACTCAAGTAGATCGTTGAAAATCGGATCTCAGCTAAGAGCAGAATTGAGGGATCAACTCATTTATTTTCTCCACCACAACTTGGATGTATTTGCATGGACGCACGCTGACATGACTAGAATCTCCCCAGACGTGGCATGCCACGTACTAAACATCGATCCTACCAAGGTGCCAGTAAAGCGAAAAAAGAGAAGTATGGGGGTAGAACGATCAGCAGCGCTCGATGAAGAAGTAAAGAACTTGCTTGCCAATAACTTCATACGAGAAGCCATCTACCCAGAGTGGATCGCTAACCCGGTACTAGTAAAGAAGGCTAATGGGAAGTGGCGAACATGCATTGACTTCTCCAACTTAAATGACGCTTGCCTGAAGGATTGCTTCCCACTCCCCCGAATCGATCAGCTGGTGGACAGCATAGCTGGGCACGAACTCTTATCTTTTATGGACGCATATGCAGGATATAACCAAATTCCTATGCACGCCCCCGATCAAGACCACACTAGTTTCATCACTGACCGAGGATTGTACTGCTATAGAGTAATGCCTTTTGGACTTAAAAATGCCGGAGCTACCTATCAGCGCCTAGTCAACAAGATGTTTGTGGAACTGATAGGACGAACTATGGAGGTTTATGTGGATGACATACTAGTAAAATCGAGGAAAGCCAACGATCACGTAAGCCACCTGGGCGAGATGTTTCAAGTACTTCGCCAATATGGTATGAAGCTGAATACTCTAAAGTGCTCATTCGGAGTATCGTTAGGAAAGTTCTTGGGATTCATCGTCCATGCCATAGGAATTGAAGCAAGCCCCGAACAAGTCTGAGCCCCGAAAGATATCAGGATACCTTCCACTCGAAAAGAAATGCAAAGCCTAAATGGTAAGGTGGCCGCCCTAAGCAGATTCATCTCTAAAGCGACTGACAAGTGCGTCCCCTTCTTCGAGGCTCTAAAGAAAGACAAAGGAAAGTTCGAATGGACTGACGAATGCTTAACAGCCTTCCTTAACCTAATCGAACACCTCCAGAGATCACCAGTACTCTAAACTCTAAACGAAGGCGAATAGCTATACATATACCTTGCTGTGTCATCTCATGCTCTAAGCGCCGCTTTGGTAAGAGAAGACAACCGCGCGCAACGGCCAGTATACTTTGTAAGCAAGAGGTTAATGGGGGAAGAAGCCAGATATCCTAAACTTGAGAAGCTAGCATACTGTTTACTAATCACGTCACAGAAACTGCGACACTACTTCCAATCTCATTCAATCAGAGTTCTAACCGATCAACCGCTGAGGCAGGTACTCCATCGTCCCAACACTTCTGGACGACTACTTAAATGGTGCATTGAACCGAGTCAATATGATATCACCTACCATCCTCGCACCACCATCAAGGGACAAGCCATGCCCGATTTCATTGCCGAATTCACTACCAACGAAGGTAAGGAGCAATCTGAAATAGCAAAAGACATTAAGTGGAATCTCTTTGTGGATGGAGTATCAAACGAACAAGGCTCGGGGGCAGGTATTGTAATAATCACTCCCAGGGGAAGGAAGCTACACTATGACTAAGGTTGGAATTCGCTGCCACCAACAACGATGCAGAATACGAAGCAGTAATAGTTGGATTAGAACTTGCCTTAGAGATTGGAGTCAGTTCTTTATGTCTTCATAGTGATTCTCAACTAATTGTAAACCAAATACTAGGAGAATTTCAGACTTGAGGAGAATGACTCACAGCATATCTAAAGAAGACCAAGCTGCTACTCGATCAATTGGATCACTATTTAATCAAACACATCCCTCGAGAAGAGAACCAAGAGGCCGACGAGCTGGCAAAGCAAGCTAGCATGAAAGACGGTACCATTTCCGAAACAGTAGCCATCTTAAAGCAATTAACCCCGTGTTTCGAGCAAGTGAATCTGATAGCTGCAATCGAAGAGGAAACTTAGATGACTCCCATCCGAAAATTCTTACAAGATGGCACACTGCCCAGCGGGAGTAACGAAGTCAGGAAAATCTTGAGGAAAGCTTCCCGCTACACAATACAAGAAGGCATCCTCTATCGGCGCGGCTTCTCTAACCCCTTATTAAGGTGTGTCGCTGGAAGGGAAGCTAAGGAAATCTTATTCAACATCCATCAAGGAAGCTGCGGAGATCACACTGGAGGGCAGACTTTGGCAAAGAAAATACGCCGATATGGATATTTCTAGCCCGCCTTAGACTTCGTCAAAAAATGTGACAGATGTCAGAAATTTGCCAAGATTCCTCGACTACCAATAAATGAGATTACTCAAATGACCAGCCCTTGGCCCTTTGCAGTATGGGGAACTGGCCTGATTGGCGAACTGCCGGTGGGCCGAGGCAGAGCCAAATATGCTATAGTAGCAGTCGACTATTTCACCAAATCGGTGGAAGCGGTGTTTGATGTGATTTTTTGTTTGATGATAACAAACATATATATATCAATATATATATGTGTTTGCAGTTTGGACTATATACAGAAAGGAAGAAATATTCATATTGAATAATTATACTATTGCACATAATCTATATAATTCAACTAGTATTTTTTTATTCAATATAATATTTTATTACAACACTTAAACAATACAAAGTTTTCAGCTCTCTCTCTACATATATATACATCAGTTCATACATTTTACTTTTCTCACTACAACACTCAACACTCAGTTTTTCACTCTGTCTGCACATCTGCATCTATCTGCATTGTCCAGCTCCACTTCTCGTCCTGTCTCCTGTGTACCTGTATAATTAGCAACTACAACAGTAATCTGAAAACAAACAAATTTAAATTTGCAAAAATAAAATTTGTTTGTGTCTCAGATACATGGGTTATTGTCATCATCTTTGATTGTGCAATATCTATGCATATCAGTAATTTTTATCAGGGACAGGCAATTATAAGTGGCTGCAGTACACACGTGTACATTCGTATACGTGTGCACTGCCACGCCAACTCGTGTGCACAAACTACAACAATACACAAATTCATTCAAAGCAACATAACAGAGAAGAACAAAGACCAAGTGCAGCATCAGTCACACTTTATCAAAAATATGCAAGACAGTGGTCATGAATGCATTAACAACATCGAGCCAGAAATAGTCAAATATCCCACAAATGTCCAGACCAACAAAAACTTGAATACTGCACCAACCAGAATGAACCAGTGATACAAGGCAACAAGTACAACACTGCACAAATTCAACATGAAGCAGTGCAAACTCCCAAAGATACAACAGTGAAAGAAACTGCAACACAGCAGCATGAAAAAGCATATACAACATCAAAATACACAAAATATGGAAACTGCACCAATGCAAATCAGAACATAGTAACCAAAGTGCAGTGCAACTACAAAGAAGTCAGTGGCAAGCTACAAACACCAAATGCAACAGTGAACACAATGTACATGCCAACAACAAGTCATGAAGCAATCAACATGAATATCACAAGAGTCACAGCAAAAAAAATGAAGACTGCAAACTCAAGTGATAAAACATATGTCCAGACAATATTTGAGTACATCGAACCAGCTTTCAAATGAAACAAGGAACATAAATACTGCAACTACAACAGTGGAACAACAGCTCATATGAACAAGTGTACAAAGGCAACATGAACAAGTGTAGCATCTGTATCAAAGCAGTGGAAACAAACTCAAGTGCACGTGAACATGGCAGCAGACCAGTGACAACAACCAAGTAAAGAACATGGATGTACAAGGCAATACACCAATGCAAGTGACTAATGCAACATGAAGTGAATCAAGTTCAAAACATCATAACAACAAGTACAGTGTTCCTCAAAGACGAATTCGAGCTAGAAACAAATGACATGCACCAGCAAGCTATCAAGAATCAGATTACAACTACATGCAGATCAAATGAAGTCCTGATTTAATCCCATAGCAAAATCAAGTCGAAATGAAAGTACAAACCCAAGAATATATGCATACACACATACATATGTATGTATGCACATATATAGTAAACAGGTGAATGTGCAGTAGGAAACACAAGACAGTGGCAAGTACAAGTCAGTGCAGAAATCAAGCAGAAATCAAATTCGTATTCTAATTTGGAAAAGAATCTCTGCATCAAATCTCTCGACTATATATGGTCAGTAATTAATTCAAATAGGGACCGAGAAAACAAATAAAGGAAGATATCTTCGAATTAATTAATTCGAAGTCAAATATGGTCAGCAATTATTCGAAATTGAATCAAGAAAGGAATACTCCAAATCCAGAACAAAATTCAGGAAAATAATCAACGACGTGAAGAAATCAAATCTGACAGTGGTTATTAGGGTTTCAACCCTATAAATAAACCCCAAGAAATCATCATAGAACATAGAACAATCGAGTTAAAAAGCAAGCAATCAAACAAGCAACAAAAGAAATTACATACCGAACCATCAACAAACTCGATCAACAGAGAACGAGCTAGCAACAAGCATCAATCATCAGAGGACAAGCAAGAGCTTAATCAGACATCAGAAAGAAGCCGAAGCCCCAAATTCGAGGAAGAAACAGAAGCCCTAATTCAGATCGAATAAACAGAGGGCCGCCATTTTTTTTACAAACAAAAGAAAATGGACCGGGTGAAATAAGATAAAGGGAAGTGACCGCATATCTTTTGTTTGTTTTGGGTTAGGGTATTTTTATTTTTATTATAAAGGCAAGATAATTTAAATTATTTTAAATTTAGTGCTTGCTTTTATAATTTGCTTTATTTGTATGTTCTTTTCAAAACAAAACATGATAAATTATCACCTAGGGTTTAGGTGTTGTCAGATTGTCTAGTTAGAGTTAGTCCAGTTAGCAGGGTTTGCAAGTTTGCAAAATTCTATAGGCGGTAGCAGGGTTTGCAAGTCTGTTAGAGTGTTTGTAAGCGGGAAACTGTTTAATTCTAATAGAAATCTGGGAATGCAGCAGTAGGCAGGGGTTGCCGAAGCTGGGTAAATTCTGTGTGTGATTTATTTTTCAGCATATTTATTTCTGCAGTTTGCTTCTGTGTTTAATTCGCAAAAATTTGCTATAACCCTATTCACCCCCCCTCTAGGGTTAATCTAGATCCTACAAGTGGTATCAAAGCAAGGTATTTTACTTTAACTCTAGAGTCATGAATCCACCAAATAATGCTTTTTCTGAGGGGCAATCTATTGTTAGGCCACCCATGTTTAATGGGAATGATTATGCTTATTGGAAAGTTAGAATGAGTATTTATCTTAGTTCTGTCGATTATGATGTTTGGGATGTTATTGAAACTGGCTATAAATCTCCCACTATAGTTGTTGGTGATACTGTGATTCCTAAACCTAAGGATAGGTGGGATGCTAACGATAAGAAATTAAAAACTACAAATGCCAAAGCAATGAACGCTTTGATCTGTGCTCTTGATAAAAATGAATTTAATAGAATTTCACATTGTACAACAGCACAGGAAATTTGGCACACTCTGGAGGTGACACACGAAGGAACTTCTCAAGTCAAGGAGTCACGACTAGCTCTATTTAGCAATGAATACGAAAACTTTGTGATGGAAAAGGGCGAGAGCATAAAAGATATGTTTGGACGATTTTCAACTTTGGTGTACAATGCTAGAGCGCTTGGGAAGGTCTTCACTGAAGTAGAGCTTGTACGGAAGATACTGCGAGTCTTACCAATGAACTTTGAGGCAAAAGTCACTGCAATACAAGAATCAAAAGATCTGAGTAAACTAAGCATGGAGGAGTTGATCGGAAACTTGATGACATATGAGCTTGAGCTAAAGGCAAAGGAGGAACATAACAACTCCGAATCAAAAAAGAAGACGATTGCCTTAAAAAGCAAAGAAGAAAGCGGTGAAGAAGAAGAAGATACAATTGAAGAGCTTGCGATGGCTGTCAATAATCTTAGAAAATGGTCAAAATTCAGGCCACGCAAGAAGAAAACAAGTGGTAATAAGTCAAAAGATTCTGATGATTCCGATAATAAATTGACATGCTTTAACTGCAAAAAGCCTGGCCACTTCAAACAAAAATGTCCACTTCTCAAGAACAACAAAGGAAAGAAAAAGAAGAAGAAGGCCTTTGCAGCAACTTGGGATGATGAAGAAGGAGAAGAAGTTTCGGATAATAGCTCAGAAGAGGCTAACTTGTGCCTTATGACAAAATCAGATTCAGAAACAAGTTCAGAGGAATCCAGTGAGGTACGTGACTATTCTTATAAAGAACTTGTTTTGATGTGTTATGATCTTACTAATACAATTGATACTCTTGAAACTAAAATTGAAAAATTGAAGTCTGACAGGAGAGAACTTGTTCATGAGAATACTAGGCTAGAAACTGAACTTGAGAATATTCAAAACCTAGACTGCAAAAAATGTAAAACTTTAGATTCAGAAATATCAAGACTTAAGAATAGCTTCGATAATCTTGAAAAAGAAAACTCAAGTCTTAAGGAAACCATTGACACTAGGAAAAAGGATTTTATAAATAGATGCACCACACTTGTAACTGAAAACACAACACTAAAAACCAAAGTCCAAAATCTTGAGAAATCTCTGAATAACATTTCAAGAGGAGAAAAATCGTTTAACATGTTATTGGGAAATCAACTCTTTGCTAACAACAGAAAAGGACTAGGTTTTGGGAAAACACAGGTTGATGATCATGCAAAAGGTAAGAGTGTCTTTGTTAGAAGTGAAATTGGACATCGTGTTGAAAATTGTAGTCATAGGAACGAGAACACAAAATTTATACAAGTTTGGGTTCCTAAGAATTCTACAAACAAATTTCATGTCTATAGGAATAAAAATAAAAGGACAAAACAAGTTTGGGTTCCAAAGGGATTGTTTGTTCACAATGCTTCAGTTACTAATATCATTGGACCTAAGAGTTTCTCTAGGTCATCCTCCTCTCTCTTTATGTAGGTCTGTTGGCGGGCTAAGGAGCAACAAGAATGGTTTCTAGATTCAGGTTGTTCTAGACATATGACAGGTGATAAATCTAAGTTCCTTAGCCTAGAGAAGTTTAGAGGTGGAAATGTGATCATGGGAGATAATAACAAGTGCAAGATTATTGGGAAAGGTGAAGTAAGTAATGGTACTTTTTCCTTGACTAATGTTTTATACGTTGATAATTTGCATCACAATCTCATTTCTATTAGCCAACTATGTGACAAAGGTATGAATGTGGTTTTTGATAGTGATACTTGCAAAATCATTGATAAAACTTCTAATAACATTGTTTTTATGGGCAAAAGAAAAGGAAATGTTTACTCACTTTCGTTTGACAATCTAAATCTTTCCAGATGTTTGGTAGCCACTGACGAAGAGGCATCTTTATGGCATAGGAGACTTGGACATGCTAGCATGAGTCTCTTAAGAAATCTTGAAACGAAAGAATTAGTCAGAGGGTTACCACATCAGAAATTTAAAGACAACAAAGTGTGTAAAGCATGTTCCTTGGGCAAGCTTAGTCGATCATCATTTCGCCCTAAAAACATTGTTAGCACATCAAGGGTCCTCGAATTAATTCATATGGACTTATTTGGACCAAATGAAATTGCAAGCTTGAATGGAAAACGTTATTGTTATGTATTGGTTGACGATTATTCTAGATTTACATGGGTTTATTTCTTAGCCAAAAAGTCTGAATCTTTTGATTATTTTTCAAAATTTGCTAAACTTGTTCAAAATGAAAAAGGAGTTTCAATTAAAACTTTGAGAAGTGATCATGGAGGCGAATTTGAAAATTCAGAATTTGAAAACTTTTGTGAAGAAAATGGTTTAAAACATGAATTTTCTGCCCCACGAACACCTCAACAAAATGGGGTGGTTGAAAGGAAAAATCGTACATTACAAGAATTGGCTAGATCCATGTTGAGTGAGTATAAACTACCTCTAACTTTTTGGGCAGAGGCGGTGAATACTTCGTGCTACGTAATGAATAGAGTAATGATTAGACCAATACTTGGCAAAACTGCTTATGAAGTGTGGTATGAAAGGAAACCTAACATCTCTTATTTTCGTGTTTTTGGATGCCCTTGTTTCATTCTTAACACAGGTGATCAACTTGGAAAATTTGAATCAAAGGCCGATGAGGGAATTTTCATGGGCTATTCAACAAGGAGCAAGGCTTACAGGATATACAACAAACGAACAAAGACAATTGTTGAATCAGTCAATGTGAAATTTGATGAATCTGATCTGGAAAGGACGACTGAAAAAACGGGTGATGATGGGGTAGATCATGAAGGCATTAAAGAAGGGACATCTACTGAGAAAGATGGAAGTAGGACTGTTGATGCTGATAGATTGAAGTTCAAATCCAATCATCCTACTGAATTGGTTATAGGAGATCCTACGGAAGGTATACGCACTCGCTCTGCATTTGATAAAAATTTGTGTGCGTTTTGTTGTGATAGTGGTTTTATTTCTGAAATAGAACCTGATTCTGTTGAAAAGGCTCTTAATGATGAAGTTGGGTTTTAGCAATGCAAGATGAACTTAATCAATTTGAGAGAAATAAAGTTTGGAAATTAGTTCCTAGGCCTAATGACTATCCAATTGTAGGAACTAAATGGGTGTTCAAAAACAAACTTGATGAATCAGGAAATGTAATTAGAAACAAAGCTAGGTTGGTCGCAAAAGGATATAACCAAATAGAAGGCATAGATTTTGATGAGACATTTGCACCAGTTGCTAGGTTAGAAGCCATTAGGATTTTGCTCAGCTTTGCTTGTTATAAAGGTTTCAAACTAAAACAAATGGATGTAAAAAGTGCATTTCTAAATGGTGATCTGAAAGAAGAAGTTTTTGTTGAACAACCCCCCGGTTTTGAAAATCATGTTTTTCCAAATCATGTGTATAAACTTGAAAAAGCATTATATGGTCTTAAGCAAGCTCCTAGAGCTTGGTATGACTGCCTTTGTACATATCTTTTGGAAAATGGCTTTAAAAAGGGGAGTGCTGACACAACACTGTTTCTATTACATAAAGGAAGTGATTTTTTGATTGTTCAGATTTATGTGGATGATATCATTTATGGTGCTACTAATGAACTCTTGTGCGAGAAATTTGAACAAGTCATGCAGGCTAAATTCGAGATGAGCTTGGTTGGAGAATTGAAATATTTTCTTGGATTTCAAATCAAGCAAAGCAGTGATGGCATTTTCATTTCGCAATCCAAGTATGTGTTGGAACTGTTGAAGAAATTTGGAGTTGAGAACTCCAAACCATTGAGAACTCCTATGAGCCCATCAACAAAGTTGGACAAAGACGAGAAAGGAAGTGCTGTTGATCAGAAAAAATATCGAGGGATAATTGGTTCACTTCTCTATCTTACTGCTTCTAGACCTGATATTATGTTTTCTGTGTGTTTGTGTGCACGTTTTCAATCTAATCCTAAAGAATCTCATTTGAAAGCCACTAAACGAATTTTGAGATATCTTTCACACACACACAAATTTGGATTATGGTACCCTTCTTGTGAAAACTTTGATTTAGTTGGTTATTCTGATGCTGATTATGCTGGTTCATTGGTTGACAGGAAAAGCACCAATGGGACATGTTTCATGCTAGGACATTCATTAGTTTCATGGTCAAGTCGAAAACAGAATTGTGTTGCATTATCCACCACTGAAGCAGAATATATTGCTTTAGGAAGTTGCTGTGCTCAAATTTTATGGATGATGCAAACTCTTTCTGATTTTGGCTTAGTTTATAAACAAGTTCCATTAAAATGTGACAGTAAAAGTGCAATAGACTTATCAAATAATCTTGTTCATCATTCACGCACAAAACACATTGATGTGAGACACCACTTTCTTAGAGATCACATTGCTAAGGAAGACATTTGCATTGAATATATTTCAACTGAGGCTCAACTTGCTGATATTTTCACAAAACCCCTCCCCGAAGACAGATTTTCTAGATTACGTTTGGATTTGGGGATTATAGAAATTGACTAACCATTTTTCATTGTTAGGTTGAAATATTCTTGGATATATACTTTCAACTTCAATTTCTAGGATTCAAACAAGTTTTGGATATTTTCCAAAGATTGATTCAAATATGGTATTCAGTACTCGATATTACATAATATAATTAACTTGGTAACTTATTCCACGATCATTTCTATTTCTACCATCTTTCTATCGTTCATAATGGTTTGATAAAATAAGAAGAGTGGATTATTTTTAAATTAAATAAAAAAAAATTATAATAATAAATAATAATAACTCCCATGCATCCATTCTCATTTAAAAGTCCTTATGGTTATGCATGGATGGAGCATGAGAGTGAATTATTTTTATCATTACTCCATTCTCATTTAAAAGTCCTTATGGTTATGCATGGATGGAGTATGGTAACTAAGTATTCTGGTCTCACTTAATAGTCTGGATGCTTAGACTAATAAGTAACTGCTAATCCCATTTAAAAGTCCTTATGGTTATGCGTGGTTAGTAAGTGCTTATTTTTTTTTTTTTGTGCTTAAATGTCAAATTAATGTTAAAATATCTCTCTTCTTATTAAAACTGATCATCGATCCATCCTCTACAAAATGGAAGTTTTTTATCTCGTTATGATATATTATTTTTTGTTCCTACTGTTCCATTGTTTTTTTGTCAGTCTTTTGATAATGACAAAAGGGGGAGAAGAACAAGATTTTGATGAGAAAGTAAAATATTTTTTGACCTATTTCAACAAATTTGGTTAAATGTTGTTAGTTAATTTTCTTTAGTTCTTTTATTCTTGTGTAATTTTTGTTATCTTCTAAATAGGGAGTGGTCTTAGTTGTAGGGGGAGCATTCAGGAGTGGTCTTAGCTGTAGGGGGAGCATTCAAATAGGGGGAGCTAAAAATTTCATGTTCAAACACATGTATTAGCATTTCAAAATCTTTAATATATATGTTTGTCATCATCAAAAGGGGGAGATTGTTTGATGTGATTTTTTGTTTGATGATAACAAACATATATATATCAATATATATATGTGTTTGCAGTTTGGACTATATACAGAAAGGAAGAAATATTCATATTGAATAATTATACTATTGCACAGAATCTATATAATTCAACTAGTATTTTTTTATTCAATATAATATTTTATTACAACACTTAAACAATACAAAGTTTTCAGCTCTCTCTCTATATATATATACATCAGTTCATACATTTTACTTTTCTCACTACAACACTCAACACTCAGTTTTTCACTCTGTCTGCACATCTGCATCTATCTGCATTGTCCAGCTCCACTTCTCGTCCTGTCTCCTGTGTACCTGTATAATTAGCAACTACAACAGTAATCTGAAAACAAACAAATTTAAATTTGCAAAAATAAAATTTGTTTGTGTCTCAGATACATGGGTTATTGTCATCATCTTTGATTGTGCAATATCTATGCATATCAGTAATTTTTATCAGGGACAGGCAATTATAAGTGGCTGCAGTACACACGTGTACATTCGTATACGTGTGCACTGCCACGCCAACTCGTGTGCACAAACTACAACAAAACACAAATTCATTCAAAGCAACATAACAGAGAAGAACAAAGACCAAGTGCAGCATCAGTCACACTTTATCAAAAATATGCAAGACAGTGGTCATGAATGCATTAACAACATCGAGCCAGAAACAGTCAAATATCCCACAAATGTCCAGACCAACAAAAACTTGAATACTGCACCAACCAGAATGAACCAGTGATACAAGGCAACAAGTACAACACTGCACAAATTCAACATGAAGCAGCGCAAACTCCCAAAGATACAACAGTGAAAGAAACTGCAACACAGCAGCATGAAAAAGCATATACAACATCAAAATACACAAAATATGGAAACTGCACCAATGCAAATCAGAACATAGTAACCAAAGTGCAGTGCAACTACAAAGAAGTCAGTGGCAAGCTACAAACACCAAGTGCAACAGTGAACACAATGTACATGCCAACAACAAGTCATGAAGCAATCAACATGAATATCACAAGAGTCACAGCAAAAAAAATGAAGACTGCAAACTCAAGTGATAAAACATATGTCCAGACAATATTTGAGTACATCGAACCAGCTTTCAAATGAAACAAGGAACATAAATACTGCAACTACAACAATGGAACAACAGCTCATATGAACAAGTGTACAAAGGCAACATGAACAAGTGTAGCATCTGTATCAAAGCAGTGGAAACAAACTCAAGTGCACGTGAACATGGCAGCAGACCAGTGACAACAACCAAGTAAAGAACATGGATGTACAAGGCAATACACCAATGCAAGTGACTAATGCAACATGAAGTGAATCAAGTTCAAAACATCATAACAACAAGTACAG
This sequence comes from Allium cepa, assembly GCA_030765085.1. Classification (NCBI taxonomy): domain Eukaryota; kingdom Viridiplantae; phylum Streptophyta; class Magnoliopsida; order Asparagales; family Amaryllidaceae; genus Allium; species Allium cepa. The sequence continues at coordinate 997,106,565 of CM060932.1, forward strand.
TGTTCCTCAAAGACGAATTCGAGCTAGAAACAAATGACATGCACCAGCAAGCTATCAAGAATCAGATCACAACTACATGCAGATCAAATGAAGTCCTGATTTAATCCCATAGCAAAATCAAGTCACAATGAAAGTACAAACCCAAGAATATATGCATACACACATACATATGTATGTATGCACATATATAGTAAACAGGTGAATGTGCAGTAGGAAACACAAGACAGTGGCAAGTACAAGTCAATGCAGAAATCAAGCAGAAATCAAATTCGTATTCTAATTTGGAAAAGAATCTCTGCATCAAATCTCTCGACTATATATGGTCAGTAATTAATTCAAATAGGGACCAAGAAAACAAATAAAGGAAGATATCTTCGAATTAATTAATTCGAAGTCAAATATGGTCAGCAATTATTCGAAATTGAATCAAGAAAGGAATACTCCAAATCCAGAACAAAATTCAGGAAAATAATCAACGACGTGAAGAAATCAAATCTGACAGTGGTTATTAGGGTTTCAACCCTATAAATAAACCCCAAGAAATCATCATAGAACATAGAACAATCGAGTTAAAAAGCAAGCAATCAAACAAGCAACAAAAGAAATTACATACCGAACCATCAACAAACTCGATCAACAGAGAACGAGCTAGCAACAAGCATCAATCATCAGAGGACAAGCAAGAGCTTAATCAGACATTAGAAAGAAGCCGAAGCCCCAAATTCGAGGAAGAAACAGAAGCCCTAATTCAGATCGAATAAACAGAGGGCCGCCATTTTTTTTTACAAACAAAAGAAAATGGACCGGGTGAAATAAGATAAAGGGAAGTGACCGCATATCTTTTATTTGTTTTGGGTTAGGGTATTTTTATTTTTATTATAAAGGCAAGATAATTTAAATTGTTTTAAATTTAGTGATTGCTTTTATAATTTGCTTTATTTGTATGTTCTTTTCAAAACAAAACATGATAAATTATCACCTAGGGTTTAGGTGTTGTCAGATTGTCTAGTTAGAGTTAGTCCAGTTAGCAGGGTTTGCAAGTTTGCAAAATTCTATAGGCGGTAGCAGGGTTTGCAAGTCTGTTAGAGTGTTTGTAAGCGGGAAACTGTTTAATTCTAATAGAAATCTGGGAATGCAGCAGTAGGCAGGGGTTGCCGAAGCTGGGTAAATTCTGTGTGTGATTTATTTTTCAGCATATTTATTTCTGCAGTTTGCTTCTGTGTTTAATTCGCAAAAATTTGCTATAACCCTATTCAACCCCCCCCCCTCTAGGGTTAATCTAGATCCTACAAGCGGAACCTCTAAATAAAATATCCTCGGCAAAAGTTATTAACTTCTTGATCAAAAATGTTCTATGCAGGTACGGGGTTCCACTCAAAATCATATCGGACAATGGACTTCAGTTTGACAGCGAAGAGTTTGCCGACTGGTGCCAAAAGCACGAAATTCACAAAAGCTTCTCATATGTGGCTTACTCCCAGGCAAACGGACAAGTCGAAGCTGTCAACAAAATTCTCAAAACTATAATCAAAAAGAAGCTTGAAAAATCGAAAGGCGCTTGGGTGGATGAACTTCCTACGGCACTTTGGGCCTACCGCACATCTTTCAGAACATCAATGGGGCATACTCCTTTCTCTTTGGCATACGGATCGGAGGCCATGCTCCCATTCGAAACTATAGTGCCTTCCCATCGCAGGATCCACTATAACCCAGAAGAGAACGAAGAACTCCTTCACATGTCTTTGGATCTAGTTGAAGAGAGAAGAAACGATGCAGCGCTCAAAGCAGCAGCTCGCAAGCAAAAAGTGGCAGCGCAATACAACTCCAAAGTCAAGCATCGTAGCTTACAAGAAGGAGATCATGTCCTCAAGCGAATCTTCCCACGCCCCGGTGCACTAGATCCAATCCGGGACAGGCCATATGTAATTCATAAAGATCTCCACAACGGAACTTATATTTTGTCAACAGTGGACGGAGAGGTGTTCCAGAGGGCATGGAACATCCAACACCTTCCTTAATACTTTTCTTAACTTGTACTGCCCATATGAAGTGAATTAGCAAAGAGAATCAGTGGACGTAGGCATTTTCATGCCGAACCACTTTAAAAACTTGTCTCATTTTTAACTTGTTCCTTTATATCTTGGCTGCTTGTTAACTTTATCCTTTTCTGTTGAACAAAATCTTGTGTAATGGAATTTCCATTCAAGACACATCACAGCGCGACTTCACCTGGACAAGACCTAATAGGTACTATACGAATCTATGCCCTCGCCAATGAGACACTTTTGCTCCAGCATCCCTCTGCTGCGGGTTAACTCATTGTTCGCGATTGGCCCTTAAAGCCAACTGTAATGAGCCGATTATAAGCCACCGAGAAGGCCGACTATAGCCGAGGCAGCTCATTACGGCGTTCGGCTTGCCGGCAACCATGAACCTACTTTAAGCCCCAACATAAGGTGTGGCCAGCCAGGGGTAGTTTACGGTTGACGATCGGCACCCACGCTAGCCGGCCACGGTAAATCGAATAGTACCCACGATTACGGGCCATAATGGTCCGGATAGTTACTGTGCACGATCTCGGCTTCGAGTGTCTTAAGTACGGCTGTGGTACGCGGAGGCGTAAGATGGGTGACAAATGTCTCCAAGACCCACAGCTAGGGAAAGTGACTACAAAACCCGTTTGCCACGAACTTAAGCACATCGCAAGCCTTCCGTGATTGGAAGTTTTACTATTTCTTATATTTCTATTTTGTTTAGAAACTTTCCTCCTGTCCTATATAACGATCCCTAAAGTACAGGACACAAAATAGGAGACGCTCGCTAATGGGAATAGGAACTCACAACTGAATGACAGGTCACTGAGCTGCATTCTACGCTCAATCATACAAGACATTCAGAGCAACCGTCTACGACTAAAACATAAAGGGCGGTACTTTCTTCTTTTGTATATGAATACGTAGCTGTAATTTATTCGCACATCACACTAACGTTGCAAGATATGAAATTATATTTTAAGCAAGAACTTGACACAATTGAATCACAGGAATGTGCACAACTATATTTCTTATGCAACACACCAAAATAACGATAGCATTCCAATATGACAGAATCAGCTTAAGTTAAGAATTACATGCCAAGAATAAAGTCATTCTTTACGAATAACATAATTACATCCTAAAAGTTACATTAATGTTTTGGGACTATCATAGACAGCAATGTCAAGTAAACCAAAAGATATCCAGATCAAGTCAAGGAGTCGGCTGCATCGGAGCTTCACCTCTATCATACTGGCCCTCCGAGATCTACTTAACCGCAGGATTAGAACTCTCAGCATGTTGACCAGAGGTAGTTGGTGCTTCAGAGGTCCCGCCTGTCCAATTCAGGAGAAGAATTCATTAAATAAAGAATAAGAAATCAAGTTACGAAAAGCTAGAAGGGATTACCAGCATCTGCTCCTTGATCATCATCCTCTAACTGTACACCTACCTCCTCAGCAGTAAGCAGCCGCATACCCTCCTTCACCGTCGCTTTCTCCTCCTTGGTGAATTGAGCCGTAACCACGTCCATTTTAAAGGCCACGCCACCCTCCTTATCTGCATCGGCCTTAGCCTCCTCCAGGGCCTTGAGATAAATCCTGGCCACGACCCGGGGATAATCGTCCATCTAGATAAGTTGCCCTGTTTCCAAGTGTGAAAGTATATATCCTGAAGCATCTCATCCATTATCCCCTCATTCTCCTCGAACTCCCATATTCGGTCCTCAGAAGCCAACAACTTTGCAGTGGCAGCATCCCTCTCCGATTGGTATCGCGAGCAGTCAGCCTGAAAGGATTTCCTCATCGCCTCCATCTCCTCCTTCAGCTTGGTTTAAGCAAGCTCTTCGGCTTCAAGTTTCTCGGATAACTCCTGTACCCGCTCGAGATTCGCTTTCCGAACCTCATCCACCGTTGCAATAGCCATATCAATCCGTTCCTTACAAACAGCCTCCATTTTCCGTAACTCTGCCCTGCTGGCCTCTTCCATGGTTTTCTTTAATTGCCTAGAAGCTGCCTCATGTTTAGAGATCTGAATGGCCTGATCAGCGAGTTGTTTGGCCTGTTCGGAAACCATTAACCGCAGGCGAATGTTCGCACTCCCGATTTCTTCTCCAGCCTTGACCAGTCGGGCATGATGCCCCATCAGCTTCCTGGTTTCCTCAGCAACCCGGTCAATGTTTGCCTTAGCTTCGTCCCCCAAAGTTACGACCCGAGTGGTAAGCAAATCAAGGTCCAAGGACTTAGCTTCATCCATTACTCTTACCATAGGATTACGGGGAAGAAGGTGCTCACCCGTAGCCTCATCGAAGGTAATATCACAAGAACCCGGATCCAGATCCGGATGACCTGCAAACGGATTACGAGCCAAGTCGGGATGGCCTATCCGGGTAACGGTAGGATTTTCAAACGGGTGCAGAGGAGGTATAAATTCAGTATTCTTCTTCGTGGTATCCCGAAGAGGCTGAGTTGGGGACTAAGGACCAGGTGAGGGTTCAAACAAGGAACGACTCCTCTTCTTCCTTTGGATATCCTCTTCGATAACTCCAAGAAGAGGACGGTAGCCGACTATGTCTCCAGGGAGGTTAGTCGGAGGCTTTGGTTTAGTAGAAGCCTTGAGAAGTTTGTATTGTTCAAGACGGTGCTGAACATCTAATGTCTTGGCCACCTTACCCGCTTCTGTGATAAAAAACCAAGTGTTACAAGCATACATTGAGCTATAATTCAAGAAACATATCAAGTTAAGAAGAGTAAAGAGATGTTTTTGTTATACAAACCCTGGGGAGGAGTAGGATATTGCAATAAGTCCTGGATCTCATTCCAGGACGGAAGCTGACCATAAAATATTCCTAAATCCTTATCATAAATGGAGTCGGAAGGAGTCAAAAATTCACCTTGAATCACAGGAATTGCCTTAGCTGAAGCGCTCTTAGAAGATGAATCGGTGCCGGTCCCGGCCTTGTCGGTTTTTTTAGGCTTCTCCACTAAAGCCGATCCTTCCTCCAACCCTTCAAAAGCTAGGCGGAAGGCATCATCTGTCCACTCCTGGATCACACCTGCTTATTCAGAAGACAAAGCCCCAGTGCCATCACCACACTATCCATCGCCACCATCACTGCTATGACCATCACCATCACCTTCTCCACCACTTCCACTCTCCGCCTCACCTCCTTCATCCTCGCCTCTTTCCTCCTCCACATCCTCCTCCTCCGGGACATCTAGACATGTGCTGGGGGAGGGTCCATCGGACTTCTTAAGTTTCTTCCCCCCGGCAATTGGATGTTTCGAGAAGGGTTTCCTTTTGCTGCTTTTCGCCGTAGCCCCTCCTTTAGCTTTGGCGGCCCTCTCCTCAGCTGTGTCTCTTTGCTTGACCATAGACTGGCATGGCAGAATCAAGTTGTTCCCCAAAAGGGTAGCATTCCTGATCAAATAAGAAGCTGCCCTCTCCTTTTCCGAAATGGCTTCTATTTTCTCAGCCATCCGAACCAAACGATCATTCTCTACAACCGCAAAGCCACCTGTCGCTAGCAAGAAACAAAGCACATGAGGAGCACTGCAGTCAGAATGGAAATTATAAATAAGAGTCAACTTACAGCCAGAGGTGAAGCGGTAGAAAGAAACAGAGTCATCTCTGACAAAGAACCATTCCTTCTTGAACATGCTAAATTTTGAATATAAGTCCAGGACCGGCTTGAAAGACACGGCCGATTCTAAGCTAATATATGGAGACCCCTTCTTGTAGCCTCTCAAGTTGTACAGGTACCGAATTTCCCGGTTGGAAGGGGGACGTCCGTATTTTCTCTGGAAGATAATAAACAGACTCACCAAGATGGCATAGGAGTTGGGCTGAAGCTGGAAAGGGGCCACCTTCAAGTATGTGATGAAGCTGACAATCCAAGCGTTGATTGGAGGAATGGCCCGCACATGCAGTAATGCCTACTATAAGCAAAATATCCTTCAGGGGGGTTATACGGCATCACTCCTTTCCCTGGAAACATCATATGCACTCTGTCAATCCCAAAGGATCTAGATATAACGTCAAGCTGCTCGTCTTTGAGGGAGATGGGAAAGCAATCAGGCGGTGAGTTCAAAAGCTCCTGAGGACCATATCCATCTACTAATGATCTCGGGGATGGTCCATGTCGTTCTGGCTCTGACTGAACTAGGGGCACTATGGGGGACTCCCCTTTGTCCTTGGATTTCTTCTTGTCAGAATGAGTTTCTACTATATGAGACATTATCTACAACACGAAAAAAACACATCGTTAGAACAAGGGATGTAGACAAACAAGTACCTACGGCCTGGAATCTCATTCATAATTCAAAACATAAAAGCTCAATCGATAGTTCGAGGCCAGAGTCCATTCGACATTCGTACTCCCCAAGTGCATTCGGTAGTTCGGAGCCAAGGTCCATTCGGCATTCGTACTCCCCAAGTGCATTCGATAGTTCGAGGCGAAAGCCCATTCGGCACTCGTACTCCACAAGTGCATTCGGTAGTTCGGGGCCAAGGTCCATTCGGCACTCATACTCCCCAAGTGCATTCGGTAGTTCGAGGCGAAAGCCCATTCGGCACTCATACTCCCCGGACACATTCGGTAGTTCAAGCATAAAGTTTATTCGGCAGAAGGAAACCTCACCTGGTCCGGCAGTCAAGTCTGGTCCGGTACTTGATTGATTCGGCTATTCAAACGATGAAGGACGACAGAGGCGTGAAGCCCATACTTATAGGCAAGCGTAGGATGACCGGACCAACCGGTTCGGCATTTGGGCCAAAAGAGGGTGTCCAAGCTGAGCAAAACAAAGCGCGGCATATACCGGCATATGCCCCACTTTGGGGGGCAAATGTTGGGCGTGTTCTCACCCAGAAGACAGAACCAACTCGAACCAAAGCGAATGCTACCGACCAACCCACCCACCACCGAACCGGAGCCACCGGACCAAAGAACCACTGAACCAAAACCACTCCAAAGAACTACCGAACCAAAACCACTCCAACCACCACCGGTCCAATGCTACCGAATCAAGGCAAAGAAGGCACCACCGAACCAAGACTACCGGACCAGAACTCAACCCACCTACCACCGGTCCAATCAACGCTCCACCAACTACCGAACCAAAGCGCTACCGAACCAACATTGCCAGGCCAGATCACGTTAGCCCAGGCCCATCAGCAGCCATATACATCCAAAACCCCTACCCCAGCCTCACTCTATAAATAGAGGGATAGGGGTACAACAATGGCGAACAAGTTTGAGAGCTCAAGCACGGACATAACTTTCAAACAACTTTCATACACTTGTAATCAAAGCTTGGTACTTGTAATCTAAACAGTGAAAGAGAATAACATATGAAGTGGACGTAGGCACATTCCGACTGAACCAGTATAAATCTGTGTGTCTTTTACAGTTTAGTCACTGCTTTTTACATATTTGCATAAATCACCCAAATCACTAAGAACAACATAAAATCGACTAAATCATACGAATTGGAGGTGTTTGCCCATTTTTCGTACAAACAATAATGTTAACTTTATTCATAATATGATAATTGGTTGAATAAAAGTAATGCAAATCAAGATTTATTCATTTATTGGAATTTAAATTTTAATAATTGGATTAATTGCAATTAAATGAAATTAACTATTTAAATATTACATAAATGGAAAATAAGATGAAATTAGGAAATGTTAATGCACTAAGATATAAACTAATGTTAGTTATATCCTTCTCGTAATAAAAGATTTGAATAACAAGGTTTAAAAATTTAATAAAGGCATTTTGAAATCTAATTTCTAAATTTAATGGAATTGAAATTAAACACTGAAATTGATGAATTAATCAACTTTAATTTGACATCTAAATTTGTTTAAAGTATGGTAATTGTTTAAGAAATCAAAAACGATAAAATTTGTTAATTATGGAATTGACATTGAAAATTTGATTTAATCAATTTAATATTAATTTATTTAATTCTTTGAAATATAGCCATTTTGGCCACTGCTCGAATTTCGACGAAACCCGTTTCATCGGATCCGTAATAGTGAATTATTATAGGATTTCAAGTTTTGTAACGATTGGACTTGTCATTTGATCATATCGGCTAGGAACGCCTAGAAATCGATTTAATTGAAATCAACTGAAATCAATTTGAAATAAGCCGGTCTTATCATAACTTCTTCATACGATGGAATTAAGACTTGAAACTTGTTCTATTGAGTTTAAAATATTTGAAAACATTTATTTGGATATATGGATTGACCCATCTTCGTTCTGGAGTCGAAACGGGCTTGTTGGGTCATTTATCGTTCAATCAATCTTGTCCATTCATCCTATTTTTTTGACCTACCTATAAATACATCGTTATAAACCCTAGCCACTCCTTATTCTTATTGCTCTGTACGTACATCTCCTTCTTAGCTCCTCATTCCAATGGCACACAAAACCTCATTCCAAATTTCAAATTCAATTTCAAAATTTAAAACTCCTCAAATAACATCAAATTATATATCAATTTGAAGCTCTCGAAGAGCGTAACCCAGATTTGCAACTCGTTTCTTGAATCGGATTATCGTTGGTCCAGGAATTAATGAATTTTTCACGGTCGTTCATTGGATAGCTTCGCGTTAAATGGTGGATTCTTGTCGATAGGACGATCGAGAGTTCGCACTGGGTAGAAGAGGAGGTGCAACACGCATCAGTACGGTTCGTTGGTCGAGATGGTATCGAGATTCGCCGTGTTTGGCAATAGAAGGCAGCGACGGTGGACGAGCTAGGGAGGGCTGGAAGTGGCCGCATTCTGCGAGGTAGGGCGGCCCGGGGTGAGCTTCGCAGCAGCGAAGTCCAATGCAGGTGGTAGGGCCTAACGACGGTGGCATAGGGCAAAAGTCACGGCGGCTAGGGTTACAGTAGTGTTCGATTGCGTTGGCACTAGCTTTTGAAGGGAGGTGACGTATAAGTGTTATTTTATTCGTTTTATTTTATTAAAATTTTTATTTTCATTTGTTCTAATACCAATAACTTTTGCATACGAACTCGGATTTGGACGCGGTTTGCTTTGCCGAGATCATATTGAAATTCTGGACATTTTGATGATGGTTTGGATGAGTTCGACATCGTTTGAATTTTGGGTTTAAATTCATTTTAAATTCAAGGTGAGTGTTTTAACCCACTCACAACTTATAAAATTTCTTATGTTTGTAAAATTTAATTTATGATATGATTAGGAATTATTTATGACTGTTTGGTACATTTTGAATCATCATCTCAGTTAATTCAAATTTATTAGAATTAAATCGTTGTTTAATTTATTATTAAATATAAATTTCCAGTTAAATATCTACTATTGATTGTCAGTTCTATATTAATATTGATTGATTGTTTTGGATGACGATTATTGGCTGTTGATGTTGGTTGAATGGATGTTGTATTTTATATCGTTATAAACTTCAAGTTTGTTATGGATTTTTATTTATTTTAGGATTGCGGATTGATATAATATACAACCGTAAAATGTTTAAATTGCGGATTGAAATGATAAACATCCGTATCATTTGACCCTAGGGTAAAAAATTATATATGGACACCTAATTGGTTAAATTAAATGATTTTAAAATCCTTAAATTTTTGAATTTAATAAATTGATGTTTTGAAATAAAATTTGTTTATATAAATTGAAATGTTATAGAAAAATCAAGTTTTGTGTTGAAATGCGAATTGGTTTAAAATAGAATTTCGTTAAGAAATTAAATCGAAAGTCTAAAGTTAATTTTTTTATATATAAATGAAATTCTATCGAAATTGAGTTGTTAAGTTTGTTTGAAAATAACTTTGAAATATTTTGAAATTAGAGTAATCCATATTTATATTTTGAACATGGATTGAAACGGCATGAAATTCGATAGTTTATTGAAATTTGGTTTGTCGATTTGGAAATTTAAAATGGTCCAAATATGTTGAAATGAAATGAATAGTTTAATTTGATATTAATTTCAAACTCATATTTAATATAAACTGTTTTAAAAATACATTATTTTAAAAAAAAAATCTAGTTATTAAGATTTTCAAATTCATTAAACTATTTAACTAATATTAACTATATAAATTATTTTGATCTATTTTAAACCAATTTAATTTATTTTAAGTAATTAAACTATTTTAATTTATTTTAAATCTAATTATGTATTTTAAAGCTATTTCGTCTATTTTAATTATATTTAATCTATTTTAAATCTATATTAATTATTTATAACTATTTAAACTATTTTCTTCCAAATTCCAAACCAAGTAAAATGAATGAGTTTATATTCAAATTTCTCGATTTTTTAAATATGGTTAATGATGTCATAACCTAAGTTGGTATTTAAAAGTTATAACTAAATGAATATGATGATTTTGGAGTAAGGATTTTTCTTATTTTGGAAGTATGACTATTAAAAGAAATCATGATTTTGGAAACAATGATGATTTGAAAGTGGTATAGCTTTTGAGAATAGGATATTTTTATATAAATTGTGAATTTGACTTTGAAAGAAAAGATAATTATCGAACTATGATTTCAAAGGCGAATATGATTTCTAAAGTAAGTAATAATTTCGAAAGTGATATGTTTTGAATTGAATATGATATTTTGATATCAATTATGAAATGATTTTGGAAATGTAAAAGAACCATCCGATGTGTATTAAGCGATTGGTTGTTAAAGAGACCGAGATCGGATGTTGTCATACTCTCCGCCAATACCAAAACCACTTTGACAACTGTGTATGCAGTGAGATTCCAGAATGAAGTAGGATGGTCGTGACGATCCTAAAGGTATATTTACATGGACTTAACTCCCGTGAGTTGGCATAAGGTAGCTAAAACATGAGCAATTGACGGGCCAAGTGAGGTCATTCCTCCGATCGGCACAATCCATCGATAATATATTCTAACTTTTGATTTATTTGATGTCCACCCTTCAAATTTTTACCAGGAGTGTATTTCGAGTTGGGCGGTAGTTGCGGCTATACGTTACCAACGGCCCAGAAGTGTAATTGGTATATCTGCCCTGACATTGCCTAGTTGTGCCGTGTCACCTACCCTAGCGCGCCTTTTACGAGTTTGTTTTATGTCGTACCTATGGGGTGTCCTCTAGCGGCCCTAGTTTATTGGGAGTCACGGTACTGTATAGACTATTGACATTATAAAATGTTTTAAAGAGGGATATGGGTAACGCCTTAACTCTATTTTAATGGTTTACTTTACTATAGACATTATTATTATAGCAGTGTATGCTACAACATAGTAGATAGTTTAACGGATCCTTAGAAGACGTGAATTCCGAGCATCTCTTGAGTTACTGCACTCACGTTAGACACTGGATAGAAGATGTCAAACCCCGTAAACCTCTCTGATGCCGTTCCAATCATATTTATGTACCGTTGATTTAGCTTACGTAAGATCTTTTAGTTCTGACTCGAGTGTTTTGTCTTTTCAATTTGCTCGGGTCAGCCTGAGCATTTCAGGATTTGAAGACTTATTCCGAAGGACAAAGACGAATAGGTGTACTACTACTATTTACTATATTATTCCATTGCATCATACTGTTCCACTGCATTACTATTTATTTATCTCTGATATGTGTAACCCTGATACTGTGTTGTATAAGTAGAATCAAATATTTTGTAAACAACTTCATGAACTGTTATTTGATTATTATATTTTGTCATTCCGCTATGAGATTCTATTTTATTTTATTTCTTTCTCTTTTTCCTATTTACCCCAATAACAATCTGCTCTTTTGTATGGTTTGAGTCGGCACGTGCGTCTGCTTAAAGGGTCCAAAAAGGCGGGATGTTACATTTTGCCTTGACTCGGTAGGCCTTTGCTTAAAGTGCTTGGCCGCTCCTATAAAAAGAAACAATGACTCTGTGTTGTTCACTAAAAGGATTGGCATATACTACATTGTTCATCTAACAAAAGCGACCCCGTGTAGCAACCTCCCCACATCCTTCTCCATCCACATGCATACGGTGTTATGTTCAACCCCCCTTATCCCCATGTCGCCCATATCTAATAATAGTATGTTTCGACACGGTCCGCCAGTTAGCTATCATCTGGACCATTCAACCCTGTTGGCATCTTAACTGGCCCGGATCTAAATCAATCGACGCCATCGACCTTTGAGAGAAAAATTGGGGATTGGCATATCAATCTGAATCATATGAACTAGATTTCAGCAACTATAAATATAATATTGAATGCACTTATACAAGGATAGAATTTCATTTATTAATCATATTATCATCTCTTGTACTCAAGCAATTGCAACCTAAAAAACTCAAAAGTGATAGAGATTGCTACAATTATGGATATAGATCGTTCTTGATCGAACCACTCTAAACTATGTGTTTCTTTACTAGTTTTAGCATTTATTACCTTGCTTTTCTCATCATTTTCACCTTATTAACTGCAATATCCGCAAGTAACATTTTCCAACGTCAAATCATAATCGTAATTCCCAAGTTGGCTAAATTTTTAATCAACATTTTGGCGCTAAAAGGAGAGCTACCCTTACAGCTCTAAACTTTCATCACTTTTCTTCTCTATAAACTCTCTCCTTAAAAAATCACACGTGCAAAATAACGGTGAGAATGATACCAATAGCTCAATTGACCACAACACTAATGGCGTAACTAGAGCTAGCATCATTTATTCTATAACCAGGCTTTAACGACGATGTATGGCTGAGTTTGGTTAACGACTTGACTTGTATTGGGCAAATTGCTTACGATTTGAATAAACTCAAGAACTGGGTGGACACTCAAGACACTATAACTATAGTCCGATGCCCATTGCTCTCCCATTGTAGAAGGCCATTTTACATTTGACTGCCTTTACGTAGCAAACAGGGGCCATAACTTGGGCTTCAACTTTCTAAGTAGCGATGGATAGGACAGAGCCAATGAGTGAAGAGAACTCTCAATCCACTCCCGGCCCAAAGGGATGTCCCTAGATGTAGATCCTGTGAAAGGCGAGCTCAACAGTCCAGGTCAGCCTCTGTCTATAGAAATAAAAGCATGTCCATCATTACCATTCCCCATTACCCATGAGACATTAGAGAAGTCTGTCACTGATAATAGTTCAGCATCACCCACATCATGCGAAGGGTGGCCTCGAAGAAGAAAAGGAATCTTTAGGACTGTAGATGTTAAGGATCTATACTATGAATAATGACAATGAGGGTTTTCCGATGTTGAAAATGGAGATTCCTTTCCTAAGAAAGTTTGGGAACATATATTCATCGGAGATATGTCCTACTTCCTATCGATAAATATGACGGAAGTGTTGACTGTCTGATTGCATAATGACTTTTAACTCCATTACCTAAGTCGAACAACTCTATGTTAATGCAAAGTGCCACATGTTACCCTCCACCTCGACTGGATCGATCTCGCATTGGTTTCTACATCTTGAAGCGAGCAGTATTCACTCCTGGATCTAATTATGTATGGATTTCAAGACTCTCTTCTTCGCATCGCGAACCAAGATTATGATGGAAAATAAGTTTTGCACCATAAGACAAGGGTAAAATGAGTTACTTCACTCCTTTGTTAATTGCTTCAATAAAGAATCAAGCCATAGAGTATAAAAAACAACTTGGTGGTCGCCATTTATTCTAGGGTGAGGCACCAGTCCAAAATATGGAAAAATCGCAAAAGCAACCTTCTTCATCCTTAAATGACTTCTTCCAAAGGGCTAACAGCATCATGAAGTGAAAGCGGCTGACTTATCCGATAGTGATGAGGAGAATAAAATAAGCAACATGACTAATTTGCGAGTGTGGAGCCTTTGTGGAAAGAACGACAGACAACAAAGAAGAAAGAATCACATTGAGCATGGTTTTTTATTCAAACCCACATATGTCAATTATGCCTCACCGACTCATGATATAAGAACCATTTATCTCACCATCCAGGAATGCACCCTCTACCATAGGTCTTCTCCCTACCGATTAGGGTTAAAGGAGAATCTTTGAGGTAGAAAATTACTATGGGATCCATCAATTAAATGGCCACTCTACAAATGAGTGACGCCACTTTAAGGAAGAGATAGAGTGTGGTTGATCCGCAAAGGTGTACTGGTTTAGTATGTAAGGTAGCATATCAAGCAAAGGAATGCTCGACAAAATCTTCCTACCTGCTTTAATGGGTGGGTGACAAAAATGTGGTTGCAATTAACATAGAGATAATGTTAATATGCAGTGGCCCCTTATGTGGTTGGAAACAGAAAGAGGTCCAAACCAGGTATAAACAAGAGCATGCATTGGCTAGTCAGATATACTCAGTTGAGCTCTGGGCCCTAAAGGCACCACGAGTAAAAGAAGATAAAGCCGACATGCCCTGTACTCTAGAATACAAGAGAGGGGTTAGTACCCACACTATGACCCCTTGGTTATATATATTAACATCGCCGACACCAAGGTACATCGGGTCTTCGTCGATGGGGTAGCTTTATTAACGTAACGTTAAAGATTTTTTTGATCAAATAAAGCTCCAATCATCAAGCCTCATGCTTTTTGCCTTACCCATCTATTTTGGAGGTGTGAGGATTGTTTCTTTAGCTGGACTTCACATATAGTTACCTTTAAAGTGGGATCCGCTTCTACAAATATTCAAGTGAACTTCGCAGTGGTAGATTCGCTCATCCACTTATAATATCTAAGTAGGTCGTCCAAAGCTGGAGGATGTACTGTAGTCGTGGCATATCAGTGGATCTCCACGAAGTTTCCCATTAAGGGAGGTATATAGTGTGTCCGTAGCAATCAGCAAGCCACTAGAGGCTGCTATAATATTTCCTTGCAATAATCTATGAAGGGAGTACTTATATTGCAATAAGAATCAATGATGCTTATCGGTGGTTAACCCGAGAGAATGTGAGAGCCATGCAGTGCTCCTATTCATTCCGAGGCTTCCTACATCTTAGAAACAATTAGGAAAGTATATAGTCCCCAGATCCTGAGAAAATGTGAAAACCATGCAATGCTTCTATTCATGCTAAGGGTATAGATAGGGGATCAACTCACTCTAGCCAGCCCAGAGAAGAGAGCTCATAACAACCTAGAATGAGCAAGTTCGTCCCAATAGTAAGCAAGGGGTTTGACATAACAACTCCAATGCTCTCAAAGCTAGCAGACTTATCTACGAGAGCTAGGGATACCTAAAGTCCCTAGATCTGTATGTAGATGTCCATCCTGGCTGAGGACTTCATCGAACGCATGATCCATGCATTGGCTCCATGTGTCCTAGAAAAAAACATGAAAGATAATGAAGATGACCCATTTGGACCATGAATGGGAGATAAAAACCCGATGGAGGACCCACCATAGCTTTTAAGACCATTATATAGACAACAATGACCCTTGCATGATCGTCCAAATCGGCATGGAATTGAAACTGAAAGTAAAGGACGAGCCGATACAATTCTCAAAGAAAAGAATGGATGTGCGCCTAAGGGCATGCTAGCAATATTGGCATAGAACCTTCTATCATCTTCCATGACCTCAATATGAACCCAAAGGCACGCAGCCATCCATCAAAAGCAAACACCCCTCAACTTGGAAAGATACAAAGAATTAAAAGAGGAAGTAGAAAAGCTCCTCGGTAATGGCTTTATCCAGGAGTCTAAGTACCCAATGTGGGTAGCCAACCTAATTTTAGTTCGAAAGTTGAGCAGGGTATGCAGGACATGCATTAACTTCTCTGAACTCAACAAAGCCTGCTCAAAGGATAGCTTTCCACATCACACATTTATCAACTTGTGGACGAATATGATGGGTATGAGCTTCTTACTTTTATGGTTGCTTACTCTAGGCATAACCAGATAGTCATGCATGGACCATATGAGGAGAACATATATGTATCACAAAAGTAAGGCATTAATACTGTAGAGAAATGTCGTATTTCTTTGTAATGTAGGCGCTATATATTATTGGCTCGTCAATAGGATGTTTACGGAGTAGATTGGCAAGTCAATGGAAGTATATGTAGATGACATATTAGTTTAGTTAGAGCAGGATGAGGGCATGTGCAAAACTTGGCCGAGACTTTTAGCATTCTTTGCTTGGATAACATAAAGTTGAATGCTAAGAAGTGTCCATTCACTAGTCACCCCAGAAAATTCCTCGAGTATGTGGTTAGTGCCGAAGGTATTGAAGCCAACCCCAAAAATATTTAGGCAATTCAAGACATGAAAATCCCCTACACGCCCAAGCAAGTACAAAGTTTGAATGGAAAGGTTGTAGCACTCAGCCGCTTCGTGTCATAGGAAATTGAATGATGCATTTTGTTCTCTGACCTTATTAATAAAGGAAGTCATTCATATGGATCGATCCTTGCATCAAACCCTTTAAAGAATTAAAGCAACACTTAGCCACACTCCCTACTTTCCAAGCCTGTGGATGGGGAAGATATCTACTTATACCTCATAGTCGGTGACCAAGAAATCAGTGCTACCTTGGTGCTTTCTGCGCCTAAAATTGGCACAACACCTCAAATTAGAGAAAAACTAGATGAATTTAATAAAAAATGAAAATACAAAGTAGAATATGAAATTTTTAAGTCATTCGACCTCAATTCGATTGCCTATACCCACTATCATCTTTATTTAAATGGTTTTTCACAAGTACAATCATATTAGAAAGTTCTCAAATCTATAAAGCTTTTGAGGTATTGCCCCTAGGGCATACCCAGAAAGTCCCTTTTTTGTTGCCAAAAGATTGATATTTATAGTTGAATTCGTATTTCAAAGTCGTTAACTCATAGATTAACTAGTAAAATCTTATATCCAAGCTTTTAGGCATGAATGAGTAAAAATCAACATCCATAATAGGTCAACACTGACACGATCGTGCTAGTGCTGGCATGATTGATTAAGTTGAATCTTCGTCTTTTCTTCATACTTGTTCAAGACTTCAAGCTTCCAATCTTTGCTAACAAAATTTCCCCTCTAAATCCTGTCGGTGTTGATATGATTTGTCGTATTCGAATTTTTATTTTTTCTTCACAAATCAACTTCATCCATAGTTCAATATACTTCCCTCCTCACCCAATATCCCACGAAAGACATGATAAATAACGTTAATACCGACATGATTCGCCTTGTTCAAATCTTTGCCAAACTTCTTGTGTTCCATTTTTTTCTTTATTCCTCGTTTTCTTGTAATACCCCATGTTTTTACGTTGATTAATTAAAATAAAAATAAATAAATAATTGATCGTGTTAGGGGTATTCCCTAGGGGCAATTATGTAGTTTATTAACTCCGAAATCAATTCTTGTTCGAAATAAAGGTGTTTCTTCTTTTTATTATGTATTTGTTATAATGTGTTACAAATAATTAAATTTTTAATTAAAAATATATATAATAGAAAATCCATAAATGACGTGTTTGTGATAATATAGTTGTAATCATGAGTATTGGATCACATTATTACAAAACACAACATGTCAAATATTCCTAGTCAAGATGCATCGACACCTGATATCGATGTATCCGTTGAGACTAGTGTACGTAATGCTCTCCAAATGTTGGGCAGTGTATTACTCATGACTACTGGGGGTACCTAGAGGTTATGTACTCATAGTTATTGGATAGCTATAGAACAATTCACTCGGTAGTTTTCTGTCGGTTAATATAACTAAGGTCAAACAGAAAATATAGATGTGACTTATTTACACGATTCTTTCGTCTTGAGAATACTGTCGACCTTCAGTATGAATAACTCTGCTTTGATTATAGTTAAATCATGGAATGAATCCAACATGTGATTATAGTTGGGTCGGGTAGAAGTATTGGAAGGAAGATACTATTCAAGAGAGGATTCGTCACTTCATTTATATGAGGTTAGTATCATGGTCAACCCAAGTCAACCCAAAGTCAAAATCTCTAGCCAGAGTAGTACGGTTAATAATAATTGTTATTATAGACCCAAGGATTTTGTATTTGGACTATAGAGTTGAATATTGACAATATTGGAATTTTGAGCATTACCAAATTCCATAAATCCAAAGTGATACGGTTTTGGCGAAGAGAATTGGTGTATATAAATGTCACTAACGGGTAACGCTTATCAGATTAACAAGAAATCAGGCACAAGAACAAATTTAGAAAAAAACTAGGCCGAAGGATAACAAGTTTATTTTTTGACTGAAGGACAATGCTACTTACAATTAGCATTTTGTATAGTGTAAAACTGAATATAATGCAAGTTACAACTAGCAATTTGTATAGTGTAAAAGTTGAATATAATGCTTGTTACAATCAGTATTTTGAATAATATAAAGGTTGAATATAAGATTTTACTGAAAATGAATAAGCAATAAATTTGGCCATAATGTCACACTACTTGCTAAATGACATGTGAACATTAACATCTGAATAGTTCGGTGTTAATTGCTAACCAAAGTTACACCCAAGAGTTACACAACTGAAACGATGAATTCTCTTAACACCAAATGATTTAACTAGTTTATAATTATTATAAATTAAATTAATTAATATTTATGAAATATTAATTATAAAAATTTGAATATGGTTTGAGAAATAAAATTATATATTTATAGTAGTTATAATGTACCAGTCGATTTACGATATCGAGATGCGATTAAATTAGATTAATAGTAAAGCATTTTGGATTGGGCTTAAATGAGTTTAAAGCCCATCATTAGGGCAGAAAATTTTGGTTTTTGAAAAGTTATTAGAGGCGGCTAAAACTTAGGATTAGACCTAGAGATGGATGGCTAAGATTAAGAGCGAATATGTAACGAGATTGTCCTAATATCTCTCTTATACAAGGCTATATATATGGATCTCTAAACCCATAATCAAAAACAACTTTTGGCTGCCATAATTATCAAGTTTTCTGGCCAAACTTAATCCCCATATGAGTACCAAGAATCTCAAATAAATTCAAGTTAAGTAAAAGAACTATTTGATAGAAAAGGTAAACGATTCCAGACCTGCAAACTGACAGATCGAGCACAACTAGAGAAGGGAATTCATTGATTCAAGTGGACTCGAAGGCATCATCAATTGGTATTTTATTTATATATCACAATAATCATATCATATTTTATGATTTATATTAATTAATCCCATATATATATATATGTATATGTATATATATATATACATATTAATGTTGTATATCCAGTTAGTTGAGATTTTCGCAGGTATATGTAGTTGTCACAAATTAATTTGGTTATGTGCATGGTCATATTATTACATGTTATAATTTATGTATAAATAAATCTAATATGATGTAAAAAATTAAAATTTATCATTATTAATTATTTTATGTATATTTATATATTAATTTAAATATAGACTAATGTATATTTTAAACATATAATTACATATATGTATATTTATAATGTATAAACAGCTAAGAATTTTTCCTTACACCTACTTATACATAATATGAATTATCAAATTCGAAAATAAAATTTTTGTGCATATAAATAATTTTAAATTATCCTTTATTGATTATTTGAATTGTTTATTATATCTAAAATAATTATTACATTAAAAATTCGATTTTATATTTTTTTTAAACTACTACATCTATTTAGTAACCCATGGAAAGTTTTTAAATTTTTTTTTTGTCAATATTTGATATTTTTAATAATTGAATTACTAAGGTGAGACATTTATTTTATTTATTAAAAATAATATTTTATTTCAAAAAATCATGAGAAAATTTTAAACCTATATTTTATGATCCTAAATTTTCGTAAAATTTTAAATTTTGATTTTTAATATTTATTACTAATATTTTTAATTATTATGATCCAAACTATTTATTATACATATATAATAATGATAAAATTATTATTTTATGTTTGTTATACTAATTTCGATCTAGAAATAATATTATAATATATATATATTGTAAGTATTTGAATGTAATTAATTATTCATATATATATATACACATTTTATTTAACCTTATATATATATACTTTTAATTATTATATATATATATATGTGTGTGTGTGTGTGTATGTATGTATAATTTTATATATGTGGATTTTAGGCTCAGGGAAAAGTTGTAGACAAATTTAGTTTCAAAGACAAGAAGTTTTCTTTTTAGGTTGAAAGACACTTTTTAGTTTAAATCACAGAATGATAGTTGCAACTATCATTTTCTATTTACACTAAAATGTGTCCTTCAGACTAAAAAACAAACATGTTGTCCTTGAAACTAATTTTTTTTGCAACTTCTTCCTTTTGCCTATTTTCCTATTTATATATTTAATTATGTATATCTATTTATACAAGTGTTTTACATTATATACATATATATAATTTTGAGACTTTTAGTTATAAAATATACTTTAAATATATGTATACATATTTATATAAATATAATTTGCATTATAGATTTATGCAAATATTTAGACAACATACAATACATACGAAATGAGTTAATGTATCTGTTGCGATGTAAATCCCAACATCTATATACGGTTATGTTATACCCTTCATGGATTATTATGTTACACATGCACACACACATGTGTGTGTGTGTGTGTGTGTGTATATTTATATGTACATGTATATATATAAATTAAATCATTTAAATTAACTATACATTACAAAATACTTAAATTTAAATAAAATATGTGATTTTATTTAAAACAAATTTAGAATTGTTCTAAATGAATTAGACTTCATAGGCCCAATAAAGATCCAATAGGATAAAAAAATGAAATACGCTCACCGCTACCGCTGCGGGCTGGTCCAGTTTCAACAATGATATCAGAGCCCAATAGCCTATATGGTCTAAATTAGTCCCGTTAGGGCTAACTTATTAAGCTTTCCCACTCAGTACTGTGTCTAGAAAGGCAATGCCGAGGATTGGAATTGGGCAATCAAGTACCATGTCCTACCTGGTTACCGGCCTGGCCTGGAAGGTGAAGTGAGCCCAAAGGTCGCCCCTAATAGAAAAGGCCTAATTTAATTTGGGTCTTGGGCTAATTTTCTAAATTGTCTTGAAAAATAAAGTAAAAGATTTTAAATTTAACCGTTAAATTTAAATAAAATATATGTTTATTATAATAGTTATAATATAACACATTTTTCAAAATGTTTGAAAAAAATAACAACATAATTTTCGAAATTGTAAATTTAATTAATAAGTTAATTAATAAAATGAATGTGCATGTAGTAAATATAATTTGGAATATGTTATGATATTTTAAAATGTTTAAGATAACATAAAAATTCATGCATACATATGAATAATGATTTTCGAAATTAAGATAATTTGATTAATTTAATTAAAAGGTTAATTAATTGAAATTATAATCACACATTTGTATGATATATGTGTTATACTATAAAGGTTATAGTACATAATAAATATAAATGCTATATCAATATAAAATTAATTAAAATGTTAATTAATTAGAATTAATTAAATATGATTTAATTAATATAATATTATACACAAGACTATTATATAAGTAATGTAAAATTTAAAAACTATATAAATAAAACTTATATAATATGAACGTATAAAACCCATAATAGACTTAAGAAATAAACACATATGTAATTGTACATATATCATGATTTCTAATGTGTTTAACACTTGAATCACGAGGGTAGTTCATAAGAATTACATTATTTCATAGTCGATATCACTCAATTTAATGTTGTCCTATACCATATATATGTTAATAAATTAATTGCATACTGCTTAGTTGTTGAGCTAACTCAAGCTAAGGATGTTATCTATAGTATTATTAATGTATTGAATAGATGAGGTAAGATAACTTTATGTATTTTCTGAGCAAATTCAAGGTCAATGTGAAATTAGGATAAGGTTCCAAGGGTTCGGAGTTGTATGTGTGTGATGACTCGAACTTTTGGACAATATCAATTTAATAATCTTTATTAATAATTAAATTGGATTGATAATTTTTCTTTATAATTTTAATTTAAATTGGTAAATTTAATCTTTAAAAGGCTAATAAATATTTAATCTGGCAATATTTATTTATATCTTTTCTAACAATTTAAAATTGGTAAGATTTATCTTTTAAAACTAATAAAAATATATTCTATATTATAATGTATATATTGTTATATATATTGTGTATAGGAAATCTTTTGTGTTAAATAAAAGATGTGTTCTCAAATTGTAATATATATGTATGTATGTTTTATGATTTGAAGGCTATTTTAAAATTTAATATAATTATTCTCAAAATTAATGTTAAAAATGTTTTCTATTTAATATATATATATATATATATTTGTATATATTGAAGTTTTGGTTTGAATTTAATAAAAGTATTTTCAACTTTTAATATATATATATATAGTTTGTAATTTGGAAATTATAATTTGACATAATACTTTTCAAGGGGTATTTGGAATTTTAATTTATATTTCTTAAACAATCAAGATAATTATTGTGGATTTAAAAATACGTGTATAAGGTTTTATTTGAATATAAATTATTTTATACTATTTTATTTAAAGAAATTAATACATATCTATATTTAGATAAGTGTTTATAAATTGGTAAATTAAGTATGAAAATTTTATATTAACATTTAACATTAATATTAATTTATTTAAAATGTTCATGGACATGTGTAAGACCATTATAACATATATTTACAATTGTAAGCATAAAATCATTTCAAGTTAACAAGTGACAAGGTTTTATCTTCTCTAAAATTTAATTTAAATAAAAAAATAATATGATGTTAAGAAAAATCTGGTTTCTTTTTTCTTTTCAGCTCAAAATCTTTTTCCTTCTTCTTCAATTCTTTCAAAGACTCAAAATCTAAATTGTAAAAAAAAACCTGGAATCCAAATCTGAGAAGGAAGAATCAAAAGAAGATCAAAGGCAAATTCAACATTAGTTCAAATTTTCAAATGCAATCTGAGATTTTGCAAATCAAAGAAATGAAGATTAACAACAAGCAACCTGAGGTCAATTTCAAATTAAAATGCAACAGCAAGCAAAATCCAAAAAAAAAAAACAGGAGAAGTTCAAATCAATCAAACCTGGAACAAGATAAATCTGCTCTCTGTTCTTTCTGAAAATGGTGAGTAAATTCTCTTTTAAAAACAGATTTTACTTTGTAATTTAATGGATGCATGTGATGAATTTGTACAGAAATTTTTTAATATGGTTTGCATTGATTTATTTTATCTAGACTAGGTGATGGATTTGCTTTGTTTATATGTGTGAATGTCTGTTTATATGCAAGACTATCTCTGTTACTTCCTTGGACTTGATTTACCTTTTAAAATTCATATTTTCTCTTGAAATCAGAATTAATTCTGATCTATGAATGAAAAATAATCATTATAGCATGATGTTAATTCTGAAAATAGTTTTAGGATTTTATAATTAGGAATTAACTCAAATTTGGGAAAAATTACAGTGGAAATCAAATTTGTTCGAAAATCAACCAATTCAACTTCTGATTTGAATTGCATGAATGAATTCGAGACTGAGAATCATGATTTTTAACATACATCTCATGATTTTTAAATCGATATTCGATTAGAATTCCCGTGATGAACGGCTCTGGCATTTAGGGTGACTGTAGTTGATTGGCACGGTGGATGGAGGCGAGATTGTAGTCGAAGTTGGTCTGAGGCATGGGGGTCTCAGGAAAAATACTGGAAGAATTTTTCATTGGCCGAGACGAGCAGGATTGGGCGAACTAGGGTTTAGGAAATTGTTTGCTCGTCGTGATTGTCAGGGTATTTTCGATGTAGGTGAAGAACCAGGTGCAATCGCGATAAGGGGAAAAGTGGCTGGAGTTCGAGGAGAGGCTGGGGTGAGTTTGTCGAGGTGCATCGTTGAGTGGTTCGTCGACAGCAAGGGAATTTGGTCTTCAGTGATGTTCCAATTTTTGGTCGAGACACTCGTTTTTGGTTCTCCTGTCGTTTCCGATCAACCAGGTGGTCGAGGTGTTAGCTTGGGTTGTTGTCGACTGGTGGACATCATCGGCGATGAGCCGATGCTGATCTAATGATCGTGCACGTGCACGTTTGATGTAAGGATGATCGAAGGTTTGTGAAGATGGAGTTACCTCGGGGAAATTGCAAGCTGTCTGGAAGTTATCTCGGAGCAGTTGTCGACTAACGCGAGCGCATGTTGTTTGTTCAGGGAGGGATCGCTTTTGTTTCGTGTACTTTGTATTTGCAATAGTTTTTCAATTGGTAAAGGAAGAGTTTCCAGGCTTGAAGAAATAAAACATAAGTTTTATAAAGGAATCAAGTTTTGAAATTGTAAAACAAGATAAGTTAAGTTTTTATTAAGTTTTGAAATAATTGTTTTCAAAGACGTATGATTAACAAGTTTTAAAATATATAAAATAGATAAGTTTTGAAAGGTAGAATAAGTGGTTTTTAAAATAATTATGCATTAAATTTTGTTAAACAATTTTGAAAGGTTTTCAAGCATTGAAAAATTAAATTAGATGTTTAAATTGTCTTTAATTTTAATTGATTTCTAAATGTTTTAATTTTAAATAAGGTTTATTATATAATTATGTAAATCAATTAAAAATAAATAGTTTATCTTTAAGTTATTAAGATTTTAATTAATTTAAATAATTAATTTGTGAAGATAAATAAGGTTAATTAATTATTGCTATTAACTTAAGAATAGTTAATTAATGTAAGTGATTTGTTAATAAGTAAAAGTTTAATTAAGGTAAATGATTTTCTTAATTAATTAAGGATTTTTTTAAATGCAAGAAGTTAACTAATTATTTAGTTAATTTTAAATGATTAGTTAATAGTTTGGTTAATGTAAAATTATCACTTAATTATGAATTAATTAAGTATAATTACTTGATAAAGAAATTAATGGATAATTACTGAATGTAATTAAGAAAAGAGAAATTACTTATGGAAGTAATTAATGGAAGATTACTTATGAAAGTGATTGAATGGAAGTGATTAAGTGTAAATCACTTGGTGTTATTAATTAAAGTATTAATTAATATGATTGATTAAAGAGTTAATTAATTGATTAAAGAGTAATTAATTAATTAAAGGATTAAGGTTAATTAATGATGTGATTAATTACTTGATTAAGGTAATTAATTAAGAGAGTAATTAATTAATGAAAGTAATTAGAGGATAATTAATTAATGAATGAAGTAATTAAGGATTAATTAATTAGTGTAATTGATCAAAGGATTGATATAATTAATTAAGGAGTTAATTAATTAAGGTAAGTAATTACAAGATGATTAATTACTGTTTATGATTAATTAAGGCTAATTAATAAAGGTGGTTAATTAAAGATTAATTATTTAATTAATTAAAAGGTTAATTAATTAGTGAGGATCAATAATTAATACAATTAATGAAATTACTCAAGGTTGATTAATGGAAGTAATTAATTAAAGTATAAGTAATTAATTATGTGTATTTAATTAAGTATCAGTGTAATTAATTATAGTTAATTAATTAATGGAAGTAAATGGAGGGTCATTAATTAATGTAATTAATGATAGTAGTTAAAGGTTAATTACTGAAATTGGTTATGAATAATTAATTTGTGTAATTAATTAAAGGATAATTACTTAATGTAATTAAAGGATAATTAATCAAGGAAGATTAATTAATAAAGATCATTAAGAGATGATTAATTAATTAATTTGTGGTTAAATAATGTTAAGTAAGCACGATTATGGTAATCCAAGTGATTAAAGGATAGTAGTTAATTTAATTAGAGGTTAATTAAATCGACTAAGAGTGAATCAAACCTGCTTATGGATGATTGATTGATATTGGATGATTTGGATGTGAAATCTCTGATACGAGTTCCGTACTGCTTTGTGGGATATTTGGTTGATACGAATTATCTATCTTTGATAATGTGAATCATCTATCTGTTTATGTTATTCTGAATATAAGTTTAAATGTTTAAACCCTTAAACAACTTGGACATTAAAATGACGTTTTGGATTTCGGTAAGACCAGGATCGGATTTTCAAATTTGGATATCCGAAAACCACATCGATCCAAATTAAATGTTAGGTCGTGAATCCATGTGGAGTTCAAGATGAAGACTCGAGGTGTAAGAACTATTCATCGTTAAAAACTCTGAGGATGTTTGAGATAGAGATTGAGAGTGCAAGGGCTATGATCGTTAACTCTAAGGGTGATTCCAAAATGAGCGTAACGAGATAGTGCCTTCGGTTTCGTTCGAACCCGGAATGAACTTGTATGGATTGAATGCTTTTAGAACATCGTCAGATGGACGATGAGCATTCTAAGATAGATGTGTCCTTTAAAGGTAATTATAGCCTTAAGCCTCGTCAACCGAGAATGGCTAAAACAGGGGAGGTGCAACAAGTTTAAGTGGGTAGCACCCAAGTAGGACGAGATTTACCCGTCTAGAGGTACCTTTCTATTTCGGCATAGTGTGTGGTTGGTCGCGCCAACCACGGGGTGGTCTTGTTCGGGACTATCCAGTAAGGGATGGTTACGGCCTTGTGTTGCGGGGGATTTAGGATGGGTCCTCGGTACGGTGATTTAGGCCTCGTACTGTGACGGACGGTACCCCAGTAGCCCTGCCATTGATGGAAACTCATTCTTCCTACGTGCCCTTTACGGTTTTTATGGTATTATCCACTTTTGTGTCTAGTTGCTGGAATTTAATGGATGTAACAATTTCGGTTATTTTCTATTTACTTAAAAACCCTAGACACTATTATAATATCACTGGATTTCCTATCAAATGTTTTGGCTAGCGTAAGGTAAAAACTTTTCCATGTTTATGTGTGGGAAGTCTTACGTGATACCTTTCTTTTCAAAGGATTTTTAAAGTTAAGCAACTTTAACCCGTTTACTCACACCAGACCCATGTCTGACCCAAGTGTTTATTTTCTATTTTATTAAACTCTTGGATACTCATATTATGTATGAGTAGTCGAGGGATTCAGGTTAGCCTTGACGAATTCTGAAGGAGATTTGGAGCAGGAGGCTTCAGTGTGTAGATATATTATGGTTCCGTTGTGATAGTATTTGTGTTTGTATCTCCGTGATATCTTGATTTGTATAATTAGACAGGTGTTTATAACTGTCTAATATGAGATGTATAAGTTATGTAACTCTGATGTATATGATACTATATAATATCTTATGTGATATATTATATTTCATTCGTTCCGATGTGAGAATCTATTGTTGTTGAGTTTCTTCTTTCCTATCTTTTCTTCTTCTATCCCTTTCTTTCTTAATTCATGATGCATTTTTCTAGGCTAAGAAAGACGGGTCGTGACAGTTAGTATCAGAGTGCTAGGTTGAGTGAATACCTAGGCTTTGGAGTGATTTCTTTCAAGAGAGAGCGTACTTGTACTTTCATATATATATATATATATATATATATAATTTGTTGGGATTACCTGTCTGGGTTTTCCAACAGAAGTTCTAATGATAGATGGAGCAGTGGTGTGTGTGTAACAATTACCACTAATAGGAGAAGTCCATATGTTGAGGTTGGAAGTGCATCTGTCGAGACAGTAGGCCCAATACCGTCTCAAGTGAGCTTTGCAGTTTAGAGTAAGGATTTCTCCGATCTCCGAAGAAAATCTTTTTAAAGATTTGGAGTCCATCTTTGAGTGTAAGTTTGGTTGTTCTAGGGTGAGCGGGCTTTCAAGAGTTTGGATCTGTCGGATGTGCAGAAGCAAATGATGGTATCTTGGCGACTGTAGGAAGGAGTTTTGTCTGTTTTGGAATATGAGACTAAGGTCTATAAGTTGCTTCACTACGGCATGGTCTCATTTTCACCCCTTAAGGAGAGTGAGATATTGATGCTTGGTTTGGAGCCCGAGTTTCTTGAGAGGATGTCCGCCCATCTCGAGGGGTCTTTTGTGAAGTTAGTTGATGGCTTTTGGAGTTCGAGGAGCCTATGGATGAAGAAGTCTTTGGTTAGCTATGGTAGCAGTTTCAGCTCAGATATGTTTGTGCGTGGACAAGAAGGTCTCTTGGCTTAGCAGTGTCCTAGAGGTGGAGCTTGGAAGCAGCAGTGTGAACCCGTTTCTCCGATGATTCAGGAATCTTTGTAGTTCTCTTTCAACAGTCCGGGCAGATGGTGAAGGCTTCTTGAAGAGTTAACCTTGTTTGGAAAAGCTTAAAGCTGTTCTAATTGGTGAAGAGAGAACAGTTTCTTTGGATTCTGAACTAGGTAGGATCGCAAAAGTGACTTGCAATTAGTTTGGGAGTTCAACTTGGGTAATCTTTTGTTTGAGACCGAGGCTTCTCATGTGGAAATAGGAGCTACTGAAGTAGTTAGAGATTTTACAGATGTCATCGAGGAAGTCGGAAGTTTATCTGCATTTGAAGTTTGAGTTCCGTATTGACTTGGTTTCAGAAGCGATACCAGTGGTTAGCCTGGTAGTAGGATGGTTCTTAGAGAGGGAAGAGTTGGTGTAGCAGCTCAGAAATTTTTGGAAATGGATTGGTCAGATCTAGTTTTCAAGTTTGGATTCTGCTATAAGGATGTGTGACCGAGTTAGATGAGTCACTAAGATTTTATGGATCTGATGAATCGTGTCTCCATGACATATTGGATAAGTTTGTGCTCGTGTTCGTCAACAGCATTCTAATCTACTTCAGAATTAGAGTTGTGTAGCGGAAGCTAGTAGCAGCTATTCTAGAGTGGAAGCAACCGGAAATTGTAGTATTTTGGATTAGAGGGTTTCTACAGGAAGTTTTCAGGATCTAAAGGCAAGGTAATAGAGTACACCTGTTTTGGATGTTCCAGATGGGAGAAGTAAGTTCAGCTTCTAATGCTTGGAAAGTAGAGCTTGTGTTGTGGATATCGGTGGATCTTGGAAGACCATTTTGTTGAGTAGGATCCGGAGATTGGTTTGTGTTTTGTCCAGTTTGTTTAAGGAAGCATCAGCATAGGTTAAGCTGATCAGGAAGAAGATAGGCATCCCAGAACTGTCTGTTGAGTTATGTAGATAATAGACAAGGAATTTGGAATTTGAAGATTTGAGACTTCGTTGTTGTTAAGGTTTCTATGGTTAAGAAAGCGGTAAAATTGGATAAGAGTGGAAAGTTAGCTCCGAAGTATTTTGGATTTTCCTGTGTCTCAAAAGGATTAGTTCTTTGATCTACAGGATTGAATTGCCAGTTTAGATAGCTGGGATTCAATGTATTGCACGTATCTCTGAGGGAGTATGTGTATGATCCATTACTGGTTGTGGAATCTGCAGTTTAGAAGGATCTGGTAGTTGAGCTAGACTTGAGTTTGGTCTGATGTTTGCTCAGATTGGTGGATCTAGAAGAGAGAGCTCTGGATCATAGTGGTATTATTAGTTTAGATTCTGTAGAGTGAGTATTCCAGTAAATTATATATTTGGGAAACTCTAGATAGTATTAGAAAGATCTATCCTGATTTGTGTCAGGATAGTTAGATAGGTTTGATTATTAGATTGGTTGTTATGGTTGTTAGTATCTGGCTGATACATATGGTTGCTGATTTAATATAAAAACATTAGATGGATTATTAAATTATCTTTGCTTTTAAATTTCGGGGACGAAATTTTTTTAAGATGGGAGGAATGTGACGACCCGGAATTTTGGGCAACATCAATTTAATAATCTTTATTAATAATTAAATTGGATTGATAATTTTCCTTTATAATTTTAATTTAAATTGGTAAATTTAATCTTTAAAAGGCTAATAAATATTTAATCTGGCAATATTTATTATCTTTTCTACCAATTTAAAATTGGTAAGATTTATCTTTTAAAACTAATAAAAATATATTTTATATTATAATGTATATATTGTTATATATATTGTGTATAGGAAATCTTTTGCGTTAAATAAAA
The DNA here is from genome assembly GCA_030765085.1 of Allium cepa. Lineage (NCBI taxonomy): Eukaryota > Viridiplantae > Streptophyta > Magnoliopsida > Asparagales > Amaryllidaceae > Allium > Allium cepa. The sequence continues at coordinate 997,136,474 of CM060932.1, forward strand.
GATGTGTTTTCAAATTGTAATATACATGTATGTATATATTATGATTTGAAGGCTGTTTTAAAATTTAATATAACTATTCTCAAAATTAATGTTAAAAATGTTTTCTGTTTAAAATATATATATATATATATATATATATATATATATATATATATATGTATGTATGTATGTATGTATATATTGAAGTTTTGGTTTGAATTTAATAAAAGTATTTTCAATTTTTAATATATACATAGTTTGTAATTTGGAAATTATAATTTAACATAATACTTTTCAAGGGGTATTTGGAATTTTAATTTATATTTCTTAAACAATCAAGGAAATTATTGTGGATTTAAAAATATGTGTATGAGGTTTTATTTGAATATAAATTGTTATATAATATTTTCTTTAAAGAAATTAATACATATCCATATTTAGATAAGTGTTTATAAATTGGTAAATTAAGTATGAAAATTTTATATTAACATTTAACATTAATAAAAATTTATTTAAAATGTTCAAGGACATGTGCAAGACCATTATAACATATATTTACAATTGTAAGCGTAAGAGCATTTCAAGTTAACAAGTGGCAAGGTTTTATCTTCTCTAAAATTTAATTTAAATAAAAATAAAATAAAATGATGTTAAAAAATATCTGGTTTCATTTTTCTTTTCAGCTCAAACTCTTTTTCCTTCTTCTTCAATTCTTTCAAAGACTTAAAATCTAAATTGTAAAATAATAATAATAATAATAAACCTGGAAATCCAAATCCGAGAAAGAAGAATCAAAAGAAGATCAAAGGCAAATTCAACATCAGTTCAAATTTTCAAATGCAATATGAGATTTTGCAAATCAAAGAAATGAAGATTAACAACAAGCAACCTGAGGTTAATTTCAAATTAAAATGCAACAACAAGCAAAATCCAAAAAAACAGAAGAAGTTCAAATCGATCAAACCTGGAACAAGATAAATCTGCTCTTTATTCTTTCTGAAAATGGTGAGTAAATTCTCTTTTAAAAACAGATTTTACTTTGTGATTTTATGGATGCATGTGATAAATTTGTATAGAATTTTTTTAATATGGTTTGCATTGATTTATTTTATCCGGAATAGGTAATGGATTTGCTTTGTTCATATGTGTGAATGTCTGTTTATATGCAAGACTATCTCTGTTACTTCCTCGGACTTGATTTACCTTTTAAAATTCATATTTGCTCTTGAAATCAGAATTAAGTTCTGATCTATGAATGAAAAATAATCATTATAGCATGATGTTAATTCTGAAAATAGTTTTAGGATTTTATAATTAGGAATTAACTCAAATTTGGGAAAAATTACAGTGGAAATCAAATTTGTTCGAAAATCAACCAATTCAATTTTTGATTTGAATTGCATGAATGAATTCATGACTGAGAATCATGATTTTTAACAAACATTTCATGATTTTTAAATCGATATTCGATTAGAATTCCCATGATGAACGGCTCTGGCATTTTGGGTGACTGTCGTTGATTGGCATGGTGGATGGAGGCAAGATTGTAGTCGAAGTTGATCTGAGGCATAAGGGTCTCAGGAAAAATACTGGAAGTTTTTTTCATTGGCCGAGGTGAGCAGGATTGGGAGAACTAGGGTTTAGGAAGGTGTTTTTCTCGTCATGGTTGTCAGGGTATTTTCGACGTAGGTGAAGAACCGGGTGCAACCGCGATAAGGGGAAAAGTGGCCGAAGTTCGAGGAGAGGCTGGGGTGAGTTTGTCGAGGTGCATCGTTGAGTGGTTCGTCGACGGTGAGGGAATTTGGACTTCATTGCTGTTCCAGTTTTTAGGCGAGATGCTCTTTTTTGGTTCTCCTGTCGTTTTCGATCAACCAGGTGGTCGAGGTGTTAGCTTGGGTTGTTGTCGACTAGTGGACATCGTCGGCGATGAGCCGATGACGATCTGATGATCGTGCACGTGCACGTGCACGTTTGATGTAAGGATGATCGAAGGTTTGTGAAGATGGAGTTACCTCGGGGAAATTGCGAGCTGTCTGGAAGTTATCTCGGAGCAGTTGTCGACTAACGCGAGCGCATCTTGTTTATTCGGGGAGGGATCGCTTTTGTCTCGTGTACTTTGTATTTGCAACAGTTTTTCAATTGGTAGAGGAAGAGTTGCTAGGCTTGAAGAAATAAAACATAAGTTTTCTAAAGGAATCAAGTTTTGAAATTGCAAAACAAGATAAGTCAAGTTTTTTTAAGTTTTGAAATAATTGTTTTCAAAGATGTATGATTAACAAGTTTTAAAATATATAAAATAGATAATTTTTTAAAGGTAGAATAATTGGTTTTTATGTATTAAAATTTGTTAAACAATTTTGAAAGGTTTTCAAGGATTGAAAGATTAAATTAGATGTTTAAATTGTTTTTTATTTTAATTGATTTCTAAATGTTTTATTTTTAAATAAGGTTTAATTATATAATTATGTAAATCAATTAAAAATAAATAGTTTATCGTTAAGTTATTAAGATTTTGATTAATTTAAATAATTAATTTGTGAAGACAAAAAAGGTTAATTAATTATTGTTATTAACTTAAGAATAGTTATTAATGTAAGTGATTTGTTAATAAGTAAAAGTTTAATTAAGATAAATGATTTTCTTAATTAATTAAGGATTTTTTAATATAAGAAGTTAACTAATTATTTAATTAATTTTAAATGATTAGTTAATAGTTTGGTTAATTTAAAATTATCTTTTAATTATGAATTAATTAAGTATAATTACTTGATAAAGTAATTAATGGATAATTACTGAATGTAATTAAGAAAAGAGAAATTACTTATGGAAGTAATTAGTGAAAAATTACTTATGAAAGTAATTGAATGGAAGTGATTAAGTGTAAATTAATTAAAGATTAATTATTTAATAAATTAAAAGGTTAATTAATTAGTGAGGATCATTAATTAATATAATTAATGAAATTAATCAAGGTTGATTAATGGAAGTAATTAATTAAAGTATAATTAATTAATTGTAATTAATTAAGGATCAGTGCAATTAATTATAGTTAATTAATTAATGGAAGTAAATGGAGGGTCATCAATTAATGTAATTAATGATAGTAGTTAAAGGTTAATTACTGAAATTGGTTATGAATAATTAATTTGTGTAATTAATTAAAGGATAATGACTTAATGTAATTAAAGGATAATTAATCAAGGAAGATTAATTAAGGAAGATCATTAAAAGATGATTAATTAATTAATTTATGGTTAATTAATGTTAAGTAAGCAGGATTATGGTAATCCAAGTGATTAAAGGATAGTAATTAATTAATTAAAGGTTAATTAAATTGATTAAGAGTGTATCAAACCTGCTTATGGATGATTGATTGATATTGGATGTTTGATATTGGATGATTTGGATGTGATATCTCTGATGTGAGTTCTGTGCTGCTTTGTGAGATATTTGGTTGATATGAATTATCTATCTGTGAAAATGTGAATCGTCTATTTGTTTATGTTATTCTGAATATAAGTTTAAATGTTTAAACCCAACAACTTAGACATTAAAATGACATTTTGGATTTCAGTGAGACCGGGATCGGATTTTCAAAATTTGGATATACAAAAACCACATCGATCCAAATTAAACGTTAGGTCGTGAATCCATGTGGAGTTCAAGATGAAGACTCGAGGTGTAAGAACTATTCATCGTTAAAAACTCTGAGGGTGATTCCAAGATGAGTTAACGGGGTAGTACTTTCAGGTTCGAGATGGAGATTGAGAGTGAAAGGGCTATGGTCGTTAACTCTGAGGGTGATTCCAAAATGAGTGTAACGAGATAGTGCCTTCGGTTTAGTTCGAACCTGGAATGAACTTGTATGGATTGAATGCTATCAGAACATCGTCAGGTGGACATAAGCATTCTAAGATAAATGTGTCCTATAAAGGTAATCGTAGCCTCAAGCCTCATCTACCGAGAATGGCTAAAACAGGGGAGGTGCAGCAAGGTTAAGTGCGTAGCACCCAAGTAGGACGAGATTTACCCCCTGTCTAGAGGTCCCTTTCTATTTCGGCTTAGTGTGTGATTGATCGCGCAAACCACCGGGTGGTCTTGTTCGGGACTATCCAGTAAGGGATGGTTCCGGCCTTGTGTTGCAGGGGATTTAGGGTGGATCCTCGGTACGGTGATCTAGGCCCCGTACTGTGACCGGCGGTACCCCAGTAGCCCTGCCATTGATGGAAAATTCTTCCTACGTGCCATTTACGGTTTTGATAGTATTACCCACTTTTGTGGCTAGTGGCTGGAATTTAATGAATGTAACAATTTCGGTTATTTTCTAATTACTTGAAAACCCTAGACACTATTATAATATCACTGGATTTCCTATCAAATGTTTTGATTAGCGTAAGGTAAAAACATTTCCATGTTTATGTGTAGGAAGTCTTACGTGATACCTTTCTTTTCAAAGGATTTTTAAAGTCAAGCAACTTTAACCCGTTTACTCACACCTGACCCATGTCTGATCCAAGTGTTTATTTTCTGTTTTATTAAACTCTTGGGTACTCATATTATGTATGAGTAGTCGAGGGATTCAGGTTAGCCTTGACGAATTCTGGAGGAGATTTGGAGCAGGAGGCTTCAGCGTGTAGATATATTATGGTTCCGTTGTGATAATATTTGTGTTTGTATCTCTGTGATATCTTGAGTTGTATAATTAGACATGTGTTTATAACTTTCTAGTATGAGATGTATAAATTATGTAACTCTGATGTATATGATACTATGTAATATCTTATGTGATATATTGTATTTCATTCATTCCACTGTGAGAATCTATTATTGTTGAGTTTCTTCGTTACTTTCTTTTCTTCTTCTATCCATTTCTTTCTTAGTTCATGATGTGTTTTTTTGGGATAAGAAAGAAGGGTCGTGACAATGTGATACAACAGATAAAAGGTTATCCATTGTTCGTGAAGCTGTGACTATGTTATGATATTTGAAAATGTTTAAGATATCATTAATATTCATGCATACATATGAATACTGATTTTCGAAATCAAGATAATTTGATTAATTTAATTAAAAGGTTAATTAATTGAAATTATAGTCACACATGTATAAAAAGATTAAATACGATGGCGTTCTGGAAAAACTTTCATCATCAAGAAAAGGCATTTGTTCTTCTAATAAGTTTCTCAATCTTGATTCTATATACTCATTTTCTTCTATGCTAAATCGAGATAATCCAACTTCTTACAATCATTCTTTCCCTCCGATCTCTCAATCAAATTCGAGACCACTATTGCCTAATTCAATCTGGAGTTCTGGTTGTGAATCTCAAGTTCGATCTTATGCCCAAGCTGTTAAGGACGGATTACCGGTTTTGCCAACTCAATCTCGTGGTAGCCTGTGGGATCGTCAGGGTTTTTTCGGTCTGGGAAAAGGATCTTCTGCTATAGATATGGGGATAAAGACCACTTTGCGTATCAATGTCGTGACCCCATTAGATGTTTCGCCTGTGGCAAATTTGGGCACAAGAAAGTTTCTTGCTTGTCAAATTCTAAGATTGCGGTTCCTGAAAACCAGATTAACGCCGATCAGAATAGGTACTTATTGAAATCAAAATTTTTATCAACTGGACCACAACTTATTGACCATGGATTTCAATTCACGTTAAAGTTTTTGATACTTGAAGGTTTGCTTCTAGGCAATTTATGGCAGCAGAGAAATGATGGATTGCAGCTTTTAGAAGAATTATTTTCTCACTTTGATGTGATAAATTCACTTAATATAGGCAAGGGGTATATCGATAAATTTGGAGACCCTAAAGACTACTTTGGAAATTCGTCATCCAAGCTTCCTGTTGATAGTGATTTGATTATTGATAATCAGGTAGAGGAAACAGATCATAAATTCTATGTCAGTTTTGAAAATAATGAAGATGTGCACATTAATCAAGATCCTATGCTACTGGATGCCTCAGTGATACTTTGTTCAGATGCAACTATTGCTATTAAAGTGAAGAGTTCTTTTGTTTCAAATCCTCTTGTAATTGCTGAAGATCTTGAGTTTACTCGTGTTAGTGGTATGAGAGCAATTCCTTAGGTTTTCGAACTAGAAACTAGAAACTAGAAACTGTTTTGATTGCTTGAATACTGTCATTGCAGACCAAGTTATTGATCTAGTATCTTCCGATTCAGACAGTGATTCTTTAGCATTCAAAGGTGACTCTGTTGTTAGTTTATTTTGTTCGAAAACTTTCGAAAACTATAACTTGTTTGAGAAGAATAAAGGTGGTGATTTTGCTGTTAGTTCTGTTGAGAATTACTATCATGGTGGTGATGAATTGTATAAGATCATTGACATTCCAGATCAGACTTCTCATGGTGTGGTCTTCAATGAGATTTTTTCAATTTCTTTGCCTAAAGTAATTGAAGAGAAATTTGTCTGTCCAGTTTCAATAAACGATAGCTCATTTATTGATATCAGTCCTCTCAGTGTGCATGATATGCAGATTGCAAATCATATAGATGTTGCATCCTTTTTGTCCGATGAAGTTTTAAATGATGCTTCTATCCCCTATTCAAATATTGGAGATGAGAATAAATTGTTGTCTTTTGAGGTCAGTCCCTGTTTTGATGATGATGTTTCTAGTAATCTGGAAATTGTTGTTCCTAATAGGTTGAATTGTTCTTCAATTCAATACTCTAATATTGGAGTATAGAAATCAGTTATGGCTATTGATATTCTTGAAAGCATGGCAGATTTTCATAGTTTTGTTGCGGTAAAGGATAACATGGCTTTGAGTGAATCTTCAGATGTGGGTCGAGGCCTTGTACTAGATTGGTTTAATATTGCACCTATATTTTGTGTATGGGTGTCAGGCATCATTGGTAAGAAGGAGAATGGCAATGTAATTTTGGGTGAGAATGCTAATTCTGTTATTGGAAATTTTATCAACATTTCTCGTAAGTTTGTTGGTCTTAAGGATTGTCAGTCAGATCTTGTAGAGGGTGTTCACAGTGGATCTTTAAAAGAGATTTTTAATGATGATTTTGATAATTCTCTTCATGGTTTTGTTAATTCAGATGAGGTTTTTTATGCAAATTCGCAGTGTGCTCACGAAACAGCCGATACACATGGTGATACTAACATGGCACTTTTGAAACGGGCTAATAACAATGTTGTGAGCAATTGTCAGTGTGCATGTTCTGATGTGTCACAGTATATCGCAATAGGAGATTTAAAGCATGGTGATGTTGTTTCTTATAATAATGATTTGGTTGATTCTAGTTCTATGGGTTTTGTTGATTTAGAGAGACATTCTGAGCGTTCTTGTCCCAAGAACGTCGGTTCTGATAGAGTTGTCTATTATTGGAGTGGGGGTTTCAGATTCGTTATGTGTTGCTGTCTTGCTTCTATAGGAAGATTTCCTCATTCTCCTGCCCATGCTAGAGAATTACTTCGTTCAGCCAAAGTAAGGAAAAGAAACAGTAAGAGTTATTCAGCTGGTATTATTAGGAGAAGTCCTCGTTTAAATCGTAAAGCTTTAAAGTCTTTTGATTAAGGGTTGTTGTTTTTTTTGCAGGATTTATTTTGATTTTTTGTGGTTTTGCAGTTTGTTAGTGGTCTGTGTAGATGTAGTATATCGAGTTGTTTCAGCTTGGCTGTTGAGGTTGCAATTGCAGAAGCTTTTTCAGATGGCTACTTCTCGTTTGGTGTCGCTTCAGGCCATGGAATCTGGACGGTGTTGTCTCTCTAGGGTTAGTTTTTAGTTTTTTTAAGAGTTTGGGTGGGTTTGATTTTTCTTTTGTACGGGAGTGTCTTTGGCTACCTGCCAGGCTTGTTGGCAGCTCTATACTATTGTTGTTATGTAAGTGTGCATGTGTGCTCTCCTCTCCTGTAGAGGATCACACATTTTTCTCAAAAAAAAAAATCACACATGTATATGATATATGTGTTATACTATAAAGGTTATAGTACATAATAAATTTAAATGTTATATCAATATAAAATTAATTAAAATTAATTCAATATGATTTAATTAATATTATATTATACATTAGACTATTATATAAGTAACGTGAAATATAAAAACTATATAAATAAAACTTATATAATATGAATGTATAAAACCCATAATAGACTTAAGAAATAAACACATATGTAATCGTACGCATATCATGATTTCTGATGTGTTTGACCCTTGAATCACGAGGGTAGGTCATAAGAATTACATTATTTCATAAGTCGATATCACTCAATTTAATGTTTTCCTCTACCATATGTATGTTAATAAATTACTTGCATACTCCTTAGTTGTTGAGCAAACTCAAGCTAAGGATGTTATGTATAGTATTATTAATATATTGAATAAATGAGGTAAGATAACTATATGTATTTTTTGAGCAAACTCAAGGTCAATATGAACTTAGGACAAGGTTCCAAGGGTTAGGAGTTGTATGTGCTACAACAGATAAAAGGTTATCCATTGTTCGTGGAGCTATGACTTCTTGAGCAAACTCAAGGTCAGAACTCCATGATGGACAAGTCCTATCACCTACTGGTGAAGTAATAAGACTTCTATGTTTTGACTTAGTGTTTGGTGAAACATAAAGACTAGTAAGTGCTTATTAGTAAAATGAAACATAGTGTTTAACTTTACTTATGTTATAAGAACATCTATTATGTTTTGTTCTAGTAATCTACCATTTAAACTTGCAGAAAATGTCAACTCTAAAATTGTTTTCTGAAAGTGAAAAACTCATCGGACCTAACTATACCAACTAAGAGCAATTCAAATAGTATTGACTTACAAGCACCTTTGGACTTCTGTTACACGTGAACCCAAATAGAACCTGCTGATAGTGTAGACCCTGAAGAACGACTTGCTTATTTAAAATGGAAATCTGACTTATAGATCGCCTAAGTTTTCGTGTTGTCTACCTTAGACAATCCGTTGCAAAAGCAACATGAGAACATGTCTGTCCATGATATTTTTAATAGCCTCAAAGTTCTTTCAGGCGAACAGTCATGTTCCGCAAAGTGCGAGCCTTCGAAAAAACTGTTTAACACCAAATGTCCAAGGGACAGAAAGTGGACGACAATGTTCTAATGATGAAAGGCTATATTGATAGACTTGCACAATTGGACATAGAGATAAGCAACAAAATGGAAGTAGACTTAGTCCTTGGTTCTCTCACTCCTCAGTATGAACCATTCATACTGAATTACAACACGAACCAATTAAATATGAATCTCATGGAGCTCCTCAATATGTTGAGGTCAGTCGGGTCAACATCTAAAGATCAAAGTGCCAAACTTGCTGTGAAGGGAAATGCATCCTCTTCGAAAGGTTCGAAGAAGTGGAAAATAGATAGTAAGAAAAAGAAAAGTAAGAAGACCGATGATAAGGGTGAATGTCACCATTTCCACGAGAAAGGTCACTGAAAGAGAAAATGTCCCGACTACTCGAACATTGTCAAGGAAAGGGAGCAGAATGGTTCTACAGTTCTATCAAGTACATTTATGATTCAAAAATGTTTTGTAATCAATAAAATATCATAGGTTTTAGATACTAGATCTGGTACTCATAGATGTAATTAGTTGCAGGGGTTTAGGAACTGGCATCGCGTGGCAAAAGGAGAAATGAAGCTCCAAGTTGCTATTGGATCTATAATAGATGCAACGACAGTAGGAGAGTATCATTTAGATTTTCTAAGTGGATTAGTATTACTATTAAATAATTACGATTATGTAAAAGCCTTTATTTATGGAATTATCTTTGTTTCTAGATTGTCTAAATACATGATATATTTTTCATTGTGCAAATAATGTTATGAACATTAGTTTGGATCTGTGTAGTTAAAGTGCTCGGCAGATTCGAAGCGGTGGAGGTGCAAAAAGTCATAGCGGGGATACAGCGAGGATATAGCGGATGGCTCTAAAATAGCATATAAAACTCGTACTTAATGTTTTTACAAATATATAAATGGTGATTAAATGAAAATTTATCATTCATTTGAATTATAATTAATACATAAATAATTTTAAACAAAAAATATGTGCGAATATACTTTAAATAAATGTAAAACTGTTATATAACATAATTGAATTCAGTAGAATATTAAAGTATTTTCATTTCTAAAAATATATTAAAAATTAAATCAATAAATTAGTTTCATAATTTTTATAATGTATAAATGCAATTTTTTAATTCATTTTATTGAAGAAGATATAGCGGAAATAACAAAATATAGCGGGAATAACGGGATATAGCGGAAATAGCGGGGATTAAAGCGGAAAGACTATATTTTGGGGCTATATGGAAAATCGTAGCGGTAGAAATCCGCTATGAGATATAGGGGGGTAATAGCGGGGCATTAACTACACAGGTTTGGATGGAAATAAAGTCTGCAAAGGTGCCCTTGAAAATGGCATTTATGTTATTAATACTAATTATGTCTGTTTTGTGAATGAAGTTTCTAATAAATTAAACGACAATTATCTCTGGCATTGTAGGCTTGGTCATATTAGTGAGAAACGACTACACAAATTGAAAACCGATGATTTTCTACCATCAGTTGATTCTGAATCATTTGAAACTTGTGAGGCATGTCTTAAAGGTAAAATGACCAAGCACTCCTTCAGTGGAAGCAGTGAAAGAGTTAATGAACTCTTAGGGTTAGCACATGGTGATGTATGTGGCCTAATGCCTATATTAACCAAAGATAATAGTTCTTGCCTTTTTACTTTCACTGATGATTTCTCAAGACTAGGGTATGTATATCTTATGAAGAACAAATCCAACGTTTGTGAGAAATCTGTTGAGTACAATAGGTAGTAGAAAATCAAATGGGTCATAAAATTAAAATTCTTCGATCAAATCGAGGAGGTGAGTATGTTGGACAAGATTTCCAACAATACTTAAAAGATAATTGGATTATTTCTCAGGTTACTCCACCCTATACTCCATAACACAATGGTGTGATAACAAAGCATGTTTTGGATCTTGACAAGTTATAAGGACGTATTTGCCTGGTCTCATTTAGACATGGTGGGAATTGATCCGTCAGTCATGTGTCATGCGCTCAACATCAATCCGGAAGCAACCCCCATTAGGCAAAAAAAAAGACGGCTAGATAGGGTACGATCTGATGCTTTAAAAGAAGAAGTTAAAAGACTCCTCGAGAAAGGATTTGTTTGAAAAATATACTACCTGAAATGGTTAGCAAATCTAGTGTTGGTAAAGAAATCGAATGGAAAATGGAGGACTTACGTTAATTATAAAGACTTGAACAAAGCACGTCTGAAAAACTGTTTCCCGCTACCACGAATTGATCAATTGATTGATGCAACCGGTGGACTTTATTATCTCCCATGGATGCATATTCAAGATACAACCAAATACCCATGTTCAAGCCGGATGAAGAACACACCAGCCTCATAATTTAATAGGGAATCTACTACTATAAAGCAGTGTCTTTCGGACTAAAGAATGCGGGGGCTACTTATCAAAAGTTGGTCAATAGAATGTTTAAAGAGCAGATTGGTCGAAGCATGGAAGTTTATGTGGATGGCATGTTAGTGAAGTCTAGCGACGCTAAGAATCATCTTGAGGATCTAGAAAAGATGTTCAAAATACTACGAAAATATAAAATGAAATTGAACCTACATAAATGCTCCTTCGAAGTCCATTTGGGGAAGTTTTTAGGATGCCTTATGAGTGCCCAAGGATAGAAGCAAGTCCTGACCAAATTCAAGCCATTAAGGGCATGGCCAAACACAAACCAGTAAGAAGGAAATGAGTTTGAATGGGAGGGTAGCCACTCTAAGCAGATTCATTTCCAAAGCTATTGATAAATGTATCCCCTTCTTTGATATAATCAAGAAAAAGAAAAACTTTGAATCGAGGGAAGATTGTAGAAAATCTTTTCGAAAATTAAGCAGTCGTTTGGAAAATCCACCAATCCTTTCTAGTCTCGAGAATAGAGAAATCTTATACTTGTACATGGAAATTACAGAGGGTGCGAATATTGGTTAGGGAAGGAGTGGAGCTCAACTTCTTATGCACTATGTAAATAGATGATTGAAGGATGCAGAAGTTCGATACCTAGCAATAGAAAAGTTAGCATATTGCTTGATCCTCACGGTACGAAAACTTAGAGCATACTTTCAAGCACATCTGATCCGGGTATTGACCAATTTCTCTCTAAAACAAGCGTTCCGTAAGCCAGAAATTTAGGTAGACTGGTAAAGTGGGGAATCGAGCTTAGTCAATATAATAATGAATTTCAGTCGTGCACTACTATCAAAGGTCAGGCATTGGTGGATTTTATTAACGAATGTACTAATTTCATAAAAGAGCAATCAAGAAAGGAAAAGGATCGAAAAACTGTGTGGCAGCTATTTATTGATGGTGCATCAAGTGAACAAGGAGTTGGTGCATGATATGTAATAATAACACCAGCCGGACATCACTACATTATGCCATGAAGTTAGGGTTTCCTATGACAAACAATATGGCAGAATATGAATCGATGGTGGCAGGGTTAACTTTGGCTTAGAACTCAAAATCTCAAGGATTCATATCTTTAGTGACTCCTAACTAATGGTAAATCAAGTGAAGCGGATATATCAGATAAAAGATTCTAAGCTATCTTTGTATGTAAAGAAGATATTGAAAAGCTTGCTTTTTTCGAAGACTTTTCCATACATCAAGTTCCGAGAGGGGAAAATTCACAAGCGGATTCCTTAGCAAAATTGGCTAACTCGAGGGGAAGCCCAAAAATGTGGACTGTGCTAGTGGGATATCAAGCAAATCCAAGTATAGAAAAGGGGACATTCGAACAAGAAAAGGATTTGTTAGTTCTAACAAGATCCTAAACCTTATCACAAGAGAGAAAAGAAATGGAAGCCAATGAGGAAGTCCCGAATGAGAGGGTTAACCAGCCAAGGGCAGATAACTATTATGATAACACTTGGATTTCACCTATTATTGATTATCTTTCAATGGAGAAATTACCACCTAACAAGGTGGAGGCTAGGATAATCAAACAACAAACTCCAACTTTCACGATAGTGGATGAAATCCTTTACAAGAAAGGATACGCCTTGCCTTATTTAAAGTGTGTAAGCTTGGAGGATGGGATGAAATTGCTAATAGAAGCATATGAAGGATTCTGTGGAGGCCACTCTAATGGAACAAAACTAGCAAAAAAGATAACGAGTTGGGGTTTTTATTAGCCTCGTATGGTGAGTCAAGCCACAGAATATGCAAAGAGATGTATGAAATGCCAAAAGTACTCGAAGATCCCCTGGTTACCACCAAGTCAGTTAATCCCTATTTTAAGTCATGGCCCTTTGATGTATGAGGAATTGAGTTAATCGGCCCATTGCCCATTTCTAAAGGGGAAGCAAAATATGTTGCTGTCGCCATAAACTATTTCACTAAATGGATTGAAGCAGAACCGCTCCACAAGATCATTTATGGAAAAGTACTCAGATTTCTCATCAAAAATATTATAACCAGATTTGGAATCCCCTATAAGATCATCTTCGAAAATGGAACGTAATTTGAGAGTGAATAATTCTCTTGGTTTTGCCATAAGAATGGAATTATAGAAAACTTTTCCTCCGTTGCGATTTGAAGGCAAATGGGGCAGTTGAGGCTGCAAATAAGACCATAAAGACAATTCTGAAAAAAATGCTGAACAAAGCTAAAGCAAACTTGGTAGAATATTATGGGCTTATCAAACATCTACCACAGCGGTAACTGGTCATACTCCCTATTCATTTACATATAGGTATGAGGCAATGTTACCAGTTGAGATTAAAATACCCTCACATTGAAGAATCGCATATGTATTCGATTTAAACCAAGAACTAAAATAAAATCACTGGATTTGATACATGGGTTGAGAGACGAAGTAGCAATTAGAATAGCAAAATATCAAAGAAGGATTTCAAAGTATTACAACTCAAAAGTAAGAATACAATCATTTCAAGAAGGGGATCTGGTACTCCAAAGAATAATGGCAAACACAAAAATCCCACGGATGGATCGCTGGGACCAAATTGGGAAAGATCCTTAATTATTTGCAAAATAATCCCCCGAGGAGCTTACAAGTTGTGCCGACCAGATGACAATATGGTTCCTAGAACATGGAATGCTAAACATTTGAAACCATATTTTCCTACAATAAATGAATAAAGCATCTCTTTCTTCAAAAAGAAAAATCTATATGGTTGGGAGTAGAATTCTCCTTGCATTTGGACACTACCTTTCATGGTTAAAGCCTCTGTCCGCGTCGAGATGGCCAGGGCAGAGCACCTCCTGGAGGGAGGAGTGTAAGCCTTTAACCAGGACACACTATGGCCAGGTTAAAGCATCGACAAGCCCTTGGTCGTGCCTCTGTTCAGGTCAAGACACCTCATAGAGGGAAAAGTGTAAGCCTGTATCCGTGCCACACTATAGCCATGTTAGAGCATCGACAAGCCCATGTTCATGCTATGTTATAGTCAGCGCAGGGCGCCTCCTAGAGGGAGGAGTGTAAGCCTTTATCCGTGCCACACTATGGCCAGGTTAAAGTATCGACAAGCCCTTGGTCGTACCTCTGGTCAGGTCAAGGCACTTCTGGAAGGGAGGTTAGGTAAGTCCTTGGTTTTAGCTTCTAAGAATGAGCCAACCAAGAGCACCAGATAAATAACGGACTAAGACGTCCAAGCCCAAGAAGAGGCTCATCAAACAGTGAACTAAGATGTTCAAGCCAAAGAAGAGGCATATCCACAATGGACTAAGACATCCAAGCCCAAGAAGCGGCTCATCAAACAATGGACTAAGACGTCCAAACCCCATCTCATCAAATAATGGACTGAGCTGTCCAAACCTAAGAGGTGGCATATCTATATGGGACTGAGATGTCCAAGCCAAAGAGGTGGCATATCAAATGATGGACTAAGAGGTCCAAGCTCAAGAAGCAGCCAATCAAAGTACAACTGTATATGAAGCCAAAAAGGGTTTACACATGTCTAAGAAGGCAGAATCTAAGGAGTAAAACAGAACTCTGCTTATTAATACCTGAATTTGGTTATCGGGTCTCTTACTTCTGGACTTTATATTTTAATACTCAAATATGGGTTTCAGGTCTTCACTAATCACTTATGGTCTTCCTTATACCCGAATATGGGTTTTGAGACTAATATCCGACTTCACTTATTAATGCCAAAATCTGGGCTTGAGATTTCTCTTATGAAGATAATTACTACAGATTTCTGATCATCCAACACATGTCCTAATCTGGGCTCGAGATTTTTTTCCTAAAGGTGATTGTGACGAATTTTTGATTATCCACCATTAATACCTGAAACTAGGTTTGAGAATTCTATTCTGAAGACTATTTCTAAATCTCGGTTATTAAAAACTCGAATATAGGTTCTGGGCATTTTACTACTAACTTCTAAACTTTACCTGATGATGCTATGATATGGGTTTGGACTTCATAACTTTCCAAAGCCTGAATTTTAATTTCAGGTCTTTTATCATCAGTTTTGGATTTTGTCTATCAATTCTCGAATCTGGGTTTTATAGTAGAAGTATTAAAACTACAATAGACATCTAAATCATCAACCAGAAACTTCAAGATGGTCTTCTTAATACCCAGATCAGGATTATTAGTTTGCAACTCTAAATAATGTTCACCAACATCTGAATTCAGTCTCCGAAATTATTCTTATCTCCAAGAAGAGTTTCTAAATACATGTTAGATTTATAGGTTACAAAGACTTATTTCTAGATAATAACTTATGACCTCCTATTTCCAAACATTGGCTATCTCCAACAGGAAGTTCTTAGACTTAAATTATTTTTAATTATGGACCTCATATCCTTTATTAAATCAGGATTATGATTAACTAACCATTTAAATTTAGAAGCACCGCTATGCCGACTTACCATGAAGTACCTTTATAAGATAATGAGTTTGCAATGGAAAATGCCACTTGCTTTGAATTTTGCAGGAAGGCAAGATTATTAGGAGCAAAGAAGTTGTGAAATTTTTGTCCTAAAGAACAAAAGTTTTTTTCATACGGGGTTGACAAAATGTTAACCATAAAATCCACTTAAGAGTAAGGGTATGAAAGAAGACTAATGAAATGTCAGGCTCTACTGAAATTACAGGCACGAGTTTTGACAGTGATCAAGGAAGAAGGTTTCGAAGGCATTAAGAAGGCTTTCGAAGGTGTCACAAGCACCAAGCACCCTTGCAAGAGATAAACAGTGCAAAAGCTTTCAAAAAAGATGAAAAAGAAAGTGGAGCTTCCCTTCGGCCTCATTCAAGCCTTTTGATACAGATAGACTCGTGTATATAGAAAAAAGCAAAGGCAATGAATAATAACCTTTCATATATGCACCAAACCTTTCGCAATCAGATGTTTCACCTTCATTCAAATTACTCAGAAAAACCCTTTCGAAAGCATAACCGGTCGAAGCCAATATCATCGGGAGAAGGTTCCGTATCAACCCACAAGCATGCATTCGGAACCTACCTACCGCATCGAAACCATTGATATTTTAATATCTTCGAAGCCCTGGTAAGCAACCCATCGACAGAATCGAAAGCTCTTATATTTACTTCTGATGACAATAAAGCAACATGAAGAGAAAAGGGAATTTGTGGCCCTTTCGACGACATCGAAAGCAGTTTAGGGAAAAGCGGAGAGAAGGAATAATTAAAACTTAACGACATCGAAAGGTGGACAAAGGACTCTTTCGACAAGGTCGAACGGTCTGAAATGAGAAGAAGAGAAGCACAAGGATGGGTTAGAGGACTCGAAAGAGAATCCTTTCGACTGCATCGAGGGCATGCGAGGCCTTTCGAATGCATCGAGGGCAGGCGAGGCCTTTCGACCATGTTGAAAGAAATGATGCGGAAGATCAAAGGACCTTTTGACAAAGTCGAAAGCAGTGGTGCAGAAGGGAGACGACCTGCATCTATAAATAAGACCCAAGTGGTCCGATTTTAGAGACCAGATTTTGAAATCCAAAGCTCATTTCTTTTACTTTTACTTCTTTGCAACAACAAATTTTTTGTAACCCTAAATCCAGTTGGGGAAAAGCTCTCGAACTTGTAACTCATTTTGGATTAATGGAAATGGAGAAATGTGCAGGTTCATTAAGGATTTCGATTATGAGGAAAATCACAACGATCATTAGCTAGACTAACGATCAATTTCACATGATTCTATCTTATATTCTTAATTTCTTTTTGTCTATGCAATTCGATAGATCGACTTGGAAAATATACATGCAAAGCACATCATCATCATCATGCCAAGTACCATATAATGAACAATACGGATGATGATGATATTTCGACATTGACAAGTTTATAGAACTTAAAAATATGCAAGACAGTCTCATATCGAGTATGCTGAATGTAGCTTGAGAAATTATAAATTAGATCTTTTTCGAAAGGTCAAAACCCCTTTTCAACCTGGTCGAAAGGGGTGCCACGAAGAAAATCTGGTTTGTAATTGGCAAGCCATCATATGAGGAGAAGCACATTCGAAAGGAGTCGGCATTCAATTGCACCAGCAATCCTTTCGAAAGGGTTCCTCCATAGAAGAAATGAAACCAATAAGGTCGAAAGCAGTTGCTTCACTTTAATAGGCTGATCATACTTTCCAATACGGTCAAAAAAGTTAAAATTGACCTTTCGACATAATCGAAAGGGATGAATATTCGGTATGAATAGCTGTTTACGACTCATTCGAAAGAGGGGTTTCAAGTAAGATGCTTCTTCTAAGCTATCTTCCAAAATTGTTTCGACCAAGTCAAACTAGTATAATTTAAATGATTCGATAATATTTTATAATCAATTAGCTTTTATAATAGAATTTACATTTGTTTCGTACATCTAAATGTATCGTTGTTTATTAAACATTTTGAACAATAAAAACCCAATTTTTTTTATTGGACCAGGGAATTTAATGCATTTAGGCCGATCTTGTTTCACGTGTCTTAATGGGTATTATCACTAGTTTTAACCCTCTTTTTAATGGAACATTATTATCAAACTCAATGCATAACCAAAAATCTTAAACAGATTTATATTTATTCTATAGCAAAGATAATATCTGCCCTTGCCATCAAATCAGCCAAACACAAATCTATTCAGCACCTTCCTCTACAGCCACTAGCTTCACTCCTTTGTAGCCGCATATATTTTATCCAACTTAAATGAACACACTTTTCTCCACTCGAAAGCACACCCCATCTTAAGCGGTAGGTCCCACCAGTCAAAAGCAACAGAAGAGCGGAGAAAGCAGCGTGCAACTACGGCTCGTTAAAAAGTCACCACGAGAACATTCTCGTGGACGAGATACTGCCACGTCACCAAAGCCCCAAACCAAAAAGCGCACCTGTGTCCCAATCCACCGATCGTTTTGCGACACGTGTTGCTGTAATCCATTAGTTTTTCAGATCCACAAACGCTTAAGTAATTATCGTGGCTCAGATTTTTTCTCTTATTTTTGTTTTCGATTTATTTTTCTTTCGTATTGGAATAAAATAGATAGATTGATCTCGAGAGCTCGATCTTATTCCGAGTCTTTGCTCTTCTCAAAACCAATCAAAAGTTGTAGTAAATTAATTTTGATTTCAGAAATAAATCTTTCAGAGTGATGTTGTGAAGCGATTAAGTGGGTTGAATGGATAAGGAGTCTTGATGCAACGCTTCTGTTGCCAAGACAAGTTCGGACTGGATTGTTAGGTTTTCGAGTTTGGGTTTGCTTGAATGATTTACTTTTAGGGTTTCTAGTTTAGATCTATATTGGTTCAACGCGTTTACAAGATAGCGGCGGCTGACTAACTTTGATCATGTGAGTGAGCCTTCTTTTTTATTGAAATTTTGAGTATGTATATCTTTTTTTAAAATAATTATAATAATTTGGTTATATTGATTGCTGTGCTAGATGAGGTATTATTTTAGGCAAATTAAACGGATGGATGGAGGTACGGAAGGAAGAAGCTTACTATTCGTAGAAGATTTGAAAGCGAATTAGTTTGTTGTTCTTTAGAGCTTTGGTTTTAGTTATTGCTGTTGTTTTTGAAGTTTTCAGAGCTGGGAGATGGACACAAATTCTTCAGGAGAAGATTTGCACGTAAAGGTGATAGACTGATCTAGATATTTAGTTATATTATATAAGTTTGAGCCGTTTTTCTTGTACGAGTTAGCCAATTCATATGGCCATAGGTCAAGAGTTAGTAACGAGACAACAGACTAATTCTCGAACATTAGATGAAACATAATACTTGAATATGTTTTGTGAAACGTGCAGTATCTCAGTGCCAAGTAATTTACATTTGCATCTCTTAGCTTAGGTTTTGTTCATAGTTATGGAAGGCGGGTGCCCTGACGCAAGGCCGGTGCAGTGATTGCGTCTTTTCTCCCTAAGGCGCCACACATATGTGACAGCGTGCCAAATGGCACATAAGGTGCACATGGTGCATGATGCATAAAATGACTCGCTTTATTTGATATTCTGTTGTTTTTAAAGTTTCTTTTTTAAATCCAGAAGTGCATAGAGATTAATACCTATAAAGATGTCCCTACATGTCAATTAAAGTCGTTTGTTGAATGCTGAAAAGTTATGTGCTTGTTTTCAGATTTCTTAAGTGTTTTTTATCACATAAGTAACGTTAAGAACTTAGGCACATTACACAAGTGTTTAAGGTTAAGAGTGGTTTTCTTAAGCTTATACTTCGATATAATAGGCAAGGAAACCTTACACAATTACAAAGCAGCGGGAGAAGTGGACCGAGGAGGAGCATAATAAGTTTTTAGAAGCTCTTAAACTGCATGGCAGAGCTTGGCAGCGGATTGAAGGTTTTATATCACTTTCCATCTGTTTTTCATATGAATGAACACCAGTAGATATCTCTGTATACTAATTTTCAGTAAATTGGAAACAATTTGAAGGTAGTTAATAACTATATGTTCTGTGGTATTGTGAACTACACAGAGCATATTGGCACAAAGACAGCTGTTCAAATTAGAAGTCATGCTCAGAAGTTCTTCACAAAGGTCAATTCTTCTTCTTTCTCTTTTGTTTAGATAATTTAGAGATACTAATATAAGTAATTCAGTTTTACTCTTCGAAAAAAAATAGCATACCATGGTTTCTCTTAACTAAAGCACTATTTGCGAACCCTACGTTCAAAAAAAATCAATAAAATATTGGTGTGTGCACTTCTATTAGTGTATGACGACCCTATTACATTGGTTAAAGTGCATCTGCTACAAGAAAACTGTACTTCTAATATAAAAAACAAGTTATGAAATGTGTTTATTTGCAAGTTGATTTAACAAGGCCGTCTCCTTGTTATCAATTGTTATGAAGATGTTCATTTTAGAATTTATAGTCTAAGCATCTAATTTTTATAGCGTTTCCAAATTCATAATAAGCTTAATCCATAATACAACGAGAGGTTATATTGGGTGCACAAGTACATTAATGTTTTTATCTTCTTCTATTATTTGGGTAAGATAACACTTCATCTACACCTACCAAGTTACGGGAACTGTTCTATAGTTTCACACTATTACTTCATCCAAATGAATAAATTATTGTAGCACACAATTTATTAAATCTAGTATTTATCTTTCTGTGGTTCTACGTGCATTAATAGAGTTCTTACTGGCTATCCATACAACCCATGTTGTCTGATATCAAAGTCTTAAACAATTCAAAATTGTGGCATATAGGTAGTTTTTTAGGGTTGAGAAAAACTTCATTATTCCAATGACTTTTATTGTTGTGTATGGAACTCAAAGAGTAGCTCATCTTGCCAAGACATTATACCATCAATCAAGAAGTGCCACGATCGATTCCTAACGGCCTCAAGTTGCTTGCTAGACCAAACTCCCACATCAAGTTGCTTATCGCGTAACGAGAAAAAATAATAATAATAGGAAGATTATATCCCAAACCTCTATCTATTTTTTGATGCTTTGGATGGTACGGCTATTTCGATTTTATTGTTGGAGAAACCTTGTACTTAAACAATGAAGTACCTTGTTGAAAACAAGGTAATATAGACTATGGATTTTTTGTGTTCCAATTAATAATGCTTCTCATAAACGATTGCATATTTTTCTAAGGAGCATGTCCCAGTGAAATAACATTAATTTTTCCTAATATTAAGGGGTGATAACTAAAATGATGATGTAAGAGTTGCTTGTTAAATGATAAATAAAAGACATAAAAGTCAAATAGGAAAGCTAATTAATTTAAGTAACAAATAGTTGTATTGATAATTTTTGTTTTTACCCATTTTTAGATTTTTTTTAAGAATAAAATTAAGAAGCTAGAAGACAAAGCTAATACAGATTCCGAACAACGTAAAGATAAAAGTTTCTCATGATGTGTAAAGATTTTTCTAAAAGAAAGTATCCTAAATCACTTGGCAATGATTTGATTCACTAAGTTGATTATTGATTCAAGCTTCACAGAGTTGTTGCTGTGCCAACTGTTGAGAGCCAACTGTAAAGAAAATCTTGAAAAATTAGAACAGTTGCACAGTATATTGGAACTTTGATATGTGAATATAATGAACTGGTCGAAAAGGGGAAGGTAGATAGGTGGAAGAATTTTTATGTGGGGAAAGGACAATAAAAAAGTAGTGAGCATTAATATAGGCAAATACTTGAGAGACAAAGTGGTAGAGTTAGAAAGAATAAAGATAGACTAATGGACATTAATATCATTCCAGATAATCAAATCCTGAATATTGTTATTAGCCCATATGCACCTCAGTGAGTATAAATGGAAACAGAACAAGTTTTTTTTATAGATTTGTTAGATAAAATTATGCAAATAACAACATTACATGAGAAGAACAGGACTTCAGTTGCGACATATAAGGACAAATGAGATTTGACAATTATTTTATTTTATTTTTTTGGTTTGAAAAAGAAATTGAATAATATACAAAACTTGGTCAAATACAACACATAGACTATTGTTTATATAAAATGGGAGTTTTAGCATTATGTAAATAGGCAAAACTAGAAAAGGTCTAACAAACCAATACCGTCTTCTAATATTAAACATTTTAATAAAAGGAAACATTGTAGTGGAGAAAGAAGCACAACAAACTATACACTAAAACAAGGTCAAAGTATGAAAAAATAAAACGAAAAGAAGGTTTAAATATTAAAAATTTAGAAAAGAGATTTTTTTTTTTTTTTTTGGTTAGGTATAGTCAAACAAAATGGTTATAACATATAAATGATAAACTAGGTATAAAAGAGAAAAATACATTTACAAATTAGCTAAGAACAGAAATGAATCAACTTTTAACAATAAAAACGGGGGTAGATACTTTATATATTTATTTTAAACTATTTAATGAAGAAAATCATAGAGAAGAAGCAAAACTAGGTGATAACAATAAAAAGATGATCTACAAAAAAAAAAGGAAGTGGAAGAAATATTTAAAATATGGAAGCAATAAACTGGTAGGCCTAGATAGCCTTACCTATGAAGGTATGGAAGTCATTAGGAAATAAATAAAATGTTGGACTTGCAAACTTTTTAAATAAAATATTAATATATGAAAATATACCCATTGAATGGAAGAAGAGCATGGTAATACCATTATTTGAATTAATGGGTACATGTAAAAGTGTGAGTGATATGATCGGTCGATTTTATGTTAGGTAGTTCAAAGATGGATGTTATACAGTTAATACGACGATTAATAAAACAATATAGAAATGAACAAAAAGATTTACATATGATATTCACGGATTTCGAATAAAAAAATATGATAAAATACCAAAGACATGATTTGGTGCGTTTTAAGTAAAAAATAGTTTTCGAGCGTACAACAGAACTCAATTACGATATGTATGAAAACGATGAAATGAAATACATTTAGCATGAGCTTTCAATAGAAGTAAGGCTACATCAAGTAGCAGTTCTAAATCCTTATATAACTGTCTTGGTTTTGACTGAAATAACAATAAAATTGAAGATATACCATTGCACATGATGTTTGCAGATGACATCTTACTAATAGATATCTTAAAAGGAAAAAATATATATTAGAAAGATGAAAATAATGCTATAGGATCGGTTCTACAGTAAGATTTTGTTCTAAATACTTGCCTATTTGCATTGATCTAACAATAATAAGAATTCAAATTAATATACCGTAAGGAATAGAAATAAAAAGATTAGGAAAAGCTAAAGACTGGTAAAAAGAACTCCAAAATCATCATAGGAGGCAATGTTTTCCTATAAATATAAGATCTATGCTATATTGTGTATCACAACAAGTGAATGGGCAGTCTTAGTACTTGGGAGTGTGGGTGTTTTTTTTTTTGAGTTTGTCTCTAAAATGAGAATAGTATCTTTATTTGTGTTTCTTCGTAAGGTAAGGTTGTGTTATGATATTCATTTACTTGTTTTAGGCTTCACTATTCAAAATTTAGAATTTCGTACCATAATAATTCGAGAAATCTTTTCTCATATAAATGTTTGTGGTTTGCGCTAAATTATTCAGTTAAAGCATTGTTGTAGCGTACTTCGAATTGTTGTACTTTCACGTTGATTGGATCTGAAGAATGAAACTCCGGAGCCAAGCTTAAATGAGCATACAAGATAGAGTGTAGCCTCGATGGATTAGCCAAAAGGTATAATGCTCAATTGGTGGTTAAGGTTTCTCCCAATAGCATAGATCAAATTACAATGAAATTTTTAATTAAAGGTAGAGTCGATTAAATCATATTTGCTCGTACAACAAACGAATATGGGAACTTCTGTTAAATGTATGGAAAAATAGTTTTACACTTGGAGAACTAAAATGAGTGACCTAAATTAATCAACCGAAGTGATTAAGGTTGAGGATGTGATACCTTCTAAATTTGTATGCACATTAAGAAAACTTTTGTGCAATCGAAGCAAGATTCAAAAATATAGTGCGGGAAGATGCAAAAATTCTTGCATGAAACAATTATTTAGTGGTACATGCAGACTCCACCCTGGTTGAAGGAAAAAAAAACAAAGGTTGCAATAGTTTGATATATGTGGACGATTTAATCATTATCTGATATGATATGATGTTGAAGAATGACACCGAGCAAAAGGGAATATTTTGATTAACTTCCAAATGAAGAAGCTTGAATAACTAATGTACTTTTTTTTATAGCAAGAGTGATACTTAATTTAAGAAGAACACTTATTTTGGTGTCTCGGTGAATCAAATCCAAGGCCTATAGAACTACAATCTAAAGATCTTATCACTTGAGCTAGTGGTCATTGACGCTCAAATACTTTGTTATTGATAAAACAAAAAAAGATATATGTCTTTATCAATAAAAATATGAAAGATTCATTGCTGAAGCCTTAGATGCAAGCCCGTCTCAATGTCGGTAGAACCTAATTCCAAGATGTACACATATGACGAAAAATACTTGAAAGATGTTTAGTGGTGTTACTTGATTCTAGCGGATGGGACAATAACAATAGAAGTCAAACGAATAGAGTTTAATAGAGTTTGTTCCAAGGCACGTCGATGATATTTTTATTAAGACATTATTTCTCTCATCTTTTGATTAAATGAATGTGTGTTGAGTTATGACAAATTATCTTTAAGATACAATGTAGCTCGAGAAGTTAATCTCTACAATCAATTGTGGTTGCAAACCGAACTTGATCCAAACTGTTTGTTAAGATTGTTACAATGACATGAGTAGGACTGTTATGGTAATGGATTATCGATACGAAAAAATCATTACCGTATCAGTATTATTGGTTAGTCAAAATGACCATCGATAATTTACCGTTGGTAAAATGATCGTTGATATACTGATAAACTAGTGAACCGTTGACGGGTAATGGTAAATTTATCAATGCATAAATACGTTAAAAATTTATTGTATTAAGATTTTGATAATGATAAAACGGTAATTATTTTATTACTAATTCTAACTCCATCAATGATATATCAATATTTTGATTTATTTTAGTTAATATAGAAAATGATCCATCATAAATTATTTACAGTAGCACGAAATAATAATGTTGCTAAGCTTAGATTTTGAAGTTGGAAAAATTAAAAAAAAAATATCATGAATAATACTAGAAGTACTTTCTTAAATCTGACGTATCTTCATAACCGTCTATGGTCAGGGTTAATTAAAATAATGAAAAGAAAAATTAAAATGACCGGTAAAATTACCCGTACCACCGATTTGATATTTCTTTACCGTTAAATTTATGATTAACAATGACAAAACACCGTACCAAAAGCATTGGTATACCGGTGAAGCTCAATATTGATTAACGATTGTTTAGTATCATAATGGTAATGTTTATCATATCAACCCTAGACAAGAGTATCAAGGTTGAAACTTGCAGTATTACAAGTCCAATACAGTTTTGTGGAAATTAAGAAATCAGTGACGGAGAGAGTAGAGAGTCGGACAGAATATTTTCAAATTTTTTCATGTAGATTTCGATTTCCTAGGCAGGTTTATTTATAAGCTAGAGATGATGTGCCAAAGGATGCATCTGTTTGTGAAAAAATGCTCCCACCTGTATGGATGCATCCATTGGTCAAAAAGGTTTAGAAATGGCTGTTTAATTTCCCATTGTTCGCGTTGAAAATTACAGTCCAAATTTGAACGTTTCGGACTGTGGCATGCGTGTATTGTCATGTATGACCTTTCTCAACAACCTAAGGGACAACATCTTGGTGTCTAAAGCGTACCAACATTCTCTTCTGAAATTTATTAGCTCTGCTATTTCAAGTTGTGAGACTAATTCTCATCCTCTACTATTTTAGCAATTGCTGGGAAATCTAATTTATCTGATATTGAGTAGACTTAGGCATTTAATATGAGTTGGAGCTATAAGTTTGCACATGCCAAATCCAAACAAGTCGTAAGGCATTGCTCATAGAATATTGAGGAATGTGCATGATATCATTGCCTACGGTATTGTGTAAAAAGAGAGTAGATTACAGACTGCTTCAATACTGTGGTGTTGATTATGCTGAAGATCACAACATACATGATACATCTGTCAATTACATGATATATGTTTAAGCTTGGTCTGAAAACGGTTTCATGGCTTAGCAAGAGATGACCAACAATTACTTTACCAACTACTGAGCAAAATACAAAGCAACAAAGATGGCAGCTCGAAAGATTACGTGTTTAAAAAAGATGAACGATCCACATCGACCGATAGATTTTCCAATTGTTTATGCTCCAATATTAATCGATGATTTGTCTTGTGGAAAATCCAATACTTCATGCAATAACCAAATATGTGGTGATACAGTAATATAGGAGATCAAGTTGCAGGCTTGCGCACAAAATCTTTTTGTGCTGTCAAGTACTTTGAGATGTGTCAACATCAATTGAATATAGCCTTGCTCATGTTTTTTCTTAATACTATAAGTTTGAGAGGTTCTGTCCACAACGAAATGTAATTCATGGAAGAGCTGTTGCTGTAGAGACATGGAGGATAACAAAGAAATATCTAAAACAAAAGGACTAAGAAAAAACAAGTAAAAAAAAGTCCAGAGTTGGCTAAAGAGTTTGTTATCAAAAGAACTCAAGATTTGTTATATGAGGTAGTGCTTGCCTATAATATAAAATCTACCATATATAGTATGCATCACTACAGGTAAGAAAGTGAGTAGTCCTAGATTCCTAGCGATTAAGAGTGCGAGTGAATGTTTCGAAGTTTGTCTTTAAAAGTAAGAGCCTTCGTTGTGTTTATCTCTTCAGAAAATAAGTGTTTGTGTTGGCAATATTTCGTTAGTGCAATACACATAACTTGTTTGCTTCTTTAAACTTTAGTCTTCACCTCTTAAAGTTCAGAGTTCTGTAATTTCAGCAAGTTTTTTTCAAATAAGCTAGTGCGTGTTAGTAATATTTTGTTAGTGCAAACACATAATTATGCTCATAGCTAATACTCTCTAAAGTGTTTATATTACTATCTAAAATTTATGGAGTTTTTCTTAAACAAGATGGATGCGCAAGACATTAACACCTTTTTAACAAGCAATACACAACGCTATGCAACAGCGTGCGATGTCATAATTATGGGGCCAAGAAAAAGATATATCCAAGAATACTTTAGGTTTCAGAATATGGCAACAAGCCCAGGAGAGTTTGCTTTGAGAAAGATTTAGCTGACAACAGTTGAGACAAATATGTGCACTTCTATTTTGTTGGGTATAACTGATCCTGTATCTGCCCTTGTCTGAATGATCTGATCATACCTAATTTCTCTAGTGATACTTAACCCAATGGTAGAGGGCAAACCATGCAAGTGATCCAACATGTTTAATGAGCCTTGGACAATTATGTGTCTCATGGCAAATCTACTTGTTACGCTGTAGCTTGTCAATTATGGCCATCTCAAACGAAAGCAGTGAGAATAGAATGTATCCATACCTATAAATATAACATAGATATTTAGTAATGATAACATTATGGGGACAAGCGTCCCTTTAATCCTTGTATAAGGTGAATTAGCATGCTTAATTGAAAGCTTTACAGTGTAGAATTATTCATGACAGGTGTATAATGAGTGTAACAGGCCTCAAATCTAGCACTATGCAAAACACCTAACAGATAGTGTACTGGCAAATATATGAAGTTGCTACTTAATCACAAATTATGGCTATACAAGGCTAACGCTAACAGAACTTCAATTGCAGCTGGAAAAAGAGGCAGCTACAAAAGGTGTTCCTTTTGGCCATACACATGACATAGAAATCCCCCCTCCTCGACCTAAAAGAAAACCAAGTAATCCATATCCTCGAAAAATTGGTGCGCTTGAAGAGAAAACTGCAGAGGACAAACCTTTCAAATCACCTTCCCTGTTGAGCGGAACTGTTAACATTGACAACTACGCTGCTTGGAAGGTACATGCTTTAAATTTTTTTGCATCATTATCAGTAAAGTACCAAGTACTTTCTACAAACTTATAGCTTGCCCCTATTGCCTAAACTTCTCCTAAAGCATGTGGGCAAATTATTGTTTATGAAGTAAAAGGTGTAATCCTGATATTAAAGGCAGATATGGTACCTGCCATAGAGGCATGCTTTTCGCAATATCAAATCCTTCACTAAATCTTCTACAACATTTTCCTTCTTGTACTCTTTCATATACATATTATCAGATACAACGGCCAAAAGATGCTTCTGATGATAACAGCTGCTCTGAAGTTGTCAATCTTTTGCACAACGCACCAGCTGCTTCCACCTCTTCACTAAACATGAAGTTCAACAGATTTAGACCTCCTGACAAAGAGAAGAAAGAAAGTTCTGATGCATTTAATCCATCCCTGATAACCATTGGGTTGAACAACCAAGAAAATACAAACAAAAGTGACACCGTCAACGCATGTAAAGGTAATGAAGGAGAACCCAACGAGCCAGCAGCACCAAAACAAACAGATAAAACTAGCACAAGCAATCAAGGTTACTCAAAGAATGCTTCTATTGATTTCATGAAGAAAAACGAAGATAAAGTTGTAGGTATGAATACAACCTCTGGAATATCTTCTGTACATCATCCATCATTTCCTGGTTTCCTACCTTTCACTCAGTTTCCTGCTAATCCAGAAGCATATCGATCATTCTTCAATATATCCTCGACGTTGTCGAGCCTGATAGTGTCAACTCTTCTACAACATCCTGCTGTACATGCAGCAGCTACTGTAGCTGCATCATATTGGCCATCTATGAATGTGGATGCATCAACTGCTTCTTCAGAAACAAGTCAAATGAACCCAACTCCTAGCTTTGCTGCCATAGCTGCTGCTACAGTCGCAGCTGCATCTGCATGGTGGGCTACACAAGGATTATTACCACTTTATCCCCCTGTGAATACTGGATTTCCATATGCTCCACCACCCATGACTACTTCGCCAGTTGTAGATACATGTCTTGGTATTGGTGAAGAGAAAGTCAATAATCGAGAACAATCTGAAGCTCAGATAGCTCAGTCATCTTCATCTGACACGGATAAGAGTCCCAGAGATGAAACAAATGATGCCAGTTATAAGAATAACTTGAATAATGATGTTGATAATTTGATTAGTAAGAAGAAAGTTGATAGGTCTTCCTGTGGTTCTAATACGCCATCAAGCAGTGAAGTAGAGACTGATGCGAATCTGATAAAGCAGACAGGAGAAAAAGATGAAACTGTACCAATGAATGCTGGTAATGCTTCTTTATCGGCCGACTCTAACCGTAGAACTAAGAGTAGTGCTGGAATCATGAATGAATCGTGGAAGGAGGTCTCCGAAGAGGTCATTTAACTAACTCTTCTTATTTTTTATATCCGGTTCTTTTGAAGTTATATATTAGTTCTGTTTTCTTTCATTTTACATTTTTCTTTCTTCTTTTACTTTGCCTTTTTTTTCATAGAGGGCCCAAAAAAAAAAAAAAGAAGAACCCATGGCAGTGTTCTTTTGACAATGGTGATTTGCTAATTATTAGTAGTATTTTGTTCTTGTAGTTTTGTTTTACTTACAAAATACAGTTAACCAAAAAGAAAGCTTTTTACTATTAATCATTTTGCAATCAACTCTACTTCTAACTTTCAAAATATTATAAGTTTATTTTGCACCTACCAAATTATTTGGTTCACCATAAAGGTCCACAAGACGAGAAAGATCTGATATATCTGTTGCCCATAATGGATTTGATGCAAACAAGAATAAGCTAAGTAGATGGATCCAAGTAAATCGTGTTCATAACTCGAATATTATCATAGCTTTGTATTAATCTTTAACTATAAGATCTCGTTCAAATTAAACATATTGCAATAGTGTCTATTTAGTTCTTCTCTGGTTATTTGTAAAATTTGCATCCCATTTTTTTCTTTGATATTATAAAACTATCATAAAGTTATTTGTCTTATTTAAACGGTAGAAGTGCAGAATTTATAAACTTTTTTTACAATATATTTGCTTTGTACATGATCAAATCCAGGAAATTTTAGCTATTATGTTTTTATTATTTATAGTTTGCAGTTAATATTAAATTTGAAATTTATGTATATAATTTTTACTTCTACATAATTTTGTATTATGTTTTTTGAAAAATGCAGATTATTTTCACTCTTCAAAAATGTGTAAAATGTATTTGTTTTTTACATTTTTATTGCAAAGTGTTTGCTTTATATTTTTGAGTTGCCTAATATAATTTGAGAAGTGCATAATATCTACACATTTATTAACTACTTAAAATATCATCATTTTTATTTCTAAGTTCATTTTGAAAGTGTAGAATATCTGCTCTTCTCATAGTATGATTTGCTGTCCATGTTTAGTGCTACATATTACACAGAATATGCAATATTTAGTTAGATTACAGCCTGTTTGTACTCATTTTGTACTTTTACGTAGTAGTTTGTATTTTCAAGAAGTGCCAAAAGGTCTCAACTTTCAAAAATATGTAAAATATGTTTGTTTTGTGTTTTTTATTGCATAACATTTTACATTTTTACAAATCACTTTGACTGTATGAAATTTGCATTTCCTGAATATGTTAATTTTGTATCATTTTGTTACTAATTTAGAGTTTTGAATTTGGAAAATAAAAAATTATGACCAAGCAATAATTAAAATCATGTTCACAAGAGGAGATATACTAATCTGTCAATATTTTGTCAGGGACGAATCGCATTTAGGGCATTGTTCTCAAGAGGAGTGCTGCCACAAAGCTTTTCACCGCCACAAGCAGCAGCATCTGAGGAGGAATCAATGACTATACCATCCCATAACGACTGCGTACCCACGACCACCACCAAAGTACCAGTCGACCTTAACCAAAAAGCATCGAGTGAACCAACTGACCCCTACTACATTCATGCCTTCGGCATCCCTATTTCAGGCAAAAACCCATCTCGAAAAACAGGATTTAAACCTTACAAGAGGTGCTCGGTCGAAGCCAAAGAGAGCAGACCAAACACTAACGAAGAAAACGGTAACAAACGCATTCGTCTCGAAGGTGAAGCTTCCATTTGATGATCGCGAACTGCTCTCGCTTGTAAAATTATTAGAATTGTTGTTAATTAAAAGTATTATTATTTAGACGTCGAAGAAACTTGCATTTAGGACAGTACTGTACTTTCATGTGTTGTAATTTATTGTTTGAATGGCTCATGTATTTTAGCAGTCGTTATATGAATATTGAAGGGCTGCTAATAAGCTGACCTTGTTATTTGTAGGCAATATGGAAGCAATTTTATTCTGATTTCCTTGGACCATTTTTTAAAGGTTTTTAATGTGAAACCTAATACCATAATCATCTGTTGAGGAAGATGACGATGAAGCTAAACTGCAAGTTGTATTTGTTCTGTTGCATTTTTTTTAGTGTATTGCTATTAATACCGCAATTTCTTTTTCTGGCCGACTATACTGCAGGTCACCTCAAAATAACATGCACCATTCTTCTTAGCATCATATATTTTTCTCTCCAAATGAAGCGACACTCCGATCGGCTGCAAAGAACCAAAATACTATTTGGCCATCTTCGGCCGTTTGTCATGAATAAGTTTCGGTTGTCGGCTGTACAACATTAAACCATCAAAGGACTGTTGATACAAACGGTTGTTTATAACTGAGTGCAGGAATACGATATTGGTGGATAGAAGCACATACAAAAAATTCATTTATATTAAAACTATAGTGGCAGCTAGAAGAGAAAATCGAGGTATCCATAACAGCATATTTTTTCTTTAAGATAGGGTGCTTAATTGGTAGTGGATGACTTTTTCAAATTTAGTATATAATAATGTAGGTCTAATCAAAGTATGTAATATAGGTCGAAGTAGGCTACACAAATTGTGAATCTGCGACCTTATGCATCGAAGCTGTGGCAGCTAATCAAATCAAATTTCAAATCGGCGATCTTATGCATTGAAGCCGCAGTGGCTGACCAAATCAAATCATTGGATAGTGGTGTTGGACTATACATGCTTATATAGTTATATGATGGTACAATAGAAATTATTAACTAAATGCTGCAGTAGTACATTAATTTTAAATCCCACACAGGTTTGAGTTTTACCTTTTTGCTCTGCTATTATTTTATATAGCCTTCTTGCAGGGGACTCGATTTTGAAGAGCTTTCAGATGAGAGGTTAGGTAGCGATGGTGGGCGAAAAATGTCTGCAACCGTTGGCATCTGGGATTTCAGAAGAGTGGTTAGGTAACATTGGGCAAAAAATATAAATATTTGTTGGGGACGCTTCAGGCGTGGTGCTCATACATTTACTCTTCAAACAAACAGTTGAAACTGAACGATTAGCGTTTGACATGCGCCACCGTCTTTACCAACCATCGCCGCCTCCTCTTTTTTATATTCTTCTCCTCCCTTCATTTCTATTCACAAAAAACTCATATATCTTCATGCAAAACAGAAAATTCATCAACTTTTTGTCGCTTATGCTTCGTTTTTCACGTAAATTTCTTCGAATTTGGGTATTGAAGACGTTGGCTTTCATCGACGTTTGCTTCGTCAACATTAGATTCCTCAAAGATCGAGCTGGTTATTGGTACGATGAAATAACCAACGCCTTCAATACCCATATGAGCGTAGAATCGCCGGTCAAATAAAGAACAAATTCGATAATTTGAACACAGACTGGAGCCCCTGAAGTAAGCTGCTGTAGATCGAAGGGGATATTTATATTGGGATAAAGAGAACGACATGGTCGAAGGAGACGCCGAGTGGTGGGACGTTCCTAAGAAGTACAAAAAATTCAAGATTTGTTTGCCTCCAAAATTTAGGAAGTTAAATGTCAAAATTGAAGGCTGCATTGAAACTCACGCCGGCAAGTTCTTAGTTTTGAAGGCTTCACCTACCAATGTACAGTTCGACACTGCTTTGTACCCTAGGTCTCTCTAGGGCGAAGCTACGGTGTTTAGCTCCCGCACTCCCCGAGATTCGTTGCATCCTCATCGCTCTACTGCAGCTTCCGCTCCTCGTAGACGTCAGCTGAGCGAAACTTATTTGCAGGAGTTAGAGGTGACACAGACAAGGTCGGCTCAGAGGCTAGGCTGAGCAAACGGCCGCCTGAAGCAACCCCTCGACGGGGCAACAATCACCCAAAATATGCTAGTTATGAAATAAATATGTGTTGATTGTAATCCATCTTATAAAGATTTACCAGCTCAGTTGGTTGTGCATCTATTTGTTCTCTGTGAGATTTAGTGTTCATGTCCTGCAAGCAAAGTATTTTTATTTTTTCCATTTTTCCTGTATCGCCTAGGCTAACATTTTTCTCCATATTTTTCAGCTTCGCCTGGAACAACACAATGTCAAGAGTCGGCACTGGACACAGACCAGTACTAGATGTCACTACTAGAACTACAGTACATAACCACGACAGGTTTCCAACGGCCGCCAGCGGTACTTTCTAACGGCTGCCAACGGTTCGTTATTTTTTACCCGTCGTTGATAGCTATTGGTAACCGTTGGAAAAACAGCCGTTTGCGGCCGTTGGAAATATTCGTGTAAACCTGCAGCGAGGCCGAAACCAGATTCATTATCATTTTCCTCCCCCAAAACACCAAAACCCTCCTCCACTCCTCTTTTCTTGCTTCTAGCTTCCCCACGCAACCGGCAGACACTCCGACGCCATCAATCAACACCAGCGGCCTCTCTCCATCCACAAACATATCCAAAATCAGGTTTTGCCTAAAACGCTAAAAAATTAATTTTTCTAATTTTGTGTTAATTTGTTGTTATAGTTGTATCTAATGGTCTATTGATTGTTTTTTTATACCAAACTAAGTGCTAATTACAATTATTACCATCTAAATGTCCAAATTGTTTGTGTATAAATATTATGCACATATATACATATGTTGATAATTTAGTGTAAATGCGCATTTGAGTTAGCGTTAGATTAATCAGGATAGATTTAAATTATTTTGTGTATGTTACGTAAAATATTAGACAAACATGAATTAGTCGAATATTTTACGAACATGAATTATATCTTTTACAAAATATATTAGCATTAGATAAGTATATAATTTAGTATACATATACACATGAATTATATATTTTGTGAAATAGTAAAAATCATATAATTTACTATATATTTAATAAAATAGTAGAATATAAATAAAATAATGCATAATATGCTTTATTTTATATATTTAAGAAAATGGTAACATATAAACAAAATTTAAATCTCTTAGTGAATTTTTGGCCCCGTCTAACAAGTGTTGTATATGATCGTTGTATGAATATTCGTTTTTATTGCAAAACAGATATTCATATTCATTTGATACAATATCTGTTGGATTTGTTCTTGTATTGGACAAATTACAAACACTATAAAGTAATTACGTTTCGTAAATCATATCGTTATAAACGGTTCACAAAATTTCGATGGCATTTCCTTTTTGTTCCTTGTGTACATGCATACGTGTACGATACAAGGAACACGGGGGAAGTGCTGCTGAAATTTTGGAAAATCAGTTATAATGATATGATTTACGAAATGTAATTACTATTATGTTTGTAATGGGAAGTAGGATGACCGACCATCACAAAAGGTACAAAAATGTGAACAAAATATCAAGAAATATAACTTTGTAAATAAACGAAAATGGATTATAAAAAACAGTAAAATCTAAATGTGTTTATCGAATTTGATTAATAATCTTTTTACTATTGATCATAGGCTTTACAGTAGGAAAAATGGTCAATTATTTTATTGATCGGAGCTGGATGTATCAAAGAAGAGAAATAGAAGGCTCAATAAGTAAACATTTTCTTAACGGGGTAAATGTGTTTGTCGAACTTGCTTTAAGTAATATTGGAAACGACGTAGAAATTCGTTGTCCATGTAGTAGGTGCAAATTATTGAAGCATTTAGTACCGAATATGCAATATGATTAGGATTCATTTGCGCCAATATGGTTTCGTAACCAATTACTTGGTGTGGGATCGTCATGGAGAAATTATAACACGTAACGAAGAACAGTCAATGGAGGTCATTAGTGATGAAGTTAGTACGACGAATCTCATAGAACATATGGTTGAAGATGCAGCACGATCAATGTTCTCTACTATTGAAATTAATAACGACGATGTTAACGTCGAAGAGGAACCAAATGTTGAAGCGAAAAATATATATGAGTTATTAGATGCTGCTAAAAAACCTCTTTGCAATGGATGTACCAGCGGCACTCAATTATCGGCAACTGCAGAGTACATTGCAATGAAATCAAAGTACAACCTCACAGAAGTCGGATTTACAGCTGTTGTACAAGTTGCTAAATGGCATATGCCATCAGATAATTTAATGTGCGAAAATTATTATGAAGTGAAAAAACTTATGTCATCTTTCGGTTTGCCATATCAGAAAATTGATACATGTCTAAATGGTTGCATGTTGTTTTGGAAAGATGATGTCAGTCTTCGAAATTGTAAAATATGTAATCAAGAAAGATACAAACCAAGGAAAAAAGGGAAAAAAGTTCCATACAAGCGTATGCATTATATACCTATCACTGCTAGACTTCAAATGTTATATGCATCATCTGTAACAGCGCATCATATAAGATGCACAATGTGAGAACACCTGAAGAAGGTACGTTAACACACCCATCTGATGGAGAAGCATGGAAGTATTTTGATAAGAAATATCCCGATTTCGCAGCGGAGAGCCGTAACGTAAGACTAGCTTTGTGTACTGATGGATTTTCACCGTTTTTTCAGTTTGGTTCTAAATATCCATCTTGGCCTATAATCATTACACCTTACAATCTACCCCCGTTGATGTGTATGAAAACTCCATACATGTTTCTCACAATTGTCGTCCCTGGCCCTGATGATCCGACACAGGTTATCGATGTTTACTTACAATCACTAATCGAAGAGTTGAAAACATTGTGGTATGAAGGAGTTGAAACATACAACGTATCGGAATTTTTTTCCAGATGTTCGCTTCTTTGTTATGTATTAGCGATTTTCCTGCATGTGCAATTCTTTCGGGTTGGAGTACGACGGTCGTTTTGCTTGTCCTTACTGTATGGAAGAAACACGAGCATTTTCTTTACGGCATGGGAAGAAAATTTCATGGTTTGATTGTCATCGACGTTTTTTCCATATTAATCACTTTTAGAAGGGACAAAAAAACTTCATAGCTAATAGACATGAGACTTTACAACCGCCAACGATTTGGTCAAGTGAAGATATATATGAACTTGTAAAAGATTATCCAAAGATACATGAAACAGGGCAGCAAACTGAAATCCAAGGTAAATCGAAGTTTCATAATTGGTGCAAACAGAGTATATTCTGGGAGTTGCCTTATTGAAAAAATCTCTTAATCCGTCATAACATTGACGTGATACATAATGAGAAAAACGTATTCGATAATGTGTTTAATACACTTTTGAACGTTAAGGGCAAGGCTAAGGACGATCTGAAATCAAGACGTGATATAGAAGAAATATGTAATCGTCCTGAGCTTCATATGAAGCCAAATGACACTAAAAAACCCAAAGCATATTATGAACTAGATAAGAACCAAGTTAAAGTACTGTTAAAATGGGTGTAAGGATTACGATTTCCTGATGGAATTTCATCTAATCTTCGTAGATGTGTCGACTATAAGAACGGAAGACTGAGTGGGATGAAAAGCCTTGATTGTCACGTAATGATGCAAAATTTATTACCCGTCGCTTTCAAAGAATTGTTGCCCGTAAAAGTTTGGAAGGTTATAACAGAAGTTAGTTTATTTTATAAGGAGCTTTGTTCAACTACGTTAAAAGTTGACCGTCTTCGTAAACTTGAGGTAGAAATCCCTATACTTCTCTACAAACTGGAGAAAATATTTCCTTCAGCTTTTTTCAATGTAATGGAGCACTTACATGTTCAACTTCCATTTGAAGCACGTCTTCGAGGTCCTGTGCAATATGGATGGATGTATCCATTCGAGAGGTATCACTACAACAAAAATACCCTATTACAACGTCCTTTTTACAACGGGCATATTTTGCCCGTTGTAATAGACGGTTGTTACAACGGTCATTTTAGGACCGTTGTAATAGATGCTCTGTCCAATGCCCTTCTTACAACTTGCATTATTTGCCCGTTGTAATAGAGAGATATTACAACGGTCAACTTCTGCCCGTTGTAATGGAAGTATATTTTACAACATTCAGCAAATGCCCGTTGTAATAGATTAAAACATAAAATAGTCTCCTATTTTTCATTAAGCGATCAACAAATTAAACTTCCCGCTTTCATTTTTATCCTCCCGCTTCACAACACCATTTCAGTACAAAAATATCAAATCCCTAAATTTGTAAACCATTAGTCCTCCTTAACCCTTCCTCCTCTGCTACCCTTCCTCCAAAAATAAATCCTTTCACCTACTACTTGCGCTACCGAAGAGTTTGAGCTGTCGTCATGAACTGGAAGCTCCCGCCGCTTGAAAACTCAAGCCGAGCTAAGATTTGCTCGCCTGATGAATCGACGAGTTTGGATTTCAACAGTAGCTTTCCTAAGAACAATGAACTCTTTACGTGTAAGGTAGGTAAAATTTGCTCTCTCGATTTCTTCAATTCTGTCTTTAGTACCTTCAAAATTCTACCTTGTTTTTGATTGGTGAACGTAATACATATTATGTGATTGTCAACCTTACTGAATTCATTTCGTTTTCAGTAAGCATTTTTATTTATGTGAAATGTGGTTGATTTTGTACTACGATTGTTTTGAACAATTATACCATTTTATCATGATTTTTCGAAAGATTTTGATTCTGGTAGTTCAGGGGTGTTCAGTGGAAGACGGTGATGGAATGATGGCTGTGGGTATGTGGTGAAGATTATGGTGCGTAGGGAAGACTGATATAAATGTGCAGGTTGATGGTGGCAGCCAGAAGAAGAAGGGGTAATAAGGAAGGCAGTGTATGGTGAAGTGCGGTGTTGGTCGCATGGTTGATGGAGGATAGTTCAGGGGTGTTCAGTGGTTTGAAGTGCAGCAAGATGGAAGATTTCAGGTGAGTGGAGTGTTGAAGTCTGTTGAAGGCAGCAGTTTGAAGGAATTGCAGTGGTTGTAGATGAATAAAGGCGACTGTGGTGGTCGATGGTGATGGTAGTAGAAATTGATGGGAAATGTTGTAGAAAGTTATGGATGGTAGAGGAGGTAGACAAAAGTCTATGCACATAAGTGATATGTTGTGATATGCACAGTGAAGTTGAAGTAATGTAAGATGCACAGAAGTTATATAGTGAGGAGTTTAGTTAGTAGTGGAACTGCTGTGAGGCAAATGGTGCATATAGAAGTGGTAGATGCGGTAAGGAAGTGATTTGAGGCTGTGCAAAGATTGGATACTGAATGTTATATGTCAGAGGAGAGGAAGTTATTGTTTGAGATGTTGTTGTTGTAACGTAGGTGGTGGTTGGTTTGGTAAGTGGATGCAGTATTTCTGGTGGATGGTGAAGGAAGGCAATAGGCGGAGAAATGGGGTTGATGAAGATGTTGTGTATGATTGGAGGTTGAACTTGTGTTATGGTGGAGTAGCAGCGGTAAGCTGATTGAAGTGGTTCGATTATAGGAAGAGGAATGTTGGAGCAAGTTTGTGAATGAAGGGATTAGTATGTGATGTGCACTGTCACTGTTGGTTGTGGTGGCTTGTGTTGACAGTAAGGAATTACTGATGGAGGAGGAAATGTGGGCAGTTGTTAGTGCTTCACGTGACAGTCCAGTGCTCCTAATGTATTATGTCATACAGTGACAGCACATCCTTGTCGCCAATATACTATATAGATTGGCAGAAATGTCTTGTGCGAATATTAAAGAAGCGCCAACTTTAGAGCAGAGGTATAAAAGATAGTTGTGCACAATATAATGATATAACCTCTTTACTTGCATATTCCATTATCAACCCCACTAATTATAGTATTTGATTCTTTGTTCTCTATATATCACTTTATGACAAAAGCATGACATAAAGGACTATTTTCCCATTAACATTTTAGAGTAATAGATAAATTATGACATAGCTATTAAAACACCCTGATCTGTGATGCCATTTCTGTAAAGCCAAATTCTGACCAAAAATATTTTTCTTTTTTTGAAATGTCAATATCTCAATAATGTTGTTCTTCAAGCAAAATTGCTTATCGTAGTGGTGGCAGTCCTATCGATTCGGCCATGAATAATGTTAATGATCAATTACTAGATGTGCTGTGGTTGAAGCCAACCTTGCTGTTCTTAGGTCCTAGATGAGGATAAAAGAGGATTTGGAATTGACTGCATCAAAGTTGGACAATGCACAAAATATTAATGAATCACATGCTAATGACCAATTCACACAGCATGATGTTGAAGTTGCTAAAGTAGCTAAAGATAAAGCCAAGGAGCTGGCACTAAATTTGAAGAGCATTACATAGGTATACAATTAATATGCTATTCCTTTTCAGTTTTGGGAGGTAAATGTTTCTTCTCGTTATCAAAATCTTTATATGCAGTGCTCAATTTTATCGTAGCTCACTGTATGTGAGTTATTATGAAAGCGCTTTGCTAAATTCAAATATCATATTGGCATCTGCAATATCATATTTCCTTTGTTTATTCAATAAGTATAACAATTACTGGTACGTTCATATATTGGAAATATCCAGCTGCTTTTTAGGTTACTAATATAACTAATTGCTTGCTTTGTTCTCATGCATATGCAATTAGATTAGAAGGATATGTTCACAAGAAAGAAGATGCAGTTGGGGTTCTGGAAACAACAGTCAAGCACTTCGGGAAACTTGATGTTTTTGTTTATGGAGCAGCAGGCAATTTTCTTGCATCTCCTAAGGACTTGTCACCTAAAGGTTTTCAAATAGGTATTACAATCATTGCTTGACGAATTTTTAAATGTTTATTAGGTAATTTGATTATAAGTTAATCTCTAGTTACATTGGGAAGGAAACTTTTGTGAAAAATAAAATAAAATAAATCAACTGGAAAGATCTGACGGTTATGTTTTTTTTTTCAAGTATCATAACTGTTATTATGACTTTAATTGCTGTTGAAGCCTTAGACTGCAGTACATTTTTATCACTGTTAATCAATGTTATCTTTATTTCTATTTCTCAATTATGGAAATCTTGTTCTTTTATTTTGATATGTATTTTCTGAATTATTATTATTTTCGTTTTCGGTAGTCTCATCATTACCAATTTCGTTTGATTTATCAATGTTTTCTTCTTCATTAATATTTGGATTATAAACTTTAAATTTTTACTAAATGAGACATGTAATGTTTCTCCAATAGCATTTAAAACCCTATAATCTTGTCTTCTATTTGAATATCCAATAAAGATTCCTTTAATTGATTAGCATTAAATTTGTCAAAATTATCTTTAGTATTTGAAATAAAACATTTTTTACCAAAAACTCTAAGGCATGATACTTTAGACTTTTTATTATAGAACAATTCATATAGTGTTTTCTTAGTTAATGGTCTTGTTAAAATTCTATTTAATATATAACATGTAGTACCAATTGCTTCAGCCTAAAACGAAAATAATAATAATTCAGAAAATTCATATCAAAAATGAAAATGTGCTGTCACAAGACATAATCATCATGGTCATGATTGTGCTATAACCGTTTCCTTTGCAGCTGGACTGATCAACAACGTGCTTATGCTGCTAAAGAAGGATGGGGGTATAGGTTTCTTTTCACTGTAAGAATGGTAATTACAAACTATTCTTGGCTTCTTGAAATAGTTACATACCATCTCTAATATTTTGGACTACATTACTACACACCGATATAATATATATCCGAAATATGTTGCATAATAGAATTGGATGATCTATTTAAATGCAGGTTGGAGCTATCATTCTTGCTGATGCATTGTTCTTTGGTTCTCAACAATTAGCTCCATTTTTGAAGAAGCAAATGAAGTTGAACCAGGTTCAAGCCCAACTTCAGTTTTGTAGATTGTAAGTTTCATGTCAATCAGTACAGTAG
Organism: Allium cepa; assembly: GCA_030765085.1. Lineage (NCBI taxonomy): Eukaryota > Viridiplantae > Streptophyta > Magnoliopsida > Asparagales > Amaryllidaceae > Allium > Allium cepa. The sequence goes on from CM060932.1 coordinate 997,177,482, forward strand.
TTATGCAACTATTTATCTTCAGTATTTTATATTTACTCACTCTTGTATGTTGATATGTTAAAGGACATGCTAATAAATTATTGTGTATGCTAATAAATTATTGTATGTTGATATATTTACTCACTCTTTTCGTATGTGATTTTGGTTGTTTTATGATAATATTTATTACTCGTTAAATTATTCATTATTGGTATGGATGTACTGCATGGATGATGCTGTAATTTTTTTTAAAATTTGCATTTATTTTGTAATGGTCAAAAACTGTTGCGATATCATGTATTACAACGGGCTATGCCAGTTGTATTATAGTCTATTGCAACGGGCTTTAATTGTTGCCATAGAGCCTATTGCAAGGGTCGATGACCGTTGTAAAAAGGTGTATTACAACATTCATTGCCCGTTGTAAAATATGGTCGACTTATTACAACGATGCCTAATACAACGGGCGCATGCCCGTTGCGAAAACCATATTACAACGGGCATTGCCCGTTGTAAAAAGACTGTTTTGTTGTAGTGTATGTTATTAATGCTGAGTATGTAAATGTTAATTTAACTATAAATAAAAACCAATATTGATAAAATATTTTTTATTAGGTACTTAAATCATTTAAAGAAAAAAGTGAGACAAAAAGCTCGAGCTAAAGGTTCGATTTGCAAATCATATATCTAAGAAGAAGCATCGTTCTTTTTCTCTCATTTTTTCAATGATCATGTGAATATATCATTTCAAAGTATTGCGCGTAATGATGAGGCCGTTGAACAAGATTCTTCTTCTGAAGCAATGTTATCTATTTTTAAACAACATGGTCGACATGCTGGAAAATGTGCAGAAGTATGGTTAGATGACATAGATTACCATGTAGTACACATATATTCTTCTTAATTGTCCATAAGTTGCACCATTTATTAGGTAATTATCAGATTACAAGTTTTGACAAATTTAATTTAATACTGCATGTGTAAATTAATAATAAAGCAATATATTATGTTTTGTTTGCAGTGTCTATGAATCACAAAATCCAAACGGCGATTTAAGCAAAAATTTCGCAACTTGGTTTTCGAACTACGTTTGTGATCCTACAAATAATGTGGTCGATGAAGGATTAAAACATTTGGCGTTGGGACCGAAAAGGAAAGCTAAAACGTATCCAATATTTTTCGTTAATGGATATAAATTCAACACCAAAAAATATGGTGCTGAAAAATTAACAAACAATACCGGTGTATTTGTTAAAGGCAGTGATGATCCTAATAATCATATACATGATTTTTATGGCGTGTTAACCCAGATTTTGCAATTGACATATTTTATAAGACCTGTAGAGGAAGTTTTTTATTTAGATGCAAGTGGTTCGGTAATGTTCCAAGTTCTGGTATTAACATGCATCCAAATTATAATCTTATAGAAATAAAACATACCTCCCGTTATCAACAGTACGGTCCTTTTGTACTAGCCAAACAAGCCCTATAAGTTTATTACGCCCCTTATTCGTCTCGAAAAAGAGATAAAGCGGATTGGTCTGCGGTTTTTAAAACCAAGGCGAGATTTACATTCGATGGAAAGAATATTCCAGAAAAACAAGCCTATCAAGCAGATATCGAGAAAAATATTGAAATCACAATTATAGACGATCAAACTGATTTTGGACAATTAAATGATGAGATAAATGTATTAGTCGAAGCATTTGAGAGTGTATAGGAAAAGATATAAAACACGAGACCGAGTCTGAATCAGAAAACGATGAGGACTGAGTAATATCCAGTAATTTTTACAATTATTCACGCACACGCATCACATATCATCATCATCATTACATGCGCACTACCAATTAAAAATGACTTTATTACATGCACCACATATCATCATCATTTTATCTATGTCTATAATTAAAAATGACTTTATTACATGCACCACATATCATCATCATTTTATCTATGTCTATAATTAAAAATGAAACTTTCAACAGGTATTATGTCAGGCTCCAGACGTCGTAGCTCTTCTCGCTCGGTCGGCGAGAGTAGTGGTGAGCCTCAGGCCTGACCACTTGTATATTTGCAGCCGAAGGCTGATGGAGCGTAAGTATCAAAATTAATAGATAACAATATAAATTTGTTCATACATATATATACTTGTCTAAAGCTTTGTTTTATATTTAACACAGGGGATTTGATTTAGAGCCCTCATGAATTGTGCTTGGCATTTCCAAGCAATCATATATGAGCAGGATGACAGATTGCTGGCCTAAGTAGAGTAAGATCCCTGACCACGTCAGGATTTTCTGGTGAGTTTATACCACTTTACTATATGAATAAGTATAAATGAACAATTAGTAATATTTTGTACAAGGGCAAGTGGACTTGGCGGAGATCCGATATCGCCATGGTTCGGCGCCACTGGAATTCGAAGGTCGCCAAAAATTACAGCGAGGTAATGTCAGCTATTAAAAAATCGGGAAAGAAACCAAACTGGATGGGTGCTTCCGTATGAGATTCTTGGATTAGTTGGTGGAAGACCAACGAGTTCAAGGTAAATCTACCAAATATATAGTTAACTATTTCGCAATTAGTAAATATAATATTCTATTTAAATTGCAGGTGGAGTCGGAGAGGAACTCTGCCAATAGAAGTAGGAATCCTGTAACGCATCGTGGCGGATCCAAGTCTTTTCAGCATCACCGTGAGGACTTAGTAAATTTATCAATTACGAATCTAAACCGTTATTACATTTTGTATATTAATCAGTTCAGTAATTAGCTATGAAAAATTAAAATATATAAATTATTTATTGCAGGAAAGATTGCTTGGACGTCTCGTGTCTATGATGGAGGTATTTACCCGCACGCACGCATCAAGACAAGTAGACAATGCTGGCAATATTACATATCAGTGGGATGATGATGATAAGACGACGGCTGCATATGTATGCATATTTTAATCTTATTTTATTAATATCGATAAGTTTAAATCGTATTGTACTAATTTTAACCTGTAATTGTTTTTTATTTTAGGCAAAGTTTCAGAAGGCACGGACAGAGCTGCTTTCAGAATCGGATCGCGATAAGTTGACGGTAGAGGAGCAAGATAATATTTTCGACATTATTATGGATCTGACGCAGCGGAATAGGCGCTATGGCTATGGAAACCAAGGAGTAATCTTATAAACATTGCAATATGCACCATTATCATCCTGCACCATTATCTGCCAATAAAATATGCACCATTATCATCCTGCACCATTATCATTTAATAAAATATGCATTTCCTTGTGGTATATGCATGACTTAAGATCACGTCATTTACGTTTCGATATTTTAAAATATGCATTGTTTAAGAAAATGATTATAATACAACTGTGAACATCTCACATTCTATTTGCAGGTTCGGGCAGCTTAAAAGGGGTGTGACAAAGCTGAAATAAAAGAGCTTAGAGCCATGGTTGAGCAGTTGCAAGAGCAGGACTGTCATCGTGCTATACAAAATGGAGCAGCTGAATCAACGTTTAGCGGAGTCCACGTAGAGGCATGGTTCATTCCCTTCGTCGTCTGGTGCTTCTGGAGGTGATGATGATGCTTGAGAGGTATGATGATCATTGTCTTTCTGGTTGGTTATTGTATATATTGACTTTGAGGTGGTAAGGATTGTGTTTGATGGTTATTGTGTATATATTGACTTTGAGGTGGTGAGGTTTAAGTGTTTGCATTGTATATATTGACTTGAATATGGAGTTGGAGTTGGTATCGATGAGGGTTTTGTTGTTTATGTACTTTTTGACGTGGAGTTTGATTTGAAAATGTAATGTTTGATGTTGATTTTTGGTTGTTTATATTGTTTGTGGTATAATGTGTTGGATATGTGATATATATATGTGAAATGGTATGGAAATGGAATGGAAATGGATATATATTGATGTGTGTGGCTGGAAGGTGAATGACTTGCTGTTATAAAAAATAATTTCACCCAGATTAGCAACGACTACCAACGGCTCTTTGGTCATTTTAAACCAACGGCTTCCATCGGCAATTTTTCGTTGGAAGCCGTTGGAATAGCCCCGTGGCATCCGTCGGAAAGCGTAAACGCTATTCCAACGGCTTTTCCAACGGCTACCAACGGCTGGGCGTCGTTGAATAGCCGGGTTCTCTTGTAGTGTGTATGACTGTGCGGGAGGAGGACGATTGTAACGACCCGTATTTTTTTAACTATTTTAAATTATTAAATTTAATATAATTATTGAACAAAAATAGTTAGAAATAGATATTTGAGGATTTATTAATGTAATTTATTGGATATGAACTTAGATAAAAAATTCAAATAACAAAACTCGATAAGATAAAAGACGATAACTTCTATTAGAAAGTAAATTAAACGATATTAAATTGTAAGTAATTGATAATTGAAATTAAAATAATCAATGTTAAGTAAATAAAGAATCGAATGAATGTTATTTAAAAGTAAAAGCATAAGTTTATTTATATGAAGTGATATTTTTGATAAGTATAAATTATAGAAATAAGAGAGCAAATATTTGGTAAGAAATGAATAATTTTTGTTGTATACAATAATTGCAAACATGTTGAATTACTGTAAAATGAAGTTGTTTTATTATTTGAATTCGTTTTAAAATTTAAATTTTATAAGTTGGATAACTTAAATTTCAAATATAGCGATTTATTTGATAATTTAAATGTTATATTTAATATTTGGAATTGTTTAAATAATTGAATCATGAATTTAATATAAATGAAAATGATTTCAAATATTGATTTAAATTTTATTTAAACAAGAATGAAGATTGTTAACTTTTAAAATTGAATTTAAAATGTGTATATTTATTTTGGAAATTAGCTTGGTTTAATTAATGTACGAAAATAACTATTATGGCCACTGTCTCGGATTACTACGAAACCAATTTTATAGAATCTATAATAGTGAGTTATTATAGGATTTCAAGTTTCATAGTAATCAGACTTATCATTTGGTCATGCGAGCTTGAAATGCGTATAAATTAATTAAAGAAATTTAAATTAAAATAAGTTGGTTTTGAAAAGCTATCTTCTGAATATAATAGAATTAGCTCTCGATATATGTTCCATTGTGTTCGGAATAGGGGTATAACATATAAAACGCCAGGCAGCACATTTCGTTTGGGGTTCGAAATTTTCGCAGATGAATAGTGCCGTGAAATTTTCTATATAAGGACTTGAAAACCTTATCTTTGCAATCTTAGAACCCTAGTTCTTCAGCCGCTCCTTTTAACTTTTAATGGTCGAAATCGTTCTTCCTTTTTTTCTCGTTTTCTCCCAATTCATTCAAACTTGAATCAAATTCAACATGAAAGATGAAGGGCTCGACGAGCTCTACATGGTGTGCGGTTGGATCGAGAAGAAGGTGTTCGAATTTGCCAGAAGCGACTATGAAAGGAAGCACAGGTTTATGGGTTTTCGAGATCAACGATGGAGTTTTGGGAGACCAGAGTTTTGGTGAACGTGGAGATCGACGTCGCGCACGCGTTGGTGGGATCTGATCCGCGCTCGGCGATGCGGCGGATAGCACGCACGTTAGTTGATGGAGGCGATGATGGGTTTTGCTCATGGATTTTGGTATAGGGAGTGTTGCATGAGTTGATATTGTAATTATTATTTTTATATAAGTTAATCATGTTAGTTTAAAATCGTCATATTAATTATTGAATAACTTTTTCGTACGAGGTCGGATTCGAGCGAAACAAGTCGCATAGCGATCGTATCGACGAAGGCTACGCCATGTAGTTGGATTGGAATTTATTTGAATTTGAATAATATTAGTCTAAAATAAAGGTGAGTGATTGAACCCGCTCACCAATATTAAATTATTTCTTATGTTAATTAAATCGAAATCATGAAGTGACTTATTTTATTGACTGTTGTTTGGTAATTTAACTGACATTTAAATTGACATATGAATTGAACTGCTGGGTGTTGAATATGCGCTTATATGATTTTTGTTTGATGATAATAAACATATATGCATTCGTTTAAATGTATTTGTTAATGTACTATTTTATTTTTCATAGATTAAATAAATATTTGCTGAATAAAATAAGTAACACTGAATTTGAATTCAAACGAATATTTTATTCAAATAAATATTTATTACAATTTTTGATAGTACAACTTCAAGCTCTCACTATAAATATACATTTTCTATTACAATACATTTCTGATTACATCACAATTCATTTTTACATTTTCACCTCACTACATATCACTCACACTCGTATTAATCTTCAACTTCATTCCAGTTTGAATTCAGCATCTGAGCAATCTGCAAAAATATTCACTAACGCGGTAAAATTGAAAATAAAATATTTTTGCAATATAAAATAAAAGATGGATTTGAAAATATTATTTGTCTCAGTTATTTGGGTCGTTCATCATCATTTAAATTTGAATTCATCACACACGAACAATGTGACATGCACAATGTATCGCTGTACATTCCACAAGGCCGTGCACACCGATATACACTTGATAATGCTACAGGGACAGGTGAGCACAAGGTCAAACCCAAATAAAAAGACGGGTTCAACTCAGGCGCAACATAAATAAAATCTCGACTTCAGCACAAGGTCAAACCCGTGTTGTGAAACTGGATTCAACTCAAGTGTAATGCACAGTCTACACAAATTCAACAGTGCATCAAAGCAAACTTAAGTAGACAGTAGCATATACTACAGGGATGAACACACGAGAATGGAATGCACAGGTCAGAGATGCAACAATGGAACCACACAAAAGTTCACAATGCAACATGATCAACTCAACTCGACTAACAGTAAACAGTGTACAACATCAAAGCCAAACTACAAGCTGCAGTAACTCAAGCAAGTGCACAAACTAAACCAACATGAATGAAGATACAGTGAAGCATGTACACGGGTAAACAGCACAATCAAACTGCAACAAGGCAACAAGGAATGGCCAGAACCAAGGCAAGACCAAGCTGCAGTATACAAGTGACACAATGCAAATTAAAACAGAGAATACAATATGAAGACCAGAAGTACAAAATGACCAAGCTGCTGCATATCAGTGGTGCGGACGATCAAGTGGCCATATACAGACTTTCAACTTACAAGCATGGTTGTGCATGCTACAACTACATGAAGACCAGGCCACACAAGAACATAACTGAAGTCAACATGATCGAATGCAACAGTGAACAGTGCAGCATCAGGTCGAGCACGAAGGAATGTGAAAGAACAAAATCACTTACATATATACAACATTTTTTTATGTACCAATATACTATGCACAAGTAACCAAATCAAACAGAGGTGGCAATATGAACAACTACAACAGGTCAAGGATGTATACTAAAATTTAAACCAACAAAATGCATTATGAATAGTATAGGCCGAGAACCAGACCAGGTAGTGCAAGTTACAAGCCCAAATGACAACACACCAACTGCAAACTACTCATAACAGTGCACCACTTACCTTGAATGCAGGCATATTCAAGTTGAAGCCGTGTAAGTCCAGAATGACACAAATACAGGCAGTGAAGAATCTCAAGTCAAGGCCGCAGAGGTACAAGAAAATTCACGAAACCAAAAATTCACGTAATCAAAAGACCAAGCCAAAGTCAAAGTATGAAAAAGTCAGAACCTTGAGAATAAAGGTACCGAACAAAGCCAAAATCAATACCGTATGATTCAAGTAAATAGAAGAAGTCAGAATCAATCTCAAACATTCAAGCATCATCAAGTGGCCGAGATGAATAATTGATAAATTCAAATAGAGAATTGTACGAATGCAAATCTAGGGTTACAAACCCTATATAAACAATCATCATCGGCAATCTCAAAACCATCAAGTTCAAGTACAAATACACAAAAGCACAAAAGCATAAAATTACATACCGAAACAAGGAGACGAACTCGATCCAAATTGAAGAACGGTGTGCAAATCAAAGAGCATCGAAGTCTACTATTGAACAGTATCAAAGGTCGGCGCTTCAATTTGCAAGAACCCTAGTTTGGATCGAAAGGACGAAAAGCCCTAATTTAGCTTCAAAGAGGAACGACCGCCATCTCCAAATAAACGAACGAAGAAAATAAAAGAGACGGGCTAAAATATAAAAGGGGCCGACATTTTTAATAAGGGCTTTAAATTTAAAATTAGGGTTGTTTGTATTAAATTGTTTTTAATTTGCATCTTTATTTTTAAACCGTTTAAATTTCTAGTCGTGTGACTAGGGGACAAGCTACGTGGCGTAGCTTGAGAATTCGCAACTCAATGGCTGAGTTGTGGCAGGGTTTTGAGCGTAGAGTTAGATTTAGTCGATAGCTTGTGTCGCGAGTTTACGTGTGTAAGCGAGGGACTATCTAATTTCTAGTAGAAACCTTGGGGGCGGCACGTAGGCAGGGTTTTGCCGAAGCTGGGTAAATTCTGTGTCGTTTTATTTCTGCATTTATTATTCTGCTATTATCTGTGCTGCTATTGTTCTATGATCTGTGTTAAAATTATTTTAAAAGCTTCCGCGATTAATTTCTATAATTTATACCATCACCCTATTCACCCCCTCTCTAGGGTGAAATCGATCCTACACTGGGAACTTGTAATCGATGGTAAAAATTGAAATTGAATTACTAGTTAAATAACCGACATTGGTAACTAGTTAATTGTTGTGATATATTGACTGTTTTGGATGTTGATTGTGATGGATGGCTATTGGTTGATATTTTGGATGATTGGATGTTTGTTATTTTATATATTGTAACAACCCTGTATTTTATGATTTATTTTAATTGTTTATTTTGATTATTTTATTTGAATTTCTGATTTAAAAAATTTATTATATTAAATAAAATGCATAAATTTTGTTATTTGAAATAAATTTTGATTTTTCTACGAATTATAATTCTAAACATGAATAAATAGAATATTTTCCAAAAAAGTGGATTTTTGGTCAATCTGGTCAAACTTTGACTTTTAAATTTAAAATTTAAATATTTGAATTTTTGAATTTTATTATGAAATAAATTAAATTTCAAGAATACTGCTTTTCGTTCGTTGAAATCCAATTTATATTGTGAAAGTTATGCTTTTTACAATATTGTATGTAAATTGATTTATTTAATAAAATTGTTTGTTTTAATTTATATAAATAATATTTTTTTTTTGTCATATCATGTTCAAATATGTCTTATATGACATTTTTGGTATATATTCTTATTTTTAAAATATTTTTAAAATGATGTTATAATTTTCCAATTCTTATTGTATTTTATTTTCAATTTTTAAACCCTGGTTTCTATTATTTAGCTATTTTGTTATTTAATTTATATATTTTTTAAATATATTTATTTATTTTCTTTCTTATTTTGTTTTGTTTTTGTTTTTATTTACATACATTTTTGTTTGTTTAAAATGCAAAAAGAAAATGAGAAATGTGAAGAGTTTGTAGCCTTTCATTTACCATAACCTTTTTATATGCTTTTTGTCCTTTCATTTGTAAATTGTCACTTGCATTGAATTGGCCGGCTATACTCCTTTCTTCAGCCGATCATCCTGCATTTTTTTCACGCAAAAGAAAAGTTCTCATCCCAAAACTTTCGGCCATCATTTCTAAAAAAAATTGGTAACGGTTTTCATTTTTTTCTTACATATTTTTCTTGTTTTATTATTTGTTTGCCTTGCTTTCTCCTTTCATGTCCGGCCATAGCTTCTCCTCCTTCACCATCACCTCCACCACCTCCTTGATCGTCTTCCACCTCCTCCAGCTCCTTGTCTATGTCAAGGCCGTGTCCCCTATGATGCATGCTCCACTAAAAAAAATAGCAAACAAACCCTTATACAGGCCAGCCGAGCACCTACATGCCATTGCCACCTTCATACCCATCTCGCCACCACTTGCACCACCTACTCCAACCTCTACCTTACCCTAGACCACTGCTGCACCATCTCATGACCTCCACCAAGCATGGCCGTGCCACTTGGAGCCATGGTCGAATCTTGTGATTGTGACAAAAATCACTTTTGCCTTGACTTGTATTTACTTCATGCCATGAGCCACTAACTCCTTCATTCCTTGCTAGCCCGAGCCTATATGGACCCATGCTTGACCATTCACACCACCATGGCCATGCATTTTAATCCCTAGGCCGAGCATATGATGGGTGAAAGCATTGGCAAGTTGTCTAGTTCTTTGTTGTGTTCATATTTCAAGTTGTTCAAGGTTATATTTTGTGTTGAAATTCATGGTTCAATATATTGTTTTGTTTGATATGTGCAAAATAATCACTTTGGCTCTCCCCTCACTTGAATACATAGTCGTGCTTTCGTGCTTTCCGGATCTTTGTTTATGTATCTAAATCTGTTATATCCAGCTTGTAGAGGTGAGTAATTCTCGCACGACATCTGTACTTATATAATTAGTAAATTGACACCATTTGTATTTGTAGATTTCATTATCATGTTATACCTGCCTGTGATATGATTTATATGATGTTCACCCTGTTTATACACCTGTCATATCATCTGTTACTGTTATATAATGCTATACTGTTTATTTATATCAGTTTATCACACTGCAATTTCCCTGTAGAATAGAATCACTATGGGTTGAAATGATACATACCCGAATGGACTTTAGAATAGGAAAAAATTGTTATGGGCTGAAATGATAGGCCTGAGCGATTTTTATTTATTTTATTTTACTTGGGATTGCGGGTTTGAAATAATAGAACCCGAATCTTTCCTTTGTAAATTACGGATTGAAATGATATTATCCGTATCATTTGACTTAGGTTAGAAAATTATATACAGACCCTTGGTTAATATATATTTTTCTTGAATTTATAAAATATTTTAAAAATGTAAATATTTTGATATTTTGATTTAAATTTAATTTAAAAATGATTTTTATATAAAGTGTTAGTGATTTTCTACAAGTTAAATAAGTGAAATAAATAAATGGTAAAGTAGAATTCGAAATATAAGTAAATTTTGGAATTTATAATTTGGTTTATAAATGTAGTTTAAATTAAGTAAGAAAATATGATAATTTGATTTTAATTTGAAATCAAAATGATTTTATAAAGTGTTATTGATTTTCTATAAATTAAAAATAGTTAAATAAATAAATGTTTAAAATTGAAATTTGAAATATAACTTAACTTGGAAAATATGAAATGTGTTTTAAAAATAAAAGTTAAGTTAAGAAAAATAAATGCAATATAAATTTAATTTATGAAATGGTAAATTAAATTAAAATGTAAAGTAAATGAAATGTTATAAAATTGTACATTAATTTTTATAAATGAATTATTAAAAAAAATTGATTTTTGTATGAAATTTTACCATATAAAATCATAAATTAATGGGTATTTAAATGATTGTTTTTAAAGTGAGAAAATATAAGGCCCCGTTTGTTTTCATTTTTAGTTTTCGGTTTTTTAGGTTTTGAAGTCCATTTTCAGTTTTTCATTTTTAATATTTTTAATATTTTGGAAAATGTATTTGGTTCTGCTGTTTTGAAAAACAGTTTTTAAACTAAAAAACAAAAATGAGATTTCAAAATAAAAATGATAATTTCAAATTTGTGTAGAATTTGGCTATAAAATATAAAACTAGTGAGATAATATCATTTCTAGCATGCCTCACGGTCGAATGTTTCAGCTAATAAACGCATAAACTTGTACATATGCACTAAAATAAGATTACTGCCCTTGAAAATTTTCTAACAATCATGAATTATGGAATTCAAATATGTAGAGGAAAAAAAGTTTGCATGAGCACTAAAAAGATGAAAGCCACATATATACTTCTCACGTATATGGTTTATAAATGAATAGTAATAGTATTTCTCTACGATATAATAAAACAAACGCATTTCATACAATTAACATGTCGATTGCACTTGTACAAGAAAAAAAAGGTTTTACACGAGTGCTAAAAAGATGAAAGCCACATATATACTCCTCAAGTATATGGTCTATAAATGCATAGCAATAGTGTTTCTCTACGGTACAATAAAACAAAGGCATATTTTACAATTGACATGTCAATTGCACTTGTACAAGAACATTTGAAGTAAGCCTCATAGTATTCCATTTTCCCTTGCAAAAGTGCAATGCTTGGAGTATCTTTTGATCCAATCGTGGAGCAAACATAACAGTCTTCCTCCTGCTCTTTAACATGCTTCTTACATATGGCTTTTTCCATGAAAGAGGATCAATATTGAAATTCAACTTTGTTGCTTTAGATTAGACTATAAGTCATCTAAAGAAAAAAGAAAAAATAGCTTTAATTAGATAACAAGAACAAAACTATCATCATTGTAAACATTGCAACACCCTCCTCCATGCTTATTCGAGATAGTGAAGGATATTATGGGAAACCGTGCAGTATTTCTAATTTTGTCACCTCCATAAAGAACCATAGTCACACCGACTACTCCATGCATAAGCTGTATATTGAAACAGAAGTCACAGGTAACTCATATTTAAAATGTGATCAGGAATACTAGCCAAATATTTAGATTAACATGCCAAAACTATGATTGCACTTGCAACCAACACCCAAGAGAAAGATGCTGTAATATTAAAATTTGTTGTGTATAATTTGCTTTTGTTCACAATTTGTTTTATTTTGCAGCAAAAGGAATGACCGACCGATCTCATATGTTAACAAATTATATAACCTGTTATATAAGACACAATAACGCAATGAATATGGAGATCAGTTATTAACAAATTACTCTCTCTACTACCACTTACTCTATCTCCTTACCGTCTCACTCTATTTCCTCACTCTCTTACGTTCTTCTCTTTTGGATTCTAGTTTGTCTACTCACTTCATCTCTAAACTCTCTTCTTTCTCTTCTTTCTTCTCAGTTAAGTTCATATCTCTATCAAAATGTTGGCAATCAAGAAAAAGCGTGTCACTGATGTTCATGTACCAAAGCAACATTTTTGCATATTAACATATACTCAAAAACGACAAAGAAACATAAATAAACAGTACAAAATAAAACAATTTACCTAGAGAATTCTTACTACATATGTAGACGCTTTTATTGGATCAGACAAGGTGAGCAGTAAAATAGCAGTAGCCACCTAAAACAATATCAACAACGTCACCGGTTAACATTTAGTTTGGAAACCAAAATGTTAAATTGATGTTTGAAACTAACCATGGTTTTTCTACCAGCAGCCACCCCCCATCTCATTGAAGTGATCATTGTAGGCAATAAGAAAAAACACCCAAAGTAGTTCCGAGTCATCAAAGTCCATGTTGTCAATCAAATATTAGACATGGATACATTATCATGCATATGTATCATAAATACATAATGAATGGCACAGAAATTTTTTATCGATGACAAATACCAACATAATATAAAATATATCAAACGTCTGTAAGCATTCTACATATCTGTAAATAATTGATATATGTTTTCATAATTCTACAAGAAAAAAGCGAAGGATAATGCTTAAATTACATATTATACCTTTTTTATGCATGTGGAAAGAATAATCATGACCCAGTTAACATGCACATTTTGGAGGTTTTCATAGATGTCCAAGAGAATAGGATTTTGAATCCTATAATTTTCCAATGAATACTGTATATGAAACCAACCATCTTATCATAGATATTCAGGTTTGGTTCTGATCTCAAATTGTATACCATATATCATTTTATATCAATTTTTTGTCAATATCAGCCTTCATTGATCAATGGACATGGTTACAATTATCAATAAAACATAGGGATAAAAGTGCATACAAATTACAAACATAACGGAGTGAGAGAATTGCCTGCTGCACTGGAACAAGAGTCATTTTGCTCTTTTATTACTGATAACATATGTGATAAAAGTTGGATAAGCATGTTAGCATGTTACTGATTTGGTTATTAGCATCCAAGCTTACTACTATGTTTGTAGAAAAGTGCAACATGTATCCAAAAGAAAAACTATAAACTTGTTGTCAATGTTCTAAAGCCGATGGAAGGGCTTTTAACTGTGCAAATCCATACACAACTCTGGTTCAATGTATATTTTGATATGGCTTTCAAAACAGTGTTGATAATCTAACTCTATTATTCTCATCTAATATTAATATCTAACAAATATCAAACCTAAAATTATTTCTCTGCCGATTCAACCTAACAAGCAAAGCCCTGATTCACAAAAATAAATCAAAGGGATCATTCTTGCTTAACTAGATATTGTTAGTTTGAAGCAAAAGAGACAACCGTGAAAAAAAATAGAAGTTACTTGATTTTGGAATAGTATCTGAAGAAGAATCGCAGTTTCGCTCCCAACCTAATTTGAGATTTCACGGCCGAAGAAGATAAATAGTGTTTTGAATGCGTTCTATTTGTGTTTGAGTTTTGGATTTGGAGGATTTTCACATTTGGCTGAAAACTGGGAAAACAAATAAAACCAGTTCTCAATTTTCTTTGTTAGAGCCCATTTTCAAAATTGGCTATTTCCAAAAATGAATTTTATAAAATAGTAAAGCAAACAAGTTTTCATTGTTTTGTAAAATTAGAAACTAAAAATACTTTGAAAATGGGCAATCAAACAGACCCTAAATTTTTATAAGTTACATTGGTTTAAATTAAAGTTTAATTGTTTATGAAATTGTATTAAAAATTTGGAATTTAATTAACAGTATTTCAGAAATGCTGTCATATCTGAAGTAAAGGATATTACAGCATTTCTAAATGTTGTAGTTGATACAAATGAACTATAGGGCTAAAATGAACTAAGGGCTATTACAGCATTTTGTAAGTGCTGTAGTCGCAGAAATTAAACTAAAACCCATTACAGCAGTTTTAAGTGCTATCTTTGTTAAATTGAATTATTTTCAAATGTAACTTACCGTAGCATTTTCTAAATGCTGCAAAAGTTGAAATTTCACCGCTTTAAGTCAATTTAAGTGAATAAATGAATTGTGAAAAGACTAATTTTTTGGAATTTGAATATTTGATTTTAAATATAATAACTTCATTTTAATTGGTTTTAAATGGAATATTTGATTAGAAATATAAACTATTTTTTAATGTGATTTGGAATGGTATTCAAATTTAAATAAAATGAATAAGGTTTTGGAAGGATATGATATTTTAATATTTTAAATGAATTTGAAATGATATTGAATTTAGAAATGGCATTTGATTTAGAAGTATAAAATACCATTTTGGAATTTTGACCATAGGATGTATTTAATTTATGGTTTAACCGATCCTTAGAGGATGGGCGATCCAAGCATACTTTATGTTATTGTGCATTACTACTACAGTTCACTTGAGTTGGTTTACATTATATAAGTATGTATGTCCCGACTCGAGTGTTTTGTGTTTTACTTTATGCTCGGGTCAGCTTGAGTATTTTCAGCTTAGCTTTGGATTTCTTTTCTGGAGCTAGGAATCGCTGGAGATTTTGCTTATCTAGTTATCTATCCATTTCAGTTTCAGTTGTCTATTTCACTCTTCTATTAGTGATCTTCTATGTATTTGAGATTTCCATTATATATGTTTTCAGACTGATATTATGTAATATGTTTTGATATTTTGTTATAGTAGCTTCATGAACTACTATGGTATTTAAATTTCCACTGCGCGTTATTCTAATATTTCTGTGTCTGTGACTCTGTGATTATTTTTCATTTGCTCCAAATTTATTTACAATGCGGTATTTTGAACAATTCAAGTCCGACATGTGTGGATGCGAATGGATGAAAATATCGAGTTGTTACAGTTGGTATCAGAGCTTTGATTTTTAGGCAAACCATAGCCTACGGAGCAAAAACTCATTAGAAATAGGGGAGAAATACCCTAGAATGAGTGAAATCAATCTCAGAATCATTTCTTGGTGAGAGAACGTATTTTCAAAGTATAAAATGATTTTCAAATGATTTTAAAGGATTTTAAAAGATTATATTGGTATAAAATTTTCCTTATTTTGAAATCTAGATTTTGTAAACTTCATCCCTTCGGTATCCACCTAGTTAGAAATCTCTTGGTTAGGATTCTTATCGATTAGGATTCCTTGAACTTTGGAACGCTCCCACTGGTTCTGAAATTCAGTTTTGTCTTCCCTATTTTTATCCTTCTGATTTTGGGGCATTCCTTAACTCCGCTGACCTCTATAAAGATCGATGATTTCGCAAATCTTTGAATAATTTGTAAAGGGATGAAACTCCTTTGCAATTGGCATTGCTTCACCGGAGATTTCTATATCCTCGGTTTACGATGCCATCGTTCACCTGCTCTACCTAGATTCTATCTCTGGCGATCGAATGTCGATTTGCCTTAGATTTCCGCATTGGTTATATTCTTGAAGTCACGGTTGACCAGTTAAGGTCGCTTGTGATTTATATAGGCTTATCCATCTTCTATTAGGTAATTAAATTTTCTCAACTTCATTCGAGCTTATCTTCGAATCAGAATTCTATTTGATTAGAGTTCCTCTAAATTCAAATCTCTATTTGTTTGAAATCTATCCTTGAATTATCTCTTGAAAAATTGTGTTTGGTTGTATTTTGAAATTATGCATACGTCGAAATTATTATTTTGATAAGGATGACCACATTTTATAAAAGTAAATTGTTTTCAATAAGGATTTTATATCTTTTAAAAATGAAAATTTGAAGCTTTGAAAGGATTTGAAAATTTAAAATTATATAAGAATTTGTCTTATATAAAAATAATTTATAACTGAAGGGTTTTGAATTTGAATTTCAAGGAATCGAACTCCGGTGTTTTGAAATCGATTTTATGATTTTGGAAAATATATAATAATAATATGATTTAAAGATATTTTATGAATAAGAATTGTTTAAAATGTATTCGAATGAATTCCAATGATTTCAAAGAGATTTCAAAGAAGTTTCAAGAAAATAAAAGTCCAGAACTCACTTGTGTCGCTGAAAAATAATTTCGATGATGAATGCATGCATCATCGACATTGATTTTCGAGTTTCTAAGTGGGAGAGAGGCCACTCTAGTAGCTTTGCTATGCGAGTGATTTTGTGAAACCAATTTTGATTTCATATTTGAAGTATGGTTTGATTTTCGAAAGATATATGTGTGTGTGTGTATATATATATATATATATATATATATATATATATTTGAAATGATTTAAAGTAAGCCGATGTTCAGTCCTCGAGTTTCAGATTTGTTTTGGTATAACCTTATCTATTGGAATTGATTTACTGATTTGTTGCTGATTTCCAACTCTTGGATTGGAAAATTTGGTTTCTTCGACTATTTTTAAAGCTCGAGCACTTTCAAATCAAGGTTTAATTTTCAAAGCTATGTAATTTTCAAAAGGTAAATTGGATTTTCCATATATGGAAATAAATAGTTTAAAGGTTTTAAAGGGATTAAACTTAGAAATCATTTTCGGTATAATTGATTTTTGAGAAAGATATTTGGTTTTTAAAATAGACTGGATAGTAGAACCTAGTATTTATATGATGGTTTGGAAATGGATTGGTATGACATAAATTTTGTTGATTTGGAAATTTGGATTATTTTCTAAACCTATTGTTTTGAGAAATTTTGAAACTGAATATATGTAATTTGGAAGAAATGATTTGGCGAAATCATATATGATTTTGAAACTGAATTGATATTAAAAGGAATTGAAATTGAGAACCTTATTTTATAAAATATTTGATTTGGGGGTTTTGAACTTATATAAAATGGATTTGTATAAGTATGTAGTTGATTTGAAAACTATTGATTTGGTAAGATGCTCAATTTGGAAAGAGAAATCTTATATAATCGAAGTCTATATAAGTATGATTTGATATACTATTGATTTGGAAAGTATTCGATTTGAAATGGAATCTTATATATAATTGACTTTATATAATTATGATATTTGAAAGTGATTTGAAAGGTACTATATGATACATATTTTCTAAGTAAGAATATGGAAAGTGCCTTCTGCTTGATATCCGCTTTATGGCCACTTTGTGAATTCATTCTATCAATATTATTCTCTCTGATTTGGGCTTTTTGGACATGATACTCGAGTGTCCATCGAATTCCATGGCGATCTCCATGGTCTTACGAACGCGACTGCATAGCGAATTCGTAGGGGATGCAAGAGCCTATGGGTACAGATGTTTCCTGAGGGATCCAGGCGTAACCATTGTGTATCTGCGATCTATGTAGGTCGTATTTGGTAGCGTAATCCGCAGGGGCTGCGAGAGCCTATGGGTACGGATGTTTCCTGGAGGATTCATGTGTAACCATTGTGTATCTGCGGTACTACCAGTCTTCATGGCGTAATCGCAGGGCTGGGGGAGGCCTACGGGTACAGATGTTTCCTGAGAGATCCAGGCATAACCATTGTGTATCCGCAATCTATGATCGACACGTGTTGGTTGTTTTGTTTGGATTGTAATTTCCATATCTGTTTTTTTAAGTTTTTCAGTATTTTCACTGGGTATTGAAACAAGTTTACTAAGTACTTGGAGAATTCTAGCTTTGCGCCTGATCAACGCATAGCCAGAGTCTGCAGGAACGAAAGTAAACTTGTTAAGACATCGAGTTATAAAAGTATTTTGATAAAGTATTATATAAAGAATATTTTGATCATTTATTTTACCTGTCTAAATAATTTTAAAATGTTTTAAATATTGTTTACTTCGAACTATCAGATTTGAATCAAATGACTATTCATCATATTATAAAATGTTATAAAAAAATTAATTGAAATTTATATGGTTTTAAAATAATGGTTCATCCTTGTCTTTCAACATATTTTTCCCTTCTTGCTATTCTTATCCTCCTACTTTCTTTCTCTTCAAGGGTCCTTTTCGCATTGTGGAAAGAGTTGGTTCTTTGGCTTATCATTTGGATTTTCCAGAGAAGCTTTCTGGAGTACATGATGTATTCCACATCTCACATCTTCTCTGGTATCTTCATGACCTATCTCTTTCTGTTCAGCCTTCTACTCTTGATAGTTGGATATTAGCCTAATCTGACCGTCGAGAGGATGCCACTTCGTATTGTCGACAGAGGTACGAAGCAGCTAAGAAGGAAAGCGGTTAGTCTGGTCAAAGTACGATGGAGTACTGATGATCGGGATTGTACCTGGAGACGGAGGAGAGCATTCGTGGTTCGAATCCAGATTTTTTTTTCATGTAATATTTGTTTTGTCTATTTTTATTTTCCTTATTTTCCTTGCTTATTCCTTTTCGGAGACGAAAAGATTTAAGTGGGGAGAGTGTAACAACCCTGTATTTTGTGATTTATTTAAATTGTTTATTTTGATTATTTTATTTGAATTTCTGATTTAAAACTTATTATATTTATTAAAATGCATAAATTTTGTTATTTTAAATAAATTTTGATTTTTCTATGAATTATAATTCCAAACATGAATAAATAGAATATTTTCCAAAAAAGTGGATTTTTGGTCAATCTGGTCAAACTTTGACTTTAAATTTTAAATTTTAAATCTTTTAATTTTTGAATTTTATCTTTTATTATAAAAATAAATTAAATTTCAAGAATATTGCTTTTCATTTCGTTGAAATCCAATTTATATTGTGAAAGTTATGTTTTTTACAATATTGTATGCAAATTGATTTATTTCATAAAACTGTTTGTTTTAATTTATATAAATAATAATTTTATTTGTCATATCATGTTCTAATATGTGTTATATGAGATGTTAGGTATATATTTTTATTTTTAAAACATTTTTAAAGTGATGTTATACTTTTCCAAAGCTTATTGTATTTTATTTTCAATTTTTAAACCCTGGTTTCTATTATTTAGCTATTTTGTTAATTAATTTATATTTTTCAAAAATTTATTTATTTATTTTCTTTCTTACTTTATTTTGTTTTGTTTTTCTTTTTATTTACATACATTTTTATTTGTTTAAAATGCAAAAAGAAAATGGGAAATATGAAGAATTTATAACCTTTCATTTACCATAGCCTTTTCATATGCTTTTTGTCCTTTCATTTGTAAATTGTCACTTGCATTGAATTGGAGGACTATACTCCTTTCTTCAGCCGATCATCCTTCATTTTTTTCATGCAAAAGAATAGTTCTCGTCCCAAAACTTTCGGCCATCATTTTTGAAAAAAATGGTAATGGTTTTCATTTTTTTTCTTACATATTTTACTTGTTTTATTATTTGTTTGCCTTGCTTTCTCCTTTCATGTCCGGCCATAGCTTCTCCTCCTTCACGATCACCTCCACCACCACAGCACCTTGTCTATGTCAAGGCCGTGGCCCCTATGATGCATGCTCCACCAAAAAAAAAGCAAACAAACCCTTATACAAGCTAGCCGAGCACCTACATGCCATCATCACCTTCATACCCATCTCGGCCACCACTTTCACCACCTACTCCAGCCTCTACCGGACTCTAGACTACTGCTACACCATCTCATGACCTCCACCAAGCATGGCCGTGCCACTTGGAGCCATGGCCGAACCTTGTGATTGTGACAAAAATCACTTTTGCCTTGACTTGTATTTACTTCATGCCATAACCCACTAAGTCCTTCATTCCTTGCTAGCCCGAGCCTATATGGACCCATACTTGACCATTCACACCACTATGGCCGTGCATTTTAATCCCTAGGCCGAGCATATGATGGGTGAAAGCATGGGCAAGTTGTCTAGTTCTTTGTTGTGTTCATATTTCAAGTTGTTCAAGGTTATATTTTGCGTTGAAATTCATGCTTCAATATATTGTTTTGTTTGATATGTACAAGATAATCACTTTGGCTCTCCCCGCATTGAATACGTAGTCGTGCTTTCGTGCTTTTCGGGTCTTTATTTGTGTGTCTGAATCTGTTATCTCCATCTTGTAGAGGTGAGTAATTCTCACACGACATCTGTACTTATATAATTAGTAAATTGACACCATTTGAATCTGTAGATTTTATTATTATGTTATACCTGCCTGTGATATAACTTATATGATGTTCACCCTGTTTATACACCTGTCATATCATGTGTTACTATTATATAATGCTATACTGTTTATTTATATCAGTTTATCGCACTGCAAGTTTCCTGTAGAATAGAATCACTATGGGTTGAAATGATACATACCCGAACGGACTTTAGAATGGGGAAAAATCGTTATGGGCTAAAATGATTGGCCTGAGCGATTTTTATTTATTTTATTTTACTTTGGATTGCGGGTTTGAAATAATAGAACCCAGATCTTTTCTTTGTAAATTACAGATTGAAATGATATTATTTGTATCATTTGACTTAGGTTAGAAATTATATACAGACCGGTGGATAATATATATTTTTCTTAAATTTATAAAATATTTTAAAAATGTAAATATTATGATATTTTGATTTAAATTTAATTTAAATATGATTTTTATATAAAGTATTAGTGATTTTCTACAAGTTAAATAAGTGAAATAAATAAATGGTAAAGTAGAATTCTAAATATAAGTAAATTTTAGAATTTATGATTTGGATTATAAATGTAGTTTAAATTAAGTAATAAAATATGATAATTTGATTTTAATTTGAATTTAAAATGATTTTATAAAATGTTATTGATTTTTCTATAAATTAAAAATAGTTAAATAAATAAATGTTTGAAATTGAAATTTGAAATATAACTTAACTTGGAAAATGTGAAATGTGTTTTAAAAATAAAAGTTAAGTTAAGAAAAATAAATGGAATTTAAATTTAATTTATGAAATGGTAAATTAAATGTAAAGTATATGAAATGTTATAAAATTGTACATTACTTTTTATAAGTGAATTATTAATTTGATTTTTGTATGAAATTTCACTGTATAAAATCGTAAATTAATGGGTATTTAAATGATTGTTTTTAAAGTGAGAAAATATAAATTTTTATAAGTTAAATTCGTTTAAATTAAAGTTTAATTGTTTATGATTTAACTGATCCTTAGAGGATGGGCGATCCCAAGTATTATTTAAGTTATTGTGCATTGCTACTACAGTTCACTTGAGTTGGTTTACATTATATAAGTATGTATGTCATGACTCAAGTGTTTTGTGTTTTACTTTACGCTCGGGTCAGCCTGAGTATTTACAGCTTAGCTTTGGATTTCATTTCTGGAGCTAGGAATCGCTGGAGATTTTGCTTATCTAGTTATCTATCCATTTCAGTTTCAGTTGTCTATTTCAGCTCTTGTATTAGTGACATTCTATGTATTTGAGATTTCTATTGTATATGTTTTCAGACTGATATTATGTAATATGTTTTGAGATTTTGTTATAGTAGCTTCATAAACTACTATGGTATTTTAATTTCCGCTGCGAGTTATTATGATATTTATGTGTCTGTGATTCTGTGATTGTTTTTCATTTGCTCCAAATTTATTTACAATGCGGTATTTTGAGCAATTCAAGTCCGACATGTGTGGATGCGAATGGCTGAAAATATCAGGTTGTTACATATATATTCTGTTATCACGGTGTATATTATCTAACAACATAAAAAATGTTATTTGAATTATATTCAAATAAATTAAGAAATACGTTGAAATGATATATACCTATAACATTTATTTTGGATTAAAATGATATATATCCATTCTTGCAATTAAAATTAAAATAAATGATCACTTGGCCATATGATATAAAAATATATACGGAAACTGGATTGATTAAATTAAATAGTTTTAAATTCTTGAATTTGAATCTATTTAAATGATTTTGTTTTAAAGAAATAAAAATTGAATTTATAAAGATTGAATTAATTTCGAATTCGAGTTTTGAAATGTTGAATTTAAAATTAGTTAAAAGAAATTGTTTTAATGAATTTAATTTGGAATTTGAAGTTATAATTAAAATATGATTTGAATTACGGAAATTAATTTGTTTTAAAGGATTTGAACTTTTATTCGAACTGTGAAATTTACCTAAGAAAAGGTGTTTTAAATCGATATTTCAAATTTGGGCTCAGAATCAAATTAGTTTAAAGATTCGAACCTTAAATTGAACATTGAAGTTTAATTTGGTTTAAGTGATTTAAATAGCTAAAGTGAAATTGGACTTGAAATTTATACAAATTGGAATGGTTTAAAATAAGAATTGAATTAAAATTTAAACTATTGAATAGAATCGTGGAATCGAATTTGATGTTAAAAATGAATGTTTTGAAATTGAAATTAATTCGAATTAAAATCAAAATTGAGTCGATTTAAATTAATTTGAGATCAAAGATGATTTGAATTGGAAGATTTGAAATTAAATCAATTTGATTGAAATTTGGACCCGAGTCTGGATTTATTGGAAATGGAAAGAAACAGTTTATATTTGAAACTATTTTCACTATAATCTATTTACTTCAAACTGTTTTAAAATTCATCTTTTCTAATTTTCAAATTATTTAAATTTTCAAATCATTTAATATATAACCTGTTTTAATATCCAGACTATTTTAACTATTCAAACTATTTTATATCAAACTATTTTAATATCTAAACATTAACTATTTCAAATTATTTAAACTATTTTCAAAATTCAAACTGTTTAAGGTCGGAGATGTTTATGTTTAAATCATTGATTTAAAATGTGAATATGGTTAAAATGAAGTTATAACCTAAGTTGAAATTCGAAATGGAAATTTGAAGTGAAGATGATATTTGAAGTGAGGTGACATATTGGAGTAAATATGATATTTTGGAGTAAATAAAATATATTGAAGCGAATACGATTTTGAAATGAATATGATATTTTGATATTATGTATGAATCATTTTCAAAATGTAAAAGAACCAAACGGTGTATAAAACGATGTTTGATTGTTAAAGAGACCGTGGGTGACTATTTGCATACTCTGCGTTAATGTTGGAACCACTTTAACAATTGTGTATGTGGAGGAGACTCTAAAATGAAGTTGTTGCATTTGGTGTACGTTGTTGAATTTAAAGAAAGAGAACGATGATGTATAGCCTCGACACTTGTGTCAATTTGAAATGATTGAAACAGGACGGCTTGAACCAAACCAAGTGGACTAGCTACCCCTAGCGGACACCCGTTCTTTGATTTTTCTTATGGACTTGGTACATACTATTACCTTTGTTGTTGATTTCGATTGGTGCACCTTGATTTGGGATGACCTCCTTTTGACTCGATATGGGATGTGTGGACGCGGTGGACAGTCGTTGCGGCGATGCGTTACCACCAGCCTGACAACTCAAATTGGTAGCATACTACCTTAGGCATTGCCTTACGTGTCTTGTTATATTTTTATTCTCATACGAGACCACTACGAGTTTGGTTTATTATTTTCGTGTCACGACACGTCCCTATCTACTGATGTTCTATTGGTTGTGTTATATGTAAATCGTACAGCAATGCTTAAAAACGCGTTAAAGGGGATTAATGTAAAACCTTAACGTTAGGAAAAATATTTATTTTATTGATTAGACATTACATATATAGCGTATTCTACTATATATAGATATTTTGACGGATTCTTAAGAGATGGAAAATCTCATAACATCTCTTGAGTTATTGCACGCACGTTATACAGTAGATAGGAGATGTAAAATCGCATAAACATATCTGACGCTATTACACTCCTATGATATGCGATATTGATTTGACTTACATAAGGATATTTTTGTTCTGACTCGACTGTATGGTTTTAATTTATACTCGGGTCTGCCCTGAGTTTTCAGTGCATTGAAGATCATATTATTCTGGAGGACGAAGACAAAGATTTGGTAGATCATATTATTAATATCATTCACCTGCATCATGTTGTTCTGCTGCAATGTTTTATTTTGTCTCTGTTGTATGCATAACTCTGATTTATGTTGAAAAGGTACAATCAAATATATAGTGTAAACAGCTTCATGAACTGTTCATTTGATTATTATATTTTGTCATTTCGCAATGAGATTCTATGTTTGTTTTCTTCTTTTCTTATTTTTCTGAATTAACTCATTGATTATCTGTGTTTCAGATTGTTTTGAGTTGGACATGTGTGGTTCATTGTCGACTTAAGCCTTCTGAAATGCAGATCATCATAACGATGCATTTGTGGAATGAGAAGCCTCATGCGTTCTGAACAACAGGAAGATAGACTATAGAATTGTCCGTTGTATAATGGACAAGCCCGAGGATCTTAGGCGATTTGTCATTTATCTAGTAGAGAAATTTAGAAGAGATGTAGTTTTTTATTTGTATTCCAAACTAACATTATGTAATAAAAAAATTTATTTTATTTTTTTCTAGCATTTCACAATTTATAAATGATAAAAATTCGTTAAACTATATTATTTACAAATAATTAAAATAAAATAAAGTTAATAATTATTCATAATAAAAAACTAAAATGTCAACGCATTCTCATTTTGTCTAACCATCTCATTTCGTGCCTCTTTCAAATGCTTCTTTCCCTTGATCCTTTTGTCAAAGAATGACTCTTAATACCGTTGGACTATCGAGTTTTCACACTTTTACATTGGGTGCTTCCATGTACATTTGTGATTAGAAGTCGTGACATTCATGAAACAAATTTGATTAGAGCTTTGTTGAGGCGGATATGAAGTAATTTGTAATGTATGTTGTTTATTTTTATTTTTTGTAAATCATTGATTAAATTATGTTATTTATTTTTATTATCAACGATTACTATTAATATTTAATTAAAAATTAATATTAAATCAAATTCAAATACAAATTCAATCAATTGCTACCAATTTTAGAAGAAAAAAAATACAACCATAATATTGGGCAATAAAGAGGCGGACAACTAGTATAACTAACTCTGAGCCACCGACATCCTTCACCATCGTAATAATATGCAGTTTCTCTGCGTTCATCAAAATGATGCTAGCAGTAGCAAATTCCTATGCATAAAACTAGCCGAGTCCATTAAGAGAATCTAAAACCTCCTTGTATTGGTCGAAGGACCAATTAAGAGCAGGACCAATAGTGGATGGACCAACAGCACTCAGCATTAAGCTTGACGTTTCGACTGATCCTTTGGGGTACAATAAACCAAGGCAGAGGCAAATTGAACTTTTCTGGGGTAGGAAATATGTTGTTAAACAATGTAGATCTGTACTATCTAGCCTGCCTATGATCTACTCGATGCTCTCGTCGCTCCTCAATCTGATCAGGTGTTAAGCTTTGCTAAAGGAAAGAAATGGAGGAACGATAAATTGAATCTTATCGTCGAACGGACATGTTCCGCCAACCAGATGTTTCCCAGCAAATAATCGAACAACTCTCGATCATCAGGAGGGCAAAATTTTAAGCTCTTCAAAGATAGAATATTATGCATCTTAACGTAGTTCCATAAATCTACATCTTTGGTGGTGAATCCTTTATCTACATTCTGAATAGTTCACTCTACTATTGTCAGGTCTTGGAAATGATTGCATAGTCTGACGTCTTTGTCACGTTATTGAGGGAGGACAATGGGAGTATACTTCATCCCATAGCCGTCAATCAAGCAATTGCAGAAAGCGTTCATGAACTAAACATCTTCTTTGCGTATCGTAATCTGATGGAGTAGAAAGTAGTGTTGGCCGAAGTTGGAAGTTTCTTCCTCGGTTCATTCTTGTACAGGTTTCTTTGAGGACGAGAAAAAAAATACGACGGCCATTAAATGTTTAAAAAAGATAGTTCAGAACAGATATTTATTTTGTGGACTTATTTGAGATAAATAGAACATAATTCTCGCTTTGCACCGGTCATATTAGCATCCCATTTTTTTAAAATCTTAAATGGACTTTCGTTTATTAGACTAAAAAGCAATCATAACAATATCATGCCTCCATAATTAACAAATAATAGAGAAAATGACGGCGGAGTTTGAATAAAATCTGAAAATAAAGAATGCAGAGTAAGAGAAAATACAGCAAAAGAACAAAAAATTAGTATCTACCGTCGGAAAAGATTATCATTTAGCAGTCCATAATAGTTTAAGCATTGATAAATCAGTTGTTTTAATAATGCTACTACTCTTCATCCCATTTGCGTTGGAATTCTCCTTGCTTCTTCTGGCCCCGCAAAAGGAAAAAGTAAAAATAAAAAATTCAACTAAGATACAGCATTGCACAACTATACAACTTGTGCAAATCAAGTTTTAATAAGGAACTTTTGAGCATTTCCAACAGTGAATCAATCATAACCCAACCCCAACCCCAACCGCAGAAAACTTAACCGGTTTTAATTTAACCAGCTCAAAAAATATTTACTTAGCCACTAAAAGAAAACCAACTAAGAAGCGACCCTCAGGTTGCTTTAGCAACCTTCCGCCACACGTGGGAGTCAGGTTACTTTCCAACCGACAATTGGTTGGAAATGCTCTAATGAAAAATTATTCTGCTACCGTAAAGCCTTGCAAAGGCATACAAGTAAGCTACCAGGTCGATTACGAGTTAAAAGCAGATTAAAGACTTTTGCTCACGTATACTGATAAAAATATTAACACTACAGCATGCCATCGACTAAAGTACTCGTGACATGTTACGAAACAATGCATCCAAACCAGTCTAACATTGAGCAAAAAATCATCTGCAGAAACGTATACAGTTAAAAACATGACAGGATAGACGAACAAAATTGGTGACAAATACATTTTACTTTGGAACACTAAAAGTAGCACCATAACATCAACTAAAGTAACTCAATTGATCTTTGAAACCGAGGAAGTCTGCAGACATTACTCTTCTGCCATTGTTCCCTTCTCGCTGACATAGATGCCATCAAGAAATTTACGGATATCCTTGTTCTTCACATGGCATTTCTGTTAACACAACAATTACCACACATAAGACGATCTTTATTACAACAATAGTATAAATTTCAACAAAACTGCCCTTGGAGTTTCATTGTGAAATGCAGAGCGTCTATGTTCACCTAAACACCCTCTGCTTAATACTGTAGTGTCTACATTCAGGTACTTGAAACAGTTGTTGCTAATCAATGTGATACATGTCATGCGTGAACTCAATTTTGTAGACTTATGCTAGCTTATTATGACATAAAGTCTGAAGATTTCTAATACCGATCACTGATTTTCTTAATATATATCGTTAGCTATAAATCCTAAACAAACTAGGTCATGATAACAGCAGCCGATAGCACAAACTGCTGGAACACCAGTATCATTCAGAATATGATTTTAATTTATAGCTTAAAAGGTAAGAAAATTACCTGGTTAATCAGGGCACAAGAGCGAGAAACGAGCTCAATGTCGTTTCCATCAACAACGAGCTCATCCTTTACCTTTTCAGAACGGGTCACGGTGACTCCATCAAGCATATCTACCTTCCTCACCTGAAAATTACAAGTATTGTCTAAAATTATATTTTCATTAGAAACACCCATGCTAAGCAAGGCGATCAATGAGTGCCCAAAAAGTCCAAAATCCATCCGTATTTGTATCCGAAACATGAAAAATTATCCGATATGCGAAAAACGAAAACGGCCATATCCATATTCGATAATTATCCGTTCGATTTTTATTACGATTATAGTTTTTTTATGTATTTTAGTATATAAAATGACCGTCGTTTACTATTTTATCCGGGCAAAAAATTAATATGCATATAAAAATCAACTTTTACTGCTTACAATTATTTTTTCTTAGGGTATTTATTATTTTTTGTATATATAGTACAAAAATGAATTTATTATAAATCAAAATTTTCTATTTATTTGTTTAGATTTATTGGTTGTGAACTGGTCAAAGAATATACGACATCCGTCCACATTCGTGGATACGGATAAGGCACTATCCGTATCAAAAAGTATCCATTTATAGGCCTAATACAAAGCTTGTCAATTCTGAATTTCTTAAGGTTTTACATGGACAATATTCAGATAATACATAATACTGTTTGCCAATAGCAGTAATGAACTCAATTATAGTAACATTTTTTTTAACAACTAAGATGCACACAAAATTTCATGCTAGGAAAATGAGATTTTCCTATCATTTAGGACGTTCAGTGCCTTCTAATATAACATAACTGCCACATAAACATGAGCATTAAACATTAAATACCTCAAAAAGAATTATGTATATTTTGAAAATTGAGGATTCACGTGACACATCAGAATCATCTGGGGAAAAGGCAAGACGGTGATGATGTACTGGACGAAGTTTTTAATAAGACCGGTGTTGCATGTTTAACATTTCTCCATACCTTCTGATAGGTGCACGGAAAAACATACTCTTGTAAGATAATATACAAAAAAAATATTCCAGCACTCACAATTAGGTTGATCTTAGATCAGATCTCCCCTTACCATCATAAATCATACATTTTAACCTCTGAACTTAACACACATCCTCTATTCAATTTTATTTTTTCTTTTTAGTTTGCTATGACATGTAGGTCTTTAGCTCTACTGCTATTACCATCAAATTTTATTCTTTCGACAGTTCAAAATAGATGTGTCTTCGACCTTTAATTGCTTTATGATTATTTAATGTCGTTACTCTACGTTAATTCAACAGCCCCACAGCAAAATTGTAAGTTTGGGTGTCTATTTGATAAAACAAAATACTGTATGCTAATAATATGCATTAAGCAGATTTTGCAAGACGACCAACTGTTGTGGAAGCAAGAAATTATTTTGTAGACGTCAATAGTAATATACAACATATACAAGCACAAAACCACATAAATAATGAATCATACAGATCCAAGACTGACAAAACAACATCAAAAGTTGAAAGAAAGTACCTTCTTTTCACCCAAAAAGTTCCTAATCTCGATATTTTTACCGTCGCCTCCGATGCTAGCATTAATCGGAAAATGAGCGTACACAAACCTCATCTTGTAACGATACCCTTTTGTAACACCCGTAATCAAATTCTGCACGTGACTGATAGCGGTCCTAATGGACGCCATGGTTTTCCTGGATCCAAACCAGGCGTCCACCTTGAGTTTTGTTCCGCCCTCGATGAGCTGAAAGTCGAGGTTGAGATGCTTGAAATTGCGGGTAAGCTTACCGCGGGGTCCAGTCACCTCGATCATCTTGGCGTGGACTTTTAAAGTGACTTCAGGTGGGATGTCCATTGTCTGCGAGGAGAGGATCGTCTTCATTTTCGGTAGTAATGAAGGTCTAGGGTTTCAGGGAAGCAAATGGCGGCGAACAGTGTGGAGGATGGGTTTATATAAACTTTGGGCTTTCTGTTTGTGTGATATTGGTAGAGCCTGATTAGATATTGGACCATTTGGTAATATTTGCCCACCCAACGTTTTTGCAATTCTTAGTACCTCCTGTAAAATTTGAACTTACGTGTATTTTTAAATGCGGACAATACCATATAACTTGCATCTACGGCACGGATATCGAATAATTATCATATTCGTCAACGATCAAGAAAAAACATAAATAGAAAAATTTGATTTAACCTGATTTTTTTCAATCTCATTTATTATAAAAATATGCAGAATCAAAAAATATAATAATAATAATAATAATAAATAGTTTTCAGCATTTAATATACATTAAATGTATACAATATAAACTATTCGCTTAATAAAATAATACTACATATCTTTTATTATACTAAAATACACAGAATATAAGCTACAATCTTTAAAAAAAACGAACAAATAATTTTTGAATGTGGTTGTATTCATATCTTCATAGCCTTTTTTGGAGATATCGCTGCTCGGATGCAGATGCGGACGACTTTTGAATTTTCGTATATCCATTGACAAACTTACTTTTATCTTTAATTTTTTTGTTCATTTGCCTCATGACTTATTGAAACTTTTTAAAATGAATTTGAAATTAATAGTGCAATTCTTTTCTAAAGAAATTATGGACAAACAACGAGAACCGCATTTGTCCACAAATTAATATCAAGTACAAGCTATTTCACAAAATCAATCAAAAGGTATTATTTTTGTCTTTCATCCAGTTTCTACCTAAACGTAGAGTTTCGTTGTTCATGAGATTGGTAGAGCAATTTCTTGCGATGGGCGTCGGTATTTATGTATTTTATAATAAGTCCTTTTGCGATGGGCGTCAGCAATTTCTTGCGATGGGCTTTAATGAAGACTGTACAGTACAGGATTCAAGACTGACGAATTCAAGATTTTAGAAATCAAGACTGAAGACTCATGAGTATCAAGATTATCAAGTGTTCAAGAGTTCGAGATATCAAGATAAGTAATAGTCTTATGTTCAAACTTCATAATAGCACTAAAATCTTTATTTTGATTTTAATTGTGGAATGAAATCCACCATCTCGCTTTAATAGTGGGATGGAACTCACGGCCTCCTTAGTGGGATGGAACCCACGACCTTCTCTAGTGGATAGAATCCACGAAATTTTCAAAATGGCTTATTTTTAGATTTTTTTCAAACTATATTTTTAAAAAGACATCTCTCTCTCAGTTCAAATATTTTAGCCTTATTGAAAACTATTTTTAATCATATTAATTTCAAAATCATATTCTTGTTTTTAAACTATCTCCTGATTTTCATGTTTTAGCTTTAATCTCAAAATATTTATATATTTAATTTTTATTACTTTTATATTTCGTAAGATCACTTTCCAAAGGTTTTATAATCGCCGTTTTTATAATCATAAAGTGTATTTAGAATAGTTTACAAAGTTCTAAGATTGTTTCGACAAACTTTAGAAAGAAAATATCTTTTAAAACAAAAATCAATTTTCAAAAAATACTAGGTGATGTCAACACGCCTATACTCCTCATATCGAAGCAGCCGTAAATTTTAAAATTCAAATTTTCAAAAGAAGCGTCTGTTCGTCATAACCTTTCACGAATGGACATGAACGTTGTTATATATATATATATATATATATATATATATATATATATATTTCAACGAATTTTCGCTTAAGGTTTCTTTGTTTTCTCTCCTCTTTCTCTTCCATTCTTATTTTCAAACATTCTTAACAAAATTCTGCTGAAATCCTAAGTGAATCAAACTCGATCGTCTCTAATTTGATTCTCTGGCACTCTCTCTCAAAGATAGAAAGAGCTAAGTGTATTGAGTCGCTCTCCATCAAAGTATGACCGGAAATGGTGTGATTGTGGACCTAAATCAATTGGATGTGATTGTATCCCGTAAATCAATTAGGCGGTCTTGTAGTCTGATTAAATCAAGAGAGTTTGCCCTGGACTCGGAGACAGTAGGGTGTATCTCGTGGCCTTGAAATCGAGGTTGTAATGTCGATATTATATTTGAAAAGAAATCTACACAAGAAATTACGTGGGACTGGATGTAGAGTAACTCTGAATAAGTATAAAATTCTAGTGAGTTCTTTCCTTTACTGCTTTTATTTCCAGTTTGCATCTGTGTCTGGTTCTGTGATTATCTCTATGTTTGTGAATCGCATCTGTTTGGATATAATCTGAAAAGATTTCAAAAAGATTCATAAAATTAATTAAACACTATTCGCCCTCCTCCAGTGTTAATTCTGCTGAAGATCCGTAATCCACATTTCCTACATTTGGTATCAGAGCCAGGTTTTCAAAGTTACCATAATCTGAATTTTGAAAAAAGTTTAAAATGGTAATTTTTGAAGATTATGTTAACACTAGTTCAAAGCTATCCAAATCATCATTGTCTCATAAGTCTGCATATTGTTATTATAGAAAATCAAGTTATCTACCAAATTGGTGTGTTGTGCAAGAACAGATGTGTTATATGGCTTTTGAAGAATCAACACTCAATGGACAAGTGGTGAAAATCAATAAAAACAAATAGATACTTGACAGTGGATGTTCAAGATACAAGCCTGGTAATCCGGAGATATTGAATGACATAACATATGAAGATGGAGGAATGATAAACTTTGGAGACAATTCAAAAGGATATGTGATTAGCATCAGTAATGTCGGTAACTCTAAAACTCATACAATTTCTGATATTTTGTTAGTTAGGAATCTAAAGCACAACTTACTTAGCATAAGTCAACTATGTGATAAGAGCTACAAAATTGAAAAGGATACGTGTCACATCGAAGATAATAAATCAAATATTATCTTTGAAGGAATTAAGAAGAAAAATATTTATATTCTCAGTATGAAAATCTCAAATGATAACCTATGTTTTTTGGCTAATACAAGCGACATTGGGCATTTGAATTTCAAACTCTTATTTAGACTTTCAAAATTTGATCTAGTAAGAGGTCTTCATAAAATGGATTTTAAAGTAGATAGTATATGTGATGCTTGTCAATTAGGAAAACTTATGAAAAGTTCATTCAAATTGAAAGATATGATTTCAACTTCAAAACCTCTTGAGTTACTACATTTAGATCTGTTTGGTCCATCTCAAATTCAGTTAATAAATCACAGTAAATACATTTTTGTAATTGTAGATGATTATTCTAGATTTACATGGATAATTTTTCTTAAACATAAAAGTGATGCTTTTGATTTATTTAAAACTTTTGTAAAAAGAATTCAAAATCGACTTTCTTTAATAATCAAAACTATACGTAGTGATCACGGTGGAGAATTTGAAAATGAAAATTTTGAGAATTTCAATAATAAAAAAGGAAAAACATATAAATTTTCTTTTCCAAGAGCCCACGACAAAAAGGAGTGGTAGATCGTAAAATAGGATGATTCGAGGGTGTGCAAGAACTATTCTTTCAGATAGTAAATTACCAAGAAATTTTTGGGCTGAAGCAGTCGCTAGAGCTTGTTACATTTTGGATATGATTTTAGTTAGACCTCCAACCAATAAAAAACCATATGAACTTATTTTTAATAAGAAACCAAAGTTAACTTATTTTAAAGTTTTTGGAAGTAAATGCTTTATTCTAAATACAAAGGACAATTTGAATAAATTTGATCCTAAATCCTATGAAGTAATCTTTATCGGATATTTTAAAAGAAGCAAAGCATAAAGAGTTTTCAATTTAAAAACTAATACCATTAAAGAAACAATTCATGTGTCTTTTGATGAAAATTTCAAAGATTTGTTCATATAAATGACGAAAATGATTTTGTTACTTTAAATAATGAATCAAATGAAACAAATTATGAAACTGTTCTTCCTAACAAAAGGATCAGGCTTTTAAAAGATCATCCTATAAAAAATATACTATAAAATACTGAATCTTTTGTTAGAACTAGGAATCAAATAAACAAGATGAGTGATGTATCTTTTATATCAACTATTGAACCCAAAAATCCAAAGGAAGCATCATCTGATGATCCATGGATTCTTGCTTTGTAAGAAGAACTGAATCAGTTCACCAGAAATGATGTATGGGAACTTGTTCCTTGATTCGAGGATAAAACTATAATATGAACTAAATGGTTTTATAAAAATAAAATGAATGAACAAGCTGAGGTCGTTAGAAATAAAGCTCGGTTAGTCGTGCAAGGTTATTGTCAAGTAGAAGGAATAGACTTTGATGAAACCATTACACCCATAACAAGATTAGAAGTCATTATAATTCTACTTGCTTTTACAAACCGTAACAATTTAAAATTACTTCAAATGAATGTCAAAAGTTTATTTTTAAATGGTTTTCTAAAAGAGGATGTTTATGTTGAACAACCTCCACTTTTTGAAGAAGAAAAGTTTTCAAATCATGTTTACAAATTAAAGAAAGCTTTATGTGGTTTGAAACAAGCTCCTAAAGCCAGGTATGATAGACTAAAATCTTACATATTACAATCAAATGTTGAAATTGGTAGAATAGATTATACCCTTTTTATTAAAAGAAACAAAAATAATGTCCAATTAGTACAGATTTATGTCGATGATATCATTTTTGGATCAATAAACAATGAAATGAGCAAATAGTTTTCTAAAATAATGACAAAAGAGTTTGAGATGGGTTGTATGAGTGAACTTGCTTTCTTTTTAGGATTGCAAATAAAATAATTAGATAGTGGTATTTTCATTAGTCAAGAGCAGGGGATCTAGTTAGTAAGTTTGGTATGACCACTGCGAGCGGAAAACCCACTCCTATGGCATCCAATGAAGCCTTGAATAAAGAAGACATGTTAAAAGATTTTGATTAAAAACTATACAAGGGAATGATTGGATCGCTACTCTATATAACTGCGAGTAGGCTTGGTAGTATGCATAGTGTCTGTCTCTGTGCAAGATACCAATCTTAACCCAAAGAAACCCATTTAAAAGTTGTTAAATGTATCCTAAGATATGTTAAACATTTTAACCTATGACATATTTTACCCTAAAAATGATTCATTTGATTTAATCTCATATTATGATGCTGACTATGCTGGTTGTAAATCAGACTGAAAAAGTACAAGTGGAACTTGTCACTTTTTAGGACATCCTCTGGTTTCCTAGTTTAGTAAAATGCAAAATATTGTCTCACTATTAACAACTGAAGTAGAATACATCTCTCTGCTTTGGCTTGTTCTCAAGTTATCTATATGCAACAGGCCCTAAAGGATTTTGGATTAAATATTTCAAAATCACCAAGTTATTGTGACAATACAACTGCAATAAATTTATCCAAAAATCCTACTCATCATGCCAGAACCAAAGATATCGATATCAGACATCATTTTCTCAGAGATAATATAAGTAAAGAGATTATTTCTCTTGAATTTATCAACACGCTGATATTTTGACCATACCCTTGAATCAATCAACATTTACTAAACTAAGAGGAGAACTAGGTATTTGTTCTATAACTAAGATATAGAACATAAATATAGTAACATATATATTTAAATAAATAGAAAAAAAATAAAAATTTCAAAATTTTCAAAGGGATGTCGACATGCCCCCACCCCCCATGTCGACGTACAGCGGTCAGATTTGAAATTTTGATTTTCCCTCTAGAATCAGTTTGGTGGTTATATAACCATAATGTTTCGAATTCATCTGTCTTATCACTTCATTTTCTATGTAATAAACTTCTAAAAATAAAAAGTAATTGCCTTCTCTTCTAAATCAAATCAAAATGCAACATTTCCTTCCCTTCTCCTAATTCTGGTCCATTCGAACGTACTACATTGGCTCGAGTAATGAAGATTGAGGAAATTATGAAGGATTCTTTGCAAATGCTGATTGAATTACAAGTCATGCAAATAAGGATGGCAAAGGTGCAAGAGAAACAAGGCAAGATTCTTAGAAATTTGCAAAAATTTCTAATGAATAATCATGCATACCCTACTGTGGTTGAAGATGATTCCTCTAACATATGTATCCATAATCTATTAGAGGACGATGAAGAAGAAGAAAAGGAAGAGGAAGAAGCACAAATGGACGAGTACGATAATGTTGTTTGCGTTGGAGAAGTCTGTTTTGACGAAAATGGTAATTTGGTCAAATAACATGGAAACTTTTGTCTCCATTACCCTAATTGTTTGATTCACAAGTCACCAATTGTCATGGACTCTCGTTAGATTGTTATTATATTACTGTTTTTATATTTTGTGCACTTGCATATATTTATGCCTATGTTTTATACATATGTGTAATGTACATCATATATAATAAATTTAGATTTATGTTTTGCCTATTATACATCGTTATTAGCATTTAATTCCATGGTATTAGTTTGAGGGAGACTAATGTAGTTTAAGCTTAGTTTTTGTTGATGATAAACGGGGGGAATTATAAAATAGGATAATTAGGCTTAGATTAAGAGGGAGTTAGTAGATTAAGGTGGAGTTGTCGGAATAAGGGGAAGTTAGAGTAGAATCATAGTTTGGTGGAGTATATTTTATAAACATAGGTTGTCTATCAAAAAGGGGGGGATTGTTAGTTCCTGAGATGATGGTTTTGATGACAACAATCTTAGGACTTGTTATAAAATATAAATACTAATATCCTTGTCTAGATATATATGTATATGCAGTATGTGTGCGTGTGTGTGTGTGTATGCAGGTACTGAGAATGAAGTCTATACAGTATAGAGATTCACGAGTGACGAATTCAAGATTGTAGAAATCAAGATTGAATACTCATGAGTATCAAGATTATCAAGAGTTCAAGAGTTCAAGATATCAAGATAAGTAATAGGGTCTAGAATTATATTAAAACTTCATAATAGCACTAAAATCTTTATTTTGATGTTAATTGTGGACTGGAATCCACCTTCTCACTTTAATAGTGGGATGGACCCACGACCTCTTTGGTGGATGGAACCCATGACTTTTTCTAGTGGAATATAATCCAAAAAAATTTCAAAATGACTTATTTTTAGATTTTTTCAAAACTATCTTTTCAAAAATACATTTCTCTCTCGGTTTAAATATTTTAGCCTTAATTCAAATACAATTTTTAATCATATTAAATTCAAAATCATTTTTTGTTTTTATACTATCTCCTGGTTTTAACGTTTTATCTTTAATCTCAAAATATTTATAAGCTTTTATTACTTTTATACTTTGTAAGATCACTTTTCAAAAGTTTTTATAATCATAAAGTATATTCAAAATAGTTTATAAAGTTCTAAGATTGTTTCAAAAAACTTTAGAAAGAAAATATCTTTAAAACAAAAATCAATTTTCAAAAAATGCCAGGGGATGTCGACATGCCTATACCCCTCCTGTCGACATGATGGCCGTAGAT
This sequence comes from Allium cepa, assembly GCA_030765085.1. NCBI lineage: Eukaryota > Viridiplantae > Streptophyta > Magnoliopsida > Asparagales > Amaryllidaceae > Allium > Allium cepa. Next base: position 997,215,001 of record CM060932.1, read on the forward strand.
TTTAAAATTCAAATTTTCAAAAGAAGTTTCCATTCGTCGTAACCTTTCAAGGATGGACATGACCGTCGTTCTCCTATATATATTAGCAGTTTCCAATGAATTTTTCAAGATTTCTTTATTTTATCTCATTTTTCTCTTCCATTTTTATTTTCAAACATTATTAACAAAACTCTGCCAAAATCCTAAGTGAATCAAATTCGATCATCTCTAGTTTGGTTCTCTGCTACTCACTCTTAAAGATCTCAGTGCTATTCAGAGTTATAGGATCATTTGTAATCAAAGATTGAAAGATCGAAGTGTATCGAGTCTCTCTCCATCAATGTTTGATTGGAAATGGTGTGATTGTGGCCCGTATATCAACTGGGTGTGATTGTAGCCCTAAATCGATTAAGTGATCTTGTAGCCTGGATAAATCAAAAGAGTTTTTCCAGAACTAGGAGACAGAAGGGTGCATCTCGTGGCCTTGAAATCGAGGTTGTAACATCGACATTATGTTTGAAAATAAATATGCATAAAAAATTATGTGGGACTGGATGTAGGGTAACTTCGAACCAGTATAAAATTTCGGTATGTTCATTCCTTTACTGCTTTTATTTACTAATTGCATTTTTGTATGGTCTTGTGATTATCTCTGTGTTTGTGAATTGCATCTATTTGGGTTTAATTTGAAAAGATTTCAAAAAGATTCATAAAATTAATTAAACACCGCTCACCCCCTCTAGTGTTAATTCTACCTTAAGATCCGTAATCCGCATTTCCTACAGGTATGATCACCAACTAGCCCTCATCTAAGCTGCTCTCTCCATTTAGCATCCCGGTTGGCTTGCATCTAATCCATACAATTTCATCGATGGCTGCGAGGATTCCTAAGGTTAATGGTTTAATCTGAGCCCTTCAAACATGATTTCAATTGCTATAAATACAGTTCTATATGCACATGAATAAGGATTGAATTTCATTCATTGCATGCAATATTTTTCTTGTAATAAAGCTCTTGTAATCAAACATTAACGATAAAATTAATAGTTATAGTAGGCGTAGATCTTCATCAAAATCGAACCACTCTAAATCTTGTGTCATTTACTTTACATGTATCATAGTTATAGTCACTTGACTTTTCATTTCCTAAGTACGATCTTGGTAAATTGCTTTTGTTATCATCTCTTTCAAACCATAATTCTGAGATTGACTAGAAATTTAGTCAATGTTTTAGCGTTAGAAGTAGGGTCTTTGATTAAAATCTCTCAACTTTCATCACTTTTCATTTCCTCAAACTCCTACTATACTCAACAGGCTTCACTATGTAAACGAACGATGAAAAGGAGGCTGATAACTCATGCGGCTATAACACCAATGGTAGTACCGAAGCCAGCTCTGTCAGTCTTATTCCAGGCTTGACCAACGATATGCAATTGGCTTAGTTAACATGCTCACTAACATCAGGAAGATTTCCTAAGACTTGAATGAACTCGAGGCTAGGATGGATGCTTGATAAACTGTCAATCGTGGTCTAGGAGTTCTAGCAATAATGGACTGGACCCCATCCACCCCTCTATTTCTATCACGTTCAACATCATGCATGACACCCATAAGAGGATCGTGTTGGAGACTCCTATTAGAGCTGCTCCTTCCTGCAATAGCGATGTGCATGTCGAGTGTAATCTAGGCTTTGCCAATGATATTAACACACCCAATCCTCCACTACATCAAGGATCTCAAGTTGCTCATCGCTCCCTTTCGAAGAAAGGCATTTTGCCTTCGACTGCCTTTGGGCTGCGAATGAGGGCATGTAACACCCCACAATTTTAACGACTGAATATTTAAATGACTAAGTTAAATATTTAATCGTTAATTAACAAAACGCTCCATTTTTCGACTTTTAGAGATGGAAGAATTAGGTCTCAAGACACCCATAGTTGAGACCGCTTTTTTGACGTAAATAAAATGAGTATAAAGTTGACTGTGTTTGAAATCAATGAATTTTAAAGGTGAATAGTGTCTTTGTTTGGATGAAATAAAATTGGGCCAAGCCCACTAGCTTGCCCATAAGTTCGCTTATATGTAGCTAGCTCCTTTTTCATTTTCATTTCAATGTTTCATTCTTCTTCCTCTTCTCTAATTAGTTTCATAATTACCCCTTAATCCCTCCTTATTCTCTAAGTCCTAAACCTTTCAAATAAGTATTCTAAATTTCAATAAAAATCACCGTAATTCCTTTCATCCAATTCTCTATAAAACCCATCAAGAGATTAGTATGAAGTTGTGATTTGGAGCTTCATCTATGATTTTAAGTGAGCTTTGGAGTGTGTTTTGGTGATTAGGGCTTGGTTAAGGGAAAAGCAAGGTGAGTGGGTTGATTCTCCATCTATATTTATGTGTTAATCTTCACATATTTTTTTTATTGGTTAATATGTAATTATATGAAGTGATTTGGAGAAATTTTGGGTTAATTAAAACTTGTATTCATGCTATGAACATGCTTATATGAACTAATTATTTGTTTAAGACCTTAATAACCATTTTTGAAACAGTCGGTTAGCTAAAAATTTGGTTTTGGCTTGATTAAATGATTATATGCGATGTTGTGAAAGATAAGAGGATAATTACATGGTATAATTAAGTGCATATCATTAGTTATTAATAATGAAACTAATTTAAATGGATTTAGAAAAGTTAGTAAGCCAATTAAGTGAGTTTTGAACTCTACACTTATTATTAAAGTTATTAGAGGATTCGTGAGGCCTAATTAGAACGTGCGAAGATTATTTTAAAATAACGAAATGATTTTTATTAACAAATAATTTACATATAAATATTATATAAGTAAAGAAATGATCTATATAAGTAAAAGAGTATTTTATAAAATGGTATTTTATAAAATAGTATGAATGAAGCTTAACTAGAATTTATAAAATAGTTATACGATTTTATAAATGAAGAATAGATTTTATAAATGGAAATGATATATTACAAAATAGTAATATATGGCGGCGATTTCTTCGGCTCCTTCGTGATTCCCTCCCTTCTTCTTGCTTGTTTCGGTCCATGTTCTCTACTCCTTCTGATTCCCCTCCTTTGCGTCTCCCCTCTCCCTCCTTGACAAGATCTGGCCGCCGTTATAAAGCCATGACTGCTGAAGGAGTTTCTCTTCCTAACCTTCTATCGAACTGCGATTTTCCTCCACTACGAGCTTACAATCATTCAAGCCTTGATCCTGTTGCTCGCCCATGTACGAATGATCAATTAGCGGTTGCTGGCTGTGAGCTATCGGGCGCGAGTTCGCCTACGTCTATGTCTGGATTGCAGCGACTTCTATCTCCTCCTGGAGCCAATGTGAGTATTCTTGAGAATTCTAACTGTGATGTGGGCAACCGTGATTCGTTTGCCTTGGTCAATAAGTGTGGTATTGGAGGACTGATTGGTAGTGATGTGGGCTTGGATGAGGCAGTTGTGTCCGGTCGTTGCACATCTTCTGTTCGTTTAAATGCATCTGCAGATTTTCGAACATTATTCAGCGCTGATTGTATGGTTGCGTCCAAGACTATTGCTTCTCCTGATCTACCCATTGTTGCGGATCGTCCTGGGCTCCTGCAGCATCGCCATCCTGCCCAAAGACGTGGTCTTCTTTATTCAATTCATTGCCACGAAATGCTGGTGAGTACACACCAATTGAATTTGACATTGTCGAAGAGAATGGAGTGAAGATTCCCCCTCCAAACGTTATCCAAGCCGGAGTTGATTTTTGGTCTGAATATTTAGTTGGTTTCTTTCTCGAACCTAATCACCGTCTTCGTGATCCATCCTTGGTTTTGCGTAGGGCTTGGAAGCTGCGTGGTAATTTGCATGTTAAGCTGATTGACTCCTTGTATTATCTCAAGTTTTCCTCGGCCGAGGATCGACGGCTAGTTCTTTGTGCCGAGCCTTCTTTTTTGCTGGAAGACCCTTTATTATCACTCCTTGCTCTCCTACTGTGGCGAGTATACGCAAGCAGGTACTTTCCATCCCCGTTTGGGTGTGCTTTTCATAGATTCCCTCGGTGCTTCAGCCTTTGCTTGGGTTGAATTGGTTAGCCTGCAACGTTGGAAAATTGAAATGCTTTGACTCTAATACGGTTGCCCGAGATAAATTGATGTATGTTAAGGCTCTTATTGAGATTACCCCCTTCAAGCCTCTCCCTGCTACTATTCTTGTTCAGCTTGCTGTTGGGCATGTTGCGGAGGTCGGTATCCGCTATGGATGGGTTCCAGATATCTGTTCATCACCTGGATATCTCATGCCTTCATACCAAATCCTCCGCAGCTGCTCCTAAGATCCCTCTGCCACGCCCCCCCGCTCCGAAAATGGATTCCTAAGGTTCCTTCTTCTGCTTCTCAGATCCCTGAACCTGATCTGGGTCCGCCTCCTTCTCCTGCCGCCCCTACTGTTGCTGTGGAATCTTGTGGTGCCTCAGCCATTCCTTTAGCTGCTTCAGAGTCTGCCCGGGTTGTTTGGGTTGAGTTTGAGAGATGTTGGGTTGATTTCATTTATGATGTGAGATTTAGCCCTGTGAATGATTCAGATTTCAGATTTTTTTTCGATGATCAAAAGGACCTTCGATGCCTTTATTACAAACCGTCTAGTGATTTTTTAGTTCTTGATTTGGATGGTGTGAATGCGAGTAGGAATTTTGACTTGCTAGCTGATCTATCTTGGTCTTTCATTTACTCTTCTGATGCTATGGGTTACGACCCAAATCTTGCTATCCGTTTCAGCCCCTATGCTGGACTTTGTAGGAATGTCCCTTTGGTTTCTACTGATGATGGTGTTTCTTCCTCCTCGGAGGAGGAATAGTTCTTGGTGATCTTCATAGTTACTGTGGCATGTCTGCCACATACCTGTGCTGTATTTTTTCCGTTTTTTCTTAGTAGTGTAGGTGCTTTTACCTAACTCCTGTACTTCAACTTTATTACTTTCGTAATAAAAGTGGACGCTCCACTATAAAACCGGCTTGCTCTGCAAATAATAATAATAATAATGGAATTAAGTGTCTAAAGGCTTAAAAATGATTAATAAGCTAATATTATATTTTACAAAATAATTGTAAGGTTTTATAAAATAGTATGAAATCATATTAGACTTTTATTTAAAAGGTTTAGTAAATAAAAGCAAGATTTGATAAAGTAATAAATGAATTACTTGTTTAAATATACGTGTATGTATGTGTATATAGGTAATTATATGTATACGTGTATTTGAAGGTACATAAAAATCAAGATAATTTGCATATTATAATTAGAATTGTTGTGTATGTTTGTTTGTATATGTGCGTGAATACACACACACACATATACAGATGTGTATAAATACCTTAGTGTATGAGAGTGTTAACGGCATCTTTCATGGCCATAACAACCGTGGTGTGCGCTAGGATGCATGAGAATATACCTGGTCGACTACCTGCTCCGGTGAAGCCCAAAACGTGATTTGTACTATAGTGTGTTTTTGTATGCATGTATAAATGCACAAAAATGAGTGTGCTAGCATATGTAGGCATCGCATGAGACTAGATGGCCGATTGAGTGCGTTTAGGCATGATCAGCAGAAGTCAGGTCGCGATATATGCCTATTGAACTCTACGTCTGCAAAGAGTGGATTTCAAGTCGAAGTTAGTTTTCAAACACATAAGAAACCACATCCAAAACATCAATTAATGAACTTCTTAGAGAGTCCGATGGGATAGAGGCGTGCTTGGGAAGCAAGGCGGCTCATTTGGTGAAGTGACAAAGGAATCAATGTGCAAATTAATGGTCGAATGGCTTGGTTGGCAACCACCCCTGGCTTATTTCCTAGGGCAGTCTATAACCGATGGAGCGATGGTAGACCTCCAATGGACTATGGTGCTTGGACCTGGGCAATAATCTCAGGTCAGTTGCCAGTAAATCGGGGATTTCTTCCTTTTTTCGAGTGTGGTTCTTCGTGAGGCTTTGGTACAACTTCGAGGTGGCTTTAAGCTACTTGGGATAGTGGGATGAAAGGAGAAGCACGTGATCTGGATGAGAATGCAAGACGATGCATAAGTGATTAATAACAATCAATAGGCATTCGAGCAAGTGATCGAGGAAGCGATCGAGGCAAGGGACATAGAACAGACTATTCCTATGTGGGAATAGTAGGAAATCAAGATAGTGATGGAGAGCCAACTGGATATGAGATCGGGATATGATCAATTTCACGGTCACGTGCGATAAGCGTATACGATTGGAGGAAGCACATGATGGCGATGACTCAGTTATAGAATCAAGAAGATGTGCAAGCATGTGATGGCAACAGGCGGTACTAGATCCGATAGATGTGTAGACTTTTGGTTAGCATAGACTATATGGTTCAAAGTGTCGTTATGTTTGAGTGATCCGTTGGGGTTAAAGCAAGTACATGGTCAGGCAATCAAAGAGTAGGTGATTAGATTCAGGTCGTAGTGTGGTTTTAGTATTATGTATCCATTTGTATGTTATTTTATGATTTTGGACCAAGCCTACGGGAGGGTTCGGAGTGGTGCTTAAGGGGTACTTGTACCCAGTAGTTGTTGCTGGTATAAATGCCGGGGAGCACTGCAGTGGCAAGAGTTTTCATTGTTGCCAGGTGAGCGACCTGGGTTTTTGTGGAGGCACATGTACAACAAATAGGTCGTATGGAGATGCTTAGTTCCATTTGAGGATTCTCAAGGATAAGAATGTATATAAATCCAAAGGTCGCATAAGGTGTAGTTGCTTCACTTATATTTCGTTTGGTATGGGACGATGATAGATATTTTCGATTTGACATGGTTATGTTGTGTATGTGTAATACTAGTTAATTGATCTTATCCTTATATGTAGCATAGTGTAGACATATAGTATGACACTTCCATTACCTCTACACTTGTATATTGGGATTTCATTTATCGTAGTATATTGTTATGTGACAGTTATGTTATATTATTTATGCTGACTCATTGATTATAGGAGAAGAGCAGGTTATGATATGACTAATTATTTTTTATATGGATTTACCATACTTATTTATGGGCAGTCTGGATTATCCCGAGCCACTTTTATGGAGAGGGTCGACTATAATTTAGTTGTCTCTTGTTTAGTTATATAAGTTTTGATGTACCATATTTTGAGATAGTCCCTTCACACTAGGCTTTAAGTCCAACCTGCATTTTGACTTTGTCTTTTTATGTTATGATAACTCTAGGGTACTCAATTGAGTAGTTTGGACGTCAGATGCTTTTTGGGATTCCCTGTCAGGATGCTCGGTTGGAGCATTTTAGAGGCATGACATCGATATTTTGGATATGTATACTTATATTTTAGTAGTGCCTGACAATCCTGTTATTTGTATATGGGACCTATTGTATCAGTTTCTTCTACTAGTGTGGTTTCTTATATATTTTCATCATGTTTTGTTTATGTATATTTAGTGTATTATACGTTATCATTCCATTGTGACATCCTACTGATGTCTTATTTTAGTGTTTCATTCTAATTTTAACCTGACAATCTAAATTTTATGGTATTTGGAAGTCAATCGTTAAGATAATGAATTTTAGGTATTACGAAGGATGGGTTGTTACAGGGCATAACCTGTGTTTTGATTGGCTGAGCATCGATGATGAGAAAAAAGGTACGAGCACCAAGAGCTTTCAGTCCAATCCTGTTTCGAGAGGGAAGTCCTTAGACCTCGACCCTATAAGAGGTGAGGCCAGCATTCCAGGCACCGATATTACATTCACCGAAGGTTTGCCTTACCTCCTATTGATAAGTACAACACAAGTGTTGATCCTTTCTACCACATCATGACTTTCAAATATGTTACTCGAGCCAGTCAGCTCTCCAGTACTGTAAAGTGCATTTCGTTTCCGTACATCTTAACTAGATCAGCTCCCGCTAGTTTTTGCATCTATAGGCGGGTAGTATTCACTCTTGGCCTAGCTATGTACTATCTTCTAGTTTCATTTCTTTGCCTTGTAGACCAGATTTATGATGGCTAGTGAACTATGTAACATACAACAATAGCCGAACTAATCAGTCTCTTCCTACATCAACTCTTTAATTAAAATAAACTTATGCAAGAGGAGATGACAAGAACAACTTAGGGTCGCCTGTGTTTCTGGATGGGGCATCAGTCCAATATATGGAACAAACTATGAAAACAAACCACCTTGGCCTTAAGTGACTTCTTTCAAAGAGCCAATGACATCATGTGAGTGGAATAATCCATCCAATCAAAAAATGAAGAAAAAGGAAGACGAGGCAATAAGCAGCCCACGAGAGGAAAGCCTTCATAGAAAAATGGTTGTTAGAATCAAAACAAAAAGCGCCTCAAAGACAGTTCTTGATTCAAACCGAAGTATACCAACTATGCCGCATTAACTCATGACATGGAAACCATCTATCTCTCCACAAGGGATCATGAACCATACCAAAGGCCTTTTCTCGCATAATCAGGGTGAAAAGAGGATCCCTGATATAATAGGAAGTATTGCAAGTTCTATCAATTTAACGGCCAATCCACAATGAGTGGCACCAACTAAAAGATAAGATAGAGAGGTTGATCCACAAAGGTGTGCGTGTGTAATACGTAAGGCAATAGGTTAAACAGAGCAATGTCCATCATAATCCTCTTGGCTTAGCTTAATGGGCAGACGAAAATAATATGGCTGCAATTAATACCGAATTATTTTCCATCTTTAGTGGCTCATGTGACCAAAAGTAGCAAAGGGACCCAAGCTCGGTATAGAAAGGAGCTTTCCCCAAATAATTCAAATCTATTTGGTAGAACTTCACGCCTCAAAAGCCCCTAAGGTATGAGAAAAGAGGAAAACATCACCTTCTCAACTGAGGACAAGATTAGAATCAAGTAACCCTACCATAACCCCATGCTCTTATCAATCAACATCGCCAATGCCATAGTGCATCGAGTCTTCATTAACGGGGCATTAAGATTAGTTTCATTTTTCTAAATGTTCTAGATGAAACTCCCATCATCTAGCCTCACACCCTGTTCCCTACCTGTCTATGGCTTTGATGGTGTTGGTATTCTTCCTCTATGATTGACTTTGCATATATTCACCTTTAACAAGGAACCCCTCTTTGCCAGGATACATATAACCTTAATAGTAGTGGATCACCCATCTTCTTATAACATTTTGATAGGTAGGTTGGCGTTGGCAGACCTGAATGCAGTCATGACATATCAATGGCTCACCACGAAGTTCGCCATCAAGGTAGGCATCGGATGCGTTCACAGGAATTAACATGCTACCATGGGTTACTACAGAATTTGTTTACAACAAGAAAAGGAAATAGTACAACAAGAAAAGGAAATAGTACTTATGTTGTAACAAGAATCGACAACATCATCGATGGTCAACCTAAGACAGTGCGCAAGCGATGCAGTGCTCCTACTCATGTCTAAGCCATCTGTAGTGGGAAATCACCCAAGGAAGCATTAAAAAAATCATGCCCAGCCCCCTAGAGAACGTGAAAGCCATGTAATGCTCCTATTCGTGCTAGGTGTGAGGACGGCAGGGACCAACTCTCCCTGGCCAGTCCAATCAAGATCCGAGAGCTCGTCGCAACATGGAATGAGCAATCCATTCCATCGGTAACCAGGAACAACTAACACTAGAACTCTTTCTCTCTTAATGCTAGCAAGTTTATTTGTGAGAGCCAGGCCAGTGAAAGCTCCCAAGTTCATGTACAGATGTTCATCCTGACCATGGACACATCGAGTGCATGATCCATTCCCTAGATCAATGCAACTTGGAGCTGAATGCAAAAGATATCAATGATGACCAATAGACCCCCATATAGGTGACATTAACCCAGATGTTGGTCTAGCCATCCCACTTGAAACTACCATGATAGATAATGATGACTCCGGTAAGGTGTCCAAATCGACATAGAGCTAGATTCGAAAGTCCAGATAAAATTAATACTTTTTATTACACAAAACAAGGACATGTTCACTTGGAGGCATGCCAACATGATCATCATAGATTCCTCCGTCATTTTCCATGCTTTCAATATTGAAAACAAGGCTTACCCAATCACCAAAAAAGTACGCCCCTCATCCTGAAGAGATACAGGGAATTAAAGGAGGAGGCAGAGAAGATTCTCAACAATGGTTTCATTCGAGAGTCTAAATACTCCATATGGGTGGCTAACCTGGTATTAGTTCAAAAACCAAGTAGTGCTTGAAGAACGTACATCGACTTCTTTAACCTCAACAAAACTTCCCCGAAGGATAGATTTCCCACACCGCACATCAATTTACTCTTGGACACAACCAGTAGACATGATTTGTTCAAATTCATAGATGCGTACTCCAAATATAACCAGAATTTCAGGCATGGTCTAAATCAAGAGTACACGTCATTCTTTACCAATATAGGCCTCTACTGTTACAAAGAGATCGTCTGGACTCTAAAATGTTGGAGCACCTTATTAGTTGCTCGTCAATAAGATACTCATAAAAAAAATTGGATGGTCAATGGAAGTTTATGTAAATGACATGTTAATAAAATTCGAAAAGGCCGAGGGGCATGTACAAAAACTTGTTGAAACATTTGACATCCTCCAAAAGTATAAGATGAAATCGAACCCCAAGGAGTGGTCTTTTGCAGTCCACTCCACAAAGTCCTTGAATATGTAGTGAGTGAAAGATTTGAGGCCAACCATGATGAAATTCAGGTAATCCAAGACATGCAAGACCCCCGCACATCAAGCAAGTACAAGGCCTAATTGGGATTGTTACCATACTCAACCACTTCATGTCCTGGTAATGTCGGTCACATCCCATTCACTGATCATAAAGGGGAAGACATTTACATGGATCGACGAGTGCACCAAATCATTTGAAGAATTGAAGCAACACCTTACAACATCCATCATTCTCTCCAAACCCATAGACAAAGAGGATCTCTATCTTTACCTCACAATCAATGATGATGCAGTCTATAATGCATTGGTAAAGGATGAGGAAAAGATTCAATAGTTGATATACTATGTCAACAAGAGGTTGTCCGACCCGAAAACACGATATTCAAGATTAGAAAAAACTAGCATTTTGTTTGTCGCGACAATTTCCAAGCTCAACCCCTACTTCCAGGCCCATCTCATCAAAATCCTCACTAATTAAACTCTGAAAGCAAGTGCTGACCCGACCTGACACACGGGCCATCTCCTAAAATAGGCAGTGGAACTTGGACGTCATTACTCCACTCCCGCACCTCCATCAATGCCAAGTTGTGCTGACTTTATAATAGAATATTCTATCGCAAACATCGACGATAAAGAAACAACTATCAATCAATGTCTAAAAATAGATGCTGGAAACGAACAAGTCATCTTAGTAACAAAGCTAAGTTCCTACCTCTGCTCTCATCTTGCTTTCTTTGACAACGTATTGCATAGATACGCCTATGTTTAAGTGCTTTTTAACAATCCCAGAGGCCTTTGGGGCTACCCATCAACATATGCACATATATGTAAACTTGCATAACATAAGAGCAAGCGTTATAGATTGGCATATATATATATATATATATATATATATATAAGATGAATGTAAAAGAGTAAAGGAGAATAGCACAAAATAGTTAAGCCAAAAAAGTCATTCAATTTATAAGATAGAGTTGTTTATTCATTACAGAAAAGAGGGCCTCCAAAAAGTTATTATTACATAAGCCATTACAAAGACAACACATCCGCTAATCCGCTAATCGAAGAAATGGAAATCATCATCATAGGTCATCTTTGTGTCAATCTTTAGCCCTAAGGGAGAGGTGCTAGAGGTGCCCAAGATGGTTGTGATATGTTCCCACGTTAGCATGGAGGGAGGCGTCTGACTCACAGTGGTCAGCTCCATCGTCGCCTTCTATCAGACTTTAACATTTTCATAGGCATTTTGAAAATCGACGACCTAGGCTATGTGATATTTGGTTTCAAAGATTTTCTTCAGCATCTTCACTAATCGATTATTCCAACTTGCCTTTGTCTTGGCCTTCTTCGCTTCATTGGCCTCGATGGTTAAGCATCATTGATATTGGTATAGTGACCCCCGTAGATCACCGATCTCTTTCTCCCTCACCTCTAGTTTGGTCCTCAACAGTCCCTCCTCCCTCTCTAGCCTTTCTTGGTGAACAACTTCTCATAAAGTCCCTTTCGGCAACTTCCCTAACCACTACCTCAGCATCCCTCGCTGCCTTCACCTCCCCCACACTCTTCTTCACACTGTTTATCTTCTACTCCTTTATTAGTCTCGCTCCATCCTTATCCACCGCGTGGTCCTATAACATCACTATCTTTTGGCAGATCTTAAGGGCATGATAACTGGCAAGCAAGAGGAAAACAATTATAAGAAAAAGTAAAAGAAGAGAAGAGTTTAAATGAAAAAACATTTCTTAACAAGAAAGCCTCTTAGACCTCCACACCAAGGATCTACTCTAGATCTGCACAGGCTACTCGGATTTAGGCTGTTTTGACCGCATAAGGACCTTGGTCGTGGTCTCAGCCAAAGTCCAAGGCAGTCTGTTCAAGCCAACCTTGTCCATCTCCTGGGCCACGGTAAGGCTCGTGATTGTAATAGAGAGTTTTTGGAATCTAGTGGAGATGGTAAAAGCTTGAAAAGTTCATTTAATGGCTGATTTACGAAAAATCAGTAAAGAGAAGAAGAACGAGAGGTACTAGTTTATAGAAAATCAGCTTTCAATCTAAGTCGATAAATAGAACATGCAGAATTGTTCTCAACCTCTCAGGTTTAGTTAATTACCTCTTCCAATTAATAGTCACATCTATGAAATTATCTCAAATAATGGAGCATCACAACCACTAAATGAGTGAGACGTGTCATTCGCATTAAATGCACATAATGATAAGTTCACCTTAACTCGTTTAAGCAAATTTAGGGGGGAAATGCTGCCCAATTTTCTTGCAAAAAGACATTAGGTCCACCAACTAAGCACCCGACACAATAAGCCCGCATCGTTATGCCTCATCAACAGTTAGCCCAGTTTGGTATCTGCACCTTATCACTTATTGGGTCCGGACAGTGCCCGCTAAGATATCACTGTTGATAGGAAGCCCAAAACCTTACACATGACCGTCGCCCGCCTCATCATCATGCAGCTGGTTTTCACATGAGAGCCTTGCCACCCGCTCGCCTTTCAGGTCTCTTGGCTCTCTTTATGCTGTCTGTGTCGCTTCGTCCATCCTGCTTTGTCTTGACTTGGTAGGCTCTAACAATAGCATCTTGTCGCCTCTGCATAATGATAGGATGACTCCATACTTTTCCCTTGACAAGTTCAGCATAAAACAACACTATTCATGTAATAAAAGCATCACCGTGCAGCAACCATCCCCTGCCATTTATTGTTCATGTGGAAACAACGTCACTATTCACCACTAGATATTTATCTACATGATATCTATTTGATAAAAGCACACCTTGGTATGTTCTGCTAGTTGGTCCTCACATAAGCTGCTCTTTCTATCTCCCATCCTATTGGCTTGTATCTGAACCACACAACTTCATTAAGGGCTATAAGGATTCTCAAGGATTATTGCTTTAACTTGAGCCCTTCGAACTAGATTTCAATGGCTGTAAATATGGTTTTACATATACATGAACAAGGATCAAATTTTTATTTCTTATATAGAATATTTCTCTTATAAACAAACGTTTGAAGCTGAATATAAGCTATAAAATCAGTAGCTGCAATTGGATGTAGATCTTTATCAAAATTGAATCAATCTAAATCTTTATCATTTACTTTACATGTGTCATAGCTCATAATTTCTACATTGTTCATTCCCTATGTATGGTGTTCGTAAATTACAATTGCTAACATCACTTTCAGACCATGATTGTAAGGTTGATAAATTCAGTCAATAATGCTTTATTATAGTAGCATTTCAATATTATATCTTTATAATTTTAGTTCATTTTTACATACAAATTTTAATTTATGTGATTTTAACATTATTATTTAATTGAATATAACATTTAAGCATTAAATGCTACCAACACATAACATTGCATTTTTATATAGCATTCTTCATATTTTATATTTCATTCCATTTTGTTCAATCTAAATGACATAAAGTTGTCAATAAAATATTATAATATTTCTGTATATTTCAATTTTCTATATAGAATTCTATACCATTTTGTTTTAGAATTATTTTAAACTCTAAAAAGTTTGAATTAGACGAACAATTAGACTTCATGTAGGTGATAAGGTATTAATGCTTACCATTTTTTATTATCAAGGAGAGTATATACGAAGATGATATATGGTGTTCCTTAGGGGAAATTATGTAATTTGTTATATAACTTAACTCCTATATAAGAAAATGTTTAAATTAAAGTATGCATTTAGCTTTATTTTCAATTCTATGTATTATTATATTGTTGTATAAGTGATGATCTAAATACATTGAATATATACAAGTAGAAAATCCTTAGGAAACTATTTAATCGACTACAGTTATGAATGTATCCGTAACCATGAGTGTTAAATCAAATATTTAAAATACTTATTCTTGAATTATTCCTAGTTGAGATGTATCAAGGAAAAGATATCGATGCATCCGTTGAGACTGGTGTACGTAATGCTCTCTATATGATGGATGGTGAAACTCATGGCAATTGGGGACACCAAGAAATTACATACTCGTGGTTGTTTGGAACAATCAAAGAACGCCTCAATGAACGTCTTCTATAGGTTGATAAAACTAATTCAAAATAGAAGATCCGATCATGTAATGATGCGTAGTACTCTTTAGACTTGAAAGTCCTATTGATCTTTAGCAGTTAGATTGTACATTTATTATGGTCAATCATACGACACCACGATCATGTTAGAACCCAACATCGTGATCACGTTGCGAATATTGTTGGGTACATACTGAACTACTTGAAGTGAAAACACTACTTAAGAAAGGATTTGTCTTCTTCATTGTAAAAGGTTAGTATCATTGCAATTGGTAGTCAAATTGAAGTCAAAATCTCCAGTCGGGATGAATCAATCATCAATAATTATTATCATATTAAACCAAGGGCTTTAATGTAACACTATACAATTAACTAAATATTATTGGAATATTTTATCATTCACCTAATTCTAGAGATCTTAGTGATATAGTGATGATGAAAATAAAATGTTTAATCAGGTGTAGCTTAATAAATTGAGAATATAGATTTCACCTAAATAATCTGTAAGAAATTATACTTGTGTCTGATATTGTACTTCGGCAAAGTCCATATATAATTTAATATTTATAAATTATTCAAATATTACCGAGAATCGAGTTTACGCCAGAGATTTAACACTACAGTGTTACTAGCAATTTTCTAATTTCAAATTGTTTAAATAATTTATGAATTTTGTAAATAATAATGAATATTAGTACAAATTTGAATCAATTTTTAATGGCTTTTAATTATTTATTTTGGGTGTTAGAATTAATTAAAATAATATATCATTGTTATATATTAATTTAATTCAATATATATTCAAAATAAATAATTAAACAATTAATATATATGATATTAATTAGGCCCAACATTTTTGAATTTATCCATAGATGTGGTCGACCGTATGATGAGGACGAATGGGAATTTGAATAATTAGAACAAAGATAGGAGAAAAGGGAGGAGATAGTTTGAATATCTCATGGATAGAAACACCACCTCTCTTTCTTAGTTTAAACATACAATCAAAACCTGAAACTCATAGAATCCATTGCCAACAAGTTGAAGCCTATCGCAAGTTGCAAACTAAAATAGGAGTGAGAAAGAAACCATTTCAAGATAAAAGGCTAGAAATACGACATGTCAACAATCAATTAGGTTTAGGGGTGAAAATCTTAATTTAAAATTTTAATTACATTTATATACATATACACTCATGTTCAGCCTTCACTAAAATAAATTTTGAGTTAAATTGCAATTATACACACACATACATATATGTATGTATATATGTATATATAATATGTATGTGTGCATTAAATAAAAACAATTTGTTCCTATATACTCACAGCCTGCAATATATATAAATATACTTATAATACCTACTAATATGTACACATATTATAATATCTCTATACACTCATCAATAGATTTTAATACTAAAAAATAGATTTTTGTTCATTCGACTTAAAAAATTGGCTTAAAATTACACACGCACACACACTCACACACACACACACACACACATATATTCATAATTCAATAATGTTGCTAAATTTTTTTAGAATGAGAATGGTGCTTTATTCAAGCAGCGAACTCATTTTAATATCTCATGGGTTTGAACCCATGACCACTAGAACTTTAGTCTAAAGCGCCATACCACTTTTAACTTAAGTTAGCAGTCCTTGATTATTTTTTTAATTTAAAATTTTAATTTAAATATACTGTGCAAATACACACACACGTATTTAAACCTAGAAAAAACATTCTTATAACACGTGTGTGTATTAATATAGTACTTATTGTAAACATGATGCATTCATATAAATGTTATATATATATATAACAAAAGTCAAACCTTGAGTTTATACTTAAAAATAATAGTTTAGCTAAATATAAGCCAAAATAAAATATGCACATTACATATGATGTGGTTATATATTTCCATTATTATGTATGCACCCCATTTTATCTACCACATGAATTATTTAGATTAGAATATATTTTATTTGTATTATATATCATGTTGATTGTATTGTACCTGTAATCCTAAATAGAATAAATATAATTCAATCAAATAAATTTAACTATTATATTTAAAACTATAATTAAATAAAATTTATCGAATCAAATATCAAAGTTGAAATCAAGTAAAATTGATTTCTAAACACCAAACCTACTTTCATTGAAATACAATCTATATGATTTTTGTAACTATATCATTCACGATAACACAAAACTAAGATCCAATGTAAAGTTAATAAAAGATTTTTTTGAAATTTGCCCATTTTCATCTGCTACCAATGCACCTAATCCAATAATGGTATAAAATCCTACATTGTGTTAGGATTAATAATTAACCAACATATATGACAGTTGTCATGTGAAAAATCCAACTAGATGTGTATCTAATGAAAGGATGACTGACTAAGGAGAAGGTTACTCTATTTATATAACGGTCTTATAAATGGAAAATATTTTCAATCTTAGTCCTTACCTAGCTTATATAAGTGGCCCATTTCAAGGGTACGCCCTTGGTGGAAGGATAAAATTGTTTTATGCCTTAGGTTGATTCAAATATGCATCTTCGAATATTACAAATTAAAATTAATTTCTTTTTGTATTTATTAATGTTATAGAATGCAAACTTAAAATTATGTTAAATTTTACACAAATTTAAAAATTACATGTTCATTAATTACAATGTTTAGTTGATAAAGAGTCACATATGAATGCATAAATATAACTTTATAAATTACAAATGTTATACTAAAATTTAAAAAAATATCACATATGTATAAAAGAGGGATGTTGAATTATTAATATCCATATAGACTTAAGGGAGCATACATAAGATGTGAAATCATATGATGTCATGAGATGGTATGAATAATACTCAATTGTTATTATTTTAAATTATGTAAAAACAATGCCGCTCTCCATTATTTACAATATAAATAAAGTAGTATACATACTTATGGTTGTTCAGTACCCTTTGGCAATAAAATATATACACTGATGTTTATATTATACCTAGATTGGTAAGAATACTTGACTTTGTTAAGCACCCTTAAAGGTTATAAAACTACCCTTATGCAATCACCAAACAATGGGTCATGTATCAAATGAGGATTACATTTTCTTGAGAAGCCTCAAGGTTGTAGTAATATGTCAAATGTATTCTAACACCCATTGGTGGAATTTGAGAAATTTTGACATCTCTTTTATGTTTTTTAAGAAAGGCAAAATTTAATGGAAGCCTTATTAGATAAATATAATAAACCAATGAGCATATGATCATATGTGATTTACTATAAATAATCTATACATATAAAAATGGGAAGTGATTTCTAGAAAAAATACACTGGACAATGTAAATTATAAAAACTAGTAAAGAAATGTTAAGATCTCACTTATGAAAAACTCTAGCATGTGGTTGGTAATGAGCCTAAGGCTAAACCTGATATGAATGCAATGCTAGAAGAAAATTTGTCCTACGGATCATGGTCATTAGACTATGAATATGCTCTATGTTATGTAATATCTAATATAAGCATAGAGCTCCAAGGTAGAATGTGAATATCGAAGTTTGTTCCATATTTAAGCACTTGAAAAGGTTGTGCAGTGAACAACCTCATTTCATAGAGTACGAGATATCAAGGAATTTGTTTCATACGAAGACAAGTAAAGAAACTCCCACCCAAGATCACACAGTCAACATGATCGAGTACACAAAGAGAGTGGTTGTGTTAGAATGAATGTTAATCAATAATTATAGACTGACTTGATTCTTGGATTGCTAACTCTGCAATTTGATCTGCTCATATTGAACTTCAATATGAACTTGTTGATGTGTATTGTCATGGTTCTCTTTAATATGTTGAGGGTGGCTGAGAGTAAGTTGACAAAGGAACCAAATGTCATACTCACTGTCAAGGTACCTCTTCTTCTAATAGTTTGAAGTAGAGAAAACATAAATCAAAGGGAAATAAAGGTAAGGCAAGTCCAAGAATGTGAAAGGTGAATGTCTTTATCATGCTAAAAAGGAACATTGTATGAGGAATTGTCTAGATTATTTGAACATGCTCAAAGTGAAGGAATCTAATTTTTCTCTAAAGGTATATTCCTTATATAAAAATGTTTATCCATAAGTACTTCTTCTTGAGTTTTAGATAATGGATCTATACCTCATATATGAAATTGACTATAGGAGCTTAGGAGTAAGAGGCCCTTTACAAGAGGGAACATAGAATTCCAAGCTGCAAATGGAGCTACTATTGCTATCGTAGCAATGGGAGATTACCATGTGAAGCATGCCAGTTGACATGATATAGTTCTATATAATTGCTATTTTGTACCACACTTTCTTAGTAGAATAGTTTCCATTTCTCATTGATAAAGGAACGGTTACAGTTTAATTTGTAATGACAATATTATGAACGTTTGTTATGAAAACAATATTGTGTGTTTTGGTACTACTAAAAGATGGAATTTATATGTACTTAATTATAATTATCTATTTTCTAGTGAAAATAATAATGCATCTAAAATAAATGGCAGCTACCTATGGCACTGTAGACTTGCAACATAAGTGAGAAACTATTGAACATGTTTAAGAGACCAATGGTTACCATCATCTTTTGGTTTTGAATCATTTAATAGTTGTAAATCGTGTTTGGCTAAGTACCCATTCAAAGGAGCAACAAAGAGTTATCAAACTCTTAGGACTAGCAGATACAAATGTATGTGGTCCTATGCATGTAGCTATCAAAGGTGGATCCTTATGCTTTATTACATTCACAGATAATTTTTCGACATTTTGCATTTGTGTTTCTTATGAAACACAAATAAATGGTCTACTATAAATTTATAGAATGCATAAACAAAATTGAAAACCAAACATGCATTAAAATTAAAATACTTCGATTTTACTGAGGGAATGACTACATTAGATATGAGCACCAACATTACATAAAAGAGAATGGGATTCTCAAGCCACTCCTCCCTATTGAAACAACTTGCCAACTACGACTCTTCGATTCACGCATGAAATGATATAGACATCGTAAACTTCGTAAACGAAGGATTTGTTTTGAGGTAAATATATAAAATACAACATAGAGCTATCTACAATTTTCTACACTTTTTGAAACTCACTGTGGAAGGAATAAAATATAATAGTAATCAGTAATACAATAATCCTAGAAGAACAAAATAATATAGTATCACATATACTTCACTTAAAACATTTCTCTACCATTGAGTAATCGAAACAGACTACCATCTGGGAATAACTGAGATTAAATAGTAGATAGCTAATAGAAAAATAAATGCATGCCTCTATCGCACCATTCTGCCTTCTGGTCACACCAGTCCTCTCTATCTACATATCAGAATATAACTAAAAAGGAAAAAATGATACATGGGGTCAAACATATGTTTAGTGAGTGTTACACATCATATTAGTGTATAATACTGACAAGCTAGTAAAACAACACTTATGCTCCATACCTTAACCTGTGTCGCTTGCACCCGACAAATCATCTAAACATAATATAATACTATAGTGATGACATAGGATAAGGTTATCACTGAAATCCCCTTTGCCTAATCATATGCACACGATTGGATACAAAGTCCGAACTTGCATGTTGGAAATGTATGCGACTTGCTACTGAGAAACTATATGTCTTAGCCCACTATCTCAAAATCATGGATCGAGGGCTTAATTCCTCTAAATGTATAGTGTCACCATTGTTAGACGTTACCGGCTACACCAAAGAACCCATTTCCTTTGAAATACGTACCTTAATGCCTATCGTGTAACTGTCATCGTTAGACATCACCGACTACACTGAAGACCTCATCTCCTTTGAAAAATGTACTGCAATGCCTATCCTCATAATTTTCATTATTAGACATTGTTGGTTACGCCCGAAGAACTTATTCCTTTGAAAAATGTACTGTAATGTATATGCTATCGAAATCATTTTTATTAAAGGTCATCGGTCACACTGAAAACTCATTTCCTCTAAAAATCGGGTCATACCCATAATCATAAAACTATGCACTAAGACATTAGTTCTGCTGAAAATGCACCGCAACGCTATCGTTAGATGTCAACGGGTAGCATCAAAGAACTCATTTCCTCTGAAAAATGTATCGCCATGCCTACCCTCATAATCGTCAGTCGAATAATTCATAACAAACCTCCCCAACCAAGATGCTTTTATAAAGTACTCACAACACAGGAAACAACATACCAAAACGTTTGTTATCTCACCACGATTATAACGTCACAAATTGTGTGTGAAATGGAGTCCGTATGCAAAAGTATAAGCGTGTAAAGATGATGAAGATTTAATAATTACTTAATTTATAATTTAATTATTATTATTTTCCTTCTTTCCCATGTCGCTACAGTTCCCTTACAAACCCAATCTCTCTTTAAAGCTCCACACAACCGCCGATTTACACTACCACCATGCATGCCTTCGACCCCCAATGACAATCTAACCACATGCATGGACTTCCCTTCTCATGCGCCATCCTCAAGTCACCGCCATGAGATCTCCAATCACTGTACTCGAAAACCACCTCCGATTATATTTTCATCGATTCTAACATACTCTGATCACTAGCGACCAATCGGACACCATGACCATTCCTTCAACCTCCTTTTCATATCCATGCCTTCCTATCATCGTATCATCGTTTCACTATTAGATGAAAGTAGACAGCCCATGTTCTTTGAAATTTGCATTTTTTGATCAATACATAAACCAAGCCAACAAATGAATACCACTAGTGGATTCGTACCATTGAGAAATATAATTCTAATACATAATATGTCTAATTTGGATTACTTTGGTGTTTCATACTTTTTAATTAACGGGTAATCGATAAAGCTTCACTTATTAATCATCTAGCCATGGCGTACGCCATCCTGATTAGGTGTATATAAAATAATTAGTTTTTAACTATTAATTATATAATTATAATTTGGTTTAAGATCGTAAGACGTGAATTATATGTCTTACCAATATATACGCAAATACGGTAAATCCCACTTACTAATTAACCGTGCATCTTCTCTAATTCAAGGTGGATCCTCCTCCTCCTTTGTCTAGAAATTTACTACCTAAAAATTCCAAATCTTTTGATATTTTCAATTTATTTGCATAGCTCTCTTTGCAATGATCAGTCCCATATATTTATTCATTTAATTTGGATTTGATTTGATGGATTTGGAATTGATTTTGTTTGTAGGCAGATAAAGAAGAAGACAGAGATTAGTGATATGATGTTTAGGCTAAATTGTGGTTGGAGAATAGGTTTTCATTTCTATTTATAAGCCGAAGTAACTCAAATTTAGTTTAAAATCTCGAAATTAATATATTATGAAAATGTCATTGGGTTTGACTTCTTCTAATTTTGTAACACCGCCTATCTGGAGGCCCGAAGCTAAGCGTTATAGATGCTGCAGTCATCCATTGTATTAACTTCCGGTGATCAAATGTGGTAATGTTAATGGTATCCACAATATCAGAGGCATTTGAATATGAAACAAAATTATAGATTTCATAAAAAGAACATTTTTGGTTACATTTCATAAAACATGTTTTATACCCATATTTCATAATCCCATAATTGTTTTCCGAGTTCAGATAAAATATAATTATTACAAAATACGCCAAGAGCGACATATGAAGATGCCCCTTTGGTTGATCAGAGTACTATACAGTCATAACTGACTTAATACAATATAGAGGAATAAAACAAAATAAAACTACAACTCCTAATAACTATCCGTCAACCTCCTACTCATCTTTGGTAGCTTTATTCATCATCCTACTAAAACCTATAAACCTTAACCCTCGGCCTACTCAAATCAATTTTGAGCACCCCAGAGTTGAAGGGGAAAAACATAAACTTCGAGTCAGAAATAAAGCCTGGTGTGAATAATACTATACATCTCGGTTATTTGATATTAAGTGAGACCACACCGCTTAACGTAACAGTTTCCCCTCACTAATATAAGAACATACATTTTGTAAACCTTTATCCTGCAACCAAAACTGGTTAAAAACTATAAAGAATTATTATGTAAACAAACATATCAGGTAACAAATGAACTATCTATTCGAACATTATTGTTTTGTTTGGCTAACTACTAACCTTTGGCTGACTCGGACCTACCAGATAATATAAATAAAATAATCTAAGGCCTGTTAAATACTCCTCTTTTGGACGATCTGTCCTTAACTATCTGTAAAATACCTCTCTTCTGGATGGTCTGTCCCTAACTTAACATCTCCCAAGGTCACATGACCTAAAGATTTTGCGGGCTCACTAATAACCTATATGTATACAGATATATATTCCCTTCTGTGTATAATCATCATTTTAGTCTTACTTGTGACAAAGTCCTACACAATAGAATTTTGGACTTAATTAGTTGGGGCTAATAGCTAATGTATAGTGCTCGACCCTATACCAGTTCCATCTGACATTCTAATATCTGAGTTATTTTACTTAGGGTAATCTTCCCGAAATTTTCCTTGAAAACATTTTCATTAAGAATTTATTTAAAACCTTTAAATCAAACTTAAACATGGAAAATACGTATACTCTATGCTTTACTCAAAATCACCTTGCCATATTATATATATACTTACTCAAATCTTTGTTGATGAAAACATTTAAGCGTTTGAAAGTACCCCTTTCGAATCCATGTAAACCCCTTTTTCATAACCTACACCGAAAGGCCAAAACATTCCTTTCAAAACCATTCATATAAACCTTTCAAAAACATGTGAAAAACCTTTCTTTCGAAAGCATTAAAACCTTAGATATTCTATCATTAAAACCTTTAAACATTGCCTTTAAAATACATTGGAAAACCTTTCCTTCCAAACCTTTTGAAACCATTAGGGAACCACACCTTCGAAACCTTCATTTAAAACCTTTCAAAAGCATCAATTTTTTTTTATAAACAACAAATCTTTCGAAAGCATTTGGGTTTAACTTAAAACATGTAGAAACACCTTTCGAAACCATTAAAAATTGACTCCTTCGAAACCTTTGGGTTCTATCTCCAATAGAACAAAAGGGTCATTTAAACATTTAAGCCAAAAGCACTCTTCCGAAAAACATTTCCTAAGCAAAGAAGTGATGGTGTAAAAACCAACCTTCCGAAAGCATTAGAGAAGTGGCCAAGTTCTAAAAACAATGTATACCTTTCGAAACCAATGAACTTGAAAGGTAGGAAAAGTGGCAGCAGAGGGATTCAGACCAAATTGAAAGCATATACTTAAAACAAAGGCACAACCTCTTAAAACTATTCTTTTAAAACTATTGACCTAGTCGAAAGAAAACCAAGCCAAAAGCTATACTGTCACGACCCGTTTTTCTAAACCCTTCGTATCAACAATAAGCTATACATGTCCAACTCAAATTGCATGAAATGATGGAAAAGAAGGGTAATAAAGAAAATAGACAGAACAAAATCTCGCATGAATGTAATAACATATAATATTGAACAATATCTTTACAGCGAATTTTTTTTAAATACATATATCAGAGTCCAACCTAAATTCAGCTTGGATAGTTTTAAACATCTGTCCTTACAATTGTTGACAAACATCAAACTAAAATAATCAAAGCACAGCAGATAATAAAATATGTCCATATGTAGATGAACATCTCCATCTCTACTTTGGAAACTCTAACCGTCTTCGACTAAACCTGAAACTACTCGGATCTAACTCGAGTATTGAAAATACCCGGATCAGGCTTGATAAATCAGCATGAGAAAAACTCAATAATAAACGACAGTGTCATATATAAGCCTTTGAATAAAATTCTGTGAAAAGAAAGAGTATCTCATAAGACCACGTCCACATATAAACACAGACGGGTTTTTACCTTATGATAACTAAAACACATTTATATGTCAAAACATTTGATATTATTTCTAGTGACATTCTTTGAAAACATTTGCAAATAAACTTATTAATCTTATCCAAAATGGTTACCCATATAGCATTTCGAGGCTATTCATTACGCCAATACAGACAAAACCGTAGGTTCTTATTGGAGAATGGATTTTCATACAAATGACTAGGTGAAGGGACTACCTTCCGGCAGTACATCTCTAGAGGAATGTATGAGGACCATCACAAAGGATCCTCTACCAAAACAAGACTGGCCTATCTCAGTAACTAGATAGTGCCGAATATATCATCCCCCGGTCGTTACTGACGTTGAATGATCATACCCTAATTGTGAATGACCGACTTAGCCTTGCTGCATCTAACCTTATATCGGTCATTTCCGGTTGATGAGGCTCAAAGCTACAATTACCTTTTTACATAGCACATCTTCTTTCACTTTGAATGCCACATTGTCATTCCATATTCACACGACAGATTTCTATAAACGTACAACTTCCTGAGCTCGTATGTATCGGGAAAGGGTGTTACGCTAAGAGAAGATGTCTTCTCCGCCACCAACTGATATACATCTATAAAGATCACTCATTGTGATTTAGAATGTAGTCAGAAAGTCATCCATACAAGTTTGTTTTGGGACTAAATGAAACCGAAGAAACTTTCCTCGGCCATTACTAGGCGAGAAGCCTTTGTGGTTTTGTGGCTTTTCATAACAAAGAGACCACTGCTACAATATAGTGAATCGAGAGTTTATCCCCAATAAATTAACAAGTAGTCCTTCGTTATTATTCATCTCAATATCTCCATCTTCAAATATCTTCATTCTGTGAACACGTAAACCGGTTCGAAGTGGTTTTTGGATAGGAATCACCCAAATCCATCCCTGGTTCCTTTGAAATCCAATTATCGATAAAAATTGAACATGAATATACAGGATTTATTAAGTCTCTTTTCACCTTAATTCTTTTCGGATGATTTCGAAATCCCTTTCTCTTGACTTAGAATAATTCTAAACAATTCATTCTTTTGCTTTGGGTAATATCTCAATTTTCCTCACTTAATTCTCGATCCAAATTTCTCAACTTTTAGGTGGGTCAAAGCAATGTTATTTAAGACATCGTTTACGATAAACCCTAAAATAAATCTTAGAAAACATTTTTGAGTAAATAGGGTCATAGAAATCATTCATTTTGGAGATTGCTTAAATTTTTGGATAATACCAATCTTCTTTTATTTTGTAAACTTAATACGATCTTTTTAGAACATCTGGGTTTTCCTTTTGATGTATTCCACCCCTTGCCTAAGAAAAGAAAACATAGGTCAGGTAAGTTCAGGGCACTGGTTGCTCCATCCATGGCCTTAGTTAAATGCCTCGTTTTGTCTCCTCAGATCTCATAGGTTGGACAAACGTATTAGTCGTTTCCGCATACTCAGTTATCAACTTTATTTTGGAATTGGTCGTAAAGATTCCAAATTATCTTTTAAACACTTAGTTTACAATTTAAAAACATTCACTGTTGATTCTAGGAAAAATCATCACGTTTAAACTTATATTCAAAAAGTTATAGAATTCGCAGCATAAAAGTGTTGCTGAATGTGTTATATATGCTTATTTGATTTAAAAAACTTCTTAATATTTGAAAATTAATATTTTCCATTTCAAACCTCTTTTAAACTATTTAAATGGATTTATCAAATTTATTCCATATTTTTCCATAATCAAAAACGTCCATTTAAACAGATTTTCCGTTATGGTCACTTAATTGCATAAACGTGATTTTTCTGAAAAATTGACTTGGACTTAATTCAAAATCTACTCAATGAAATTTTTATTTTGTTTCTTCGTTTAGAAGATACAGATATAATAGTCCGTGATTTTCTTATCTCGAAGAATTCCGAACTATATTCCACACACACACTCATTTGAACTTTTCAGCGTGAAATCGTGAATTACCGTTGCGCTACGCACCTAGTTTTAACTTATTTCACAACACTTGAAATATTCTATTCAAATTGAATTTATTACTTATAAAATCATTACAAATTATTTTAAATCAACATTTTCACTTTTAAAGTTTCTAAAATGTATTTTCACTATTACCATATTATTTTATTCCTATTATTTTAATATTAGATTTTAATTTTCAGTTTTGAATCAATTTCGATTCTAACTTCAAATTAAACTCAATTAAAACTTAGATTTCAAATCTACTTTCAATTTAAACTCAAATTCAACCTTAATTTCACTTTCAATTTTCAAAATCGATTTTAATTTCACTATTCATCCCAATTTCAATTTCACTTTGATTATCCTTTTTAATTCCGTTTCACTTCAAATACCAAATTCCCTTTTATTTCTGCTTTAATTTCAATTCCAATTGAAAAGAGACTTATTTTTTCAAAGTATATCATATCGCCGAAATTGGTCTTATTTAACATAGAGATCACTTAATCAAAAATGATAGAAATTTGATGTCCATATTAACATCACAACCATACACTAATCATATGACATTAGCATATTCAATACGGTTATAGTACGACAAACGTTATAACATTACTATGGATTATCCAAAATTCAAACAATTATTCAAACATCCATATCATAAAACAGTGATTATCTATCATAGCAAATCAACTCAAAAATCAATATAAATTATATAACGTTGAGAATTTCCTCACCTTCATATCAACTCCGTTAAACTTTTACATGAGATACGCGTCTCTCGAGCTAACGTGCTAGTTCCAAAAGTTTCGAATTCGCCGCTTTGCTTTCCTTCTCATTTTCTTCTCTTTTTTTATTTCTTTATTTGTTTTATTTTTGTGTGGCCATGGCGTTTGGAAAGGGAAGGGAGAGTAAGGCCTAGGCTACGGGGTGTATGTGTCTTTACGTAGGCAGATAGGCGGGGAGTGCATGTGTTTTGAGGTGGGTAGGTGGTTTGGGGGGTTCAGCCTTGACTATAAGTGGTGAGTGGAGCTTAGGTGTGGGGTATTAGAGCTTGGCCATGAGTTTTTGGTGGTGATAGAGGCGTGTATGGGTCATACGAGTGGGATTTAGGTGTATAGGAGCTTGGTTAAGTTGACGGAAGTTATGAAAGTGAACGAGAGGCTGGTTGCCATGGAAATGGAAGTGTAGAGGATGAAGAAGAAGATGGGGAAAGTGAAGAAGAAAGGTAAAGAATGAAGTGTGCAAAAATGAAAGGCATGCATGCTTATTTATAACCGAGTTTGAAAAGGTGAATGACTTAAATACCCTTACCTTACTTTTTGACTTTTGCTTAAGCATGATGTGAAGTACATTAATGGTGGAAAGAATGATAATATGTGATTTGTACTTAAGAAATGATGTTTCCTTATTTTCTTAAACTTTAGAATGTTAATATAACCTTTTGTTCTTTTCCATGTATATCAATTCCATCTCATTAATGAGATAAGAGATGTAGTAATGATGTTGTTTATAAAAAATTAAAGTAAAATTTAATTAGTCAAATCATACCTTTTATATTTGTTATTTGTTTAAACTTTCCTAATATAAATATTTTGTCTCTTAATGTTAAATGTAATGTGTTTAAAGTTTGTAAAGTTGTTATTATATAGGTTATAAAGTGAACATATTTACTCAACGTTGCAACAACTTGTTACGGTTGAAAACAGTGTTTTTGTTGATAAATTTACAGTCAAAATTTGACCTTTTGTTAAGCTACATATTGAAGTAAACCAAAATTAAAAATGAACTTTTTACTTCTTTTAAATAAATTAAAGCATGTATCTTTATATTTTAAAAGCATATTTAAATAATATCAAAATCTCTAACTTTACAATGTATGTAAAACTGACAAAATGCGGCAAAATTTAGTTATTTTTGTAAAATGATTATTAGCACACTTAGCTTTTGCTGATTTATTCTAAAATTCAAGTTTATACTTTTTAATTAGTAATTATAATAATAAATAATTTTATATTATTACTAATTATATATAACTTATTTATATAATTTTTAGATCCTTTTTAAATTTAAAACAAACGAAATCTCTTATTTTCGAAGTAGCGAAATTATGGGTCATTACATTCTCCCTTACTTAAAAGCATTTCATTCTCTAAATGAAAGTTATATAAAGGTATCTATCTCATATTTGTATCCTTAAACATTTTAACTTATTTATACCGATGATAGAAAAAGAAGAAGGTCAATATTATAACAACACTAAAACAAATGATGCCAAACATACAGAGATTCCCCACACCAACCTGAGTGCTTATCATGTACTTAAGGTTATATATACATACATCAAGTCAGATTTCTATCCTAACCATTCTAGTGCAACTGCACATTTAAGATAATATATACAACAACCAAATAAGACTATACATTCAAAAATAACCAAACTGATATTATATCAACATAATCGAATACATCCACATAACCCCTCCCCTGACTTAAGCATGTACTATACCAGAGGTCTTTATATATATACATACCCAAACATCAGTCCAACCCCTATCACTTAGTGTCTACTATTTAAGATAACTGTCCAACTACTATATAGACACACCAAAAACAACATACTATATGTGATATTTGATTCGATCTACTATTCGAATCTACAACTTTGCTTCCGAACTAGTATCGATCCTCCGATTTTCTAGTGTGGACTTTGATCAGACTTCTTGATCACAAACCATTACTTTACTTTCATAGCTCTCAACTATGATAGAAAACTTGAGTACACAATCATAAACCCTCATCAATGTTCGCCGCTAAGAATCGGGTGATAAATCCTTTCTCAGATTGGTGTAAACACCTCAAAGTTCTGTATTCGAAACTTACATCAAAATTTTATGTGCCGAAATGATCTACACATAACTTATGTACTTTTTCATTTTTACCTAATATATTTCTTCAAAATTTCTACCAATCCAAGTTTATTTCACAACCATTTACTTTCTACTAAATCCATTATCACTTAAGCTTACAAGTATTATTTAACTTGTATAATATATCTTTACTTCCTAAGAGTATACATGCATATCCCCAAACTTCAAACTGTTATTACTTTAATTAGGGTGTTTAAAAAATATGGAATCCTATTATTATTTCAAATTAATAAGTTATAAAACTTAACCTTATTTTTATTTATCTAAGGTGGGCTAAAATTATTTATCTTATCCATGTATTAATAAGACAAATTTCCCAAGTGTACATCTTTTTCTTACAAATCCTATGATTATGTACTTGACTTGTTTACCAATCCATTTCCTAATCAAATTTCTTAACCTTAAATCCATCAGATACCTTATAGTCAAATTGTGAAACTTAATTTACATGGTATTTGTTAATTAAACATTTTCATCCAACAATCAACCTACTAACCATATTATTCAAAACTATCCACTTCTAATCTAACTTCATTTTGAATTACAAATGTTACCCTAAATATACCACTAATTCAAAATTTTATATTAGGATGATATTTCTTATATCATTTATTCCTAAATTTCACTTTGATTCTAACCTAATCAAAGATTCTAAATTTCAAATTATCTTTTCCACTTTATAAGTTATAGAGCTTAACCTTTTGTATTATATTTACCTAAAGTCTCAATTTAGGCATACCTTTTTTTATCTTGTTGATAAGAATTTTTTTCTAAGTGTGCATTTTCTTTTTACTTTCTCAAATTACAACTTATAACTTCAATATTATCATCAAATATCTTAAAGTCAAAATTATGAATTTTACTTCACAAGGTATTTGTACTTAGCTTTTAAATCGATCAATTTTGATGACCATTAAATCATTATTCCTTAATAAACAAATGTCTAGGGTTATATGATTAAAGTTCTAAATTCTAGTTTTCTACTAACTGATTCTACATGGAATATCTTATAGTCAAATCATGCAATTCTAATCACAAGATATTCATATTTTTGTTTTACTATGCCAAATTACAAACAATCCTTAATTTTTAACCCATAAATAATAATATCCCTTTTAATATTTTAAATATATACCCATGGTAAAATTATTTCATTTACCATTTTCTAAAACAAGGCCTTTTTTATAAAATTAACAAATATGCACTCATATATAATACTCTCAAAACTCATTGTAGGGTGTTACTAACCCTATCTCCGATGAGTTACTTATTTTAGGATATTACTAATCCTATCTCTGACGAGACTTGCCCTACCAAAGCCAATGTTCTCACTTAACCTTCAGCTTTGATACCAAATATCATAGCCCATTTTTTCGTACCCTTAGAATCGACAATAAACCACACATGTAACTTAAATTGCACGAAATGATGGACCATGAAGGGTAATAAAGAAAATAAATAGAACGGAATATCACACGAATGGAACAACGTATAATATTACACAATATATTTACAACAGAAAATTTTTAAATACATATATCAGAGTCTAACTTAAATTCAACTTGGACAGTTATAAACATCTGTCCTTACAATTGCTGACAAACATTATATTAAAACAAACAAACCACAGCAGATAATAGAATATGTCTATACATAGATGAATATCTCCAGCTCTCCTTTGGAAACTCGAACCTTCTTTGACTAAACCTGAAGCTACTCGAAACTCGCTCGAGTATTGAAAATACCCGGATCGGGCTTGATAAAGCAGAGTGAGAAAAACTCAATAATAAATGACAATGTCATATGTCAGCCTTTAAATAAAATCCTTTGAAAAGAAAGAGTATCTTATAAGATCACGCCCACACATAAAAATGGACGGGTTTTACCTTATGATAACTAAAACATTTTTATATATCGAAACATTTGATATTATTTCTAGTGACATTCTTTGAAAACATTTACAAATAAACTTATTAATCTTATCCAAAACAGTTACTTATATAGCATTTCGAGGCTATTCATTACGCCAATACAAAAAAAACCGTAGGTTCTTATTGGAGAATGGATTCCATACAAATGGCAAGTTAAGGGACTACCTTTCGACAATACATCTCTAGAGGAATGTATCGAAAACCATCACAAAGGATCCTGTACCAACACAAGACCCACTTATCTCTATAACTAGATAGAACCAAATATATCATCCCTGGGTTGTTACCGACCTTTAAACCAGGAGCCCGAGCATACAAACCACATTAATTTACATTCCTAACATCATAACGGGAAGAAATATATCTAGAAGGGGATGATCATACCCTAATTGGAAATGACCCACTTAGTCTTGCTGTATCTAACCCTGTTTCGACCATTTTAGGTTGATGATGCTCGAGGCTACGATTACCTTTTTACATAGCACATCTTCTTTCACTTTGAATGCCACATTGCCATTCCACATTCACACGACTAATTTCTACAAACGTATAACTTCTTGAGCTATGTCTCGGGAAAGGGTGTTAAGCTAAGAGAAGGTGTCTTCTCCGCCACCAACTGATATACATATATAGAGACCACTCATTGTTATTTAGAATGCAAGGTCAGACAGTCACCCATACAAGTTCGTTCTGGGACTGAACGAAACCGATGGAACTTTCCTCGAGCATTACTAGGTGAAAAGCCCTTGTGGTTTTGAAGTTTTTCATAACAAAGAGACCACTGCTACAATATAGTGAATTGAGAGTTTATCCCCAATTAATCAACAAGTAGTCCTTCGTTATTATTCGTCTCGGTATCTCCATCTTCAAACATCTTCATTCTTCGAACATGTAAACCGGTTTGAAGTGGTTTTCAGATGTGAATCACTAAATCCGACCCCGGTTTCTTCGAAATTCAATTATCGATAAAAAGTGAATATGAGTATACAAGATTTATTAAATCTCTTTTCACTTTAATTCTTTTCGGATGTTTAGGAAATCTCTTTCTTTTGACTTAGAATAATCCTAAGTAATTCATTCTTTTGCTTTAGGTAATATCTCAATTTTCGTCACTTAACTTTCGATCCAAATTTCTTAATTTTTAGGCAGATAAAAAACAATGTTATTTAAGACATCGTTTACGATAAACCTTAAAATAAATCTTAGCAAACATTTTTGAGTAAATAGGATCATAGAAATCATTCATTTTGGAGAATGCTTAAATTTTTGGATAAAACTAATCTTCTTTTATTTTGAAAACTTAATACGATCTTTTAAGAGCATCCGGGCTTTCCTTTCGATCTGTTCCACCCCTGGCCTAAGAGAAAAAATATGCCAGGTAAGTTCAAGGCGCTGGTTTCTCCATCCCTAACCTTAATTAAACATCTTGTTTTATCTTTCCAGATCTCACAGACGGGACAAATGCACTAATTGTTTCTGCATATTCAAGTGTCAACTTTATATTGAAATTGGTCATAAATATTTCAAATTATCTTTTAAACACCTATTTTTCCTTTTAAAAACATTCTCCATTGATTCTAGGAAAAATATCACGTTTAAACTCATATTCAATAAGTTATAGAATTTGCAGCATAAAAATGCTGCGGAAAGTGCTATACAAGCTTATTTGATTTAAATAACGTTTTAATATTTGAAAATTCATATTTTACATTTCAAACCTCTTCTAAACTATTTAAATGGATTTATCAAATTTATTCCATATTTTTCCATAATTAAAAACGTCCATTTAATCAGATTTTCCATTATGGTCACTTAAATGCATTAGCGCGATTTTTCTAGAAAAACCGATTTGGACTTAATTCCAAATCTACTCAATGAAAATTTGATTTTCTTTCTTCATTTAGAAGATACAGATATAATAGTACATAGTTTTCTTATCTCGAAGAATTTCAACTATATTCGACACTACACATTCATTTGAACTTTTCGGCACGATATCGCGAACTACCGTTGCGCTACGCACCAAGTTTTAACTTATTTTTCAACGCTTGAAATAATCTGTTCGAATTGAATTTTATTACTTATAAAATCATCACTAATCATTTTAAATCAATATTTTCACTTTTTAAAGTTTTTAAAATGTATTTTCACTATTACCATATTATTTTACTATTAACTTTTAAATTCCAATTTCAAGTCAATTTCAATTCTAACTTCAAATTAAACTCAATTAAACTTCGATTTCAAATCTAATTTCAATTTAAACTCAAATTCAACCTTAGTTTTACTTTCAATTTTTAAAATTGATTTCATTCTTAATTTCACTATTCACCTCAATTTCAATTTCATTTTAACTATCCTTTTAATTCCGTTTCACTTCAAGCTTCAAATTCTCTTTTATTTCTACTTTAATTTCAATTCAAATTGAAAAGAGACTTATTTTCCAATGTATATCATATCATCGAAATTGGTCTTATTTAGCAAAGAGATCACTTAATCAAAAATGGTAGAAATTTGATGTCCATATTAACATTACAACCACACAACAATCATATGACATTAACATATTCAATACGGGTATAGTACGACAAACGTTATAACTTTACTATGGATTATGCAACATTCAAACAATTATTCAAACATCCATATCATAAAACAGTGATTATCTATCATAGCAAATCAAATCAAAAATCAATATAAATTACATAGTGGTGAGAATTTTCTCACCTTCATATCCACTCCGTCAAACTTTTACGTGAGATACGCGTCTCTCGAGCTAACGTGCTATTTCCAAATGTTTCGAATTCACCGCTTTCCTTTCCTTCTTATTTTCTTTTCTTTCTTTTTTTTGGTTTTATCTTTATATGGCCGTGGGCTTTTGGAAAGGGAATGAAGAGTACGACCTAGGCTATGGGGTGTGTGTGGCTTTGGGTAGGAGGATAGGTGGGGTGTGCGCATGTTTTGAGGTGTGTAGGTGGTTTGGGGGGATTTGCCTTGGCTATAGGTGGTGAGTGGAGCTTGGGTGTGGGGTAGTGGAGCTTGGCCGTGAGTTTTAGGTCATGGGTAGGTGGTGATGGAGGCTGTATGGGTTGTAGAACTAGGATCTGGATGTGTAGGAGCTTGGTTATGGTGATGAAAATTGTGAAAGTGAAAGAGAGGTTGGATGCCATGGAAATGGAAGTGCAAAGGATGAAGAAGAAGATGGAGAAATGAAGAAGAATGGTAAAAAATGATGTGTGCAAAAATAAAAGGTGTGCATGCTTATTTATAATTGAGTTTGGAAAAGTAAATGACTTAAATACCCTTACCTTACTTTTTGACTTTTGCTTAAGCATGATGTGAAGTGCATTAATGGTGCAAAGAATGATAATATGTGATTTGTACTTAAGAAATGATGTTTGCCTTATATTCTTAAACTTTAAAATGTTAAAATAACTTTTTCTCCTTTTCCATGCATATCCATTCCATCTCATTATTGAGATAAGAGATGTAGTAATGATGTTGTTTATAAAAAATTAAAATAAAATTTAATTAGTTTACCTTTTTATATTTATATATTTGTTAAAAATTTCCTAATATAAATATTTTGTATTTTAGTGCTAAATGTAATTTCTTTTAAGGTTTGTAAGGTTGTTATTACATAGGTTATAAAGTGAACACATTTATTCAATGTTGCGACAATTTGTTGCAGCTGAAAACGATATTTTTGTTGACAAATTTTATAGTCAAAACTTGATATTTTTGTTAAGCTATATATTGAAGTAAACCAAAATAAAAAATTAAATTTTTTACTTCTTTTAAATAAATTAAAACATGTCTCTTTATATTTTAAAATCATATTTAAATAATATCAAATTTTTTAATTTTACAATGTATGTAAGCTGGCAAAATGCGACAAAATTTAGTTATTTTTGTAAAATGATTATTAATATACTTTTAAATATTTTAATATACTTTTATAATCTTCATTAGATGTTTTTGATAAGATTTATATTTTTAAATAAATATTTAAACCTATTTATTAAGCATTTATTTATTTTGAACAAAACTTAACTTTTGCTGATTTGTTCTAAAAGTCAAGTTTATACTTTTTAATTAGTAATTATATGAATAAATAATTTCTCTATTATTATTTGTTATATATAACTTATTTATTTAAGTTTTAAACCCTTTTTAAATTTAAAACAAATAAAATCTCTCATTTTTGAAGTAGCGTAATTACGGGTCGTTACATTACGTGTGACGACTCTGATATTCGAACCTATTAAAATTGCCAAAAAATCCATCCGTATGAAGACTATTAATAAAAATTACCAACTTAATAAACCATATTTGATAAATATTCAACATTACTAAATGTATATGATATAATTTCAATTATACAACTTATTAGAGTAATTAATTAATTTATTAATCCAATAAAGTGTGCTTTAATACATACCAAATACAATGCCTATAAATCTACCACTGCACAACTCTATTGAGAGAGATAACACTATCCTTATCTGCGAACTCGATAAACAATATAAATGCGGAATAGTAAGCAGAAAGATATATTAACACAAGATAAATAACAACCAATAACATATAAATATGAAAGGGTTATATTATTTTAGGGACTGCATCACTATTCACTACCACTTGTGACTACCTAGATACCCCTGTCTAATTGGGTAGAAATTTGATGTTCATATTAATATCACAACCATAAAACAATCATATGACATTAACATATTCAATACAGGTATAATACGACAAACGTCATAACATTACTATGAATTATCCAACATTCAAACAATTATTCAAACATCGATATCATAAAACGGTGATTATCTATCGTAGCAAATCAACTCAAAAATCTATATAAATTATATAGCGGTGAGAATTTTCTCACCTTCATATCCACTCCGTCAAACTTTTACGTAAGATACGCATCTCTCGAGCTAGCGTGTTATTTCCAAAAGTCTCGAATTCTCCGCTTTCCTTTCCTTCTCATTTTTTTTTGTGGTTGTGGGCTTTTGGTAGGGGAATGGAAAGTACGGTCTAGGCTATGGGGTGTGTGTGGCTTTGGGTAGGCGGGTAGGTTGGGTGTGCATGCGTTTTGAGGTGGGTAGGTGGTTTGGGGGGCTCGGCCTTGGCTACAGGTGGTGGGTGGAGCTCGGGTGTAGGGCAGTGGAGCTTGGCCGTGGGTTTAAGGTGGTGGATAGGTGGTGATGAAGGTGTGTATGGGTTGTAGAAGTGGGATTTGGGTGTGTAGGAGCTTGGTTAAGGCGATGGAAGTTATGGAAGTGAAAGAGAGGTTGGATGCCACGGAAGTAGAAGTGGAGAGGATGAAGAAGAAGATGAAAAAAGGTAAAGAATGAAGTGTGCAAAAATGAAAGGTATGCTTGCTTATTTATAATCGAGTTTAGAAAGGTAAATGACTCAAATACCCTTATTTACCTTTTGACTTTTACTTATGTATGATGTGAAATGCATTTATGATGGAAAGAATGATAAGATGTGATTTGTACGTATGAAATAATGTTTGCCTTTTTTTATTAAACTCTAAAATGTTAAAATAACTTTTGCTCTTTTTCCATGCATATCCATTCCATCTCATTAATGAGATAATAGATGTGGTAATGATGTTGTTTATAAAAAATTAAAATAAAATTTATTAGTCAAATCATACCTTTTTATATTTATATATTTGTTTAAACTTTCCTAATATAAATATTTTGTCTTTTAGTGCTAAATATAATGTGTTTTAAAGTTTGTGAAGTTGTTATTATATAGGTTATAAAGTGAACACATTTATTCAATGCTGTGACAACTTGTTACGACTGAAAACGGTGTTTTTGTTGACGAATTTTACAGTCAAAATTTAACTTTTTTGTTAAGATATGTATTAAAGTAAACCATAATTAAAAATAAACTTTTTTACTTCTTTTAAACAAATTAAAACATCTCTTTATATTTTAAAATCATATTTAAATATTATCAAAATATCTAATTTGACAGTGCATGTAAAACAGACAAAATGCGACAAAATTTAGTTATTTTTGTAAAACGATTATTAACATACTTTTAAATATTTTAATATACTTTTACAATCTTTATAAGATGTTTTTAATAAGATTTATCTTTTCAAATAAATATTTAAACCTATTTATTTAAGCCTTGATTTATTTTTAACAAAACTTAACTTTTGCTGATTTGTTTTAAAATTCAAGTTTATACTTTTTAATTAGTAATTAAAGGAATAAATAATTTTTCTATTATTATTTATTATATATATCTTATTTGTTTAAATTTTAAACCATTTTTAAATTTAAAACAAACGAAATCTCTCATTTTCGAAGTAGCGAAATTGTGGGTCGCTACATATACCGTCGAAAGCAAAGCAGGCGCATTTTCATTTAAAACAAGTAGCACTTTGACCCCGTCGGAACCCTTGTTTTCGACCTCATACCTTCCGCCTTCTTTACAATTCGTTGCGCACCAAGTCGTTGATGCCATGTGCATTGGTTTCGATGGTGATGAGAGCGGAGGAACTAAGTCGAAAGCCACCTAAGACGGAAGCAGGGCGTTGAAAGTGGTGAAACATGCAATTTGCATGTAAAACTGATTTTTAACCTGTTTAAGTAATCTTTTTGACTAACCTGCCTTATTTATCAAAATCTTATTGGTTGCTAATTTACTTTTTCTAAAAGTGCTGCCAATATTTCAGAAATAAACAATTTAATTTATTTACAAAATACCCATTCTCCTTTTATAAATATATAAAACATTTAAGTCTCATACCTTAAATAATTTTATATGTTCATCAAAACATCTTGGAAAATTATACAAAAATTCAAGAAAATCATTTCTAATCTATTTTCTAACATATACAAATTTTAGACCCAAATTATATATAATTTAACTGTAAATTATTTTAAACCCAATAAATCATTTTCTTCACTAGAAAATTAATATACGATCCTAATTAATTCAGAAAATTACAAAAACCTCTAAAATATGATTTCTAATCTAAGTCTAAAATCGTAAGACATTTAAATGTCATTAAATAGGGTTTTTACATTAAAACATATCATAAATCTATATGAACAAGCATAAATCATCAACAAGCGTATATAAAAATTTAATCATTCAAAAACATGGCATAATTATGCAAAATACTTTGGATTATCCTTAAAACCGAAAACAATTAGAAAATGAGACGTAGTCATTATTCACCTTAGCTTTTTAGATTAAAGAGTTTGAGATTTGAATGGATTTAAGTTGACTAAGCTTCCTCTTGATTCTTTTATCTTCCTCTAGTTGCTTCTAATGGTGATCGACCTTTTTGTTTAATTTTTGCAAATGATTGAATATGAGGATACACAACTAAGGGTTTAGCATATTAGTATGATCATTTTCATATTTCGTCCTCACCTATTTTACTTAACCATATTAGTTTAGTTCATTTGTAATCAAGGCATGTCTACCCTTTATTAATTATAAATCTCACCCCTAATCACCACATTATTTAATTTAATTTAGCTAATTAACTATCCTAATAATGTTACTAAAATATGAAGTGTTACAAATTCATAGCATATTTAAGCTAACTTAGCAAATTATATATTTTCTGAATGTAAACGACATTTTATACACAATAGGATAGGTCCCAAAGCCAACTCCAGCTCCTATAGAAGTTTACTATTTTCCCTTTACGGGAAATTATGATTTTACCCTTTTGAATTTAACTATTTAGGTTTGTGAAATTATTAGGTGTTACACCTATACTCCTTAACGCAACGGCGTTTCAGAAGGGAAAAATCAAACTCTGTTAGACTTGGTTCGATCATTTTGATTATTAATACCGAGTTGCCTCTTTCCTTTTAGGGATATTGTAACGATCCAGAAATTCTATCGTTCGATATTCGTATATTTAATTGATTTTAAATATGCACAAGTAAATTTTATATGCTGAATAAATTATATTTGAATATCTTGATTTAATTGGATAATTAAATTGTTAAGTTAATATTTGAAATTGCAGAAATA
The DNA here is from genome assembly GCA_030765085.1 of Allium cepa. Taxonomy (NCBI): domain Eukaryota; kingdom Viridiplantae; phylum Streptophyta; class Magnoliopsida; order Asparagales; family Amaryllidaceae; genus Allium; species Allium cepa. The sequence goes on from CM060932.1 coordinate 997,254,512, forward strand.
ATTAGAAAATTGGATTTAATGTGAATGAAAATGTTCTATAAAGTTATATTAAATCTTATTTGAATTATAACAACGTTAGAGAACTTTCAAAATTGATTTAAAAGTTAATTTGTAGAAATTGAATATTTTAATATTTAATTGACAAGTAAAAATAGCCATTTTTCAAACAGTCTTGGATTACGACGAAACCAGTTTCATAGGATCCGTAATGTTAAATTATTGTAAGATTTCAAATTTCGTGTCAATCGGATTTACGGTTTGTCCGGGGTAAGTTAAAACGCGTAGAAATAAGTGAATTTTAAATTTAAATAGTCAATTCGAAAATCTATCTTCCAAATACGATCGAATTGGCTCCCGATATATATATTCCATTGCATTCATAATAGGAGTAAAACATTATAAATGCCAGGCGGCATACTTCGTTTGGAATTTGAAAAAATTTCGGATGAATAGTGCACGAATATTTTCTATAAAAGGTCCTAGTTTTTCACAATTTTCATTAAATCCTAATGGAGCTAGGGCTATCCGCCACCCACATTCTAATGGCCAGAATTTCGTTTCGATCTTCCTCATTTTTTTTCCTATCCACACATTGATTCGAAAAACCTTCAACTACAAACTTGTAGTGGGGGATGAGATCTACGTTTCCAACGATGGTGATCGTTTAATTCGTGACATGGAGAGGGCTAGTGGCTCTCGTCCGTCATGGGTTTGCACAAATTTTTCTCAGCCTACGTGCAGCCGAGCTCGTCGTGGTTCCAACCGAAGGTGGCTCTCATGATGGGCAATTGAACAATGGCCCCTGATTGTTGTTTAGTTCGTCGATGGTTGTGCGAAAATTCAAGATGAAGTGGCGATGATGGGTTTACTTCATACGAACGTGAATTACCTGATGAACGAACAAGAAGGATGCGCAAGGTTCAGATCTAGGGCAAGCGATATCGAACGGTTATGATTAAGTGAGGGTTCAAAAATAAAAAGGATTGTGAAATTTATATATATTTTAATTCGTATTAACTTCTAAACTGCATAACTTTGTCGTACGAGTTTCGTTTCACACGAAACGAAATGCGTTGGGTTCGTATTCGCGAACACTAACGATGGATCTGGTTTGGAGTTGATTGGAGCTAGTTTGAATTTTGGGTAAAATTAAACACGCGTTTAATTTTCTTCGGAATAAAACACTGAAACCGCTATTGGAACCATTGTGAGCACAACTCACTCTTTCTGACTCACTGATATTTTTTTATAAGTGAAAAATAATTTATTATATGATGATTGATGATTGTTTGGATGATATATGATATATTGATTGATATTTGGATATATTCTTACCTAGTGGAGCAGATGACCCTATACGTTCCCGTGTATGAGCGGATGACCCTTTGTATGTGCGTCTACGTTGAAGCGGACATTGTACACATATTCTAATGTATATTTATTGTAGGTGACAGGTTGGAGGGATTTACAAATATTGATATATATTCTGTTATCATATCGATATATGATGTTTGGTTGCCGTGGTTGACGTATTGAGTGCTGTTGCAGCATTGAGCCTGTATTTTGGAATTTAAAAATGTTAAAGTGATGATTTCCAAATTCAAACGAATTTTAAAGTGATTTTTGGAAGTATACGTTTTATTGAATTTTGGAATTGATTCCTTTTAAATAAATAAATGTTATAAATTTTATGTTATAAAAATTATTGTTTTTGTGAAATAAAACCAGAATATGATTTTTGAAATGTGAAGTTAACTATTTTGTGAAATAGTATAATTTGAGATTTTTGAATTATTATAAATGGTTTACAAATAAGATTTATAAAATTGAAATTTTATAAATCGGAATAATGGAATTATAAATGATTTTTTATAAGTGTTAAAATGAAGTTACAAATGGAGTTTATAAGTGAATAAGATTTATAATTGTAAAGTTATAAAATAATGAATTTGTAAAATAAATAATTTATAAGGAATTAACTTATAAATTGGATTTTGGCATGTAATTAAGTTATTAAATGTAATTGATTTATAAAGGGATTTTATAAAATATGAATGGAATTTATAAACATTGTTTTATAATTCCGAAATCAACTTATTTTGATGAGTTAAATATAGTAATGAATTTGGTAAAGGAGATATATCTACGATTTCGGACAGTGGATTATCCTTTAAAATAAAATGTGTAGAAGTAATATTGAATTTGGATAAATGAATTATATTCACGATTTTGGACGGTGAATAATATATGAAAGAAACATTTTGGGAAGTGATATTTTAAATGGAATTAAAATGATTTAAAGATGTTTTAAAATGTGTTAAGGATCGAAACCATTGATTTGAACATTCATTGTTGAAATAGACGTTTTCGAGAAGTAAGGAAATGATGGACTATAACACTATTGTTATAGTAAATGATTTCCGAAAGGAAATATTTTGTACAGTATTGGGATTTATATATCTATCTTATTTTTTGAATCCCTATACTATTGATTTTGGGTTGTCGTAACGATGTTTTACGCAACATTCGTTTTGATCCAAATAAATGTGTTTAAAGAGAAGGTTTTCCTTAAAGAATAAATATATACTTAATCGTGATTTATGTATATGTAATAATTTCTAAGTGTTGAAAATAAATAGAATTATGAATTACTTATTATTAAATAAGTATTTGGAAATGTTTTGCAATATGAAGTGAAAGGTTTTGTGATTGTATCTTTTAAAGATAATTTAAGGTGAATATTTGGCAAATAATTTAATTAATAAAAGATTAATTAAAGGCCTAGTGATTGTTATGGTGCTGAATATTTGTTTGTTTGCTTTGATAGTTAAATAACCGATTATCAAACTTTGCCAAAATTTTAGTTCCTCAACTTGATGTGGGAACTATTTAGTCGTACACTTAGTACGTAGCCATTTTTGTAGGCTTGATTATCATTTGTGTTGAGGATGTTGATTCATATAGTGCAGAGTATTACTCCAATCTATCGAGCTTCCTTCTTGTCCCGAAAGATAGCAAGTTTAAAGTTGAAGACGGGATTAGTCTATTAGACTTAGTTTCTGTGTGAGGTTGAGAAACGCTTTTGCGTTGTTGGTGCGAAGAGACCGGGATCAGATTTATCTGAAAACCACTTCGGACCAACATATATGCGACGGCTGTGCAGGTTGCTAGTGATGATATTGATATTCCGGAGTTTCATAGTGGGCGATTGCTTGTTGATCGTTTGGGGTTGAAATCCTAATATACATCCAGTAGCAGTGGTCTCTTCATTATGAAATATCCAATGCGAGGACTATTCGCTACTAATCCTTGGGATTTCCCAACAGGATGTGGTAGGAAAGTACCTTCAATTTGTCCTGTTCCTAGACAACTTGTATGGATGTTTGTCTGACATTGCATTTCTAAAGATTACGTACATTGGTTTTTACAAATGTACATTAGTGGAGGCGGAGAAGGCAACTTCTCTTAGCTTAACACCCTCCTTGAGTCGTATGAGCTTAAGGGTTGTATTTTTGTGAAAGACAATTAGTAGTCAACGGAAATGGCCGTGTGGCATTCTAAGTGATGTGATTGTGCTTTGTGAAAGGTAATCGTTACCTCTGGCCTCATCAACTGGAAATGACCAAAACAGGGTTAGATGCAGCAAGACTAAGTGGGTCATTCCCAAGTAGGATATAATCATCCTCTTCTAGATATATCTTTGCATGCTATGACGTCGTGAATCTGATTATTGTGGTTTGTATGCTAGAGGGCCCTCGGCAAAGGTCGATAATGACCGAAGGATGACATATTCGGTACCATCTAGTTATAGACGTGGGCCGGTCTTGTGTTGGTAGAGAAACTTTGTGATGATTTCTCGGTACATTCTTCTAGAGATGTACATCCGGAAGGTAGTCCCTTCACCTGGTCATTTGTATGGAAATCCAAACTCCACTTCGTACCTTCCATTTTGATTGTATTACCCAATTGGGCTATATGATGGAATTTAATCAATGTAAATATTTCTGCTATGATTAATTTATTTGTATATAGTAGACACTACTATAATATAACATGAGATTTGATATGATATGTTTTAGTTATCATAAGATAAAAACATGTCCGTGTTTACGTGTGGACTTGTCTTACGAGATACTTTTGTTTTGAAAACTAAGGAAAAGTTTGAAAATTTAATAAATTCAGTTGAGTGTGTTTCTCACGCTGGTTTACCAGAATGATCCGGGCGTTCTTCCCTTTCAATGCTCGGGTCAGACCGAGTATATTTACACGTTTAGATTGGTGCTCTTGGAGCTTCAGCAGGGGAGCTGGAGATCTTCATTTCGTATACGCGTATCTGTTTTGATTATTGATTATCCGCCGTGCTTAGTTGTTTAAATTATCGGCATTTGTAAGGATAGGTTATTATAACTGTTCAAGCTGATAACTATTGATTGATTGTTGAACTCTGATTGATGTGTGTGTATATACAGTTTCTGTTTTGTAAAGATTATTGATATGATATTATATATTTTCCGCTGCAATGTGAGATTCTGTATGGTTCTGTTTTGCTTCTATCTTCTCTCTTTCTTCTCTTCTCTTCTTCTCTCTTCTTTTCTTTCTCTTGACTTTATGTCAGTTTGTGCTTTTTGGGTCGTACATGTGTGGATTATTGTCGATTCAAAGGGTACATATTTGAGGGTTATTACATGTGGTATCAAAGCTTAGATTTTGTATATCCTAAACTTTGATGTGTACTCAATATAGATAGGGACTGTAGCATCCTAGATTGAGTTTGATTGTATTATATATATGAGCGCGTATTTATTAGTGAATATGAAATCTTTTATATTGTGTTTGCTTATCAGTTGAGCTGTTTGTGAATTCTGGTCGGTATGTGGGATGCCATATTATCGATAGGGATTTCCAAACTCTTCAACGAGGCAAGTCGACATAGTATCATTTTAAATTAGATAAATGAAATAATTTTAGCTCGATTATATTTTATATATAAAGAAAACATTTTTCAAAAATTATTAAAGTATATATAAGTTAAATGGAATTGTTTGGTTGTTTGAAAATGTAAATATATATAAGTTAATGAAAGATGTTTTAATAATTTAAATAAAAACAACGATTGTAAAAGAATAAATTGTATAAGAAAATGAATTATAATGTAGGGAATTATAATTAAATGATTTACAATTATGAAATAATCTTATATATAATAAGTAGAACTATATGAATATATTTATAAATGTGATTTATAAATATAAGGAAAATTTTAAAAGAATATAAAGCACTGAATTCACTACTTGTGATGACCCGCAAATCCGTACTCCTTGAATATACACTAATCCCCATAGATTAACTCAAGATGAACAGAAATACGAATTATCAATGTTTAAGAAAAAGAAAAAGGATAGAAGAAGAGAGTAGAAGATAGAAAATAGAGCGGAAAGAAAATAGAAAATAGAACGGAACAGAACACAACACAACAATATCAGAATCTCACAATCGCAGCGGAACAACATATAATAGATAAATGAATAATCTTTAAACAAAGAATTATATCAGTTATTACATTACATCACATTTCATTACATCATATCATCAGAGTGTACAACAATAACAACAAACAGTGCAGCGGAAAAAGAAATACTATATACTAGTAATACGCCATGCCATCCATCTTGCCTCCAGCAACTCCTGAATATCCAGAATATCCTGATAAACCTTAACTCCTGACTGCCCGTGTGGAAATTGGTGGGCACCCAGAGTTTAGGAAGGAAAACAATAAACTCCGAGTCAGTCATGAGACTGGTGTGAGAACTCAAAACAGTTTATTTATCTTTAAAATCAAAATAGAGGAATATTTTTAAAGTCAATTCGCAATGCTTTTAAAAATGAGACTACCATAAGGCCTCCCGCACACACACACAATGCAAACGCAGAATCGGAGGAGATTTCTCCTTATGATAGTCAAAGATGCTTGATACGCATTAAAAAGAACATTTGATATTATTACTAGTGCATAGTGTAGAGAAAATTCATTTCGAAAATAAAGATATAAATCTTAGCCGACATAGACATTTCGAACTATGCCTACTATAGCTACCATGTTCAATAGCCGGTTACCGCCATATTCCATGGCAGGTTATACAACTAAAACCGTACAAGGCTCGTATTTGAAGAATGGATTTTCCAACAAATGGTCAGGCCAAGGAACTTCCCATTGCCACATGGAAACGCCTCTGGAAGGACGCCCCGAGAACCACCGTTCTCTGCTAAAAAAGCCGGGAACCCATTTTCCCAAGGGATATTACAAACCCTCAGATATGCCACCCCCGGTCCTTTGGGACCTTTAAACGAGCGCTCGTCACCATCATCACACAATCATAACAAAGTGTTTTCAACATGAGTAAGTATCTGGGCTCCATACCATGATACCACCCTTTTCCAGAAGGAATGGCCACACCCTAGGGAAGCGATCCCTGAAAACCTTGCCGCACAATTCCTGTTTCGACCATTACCAGTTTGTGAGGCTCGGCGAAGTCTCGTCCACAAAAACACACTTTATACAAAGCCGTGCTTTGGGTCAACAAATGATCATAGAAATGATCACCAAGATAGACGATCAAACAAATGATTCTATCACAAATAATCAACACAATGATCATTTCACAGCATCACTCAGCATGTCACATTACCAAATTGGGAATATATCGCTGATAACATTCAACTACATAACCTCTGAGCTCGTACGTCTCAGAGAAGGGTGTTAAGCTAAAAGAATAAATTCTCCGCCACCAACAGAAATATATTTGAATGAAATCGGCTTTATATCTCAATTTGTAATGTCAGACATACAATCCATACAAGTCTGTTCCGGGCTCGAACAGAACCGAAGGCACTTACAAAGAAGTCCTTGCAATCCGAATAATCTCTAATCACGTCCGGACTTCCCATCACATAGGGAGTCTCTATACCGTAGCTACTCGGTGCAAAGACAATCGACGAGTTGTCCTTTCGCTTTCAAAAAGATCCGGTCTTCAACACCGGTCTTCAAATGCAATTCATAACGACGTATCACATATTCAGAATGGGTTATACGACCCCATGGTCCTTTCCCGATTAACCCGAATAGTGAGCGCTTATTCAAAAATAAGTGTGGCATTCAAATTCAAACAAATCACATCAAATACCCATTCAAAGGGAAATATTGATAGTCGGTTATTGAACTATCAATGGATATGCACACATCACCAGATTCCAAATAATTTTCCAAATTATTTATTTTCCAAAATATCTTTACAAGATATATAATTTCGATACTTCAAAAATAAATCAATATTTATTTTTAAACAAATTCCACTTTCTTTTATAAATTCCATAGTGAATTTATAATTCCCAAAATATCTGTGAATATACGTTTCAATTCGATTTCTAATATTCATTTTCAATTTATCTTCAAAAAGATAAATTCTCAAAATATTCACTTTATATTGGAAAACATTTCCATACTTATTTAATAAGTAATTCACAAATCTTTTATTTTCAACCTTTGGAAAATATTCAATATACTTAAATCGAGATTAAGTATATATTTCATTCTTTAAGGAAATCATTCACTTAAACGTATTTATTTGGGCTAAAACAAATGTTACGTAAAACATCGTTACGACAACCCAAAATCACTAGTATAGGGATTCGAATTTAAGATAGATATATATAAATCCCAATACTAAACAAAACATTTCCTTTCGAAAATCATTTACTATAACAACAGTGTTATAGTCCACCATTTCCTTCTATCTCTCGAAACGTCTATTTCAACAATGAATGTTGAAATCTATGGTTTCGAATCTCAACACATTTAAAACATCGTTAAATCGTTTTAATTCTGTTTAAAATATCACATCCTAAACATTTTCTTTAACATATTATTCACTATTCAAAAACGTGAATATAACTCCATAAATAAGTTATAACAATTTACTTATCAGAATAAGTCGTTTGCGAATTTATAAAACAATATTTATAAATTCTATTTCTATTTATTTTATATCAACTCCTTTTATGAATTCCTTTATTAACCTATCTCAATTCATATCTCAATGATATACTAAAAGTTCATATTATAAGTGAAATACTTATAATTTATTTGTTTGCAAAAATCGTTCCTTTGAACTTCATAATTATAAATCTTATAACTTATAAGATTCAATTATTTATCCAAAACCATTCTTTAATAACTTCACGAAATTTATAAATCTTATTATTTATAAATTTCACTTATAACTTCACCATTTATAATTTTATAAATTCCATTCACTTATGCAATCCATTTTCACTTCATTCAAACACTTATAAAAACTCGTTTTATAATTCAAATATTTTCATTTATAAATTATCAATTTATAAATCTTTTTATATAAATCAATTTATATTATTCTTTTAAGACGTCATTAATCTCCTTTATAATTTCATCATTTTGATTCATAAAATAATTAAATTTTATAAATCCTATATTTTCAACTTTTCATAATAAATTCAAAAATCCCGATTAAACTATTTTATAAAATCATTAACCCCATATTTTCAAAAATCAGTTTTTATCTATATTTCTCAAAATCATAATTTTTATAACTTTAAAAATTATAACGTTTATTTATTTAAAATGGATCAATTCCAAAAATATTTTATAAACGTATACTTTCAAAAATCACTTTAAAATCATTTTAAAATTCCAAAATTTGGTCCAATGATGCTACATACCAAATAGTCAATCACGACTACAACGATATCATATATCGATATGATAATCCATCAAATATCAAAATATCTGAAATCAAATAAATACTGTTGAGGAATCCAGTTGGATCCCTCCAACCTATTTTCCTGCATCCACAAACATTAGCACAATACCAATTCCGCTCCAGTACGGAATTATCGCGGTATATGGGATTTAAAATATTATCCGCTTAATAGACGGCGCAATAGGGTCTCATCCGCTATACAAATGCGGGAAATCAATAAATCCAATATATACATATGCCAATATATATATATTGCTATTATATATAATACCAATTTCACTGTTTATGAAATATTCGCGGTATATGTTTTTAATAAATAACATCCGCTTACTAACGGCGCATAATGTCTATTTTAACAATCAATAGATAAAAATCATCATTCAAACATGCATTTAAATATTTTAAATATAACTATTTAAAATAAAATCGAAACTGATTCGATTGAGTGAGAAGTTCTCACCTTGATTTCTATTTCGTTTTAGCGATTTATTTCGAATAAAATTAAACGGACGTTTAATTTTATCCGAAATTCTCACTAACTCCAAACAACTCCAATCCAATTCCATCGCGTAGTGCTCGTCCATACGATTCCAACGCAACTGGTTTCGCGCATTTTCGACCTCGTATGAAAAAGATATGCATTTATGAAGTTACACGATTTTTATAACTAAATTTACAACATAATTAAATTATTTCAACCTAAATCAATTCTAGCCACACGATCTTGCTTCCTTGCATCACGACCGTCCCTGCCTTCTTCTCCCTCATCTCACGCGTGCAACTACAGTATAGCCGAACCCATATACACATATTAGGGTTTTGATTTGCCACCAACACGATCAACTTCGCGACGATCAGAGAGCCTCACGTCGAAGCCCCCACCTCCACCCACCAACGCCGGCCGACCGCACGTACGCGGCCCCCCCCCTTGCGCGAAAAACGAGGCCGAACGGCCTGCCTTCATGGCTCCCCAACGACCACCACACCGCTCCATTCGCGATCATATCCGTATGGATTGATAGAATTCACTTCGCTCTTCATTTTGTTAGTTGAGAGTTTTTGAAATCATTGAGTGGATTGGGAGAGATTGAGGGGAGAAAGGGAGACAATTTCGGCCATTGATGGATAAGGGTGGCGGCTGGCTAGGGTTAGGGTTTGGATTTTTATTTTTTTATTTGTGAGGGTTACAACTCCTTTTATAGAAAATCGAACGTAAACACTATTCATCCGGGAATTCCAAACTCCGATTCACGCACCGTAACCAGCGTTTCTGGGGTTTACCCCGCGTTCCGGACACAATGGAACAGGTTTCGAAAGCTAATTCGGACATCTGTGCGAGTTATGGCAATAAACGTTCAATTTAAATTAAACCGATTTAAACGATTTTCTAGGCGTTTTAATTTGTACCGGTCAAACGGTAAATCCAATTGACACGAAATTTGAAACCTTACAATAATATCACATTACGGATCCGATGAAACTAGTTTCGTCAAAATCCGAGACTTTTTGAAAAATGACTATTTTAACTCGCCAAATTAATATTAAAAACAATTCGATGCGTTTCGAGCTGCCACAATCAAACGTTAACTCTGATTGACACGAAATTTGAAATCCGGTAATAACTAACTATTACGGATCCAATAAAACTGGTTTCGTCCAATTCTGAGACTGTTCAAAAATTGACTATTTTCACTAGTCGATTTTAATATTAAAATATTCAATTTTCACAAATTAACTTTTAATTCGATTTTAAAAGTTCTAAAATATCGTTCTAACTCCAATATGATAAAATAAAATTTTACAAATCATTTTCAATCATATTTAACCCAATTTTCAATTATTTCCATAATTTCACATATTAAATTATCGATTTAATTATTCAATTAAATCCAATAATTCGAATTAAAATTTATTTGACTTATAAATTCACTTATTAATATTTAAAATTAATTAAATATTCAAATTTTAATTACTAAAAATTCTGGGTCGTTATAATCTTCCCCCCTTAAAAGAATTTCGTCCTCGAAATTATTAAGTAAGAAAAGTTACAGAATCTATTAATTTTCCAAAATCCATAGTTAAACTTCTTACAATACTTTACTAAGTTTCAAATCATACTTAGTTATCTTTTCAAAAACAATTACTATTATTTAACTTTCAACTCCAAATAAAAGTCTAAGTTTTCAAAATTTTCCAATTTTCTCAAATTTTTTCTAACGCCTTAAATTTCCGGAAAAATTCGCCATAGTCTCCTTTGCGCGGCTCGATCCGAAAAAAAATGACAGTATATATATCACAAATATACATCTCATCAAGTAATGAGGCATCCCGCAGGGAAAAAAGTATAAAAGTACGATATTTAATCCGAGATATGTACCTTATATTTTATTAGCAAGCATATACGGCTAATATAGCGCGAAAGCGAGCTCCAAATGCGAAGCAAACGCGATCCGCACCTACTAAACACTCAACAAACAACATGAGAAACATGTATATATGAAAATAATCTCAATATACATCATATAGTAACATAATAACTATATATGTCAACATAGCAATTGAAACAAAAGCAATGTATTCAACCATCAACCAACTATCATCCAACTAACATCCATAACCAATCAGTATTCATTCATTTATATTCTCATTAATATTCAAAGAAATGGTTTTCAAGTTAATCACATTCGATTCATTTAACAGTGGATGTTCTTACTAACATTCATTTTCAATTAGTTTATATTCACTAATTCTTATTCAAGTTGGTTCACTTCCAAATCAAATTCAATTCTATTCAAGATTCACTTAACTTCCAATTGAATTTCAATTACTTTAGCTTCCAATTTCATTAACTCAATTTCATTAACACTTAATGAATTATATACAATCCACTAACAATCATATATCAACCAATGTATATCAATTGCAACCAAATTCCTTTGCTTATCAATTGGTTTAACACCATCACTTTCAATTGGTTCAAATTAAATTGATTTTCATTCAATTATTCAAATTCCAATAACATTAGATTTTAATGAATTAACACTTATATTCATTATTTCATATCAATTATTCACATTTAATTGATTATCATTCAATCCATTCATTCAATTCAATTTCTAAAGTTGAATTTCATTACATAACTCAAGTTCATATCTATCAATTAACTTCATTAATTTACTTTGATACTAATGTCAACTTCATTCAACATCTCTTAAGTTATACTTCATTTACAAACATCACATGTTTTTACTTAACTTAAATTCCCACTTATAAATCAATTCAGCTTCCAATTCTAAAGTAAATTTCCATTTAACCTTAAATTCATTTTTATTTATAACTCATATTCATAAATATATCCATATAGTTTCACTTCTTACATATATAAGTTTATTTCACAATTGTAAATTACTTTAATTATAATTCAATTCTTATAATTCTTTTGCTTATACAATTATTCTTCAATTTAGATTATTCAAACAACTAAACAATCAACAATCTACTTATATACACTTTAATAATTTTTAAAAATTATTCCTTTATATATAAAATATACTTAAGGTAAAATTATTTCATTTACCCAATTTAAAACAATACTGTGTCGAATTGTTCTGTACAAGTGTTTAGAGATCCCTATCAACAACGTTAATTACTTGTATTAACCAGAATCCATATACCACTCAAAAAAACCAATCATCACAATATAAAACAATTTTATATTCATTAACAAATACGCTCTCATAGCTATTATTACACTCAAACTCATTCTAGAGTACTACTGACTCTATCTCTAATGAGTAATACCCAACAGAACCATGGTTGTCGCTTAACCATATGCTCTGATACCACCTGTGATGACCCGCAAATCCGTACTCCTTGAATATACACTAATCTCCATAGATTGACTCAAGATGAACAGAAATACGAATTATCAATGTTTAAGAAAAAGAAAAAGGATAGAAGAAGAGAGTAGAAGATAGAAAATAGAGCGGAAAGAAAATAGAAAATAGAACGGAACAGAACACAACACAACAATATCAGAATCTCACAATCGCAGCGGAACAACATATAATAGATAAATGAATAATCTTTAAACAAAGAACTATATCAGTTATTACATTACATCACATTTCATTACATCATATCATCAGAGTGTACAACAATAACAACAAACAGTGCAGCGGAAAAAGAAATACTATATACTAGTAATACGCCATGCCATCCATCTTGCCTCCAGCAACTCCTGAATATCCAGAATATCCTGATAAACCTTAACTCCTGACTGCCCGTGTGGAAATTGGTGGGCACCCAGAGTTTAGGAAGGAAAACAATAAACTCCGAATCAGTCATGAGACTGGTGTGAGAACTCAAAACAGTTTATTTATCTTTAAAATCAAAATAGAGGAATATTTTTAAACTCAATTCGCAATGCTTTTAAAAATGAGACTACCATAAGGCCTCCCGCACACACACACAATGCAAACGCAGAATCGGAGGAGATTTCTCCTTATGATAGTCAAAGATGCTTGATACGCATTAAAAAGAACATTTGATATTATTACTAGTGCATAGTGTAGGGAAAATTCATTTCGAAAATAAAGATATAAATCTTAGCCGACATAGACATTTCGAACTATGCCTACTATAGCTACCATGTTCAATAGCGGGTTACCGCCATATTCCATGGCAGGTTATACAACTAAAACCGTACAAGGCTCGTATTTGAAGAATGGATTTTCCAACAAATGGTCAGGCCAAGGAACTTCCCATTGCCACATGGAAACGCCTCTGGAAGGACGCCCCGAGAACCACCGTTCTCTGCTAAACAAAGTCGGGAACCCCTTTTCCCAAGGGATATTACAAACCCTCAGATATGCCACCCCCGGTCCTTTGGGACCTTTAAACGAGCGCTCGTCACCATCATCACACAATCATAACAAAGTTTTTCAACATGAGTAAGTATCTGGGCTCCATACCATGATACCACCCTTTTCCAGAAGGAATGGCCATACCCTAGGGAAGCGATCCCTGAAAACCTTGCCGCACAATTCCTGTTTCGACCATTACCGGTTTGTGAGGCTCGACGAAGTCTCGTCCACAAAAACACACTTTATACAAAAGCCGTGCTTTGGGTCAACAAATGATCATAAAAATGATCACCAAGATAGACGATCAAACAAATGATCCTATCACAAATAATCAACACAATGATCATTTCACAGCATCACTCAGCATGTCACATTACCAAATTGGGAATATATCGCTGATAACATTCAACTACATAACCTCTGAGCTCGTACGTCTCAGAGAAGGGTGTTAAACTAAAAGAATAAATTCTCCGCCACCAACAGAAATATATTTGAATGAAATCGGCTTTATATCTCAATTTGTAATGTCAGACATACAATCCATACAAGTCTGTTCCGGGCTCGAACAGAACCGAAGGCACTTACAAAGAAGTCCTTGCAATCCGGATAATCTCTAATCACGTCCGGACTTCTCATCACATAGGGAGTCTCTATACCGTAGCTACTCGGTGCAAAGACAATCGACGAGTTGTCCTTTCGCTTTCAAAAAGATCCGGTCTTCAACACCGGTCTTCAAATGCAATTCATAACGACGTATCACATATTTGGAATGGGTTATACGACCCCATGGTCCTTTTCCGGTTAACCTGAATAGTGAGCGCTTATTCAAAAATAAGTGTGGCATTCAAATTCAAACAAATCACATCAAATACTCATTCAAAGGGAAATATTGACAGTCGGTTATTGAACTATCAATGGATATGCACACATCACCAGATTCCAAATAATTTTCCAAATTATTTATTTTCCAAAATATCTTTACAAGATATATAATTTCGATACTTCAAAAATAAATCAATATTTATTTTTAAACAAATTCCACTTTCTTTTATAAATTCCATAGTGAATTTATAATTCCCAAAATATCTGTGAATATACGTTTCAATTCGATTTCTAATATTCATTTTCAATTTATCTTCAAAAAGATAAATTCTCAAAATATTCACTTTATATTGGAAAACATTTCCATACTTATTTAATAAGTAATTCACAAATCTTTTATTTTCAACCTTTGGAAAATATTCAATATACTTAAATCGAGATTAAGTATATATTTCATTCTTTAAGGAAATCATTCACTTAAACGTATTTATTTGGGCTAAAACAAATGTTACGTAAAACATCGTTACGACAACCCAAAATCACTAGTATAGGGATTCGAATTTAAGATAGATATATATAAATCCCAATACTAAACAAAACATTTCCCTTCGGAAATCATTTACTATAACAACAGTGTTATAGTCCACCATTTCCTTCTATCTCTCGAAACGTCTATTTCAACAATGAATGTTGAAATCTATGGTTTCGAATCTCAACACATTTAAAACATCGTTAAATCGTTTTAATTCTGTTTAAAATATCACATCCTAAACATTTTCTTTAACATATTATTCACTATTCAAAAACGTGAATATAACTCCATAAATAAGTTATAACAATTTACTTATCAGAATAAGTCGTTTGCGAATTTATAAAACAATATTTATAAATTCTATTTCTATTTATTTTATATCAACTCCTTTTATGAATTCCTTTATTAACCTATCTCAATTCATATCTCAATGATATACTAAAAGTTCATATTATAAGTGAAATACTTATAATTTATTTGTTTGCAAAAATCGTTCCTTTGAACTTCATAATTATAAATCTTATAACTTATAAGATTCAATTATTTATCCAAAACCATTCTTTAATAACTTCACGAAATTTATAAATCTTATTATTTATAAATTTCACTTATAACTTCACCATTTATAATTTTATAAATTCCATTCACTTATGCAATCCATTTTCACTTCATTCAAACACTTATAAAAACTCGTTTTATAATTCAAATATTTTCATTTATAAATTATCAATTTATAAATCTTTTTATATAAATCAATTTATATTATTCTTTTAAAACATCATTAATCTCCTTTATAATTTCATCATTTTGATTCATAAAATAATTAAATTTTATAAATCCTATATTTTCAACTTTTCATAATAAATTCAAAAATCCCGATTAAACTATTTTATAAAGTCATTAACCCCATATTTTCAAAAATCAGTTTTTATCTATATTTCTCAAAATCATAATTTTTATAACTTTAAAAATTATAACGTTTATTTATTTAAAATGGATCAATTCCAAAAATATTTTATAAACGTATACTTTCAAAAATCACTTTAAAATCATTTTAAAATTCCAAAATTTGGTCCAATGATGCTACATACCAAATAGTCAATCACGACTACAACGATATCATATATCGATATGATAATCCATCAAATATCAAAATATCTGAAATCAAATAAATACTGTTGAGGAATCCAGTTGGATCCCTCCAACCTGTTTTTCTGCATCCACAAACATTAGCACAATACCAATTCCGCTCCAGTACGGAATTATCGCGGTATATGGGGGCGCAATAGGGTCTCATCCGCTATACAAATGCGGGAAATCAATAACTCCAATATATACATATGCCAATATATATATATTGCTATTATATATAATACCAATTTCACTGTTTATGAAATATTCGCGGTATATGTTTTTAATAAATAACATCCGCTTACTAACGGCGCATAATGTCTATTTTAACAATCAATAGATAAAAATCATCATTCAAACATGCATTCAAATATTTTAAATATAACTATTTAAAATAAAATCGAAACTGATTCGATTGAGTGAGAAGTTCTCACCTTGATTTCTATTTCGTTTTAGCGATTTATTTCGAATAAAATTAAACGGACGTTTAATTTTATCCGAAATTCTCACTAACTCCAAACAACTCCAATCCAATTCCATCGCGTAGTGCTCGTCCATACGATTCCAACGCAACTGGTTTCGTGCATTTTCGACCTCGTATGAAAAAGATATGCATTTATGAAGTTACACGATTTTTATAACTAAATTTACAACATAATTAAATTATTTAAACCTAAATCAATTCTAGCCACACGATCTTACTTCCTTGCATCACGACCGTCCCTGCCTTCTTCTCCCTCATCTCACGCGTGCAACTACAGTATAGCCGAACCCATATACACATATTAGGGTTTTGATTTGCCACCAACACGATCAACTTCGCGACGATCAGAGAGCCTCACGTCGAAGCCCCCACCTCCACCCACCAACGCCGGCCGACCGCACGTACGCGGCCCCCCCTTGCGCGAAAAACGAGGCCGAACGGCCTGCCTTCATGGCTCCCCAACGACTGCTCCATTCGCGATCATATCCGTATGGATTGATAGAACTCACTTCGCTCTTCATTTTGTTAGTTGAGAGTTTTTGAAATCATTGAGTGGATTGGGAGAGATTGAGGGGAGAAAGGGAGACAATTTCGGCCATTGATGGCTAAGGGTGGCGGCTGGCTAGGGTTAGGGTTTGGATTTTTATTTTTTTTATTTGTGAGGGTTACAACTCCTTTTATAGAAAATCGAACGTAAACACTATTCATCTGGGAATTCCAAATTCCGATTCACGCACCGTAACCAGCATTTCTGGGGTTTACCCCGCGTTCCGGACACAATGGAACAGGTTTCGGAAGCTAATTCGGACATCTATGCGAGTTATGGCAATAAATGTTCAATTTAAATTAAACCGATTTAAACGATTTTCTAGGCGTTTTAATTTGTACCGGTCAAACGGTAAATCCAATTGACACGAAATTTAAAACCTTACAATAATATCATATTACGGATCCGATGAAACTGGTTTCATCGAAATCCGAGACTTTTTGAAAAATGGCTATTTTAACTCGCCAAATTAATATTAAAAACAATTCGATGCGTTTCGAGCTGTCACGATCAAACGTTAACTCCGATTGACACGAAATTTGAAATCCGGTAATAACTAACTATTACGGATCCAATAAAACTGGTTTCGTCCAATTCTGAGACTGTTCAAAAATTGACTATTTTCACTAGTCGATTTTAATATTAAAATATTCAATTTTCACAAATTAACTTTTAATTCAATTTTAAAAGTTCTAAAATATCGTTCTAACTCCAATATGATAAAATAAAATTTTACAAATCATTTTCAATCATATTTAACCCAATTTTCAATTATTTCCATAATTTCACATATTAAATTATCGATTTAATTATTCAATTAAATCCAATAATTCGAATTAAAATTTATTTGACTTATAAATTCACTTATTAATATTTAAAATTAATTAAATATTCAAATTTTAATTACTAAAAATTCTGGGTCGTTACACTACTGTTACTGGAAAATAATAAGGGGGATGACTGAAGCATCATCAGTATCATTTTCGAGTTTCTGTGCAATGGATTTGCTACCAATAGTAAATTGAAAATTTAAGTTTTGTTATGATAAACAAATTTGAATTTAAAATCCAAGTTGTAATTGATAAATATAGGTGAAGTGGGTTTTGGATTTATAGTATGAGATAACAAAATTTAGGTTTGGTAAAGTTAAATAAAGTGAATTGGATTGAAATTATAAAGAATGAGTTTTGTGAATGGAAGTAAACTTAGGTAGATGCTCATGGAATTATGAATAAATAAGTTGTATAGCTTATAAAATGAGATAAGGTAAGTAAAACCAATTGTTAAAATGGTTAAAACACTTTTGGTTAGGCAAAACAAAAATTTGAATTTGAATGGTGATATGATTTTGACTTTAGTTAAATAATTTGACTTTAGTAGAAGGTAAATGAAGTTAAAATGAAAGATAAATTAAGTGATGTTAAATGAAGTTGATTTTGGCAACGAAGTAAGTTAATAAAGTGAATTAATAAAATGAAGTGATGAATGTGAATTTGAGTTATATAAAGAAATTCAACTTTATTTGTAGATTGAATTAGCAATTGAAATAATGAAATATGGATTGAATGTAATTCAATTGAATGTAAATAATTGATAAAGAATGGTAGATATAAGTGTTAATTCATTAAAAAGCTAATGAAGTTGAGAATTGAATAATTGAATGAAAGTCAATTGAATGTTAAACCAATTGGAATTAAAAGTGTGGAACCAAATTGAATGTAAGCAAAGTAAATAAATTTGGATATGTTGGTTATACATTGGTATGTTAATTGATTGTACAGGAATTCATTAAGTGTTAATGAAATTAAATTAATGAAAATGAAAGCTATAAATCGTTGAATCCAAATTGGTAGTGGAAGTAAATAGAATTGAATTTTATTTGACTTGATTTGGAAGTGAATATGAATTAGCAAATGTAAACTAATTGAATTCGAATAAATGAATGCTAGAAAAAATCTAATGTTAATGAATCAAATGTGAATAAATTGAAAATCAATTCAATGAATATCAATAAGAAATGAATGAATATTGATTTGGTTATAGATTGATTGGATAGATATGGTTTGTTGGATAATAGTTGTTTGATGATTGGA
This sequence comes from Allium cepa, assembly GCA_030765085.1. Lineage (NCBI taxonomy): Eukaryota > Viridiplantae > Streptophyta > Magnoliopsida > Asparagales > Amaryllidaceae > Allium > Allium cepa. The sequence continues at coordinate 997,273,781 of CM060932.1, forward strand.
TTTGTTGTTTTTGATTGCATTTTCTATATTGGCATATATAGTTGTTGGTACATGTTGTATAATGATATTATTTTCATATATATATATATATATATATATATATATATATATATATATATATATATATATATGTTTCTCATTGTTTGTTGAGTGTTTAGTAGGTGCGGATGGCGCTTGCATCGCATTTGAAGCTCGCTTTCGTGCTATATTAGCCATATATGATTGCTAATTACATATAAGGTACATATCTTGGATTACATATCGTATTTTTACACTTTTTCCCCTTCGGGATGCCTCATCCTTGATGATGAGATGTATATTTGTGATATATACATTGTTATTTTTTTTCCGGATCGAACCGTACAAAGGAGACTATGGCGAATTTTTTTGAAAATCAAGGCGTTGATTTTTTTTGGGAAAATTGGAAAAATTTATGAAAACTAAATTTTGATTTTAAGTTGAAAGTTAAATGATATTTGTTGGTTTTGAAAAGATAACTATGAATATATTTGAAAATTTAGTAAAGTTTTTGTAAGAAGTTTAACTAATGGATTTTCGAAAAAGTTAAAAGGTTAAATAGATTTGATAAATCTAATTGGAACGAATTGTTTTGAAAAGATAATGGATTTTGCAACTTTTTCTTACTTGGTAATTTCGAGAATGAAATTCTTTTAAGTAGAGGAGAATGTAACGACCCAGAATTTCTGTCGTTCGATATCCGTATATTTAATTGATTTTAAATATGCATAAGTAAATTTTATAAGCTGAATAAATTATATTTGAATACCTGGATTTAATTGGATAATTAAATTGTTAAGTTAATATTTGAAATTGCATAAATAATTAGAAAATTGGATTTAATGTGAATGAAAATGTTTTATAAAGTTATATTAGATCTTATTTGAATTATAACGACGTTAGAGAACTTTTAAAATTGATTTAAAAGTTAATTTATAGAAATTGAATATTTTAATATTTAATTGATAAGTAAAAATAGCCATTTTTCAAACAGTCTCGGATTGCGACGAAACCAGATTCATCGGATCCATAATGCTAAATTATTGTAAATTTCAAATTTCGTGTCAATCGGATTTAAGGTTTTTCCGGGGCAAGCTAAAACGCGTAGAAATCGGTTTAAGTGAATTTTAAATTTAAATAGTCGATTCGAAAACCTATCTTCCAAATACGATCGTATTGGCTCCCGATATATATTCAATTGCGTTCGGAATAGGGGTAAAACATTGCAAATGCCAAGCGGCACGCTTCGTTTGGAGTTCGAAATTTTTTCGGATGAATAGTGCATGAATATTTTCTATAAAAGGCCCTAGTTTTTCACAATTTTCACTAAACCCTAATGAGCTAGGGCTAGCCGCCATCTACATTCTAATGGCCAGAATTTCGTTTTGATCTTTCTTATTTTTCTTCCTATCCACACATTGATTTGAAAAACCTTCAACTGCAAACTTGTAGAGGGGGATGAGATCTACGTTTCCAACGGTGGCGATCATATAATTCGCGACGTGGAGAGGGCTAGGGGCTCGTGTCCATCATGGGTTTGCACAAATTTTTCTCGGCCTACATACAGCCGAGCTTGTCGTGGTTCCAAGTGGCTCTCGTGATGGGCAATCGAACGATGGCCCCTGATCGTTGTTTAGATCGTCGATGGTTGTGCGAAAATTCAAGATGAAGTGGCGGTGATGGGTTTACTTCATACGAACGCGAATTACCTGATGAACGAAGAAGAAGGATGCGCTCGATTCAGATCTAGGGCAAGTGAAATCGAACGGCTATGATTAAGTGAGGGTTTAAAAATTAAAAAGGATTGTGAAATTTATATATATATTAATTCGTATTAACTTCTAAACTACATAACTTTGTCGTATGAGGTCGTTTCGCACGAAACAAATTGCGTTGGGTTTGTATTCGCGAACACTGCGCGATGGACCTGGTTTGGAGTTGATTGAAGCTAGTGTGAATTTTGGATAAATTAAACGCGCGTTTAATTTTATTTGGAATAAAACGCTGAAACCGCTATTGGAGCCATTGTGAGTACAACTCACTCTTTCTGACTCACTAATATTTTTATATAAGTGAGAAATAATTTATTATATGATGATTGATGATTGTTTGGATGATATATGATATATTGATTGATATTTGGATATATTCTGCCTAGTGGAGCAGATGACCCTATACGTTTCCGTGTATGAGCGGACGACCCTTTGTACGCGCGTCTGCATTGAAGCGGACATTGTACACATATTCTTATATGTATATTTATTGCAGGCGACAGGTTGGAGGGATCCAACTGGATTCCTCAACAGTATTGATTTATTTGCAGATATTGATATATATTCTGTTATAATATTGATATATGATGTTTGGATGTCGTGGTTGATGTATTTACTGCTGTTGCAGCATTGGGCCTATACTTTGGAAATTTAAAAATGTTAAAGTGATGATTTCCAAATTTAAAAGGATTTTAAAGTGATTTTTGAAAGTATACGTTTTATTGAATTTTGGAATTGATTCCTTTTAAATAAATAAACGTTATAATTTTTATGCTATAAAAATTATGGTTTTTGTGAAATAAAACCAGAATATGATTTTTGAAATGTGAAGTTAACTATTTTGTGAAATAGTATAATTTGAGACTTTTGAATTATTATAAATGGTTTACAAATAAGATTTATAAAATTGAATTTTTATAAATCAGAATAATGGAATTATAAATGAGTTTTTATAAGTGTTAAAATGAAGTTACAAATGGAGTTTATAAGTGAATAAGATTTATAATTGTGAAGTTATAAAATAATGAATTTGTAAAATAAATAATTCATAAGGAATTACCTTATAAATTGGATTTTAGCATGTAATTAAGTTATTAAATGTAAATGATTTATAAAGGGATTTTATAATTTGAAGTTTTTATAAAATATGAATGGAATTTATAAACATTGTTTTATAATTCCGAAATCAACTTATTTTGATAAGTTAAATATAGTAATGAATTTGGTAAAGGAGATATATCCACGATTTCGGACAGTGAATTATCCTTTAAAATAAAATGTGTAGAAATAATATTGAATTTGGGTAAATGAATTATATTCACGATTTTGGACAGTGAATAATATATTAAAGAAATGTTTAGGGAAGTTATATTTTAAATGGAATTAAAACGATTTAAAGATGTTTTAAAATGTGTTAAGTATCGAAACCATAGATTTCAACATTCATTGTTGAAATAGACGTTTTCGAGAAGTAAGGAAACGATGGACTATAACGCTGTTGTTATAGTAAATGATTTCCGAAAGGAAATTTTTATATAGTATTGGGATTTATATATCTATCTTATTTTCGAATCCTTATACCATTGATTTTAAGTTGTCGTAATGATGTTTTACGCAACATTCGTTTTGACCCAAATAAATGTGTTTAAAGAGAAGGTTTTCCTTAAAGAATAAATATATACTTAATCGTGATTTAAGTACATTTAATAATTTCTAAGTGTTGAAAATAAATAGAATTATGAATTACTTACTATTAAATAAGTATTTGGAAATGTTTTCCAATATAAAGTGAAAGGTTTTCTGATTATATCTTTTAAAGATAATTTAAAGTGAATATTTGGCAAATAATTTACTTAATAAAAGATTAATTAAATGCCTAGTGATTGTTATGGTGCTGAATATTTGTTTGTTTACTTTGATAGTTAAATAGCCGACAATCAAACTTTGCCAAAATTTTAGTTCCTCAACTTGATGTAGGAACTATTTAGTCGTACACTTAGTACGTAGCCATCCGTGTAGGCTTGATTATCATTGTTGAGGATGTTGATTCTTATAGCGCGGAGTATTACTCCAATCTATTGAGCTTCCTTCTTGGTCCGAAGGATAGCAAGTTGAAAGTTGGAGACGTGATAAGTCTATGAGACTTAGTTTCTGTTGAGGTTAAGAAATGCTTTTGCGTTGTTGGTGCAAAGAGATCAGATCAAATTTATCTGAAACCACTTCGGACCAACGTATATGCGATGATTGTGCAAGTTGCTAGTGATGATATTGATATTCCGAAGTTTCATGGTGAGGGACTGCTTGTTGATCGTTTGGGGTTAAAATCCTAATATACATCCAGTAGCAGTGGTCTCTTCATTATGAAATATCCAATGCGAGGACTATTCGCTACTAATCCTAGGGATTTCCTGACAGGATGTGGTAGGAAAGTACCTTCGGTTTGTCCTGTTCCTGGACAACTTGTATGGATGTTTGTCTGACATTGCATTTCTAAAGATTACGTACATTGGTTTTAACAAACGTACATCAGTGGTGGCGGAGAAGGCAACTTCTCTTAACTTAACATCCTCCTTGAGACGTATGAGCTTAAGGGTTGTATTTTTGTGGAAGGCAATTAGTAGTCAACGGAAATGGCCGTGTGGCATTCTAAGTGATGTGATTGTGCTTTGTGAAAGGTAATCGTTACCTCTAGCCTTATTAACCGAAAATGACCAAAAAAGGGTTAGATGCGCAAGGCTAAGTGGGTCATTCCCAAGTAGGATATGATCATCCTCTTCTAGATATATCTTTGCATGCTATGACGTCGTCTATCTGATTATTGTGGTTTGTATGCTAGAGGACCCTCAGTAAAGGCGGTAACGACCGAAGGATAACATATTCGGTACCATCTAGTTATAGAGGTGGGCCGGTCTTGTGTTGGTAGAGACTTTGTGATGGTTTCTCTGTACATTCTTCTAGAGATATACTGCCGGAAGGTAGTCCCTTCACCAGGTCATTTGTATGGAAATCCAAACTCCACTACGTACCCGCCATTTTGATTGTATTACCCAGTTGTGCTATATGCTGGAATTTAATCAATATAACAATTTCGGCTATGATTAATATTATTTGTATATAGTGACACTTCTATAATATAATATGAGATTTGATATGATATGTTTTAGTTATTGTAAGGTAAAAACATGTCCATGTTTATGTGTAGACTTGTCTTACGAGATACTTTTATTTTGAAAACTAAGGAAAAGTTTGGTAATTTAATAAATTCAGTTGAGTGTGTTTCTCACGTTGGTTTACCAGACTGATCCAGACGTTCTTCACTTTCAATGCTCGGGTCAGACCGAGTATATTTACAGGTTTAGATTGGTGCTTTTGGAGTTTCAACAGGAGAGCTGGAGATCTTCATTTTGTATACACGTATTTATTTTGATTACTGATTATCCGCTGTGCTTAGTTGTTTAAATTATCGGCATTTGTAAGGACATGTTATTATAACTGTTCAAGCTGATAATTATTGATTGATTGTTGAACTCTGATTGATGTGTGTATATATATAGTTTCTGTTTTGTAAAGATCATTGATATGATATTATATATTTTCCGCTACGATGTTAGATTCTGTATGGTTCTGTTTTACTTCTATCTTCTCTCTTTCTTCTCTTCTCTTCTTCTCTCTTCTTTTCTTTCTCTTGACTTTCCATCAGTTTGTGCTTCTTGGGTCGTACATGTGTGGATTATTATCGATTCAAAGGGTACAGATTTGTGGGTCGCTAGAGATATGCACTTGAAACTGTGGCATATATGTTGAATTATGTGCCATTTGAATCTATTCCTAGGACACCTTATGAGTTAAGGAATGGTAAGAAAGCCTATATTAATATCTTAAGGTATGAGATTGTCCGACTTATGTTAAGAATGCAAACCCCGGTAAGCTTGAGACAAAATCGGTTTTTAGTAAGTTTATAGTGTATCCTAGAATCTCTCACGGATACATATCCTATCAAGCCGAGACAAAAGGTCTTTATTTCAAGAGAATCCATCTTTTTGCAAAAGGAATTGTTATTTTGAGAAATTAGTGGCATAGAACTTAACAAGATCAATTTGCACCAAAAATGGAAAAAAAACCCAGTATAAATCAAAAATGAATTAAACAAAAGAAAAATGAATCAAGTAAGAGAAAATTTTAAGGAATTGAAGAAAGAGAAAAACACAAACTTTTTATAGTGGTTCAACAAAATCTCTGGCTTATGTCCATCTAGTTATTTTTTGTTAATGAATTTTCTCCGAATTACATAATTTACAATCAACTCAATTACGACAGTTAGATCTCAGTTTTTCTCAAAGTATCTTGAGGTAGAAGAAGAAGAGTTTGATCCCCTTTCTTGTTGATCAAGGCTTGCTATTTTTAAACAAATTCTTGCATGAAAATCGCCATATCAGGATTGAACAAGTTAATATGTTCACATCTAAAACTTTAGCATGATTAACGAGCCAACACACATGATTCCTAAGAGACTCTAATCAATCGACACTGATTGATACTGGTTGGTACCGATCGATTTCGTTTCCCAAAACTCCACCTTTTCTTCATGCTTGAATCCCCAACTCATTCTGTATGCTTTCTAAGATTTCCAAATTGGTTGGTACCAACCAAAACCGATTGATATCTTTCAATTTTTCTTTGTCCAGTTTTGACCTAATATATTGGAATCCTTCATTTTTCCTATCTTGATGGTTTCCATGCTTTAAAATTCATTCCCCCATCATTCTGTAGTCAAATTTCTATGATTTGAGCTTATTCCAAGATTGTGGCAAATTTTCCTAAAAACCTTTCCCTACAAAGCATGCTTTGATCAAGAAAGCGTATTGAGATTGGAAAATTTTCATCAGTTGCACTCTCTGGCTATCTATTGGAACGATCATGGTGAATCATACGGTTCCATCGGATTCACCTGAAAATCAAAGGTCACTCTAGACCCATTGCGGCTAAGGACTCAAATTCTTGCCTCAATTTCAATCATAAATCATTAGCATCCCGCATTCCATCGGGATTTAACATATCATAGATCATATATCATGTTATCGTGCGTTATAAATCATAGTGGTGCATTGTCGCCAACTGGAGCATCACTTATGAATTATCTATCATCTCCTAGCATTCCACTATAAGTAAGTCTAACCTGATTTAGGCAATAATATTCATCAATCATTCAATAACCATTACCAAATCATTTCAAATCAAAAGGTGTTCACACCTAGAGGCTAAGCTTGATCTCTCTGAATCATAACCTATATTGAGCCCTTGCATCCGCTCTACGGTTAGGGAGCTCAATGTCTAGAGAAATTCCATCCATTCACTCTTCGGTGAGGGGCTTGCTATCCTATATAGGCCCATCCACTCACTCTCCGATGAGGGGACCTATATTTCACGGTTCCTCACCATGTCTCGCCAGTCAAGGAAACTATAATCTGTTGATTTATCTATCAAATGGAGGGGATAACTATATTCCAGTAGTATCCCATAGCAATATCGAAATTAAATACCATATCCAGTCAATATCTATCTGTGGATCATTCAAATATACTTATCCAAATAAACTTCATCAAACAGAAATCAAAATATATTATCCAATCAGGGAATACCTTCAAGCTCAAACTTAGAGCATGCCTATAGGACCAATCGGGATTACATGCATGTGTAAGTGGCCCGAAGCTAAACCTATATAGTTTATTTAAGGAAAAAGCAAAATGTAGAAAATAAATCTAATTACAGTCTATCCTAATCATGGGAAAACCATATCCGATTCAGATCCTTAGTTATGACCAAGGATTTCCATCACTGATGGCCATCACTCCTGCTGCACCACTGCAGTTTTTACTACTATTATCTTATTCCTCGCATATTTCTACAATTGATTACTCTGAACTTGTTCTTCTATCAAATCATTCAGGCATCTACACCCGTCCGTCTCTTGTCTATCTAGCTCATGGGATAAACAATATTTTCTAGGTTTTCTTTCCTACTCCATAGGCTATCTCTTAGCCAATTTCCTACAGTGAATCTGCCCCTAGTATTATGATAGATCCTCTTTGGGATCTCGATCAAATCGGAACATCCACTTTAGTCGCTTCGAAGCTCCCAATCCATCGTCGGTTTTTTGCTTTCCCTTTATCTTTTCCAGGTCCTATCTTGGACGGTCCTCCATCCTTTATAGCATTCACTTCACCATTCTCGATTTTTAGGTATTCTTGACACAAATATCTTTTAGCTTGCTAATAAAATTTGCAAGATCCACTGGTGGATCCTTTCTAAAGCCTTCTTAAATTCCATCTTATTAGCAATTCTGGCCACCACCGCCATAAGAATTATCAATGGATCTAGTTTCTAAATGGCATGGGCTACTGCATTAAATATTTTCCAGTAACTCCATAAAATATCATTCTCCCTCTGCTTCATATTCAAAAGTGTCATCACATTTCTAGGTCATATAATGTGAACTCTGAAATGGCTCATAAATCTTTCCACTAACTCGGTCAACCCATAATGTGTTGGAGAAACTACCTGATAGCCAAATCAATTAAAAACAATGGGAATCGATGTCCCATCACTTCCTCTGATACTCCCAACACTCTAATGTGTTAGATGTATCTCATTAAATGGACCATAGGGCCAATCCTTCCAGCATACGATTCCATAGCAGGGAGTTTGAAATTAGGTGGATTTCTTGTATATTGGATGTTTGGGGTGAAGGGGTTTCTATTCACATCCTCCAAACCTTGATCCATCGCTCAATTATGAAGCATTTATCTAATCATCTCAGCTATTCGATCTTCTTGTTTCTGTTGAATTCTCTAAGGCTCTACAAGCCTTTGATCAAAAGCATCCCCTTGCCCTTCCCTCCGCTATTTCCACGGGGACCTTCCAGGTCTCTTCCATATTGCTGTAAGTTTCCATTTTGATCATGATTTTAAGGCACAAAATAATTTGTATGACATTCTCTCCCATGCTTACCATCTAGATTGGCTCCAACATCTTGTCTAGATTGGTTGTACCGATCGATATGGACCGATTGATATCGGCCAGTTGTAGGGGCATGGAGTTTGTTGGAATTTCTTCTCTCTCTTGAATTTGAACTCTTGTTCCACCATTTTTGTTTCCCGACCACCTCTGGTCTTTGATTCTAGTGACTCTAGCTGTTCTTTCTGCTCCATCAATTGGGAGAAGTTATTCAAGATCTCCTATTCTCATGCTAGCAATTTTGCTTTCATTTCCTTCATCGTCCCTTCTCCTCTTCTTTAGGCACATAGATGGATGGTGGTTTTGAACTACACCTCATAGCTTCCCCTTTCCCCAGTTGACTTCCTCCAACAATTACTTTCCTTGTAGTTGGCTTCTTCGTCTTCAATCAAATCAGATCCTAAATTAAACTCTCAGTGAAAACACTAAAAATGTTTAAACTGAAAATTGGCAAACACCCAAATAATAATCATAAGAAAATTAAACAAATGAAAAACTTAAAACGTCAAAGAAAGAAAGTGCAAAACCATAATATTTTTATAGTGATTCACAAAATCTCTAGTCTATATCCACTAAGTTATTTTATTGATGAATTCTTTTCGAATTAGACAATTTACAATCAATCTCCAATTACAATAGTTAGATCTTGGTTTTGTTTAAAGTCTTTTGACGTAGAAAAAGTAGAGTTTGATCCCCTTTCTAGTTGATGAAGACTTGCTATTTTTAATGAATCCCAGCATGGAAATCGCCATATCAGGTTTAAACGAGTTAATATCTTCGAACCTGAAGCTCCAACATGAAGACTGAGTCAATGCGCATGATTCCCAAGACACTCCAATCAATCAATACTGACCAATATCAATTGTTATTGACCAATTTCATGTCCCAAAACCCCAATTTTTCTTTATGCTTGAAATCACCCAACTTATTATGCATGCTTTCGAAGAATTCCAAATCAATCGGTACAAACCAAAATCGATCGGTACCATCGATTTTTCTTTGTCCAATCTTGACTAAATTTGTCAAAATCCTTCATTTTGTTTATCTTGATCATTTACAACCTCCATAATCCATTCCCTCATCATTCTGCAGTTTAGGTTCATTAATCCGAGTCTATTTCAAGATTGTGACAAATTTGTTGGAAATGAAATCCATGGAAATCCCAAGAAAATACATTTTTAGATGATGATTCAACATCATAGAAAACATGCAACTATCATAAGGTTTGGTATGGAATCTCATATGCTAGGGAGATATTATGGCTTTCTTATTGATGACATGAAAAAGGACCGCATCATCTGTGATGATGATCCCCTTACACATTAACAAACCTTAGAGAGTAAAGTCTATGCTTTGCAATTTGATGCAATGAAATCCAAAATGGATGCCATGTAAAAGAAAAAAGTTTGGACTTTGGAAAATGTGCTTGAAAGGATGAAACCCATCGGCCATAAATGGATCTTTGACAAAAAATGGTGCAATTGGAAAGTTTAATATTATAAGTCAAGGTTGGTGGTGAAAGGTTTCCGTCAATTTTACAGTGTTGATTATGAAAAAATGATTTTCCAGTCATCACGCTTTAATCAATTTTCATTCTACTTGCATTCACTGCTAGTTTTGACTACGAAATATGATAGTTTGACAGTAAAATAGTGTTTATATAGTCATTTAGAAGAGACAATTTATATGTCATGACCAAAGGGTTTCAAGTCAGTGGGAGTGGCAATATGATATGCAGACTCTTAAGATCAATTCAGGCTCTTAAGCAATCATCAAGGATTAGAAATAAATGTTTTAACAAAGTATTCAAATAGTTTGGTTTTGGTTAAAACATAAAGAAAACATGTGTGTATATACGAAAGAACAAAATGGTGCTGCAACATTCTTTGTTTTCTACGTTATGCTTTACTACTGATTGGTAACAATGTACCACTTTTGCAATCAACGAAAGGTTGTCCAATAATTTTTCAATGAAAGATTTGGGCGAAGCATCTTATATATAGGTATAAATAGCTATAAAAATAGATCCAAAAGATATTGGGATTGTCCAAATCAATGTACATAGCTACCATGCTAAAAAGTTTAGTATGGAAAATTCCAAATGTAGAAACATTCCAATGTAGCATGAAATTGTTTTTTCAAAGAAAGACTCCCCATTTATAAAGGAGGAGAGAAAAATTATGACCAGGATTCGTTATGAAATGGCAATGGAATTCATCATTTATGCTTCGCAGTATACTAAGCCAAATATTTCTTTTGCACTATGAGCAGTTAGTTGATATCAATCAAATACGGTAGAAATTCTTCGTGCAACATTTAATTTCATCTTAAGGCATTCAAGAAATACATAGATTTGTTTCTAATATATAGAAACATTAAACTCCTTATGAAGGGGTACTTAGAAACTATCAAAGTAATGTCGACGATAGTAATTAGTCTTGGAATTCATATTTACCTTTAATGAATGACCATAAATTGAAAAATTCCATGCAAGAAGTAGTGGTTAATTCAACCATGGTGGTCGAGTACGTCACCTTAAACCATGCCATAAAAGAAGCAACATGGATGCAAAAATTATTAAAGAGATAGGATTGATCCTATGCATTGAAGGTTCAATGCTAATGTATTATGATAATAGCGTAAAATATAGATTGCTAAGGATTTGTAACCTCATAAGAGGTTGAGATAGATTATCCATAAATTCCACATGGTAAGACAATTTATTAGTGATGGAGAGATAGTGATCAAAGGGTATATACTAAATATAACATCGTAGATCCATAAATTAGGGCATTATCTCAGCCAAATCAAGCAGACTGGTTTAGGGTAAGGTCATGAGGCTCCATAATTGGCTCCACGTGCAAGCAGGAGATAGATAGAGTTAAGGGCATGTCTTTGGGGAAATTATGTAATTCATTATAAAGCTTAATTCTTATATTAGAATCATGTTCAAAATAAAATATGCTTTTGGTTATGTTTTCTATTGTATATACTGTTATATTATGGTATAAGTAATGATCTTAATACATTAAGTATTTAATCGATCGCAATTACGAATGTTTTTATAACCTTGAGTCTTGAATCAAATATTAAACATACTAATCCTTAAATTGTTCCTAGTCAAGATGTATCGAGTGAAGGATATCGATACATCAGTTGAGACTAGCGTACATAATGCTCTCCATACAATAGACAGTGAATTACTCATCATGGTTGGGGATACTAAGAGATTACGTACTTATGCTTATTTGGAATTATCACAGAATGACTCAATGACATATATAGATTAATACAATTAAGTCAAAATAGAAGATCTCAATTAATGATGTGCAGTAGTCTTCGGACTTAAGAGTAGTGTTGATCTTAAGTATCTGAGCTACACTTTGGTTTTGGGCAATCATATGGCATCATAATCATGTTACAACAATAGCTGGGTACACGTCAAACCACTGGAAGTGAAACACTACTTAAGAGTGGATCGTATTTTTCATTGTAGAAGGTTAGCATCATCGTAATTGGTAGTTAACTCAAAGTCAAAATCTCTAGTCAGAGTAAAATGATTAGTCGATAAATGTCATCGGATTCAATGAAAGGCTTTAATAAGGCACTAAACAATTAAATATGGATATTATTGGAGTTTTTACCATTGGATAAACTCTAGATATCTTAGTGATACAGTGACGACAAAAAGAAAATGTGCATAAAATATCATTACTTAGGGTGTAGCTTAATAAAGATTAGAAATTATATTTCATCTAAATGATCTGTAAACAACTGAACTTGGTCCTGATACCGTACTTTGGCAAAGTCGATATATCGAGGATTGTGTTCAAACTAAGAAGTCACTGTTAGCAACTTTTTGAGTTCAACTTGTTTAAAATAATTTATAAATGTTATAAACTATTAGCGAAAAATAATATAAAAATTATATTAATTTTTCTATGGTTTTAGATTGTTTATCTAGGGTGTTGGAATTAATTGAAGTAGTGTACACATACACATACATACATCCATATCTCTGTGTGTTCCATGTCAATCTAATTAAGTATAAAGGCCAAAATAAATATTTAATTAATTAATACATGTTATTTTATTAGGCCTAACACTTCAAAATTTATCCGTAGACATAGCTGGCCATAAAATGAAGAGGAACTGGGGTTTGAGTATTTCTTTTGAGTAGATGAGATCTAGAATAAAGGTAGGAGAAAAACGAGGAGATATTTTGGATAACCAGTGGCTAAAATAACACCACTCTTTCTCATTTTTAGCATAAAACTTAAAACCATCAGACCCTATTGCCAACAAGTTGAAGTCTATAGATGGGGTTCGCAAACCAAGATAGGAGAAAGAATGAACCATACTTCAAGAGTAAAGGTAAGCAATACAATGAGTCAATAACCAGCTGGATCTAGAGGTAAAATCTTATTTAAATTTGAATTATATATATGACTATATATATGTGCGTGCGTGTGTCTATATGTATATGTATATATATATATGTGTGTGTGTGTGTGTATAAATTCATGTTCGGCCTTTACTAAAAAAGCAAAATAAAATTATAGTTAAGTATATGTAAAACTAACACACACATACATAGATACACACACACATATGTATGTATATATATAATAACTTTTTCTATATTCTTTCGGCATACAATGTATATAACCATACTTACAGAATTTAAATAATATATATACATATTATGATATTATATATATTAATAAAGTTTAAGATAAAAAATAGATTTTTTATTACTTCAGGCCAATAAATAAATAAATTTGCATTCAGCCTAAAAGTAGACATACATACATCTACGCACAAAAAAAACACATGCACACACATAGATATATATTCATAACTTAATAATGTTAGTAAGTTTTTAAAAAATTTAGAATTTAAACTTAAATATACCAAACCAATATGCATGCGCACACACATGCAAACATACATACTCACATGCATGCATGTATACATACTACACACAAACACACACACACACGCATATATACATACGTACATATATAATTTTTTAAACCGAAAAATAACATTTCTTTTATATAAGGTCCAACCTAATCCATAATACATGTATATATAAATTTTAATATAATGTGAATTATTTATATATATATATACTGCATTTATATAAATATTATGCACACACATGTGTGTATGTGTGTGTACTAAAAAATTAAGCTATGAGCCTTACTGAATTTTTTCAATTAAATATGGTAGAAATAAAATGTGCATATATATATGTATATGTATGCATAAGAGATACACATACACATATATGTACATACGTACATAATTATAATCATGCAATACAATATAAACTATATACTTTACATATGATGTGATCATAAATCTCAGTGATGACTTACTCACCCTATGTTATTTACTACCAAAATTATTTTGATTAGATTATATTTTATTTGTATGACATATCACATTCATTATATTATACATGTAATCTTAAATAGCAGATAAATATAAATCTAAATAAACTAAATTATTACATTTAAAACTATAATTAAATAAAATTTGTCAGATGAAATATCAAACTTAGATTAAAATAAAATTAGATTTAAATACAAAACTTATTTAAAATACATTAAATATCATCTAATATAACCATATTACTCAACGTAATGAAAAACTAAGATCCAACATAAAATTAATAAAGGATTTTCTTATTGAAAATTTCGATTTTACCCCAATACCAATATAATTGAACTCGTGTCCAACAATGAACTTCAGTGAAGTCCATACTTGCTTAAATATTAAAATTGTTTGAATATTACTATGAACCTATTTACACCAAGGAGTCAATACTATGACATTGTTAGTAATTTTCTGTGTTCAACTTGCTTAAAGTATTTTATAAATGTATAAATTAATAGTGAAAATGTTTTATCAATTCTTGCACGGTTTTTATTTATTTATTTAGGGCTTTAGAAATAACTTCAATAAATATAATCGATATGTATTAATTTAATTAAATATATGGCCAAAATAAATATATGCTTAATTAGTATATGTAGTATTAATTAGGGCAACATTACGGAATTTATCCATATATGTGGCTGACCATATGATGAAGAAGAATGAGGGTTTGAATATTTCTTTAGACTAGATGAGATTTATAATAAAGATAAGAGAAGAAAGAGGAGATATTTTGAATATCTCATTGCTATAAATACCATATGTCTTTCTCGGTTTAAACATACAATCAAAACCCAAAATCCCTAGATCTATTGCTAACAAATTGAAACTTATAGTTGGGATCTGCAAACCAAACTAGGAGGAGGAAGGGACCATAGTTCAAGAGGAAATTCTAGTAATATTACATGTCAACGATAAGTTGGAACCAAAGGTAAATTTTGTAATTCAAATTTGAACTACACACATATATAAGTATGTATACACATATACATTCATGTTTGACCTTCATTTAAAATATATCAAATCAAATTTATTTTTAAATATACACGTGTATAAATATATAAATTTACATATATAAATTAGAAATATTATTTTAGAATGGGTTATTTTATCAATTTGGACATATTTTGCTCAAATAGCAAATTGAAACTTACTTGCAACTTCAGCTAAGTCACATAAAAGATAACTCCAACAACTTTACAAGTGCAAAGTGGATCTACTTCCAAATTTACTCTTTCTTTCTCAATTTAGGTAAAGCATTTGATCTGGACTCTCATTGCGGCTCAAGCTTGGTGCATCAGATTTCTCCTTGTTCAATATTCATGCCCCATCTACCCAACAGCTCTTCTTCTTCCACCTGCAAGTTGGAAAGCGATCTTCCTTGATTCTCTTTAATAATACTAATATCAAGTCTATGTAAGTAAGCTTACTAACTTCGAAGTTTCACATTTTCCTATTTTGGAATACTTGTTGATTTCTCTCCTTCCAAATTCTCTAAATAGCCATAGATAGAGCGATGTTGTCACTTTGGCTATTAAGTTTTCATCTTTCCTGTTGCGCCCGGTGCTTTACTTCTTCCATTGAGTCTTGGACTGTATATGTTTGATTTAGCTTCGTTTTGCAAATTTCCCTCAGATAATTTGTGTAATTTCGTATAAATATGAAATATATGTATGTATGTATTTAATATGTATGTATGTAGTACCCAAAAAACATTTTCTCCATACATATTCGACTTACAGTATATGTTAGTATATTCATAATATACATACATATTATAATAATATATATATACTAGAATTGGCCCGTGCTTCGCACACGGGCTGTTTATATTATTGTAAACGGAAAGCAATGGAATTTTCGGAATTTCAAAAAGACCCAGAGTAAATTAATTCAACGAATTTTCTTTATTAGTAGTAGAGATATATATTAATAAATTTAAATATTAAAAAAAAATATTTATTTTTATTTTGGCCAAAAAATATTTTTTTGAATTAAAAATATATTTAAATACACACACACACACATATATATACATAATTTATAATTTTACTAAGTTTTATAAACTCTAAATATACCACACAAATACATATATATGTATATATCTCATTATATAATATATACATACATATATTTTAAATAAAGAATTTTTTTATTTATAGCCAAACTAGTCTATATCGTATATATAAATTCCAAATTTAATATAGTATTTAGTACATATTTGTATGTGTGTGTGTATCTATATTTTTTAATTTCATATAAATATTCTATATATATAAAATTTAAAAATATATTTATTTAACTCATGAGCTTTACTAAAATAATAATAATTTTTAATTAAATATGGAATGTAATAAGATGTACGTATGTATAAATACACGCATACACAGATATACATACATACATGCATGCGTACATACATACATACATATATAAATATAATTATGCGATACAATAAACTATACACATTAAATATGATGTGATCATAAATCTTATCTTGTTAACCCATCTTTTGGCGAGGCAGTATACAGGTGGATTTAACCCAACATACTTCACGATTATCAAAGCCGATGAGTGCAGAGCGATAGTTATAGGGCTCGAAGGTGAAGTACAAATGATTATACGAAACCAAGTTTGGATAGAGTCGGTAAATAAATGATGCAAGGTGCTTGAAGTATGGATGTTAGCTTAGAAACTAAGTGACTGCCATTGCAAAGGAGGGATTGGCATAACTTTGTAGCATAGGAGGGATCAGTATAGCTTCATGGAGTAGGAAGGATCGGCATACCTTCGTGTAGTAGGAGGGATCAACATACCTTCATGGAGTAGGAGTGATCGGTGTGCTTCATGAAGGATGGATCGACATACTCCATAAAGGAAGGATCGACACTGTCAGGTCGGTGAAGCAATAGAGGGATCAAATTGAGTAGAGGAGAAAGATCGACATAGCTTAGTGGAATCAGAGGGATCAACGTGATATGATGGAACTCGAGGGTTCGACATAGATGTTAATACATGGGTCGGCATGACATGATTGGTCATGCGATGGATCGGAATGGCATGATGGAAGTTTATGGATCGGCATGGCATAGATGTTTGTATAGTGAATTGGCATAGTTAAAGCACTAGATAGATCAGCAAAAATTGGTGAGCGTGGATCAGCGTAAGTAAAAGTGCATGGATCGGCATGGTCCATTTGGAATGGTTCGATAGAAAAGGCCTCCAAGTGGATCTAAACCAAATATTAAATAAAAGCATGAGTTCTATCTGCTCAATCAGCATGATATTTAAAGTACCAACATGTCTAAACATGAAGAAGCCACCATAAGGATCGTTGCTCCAAAATGGACCAATGGATTGATAGTACCGATCCATCTTCATTAGGGTCTAGGCCTAGTGACCCCTAGATGGGCCCATATGGATGAGAAGGTCCATTAGATGAAGTTTTAGAGAGATTGGTCCATGTCTTCCTTTATGAATATAGCAGGCATCGCTTTAGAAAAGAGATCTTTTTTCTGCTCTTCTTAATCTTTTACTTAAGCTATAGTCTACCATTTCTGTTCTTGAATTCCATGGACTTGTAACTGTAATCAACAGTATAAACAAATAAAAGGAAAATCTTTAGAGTGGACGTAGGTCAGAGTTAACCAAAACACTATAAATCTATGCCTCTATTTACTTGCTTTTTAATTATTTTAATTTTGTTCTTCATTTATATCTCTTTAATATTTCTATTTTTGAAGTGGATATTGGTGCTTTCGCATAATTGGGTATTGGTGGTCAATTTTGACGCCAACATTTTGGTGTTTTCATCGAGAAGACTTGCACCTACGAGTTTGAAAGCTAGGATTTTAGATTTTAAAGTTTGGATACTTGAAGATAGGAAGTAATGACTAGGCAATCAACAAGGAGAGTGCTACCAAAAGGAGCCACCATGGAGAGAGTCAGGAGGCTTCCTCGGGAGCTGGAGCTAATTAGGCATCTATCTACATCACTAGGGATGAGATGGAAATGATGATGAATGCTATGCCGAAGAGGATGCTGAAAAGGCATGAGAAGTTGATTCATAATTCACTCCAACAAGTTAGACGAGCTGGAGCATATAATCAAGGAGTTGAAGCAGCATGAATTGCTGGAAATTACAACCGGAGCATGGAAATAAGGCCAATAAATAAAGGAATGGAACAGAGAAGCCGGGAGCAGTCCCCTGCCAACCTAGAGGGTTCGACATCTACCCCACCAGAGGAATCGGTACCGTTCCCCAGAGGCTAAGGGGCATGCCCTCGGGTCTGGTTGATCGTGATTTTGGAGGACTTGTGATCGATCCCATGAAGCTTGGTGCGAATCGGAATTTAGACGCTCGTTCGGAGGAGTACGTTGCAGAATTCCCTCATAGGACGGAAGCTTGGGCATGATGATAGGAGACTACCATTGGAAGATAATGAAAGGTGTGTAGAGAGGACAAGGCGAGCTATGCATGGAGGATTGGTGAACAGGGATCTCGAGGATGTAAACAAAAGTTCATTCGCTCTAAATACAGGCAAGCTAGGAATCCACCGGAGTTCAAACTACCAACGTTGAGACATATGATGGAAAGATGGATCCTACTGTTCATCCGATGAGATACATGAGACACATGAAGGTATTGGGAGCATCGAAGGAAGTCATGGTGCATTGCCCCCTCTTATTCTTAATGGATATAACTGCACTATTGTTCGGATAATTGAAAATTGGCTCTATTAGCATATGGATGGAATTGATCAAAAAGTTTATGAAGCAGTTTAAGGTTCACATCTCGAGACCCAGAAATGTGATGAGTTTGGAAACACTCAAACAGAGGACCGGAGAGTCCCCAAGTAGTTTCCTAACACAGTTTAATGCCATGACGGCATCAGTGGATCATCTAGATCCATCCATGGTTCTGACGGAAGCTGTATCTGGAATTCCTGATGGCACGAAGTCCAAGGATTCATTGGCGCGGCATCCACCTATGGATCTCGGGGAGCTTTATCATGAAGCAAAAAGTTTCCTGCGACAAGAAGACGCATGAGCAAACAAACCAAAGGTGAATGCTGTGCAAAATGGAGGATCATCAGGAGAAGTAAATAATAATGATAAAGGCAAGCGAAAAAGGAATGATGGCATTAATGTGTCAAAGAGGCAATGGGGTGAACCAAAATTCTCTTCATATACAGACTTGACCGAATCTCTGGAGAGGATTTTTTTTGGATACTCTAGGATATCTTCAATATCAAAGGCCGGCAAGGAGGGAACCCTCCGAACATGAGCGGGCATCAGGGAAACATTGCATATTCCATGAGCTAGATGAGAACAATACAAATGACTGCAGGCATTTAAGGGATATCATTGAGGAGCACCTAAGGAATGGCCAGTTACAATAATACATAAGGACTTGGACTACGGCGGTGGAACGGGAGCAACTACCGTCCATCACGAATGAAAATGGAACTGGATCAAGGCATTATTGTCAACTTGTCATCAATTGATTGGGATGGCATATAATAAGTAATAAACTCCTTAGTAATATGGCTAAGTCACTTAGACACGTACAAGATCGAGGATAGTCCCTAGGCATGCTTTTAGATGATGATGAACCATAGTGCTCAGGTTTGTGAATTTTTTTTCTTATTTGCTTCGAACTTTGGTTTGTTGGTTGTACGGAATCGTATTTTATGGAATTAGGGTTGCTCAAGTTTGAATTAATGTAATAAATAACACATGTTAAGGTTATGGCCCGACCGAAGTGATGGAGCAATAATCACGAGTCATGAGTTTCTTCGCCGGAGAGCGGCAGGTTGGATTCGGACGGATTAAGTCCTTGAACGGGGATCGAGGCCGGAGAAGGATACCCGCAGAATAAGTCCTCGATTGGAAACTGAGGCCGGAGAAGGTGTTAGTCCTTGAGATGATGGTTTTGATGACAACAACCTTAGGAATTGTTATAAAATATAAATAATAACATTATAGTTTAGATATATATGTATATGCATGATTTAACCATGCATGTACCAAGAATGAAGACTGTACAGTATAGAGAGATTCAAGACAGAAGATATCAAGATTGAAGACTCATAAGTATCAAGATTATCAAGAGTTCAAGATTTCAATAATAAGTAATTTGTTAGGAATTTTGTTAAAACTCCTAGAAAATCACTGACATCTTAAAATCCATTTTATTCGTGGAACGGAATCTACTTCAAGCCCGTTAAAGGGATGGAACCCTAAGTAGGATGGAGCCTACGAAAAATCTAGTGGAACATTGTTTTGTATCCACTAACTTTTATTCACATGTTTTATAAAATTATATCTTGTTTTCAAAATGATTTCAAAATGAATTTTGAAAGAATCAAAACATCCATCCTGGTTTTAAAATACTTTTAGCCTCAAAATAATCTTTATTTTCAAAATCAATTTATTCTTGGTTTTAAACTATCTTTTAATTGTAATATATTTAAATTTTAATATTTATACTTAGATTTAAATATAAAATTATAGTAAAATTTTATGTATATTATTCTCTATACTTATTCATGTATTTTAACTATAGTTAAGTATATTTATAAAGTTTAAAATAATTTTAATAAAAGGTAGAAGTTATTTTCAAAGAAAAACAAATTATCAAAAATTACATAGGCTGTCGACAACCCTAAAATACCCTTGTCGACAGGTGGCAATTTATTTCAAAAATTTTAATTTCAAAGGAATTGTCTATTCGTCATATCCTTTCACGAATGGACATGGCTGTTGTTCTACTATAAATAGGGGCTGTTTTAAGTGAATTTATATTCATATATTCTCTGATTTACTCCTCTTTTCTTCCACATTTCTTTATATATATTTTTACCATTATTTGCTGAAATCAACATTAAATATAACTAGATCATTTCTGGTTTGATTCTATTTCACTATCTCAACAAGATCCCAGTGGTGTTTAGAGTTATAGGCTTCTTTGTAATAAATTGAGTGTGAAAAGGTGTGATCGTAGCCAATGAAATCAATCAAGCGAGAAAAGGTGTGATTGTAACCTAGAAAATCAATTGGGTGAACTTGTTTCCCGTAAAATCAAGTATCTCTACCCAGAGGATTGTGAATCTAGAGTGGTGTACCTCGTGGCCTTGAAATCGAGGGTGTAATTGTTAAAATTGATTTTGAAAAGAAATCCATACTTGTGTTGCGGGACTGGATGTAGGGTAACTCCGAACTAGTATAAAATCTAGTGTGTTCTTTCCTTTATTGCTTTTACTTTATTTCTACATCTGTGTTTGATTCTGTGATCATATCTTTGTCTGAATATTGCATACATTTGTGTTCAAATTAATACAAACCCAAAAAGAATTAGTAATTCCTTAAAATACTATTCACCCCCTCTAACGGATATATAATGGAAATCGACAATGAAATGGGTACCAGATCAATACAAAACTTTTGGTTTTCATCTACAACTTGACTTGATACTATACTTATCTCCATCTTCTTTGCAATGCCATTGGTTTCGTGCGAATCCATCAAGAAATGACCAAGTTATGGTCAAATGATGTTTTGGTGAACAAAGGGAAAAGGATAGCAAACTGTCAATGGAAAACTTCAAATTTCATCTAAAGATTTGAGTATTTTGTCCTAAATCCTTTTTCAGATTGTAATCCTTGTTCCCTCGGTCATTTTGATGGGTGGAACATCAAATTTCGATCAAAATTGAGTGAGATATGACAGTTTGAAGTTGGCTATCCAAAACTGAAAAACTGTGTAAGGGATTTTCTACATTTCTCCTACTGATCGGCCTGTTGCACCACAATATCGTCCAAATTCATCACCAAACTATTCCTAGATCGTAGCTATTGCCTTTCTCTTCGATTTGCTGCTAGTTTCATCCAATTCCGTTAAGAAACGAAGGAGATATGCCTTCTAGAAGTTTGATAGTATATAGAAAAAGGGAAGAAGAAGAGGAATTTTTATGAAAAGTGGTGACTGTTGGACCTGTAAATAGTGGCTGAAGTGTCCATTCATTTAAAATTCAAATTTAAAGTTTTTGCGCCAAGTTAGTTCAATCTACTAAATCATCTGCATCTTTCTCATACGGTCTTCAAATTCAGCAAATGAACATACTACGCTGATCAGAAAAAACAAGCCCGTCACAATAGAACAGATCTTGTCGTCAAATTCTGAAAGATATAAATGCGTGGTTCATGGCAATGGAAGAACAACAAAGTTAGAAAGATGGAGGAGTGCAGAAAGTGGTACGCTTTACTATTATTTCATCTTTATTGTTGCATTTAGGAATATATACTTATGCATTTAGTTAGGTATAGAAATTTATCTCTTTTATAAGTTTTGATATTTTGGTCCATATATCGACACACCATAATTAAGTCTTTTAAAATGTGTTCCTTTCAAATAAAATCTTACAACTAATTTATTACAACTATACTAAGTAGAAAATCATACCTTCATTCATGATTTCAACTTTTCTAATGTTATTTTTACTTCTCATACTCTATTTCTTTTAAGATACTAATTTTATATCTTTAAGAAATTAATAGAATGAATTTAGAATGTTAAAATAAGGCTCTATTTATATATTTCTTCAATTAATAAGATTGCGCCACATCATATGACACTTGTCATATAAGTAGATAGTGACATATATGCAAAATGTTACGTGTCATTACACTTGTTCTATAATAAAAGCCTTTTTACATGCATAATTCCAAGCGTCTTTACACATGTTTTTTCCGTAATGTTTTATTATTTTTTAAGTGATTTAGTTATATTAACTACTTTAAAAAATTGGGTCAAAAATCAATTATTTACACGTCAAAATCTAGTCGTAAAATTAGTACAAAATCATGTTAAAAACAAGCCCGGAATTTTAGATAGCATTTCTAAAATGCTTCTTTTTTTCTGTAATGTTTTGTAAGTACCGCAGATTCATTTTTATAGCATTTCTATGCTTTGAAATGCTATAGAGTTTCAGAAACTTTATACAGCATTTGGTAAAAGCTACAGTTTCAGTTTTATAAAGTTTCGAATATATTTTATTACAAAAACTTTTTATAGCATTCTTTGAATGCTGTTTTTCTTTATGAAACTTTAAGTTATGTAAAAATGATATTTAAATTAAGTATTTTCTCTATTCTTTCTAGAGTTAGTTTCTAACTTATATTAGAATATTTTAAAATTAATTTCATGTTCAAATGTTTTTTAATAATTAATTAAAATTTTTAAAAGTATCAGGCCTTAAAATAACACATGTTTATTTTAGTTTTTCAATCTTTATTATTTTATTTAATATTTCATTATGATATTTTTTTTAAAATTTAAAAGATGTTTAAACATGTTTTTAAATATTTAAACCAATAATAATTTAATATAATGGTTTTAATTAGTAAGTTAAGTATTTTATAAATATGGAAGTTTGGATTCATAAAAAAAACAACCAAGTTAAAAAAAAAATATTTTAAATAAATTAAATAAGTAGGCTAATTTTTATAAAAACCATATTTGATCATATATATAGTTTAAATCCATATTTCTTAGCAATTTGATTTTGATATTGAGTTTGATTACTAACTTTCATGTAGTTTTAATATCATTTATTACCTTTAAACTCTTTTCTTTACTACTATTTCAATCTCATTCATTAGTTTCCTTAACCTAAGTCTAGTAATTGTTGTGTATTACTTTTGTTTGGTTGAAGTGATTTATAATAAATAATTTGATATATATATATACACATACATACAAACACACACACATGGATATATATATATATGCGCTTGTCAATTAGATATTACTCATCACTCATGTTTATCTTATAATCTTGATGTCTCTTACGGTAGTGTATATATCATCATATCATTCTGCATATTATTATTATTATTATTATTATTATTATTATTTTACTTCACTATCATTTTGTTTCATATTACATATCATTATGCATCCTATTTCATATCACATTTCATTGCATATTACATCATAAATTACAATGAATGAAATATCATAATCATTTGCATCACAAGTTGCAATTCATTTTGCATATTATCTCATGCTACATTGCATATGTCATACATTTCATACTGTATTACAAACTACATATTGCATACATGTATACATATATAACGAGTGCATTTTATTTAGGAGTTTGTAGTATTGTCTTATAGTATAGGTTTATTAGTTTTTGATTTGTTGGGAATGTTTTGTTTGACTTGTTTGACTTGATTGACTTGTTTGACTTAATTGACTTGATTGACTTGATTGACTTATTTGATTTGATTGATTCGTTTAAATTGTTTGACACGATTGGATTTGATGTGCGTGTTGATTGGATTGTTTTAAATATACTTACATATTTATGTGTTGAATAATTATAATATAATTATGTTAATATATTTCACATTTCATTTACTATACTTTTTTCTACTATGAGTTTAAGGGGGAGATTTTAGGATGGTTTTAGTTGATGACAAAGGGGAAGAATTATAAAATAGGATAATAAATCATAGATTAAGGGGAGTTATTAGTTTTAGGGGGAGTTATAGTGAAGGTGAAGTATATTTTATAAACATAGGTTGTCATCGTCAAAAATGGGGAGATTGTTAGTCCTTGAGATGATGGTTTTGATGACAACAACCATAGGAACAGCTATAAAATATAAATACTAACATTATAGTTTAGATATATATGTACATGCAGGACTTAACCATACAGGTACCAAGAATGAAGACCGTACAGTATAGAGAGATTCAAGACTAAAGATATCAAGATTGAAGATTCATGAGTATCAAGATTATCAAGAGTTTTAGATTTCAATAATAAGTAATTTAGTTAGGAATTTTGTTAAAATTCCCAGAAAAGCACTGACATCCTAGAATCCATTTTATTCGTGGAATGGAATCCACTTCGATCCCGTTAAAGGGATGGAACCTACGAAAAATCTAGTGGAACATTGTTTTGTATCCACTAACTTTTATTCAAATGTTTTATAAAATTATATCTTGTTTTCAAAATCTTCCTTTTAAAAGAATCAAAACATCTATCCTGGTTTTAAAATACTTTTAGCTTCAAAATAATCTTTATTTTCAAAATCAATTTATCCTTGGTTGTAAACTATCTTTTAATTATAATATATTTAACTTTTAATATTTATACTTAGATTTAAATATAAAATTATAGTAAAATTATGTATATATTATTATCTATACTTATTTATGTATTTTAACTATATTTAAGTATATTTATAAAGTTTAAAATAGTTTTAATACAGGATAGAAGTTATTTTCAAAGAAAAACAAATTACCAAAAATTACATAGGCCTATCGACAACCCCAAAATACCCTTGTCGACAAGGTGGCAGTTTATTTTAAAAATTTGAATTTCAAAGGAAGTGCCTATTCGTCATATCCTTTCACAAATGGACTTGGCTGTTGTTCTACTATAAATAGGGGCTGTTTTAAACGAATTTATATTCATATATTCTCTGATTTCACTCCTCTTGTTCTTCTTCCACATTTCTTTATATATATTTTACCATTACTCTGTCAAAATCGACATTGAATCTAACTAGATTATTTTTTGTTTGATTCTCTATCACTATCTCAACAAGATCCCAGTGTTATTCAGATTTATAAGCTTCTTTGTAATAAATTGAGTGAGAAAAGGTGTGATTATAGCCTGTGAAATCAATCAAGTGAGAAAATGTGTGATTGTGGCCTGGAAAATTAATTGGGTGAACTTGTTCCCGTAAAATCAAGTATCTCTTCCCAGAGGATTGTGAATCTGGAGTGATGTACCTCGTGGCCTTGAAATCGAGAGTGTAATTGTTAAAATTGATTTTGAAAGGAAATCCATACTTGTGTTGCGGGACTGGATGTAGGGTAACTCCGAACTAGTATAAAATCTAGTGTGTTCTTTCCTTTATTGCTTTTACTTTTTTTCTACATCTGTGTTTGATTCTGTGATCATATCTGTGTCTGAATATTGCATACATTTGTGTTTAAATTAATATAAACCCAAAAAGAATTAGTAATTCCTTAAAACACTATTCACCCCTCTCTAGTGTTAATTCTAGCCTTAAGATCCATAATCCGCATTTCTCCAGAAGGATACCCACAGATTAAGCTCTCTACCGGAGAGTCAAGACAGGAGAATAAAACCCAACAGGTTGTCGAATATGAATTGTGCTCGGCAAGGATCTAGAGAGATAAAGGTTGTTGAGTATGGATTGTGCTCACCAAGGATTCGGTGAGATCAAGGATTTGGATTAAGCTAATGACCCGGAGAGGTATATGGATTTGGGTATGGATCTGGAGTGGTCCTAGATTTGGATAAAACGACCTGGAGAGGTCCAAAGATTTTGATACGGACCTGGAGCGGTCACGGATTTGGATAAAACGACCCAAGGAGGTATATGAATTTGGATATGGACTCGAAGCAGTCTTGGATTTGGATAAAATGACCCGGAGAGGTCTATGGATTTGGATATGGACCCGTAGCCGTCCTAGATTTGGATAAAACGATCCGAAGAGATCGTGGATTTGGTTAGTGAATTTGGAAAGGGTTCATAATTGGATATCAACTCAAAACAGCCGTGGATTTCGCTAATGATCCGGAAAGATCAAGGAATTGGATTGGCAATGGATTGGAATCTAGATCGGATAATGTGGCAATCAATGGATTGTGTACTTCAAAATTTGGATTTATGGCAGTTCAAACACACCTTCCTATTGCAAGGCATGTTTGGGGGGAGGGGGGAAGTGTTAATCCACCTTTTGGCAAGGCAGTAAACAAGCGGATTTAACCCAATAGACTTCATGATTATCAAGGCCGATAAGTGCAGAGTGATGGTTGTAGGACTCGAAGGTGAAGTATGAATGGTTATACGAAACAAGAGTTGGTAGATAAACAACACAGGTTGCTTGAAGTATGGATTTTAGCTCGGAACGCAAGGGAACGACATATCATAAAGGGATCAACGTAGCTTTGTAGCATAGGAGGGATCAACATACCTTCATGGAGTAGAAGGGATCGACATACCTTCATGTAATAGGAGGGATCGACATACCTTCACCGAGTATGAGGGATCAGTGTATTTAATGGAAGATGGATCGTCATACTCCATAAAGGAGGGATCGACATAGTCAGGTGGATGAAGTAATAGAGGGATTGACCTGAGTAGAGGAGAAGGATCGGCATAGCCTAGTGGAATCAGAGGAATCAACATGACATAATGGAACTTGAGGATTCGACATAGGTGTTAATACATGAATCGACACGAAATGATTGGTCATGTGATGGATCGGCATGACATGATTGAAGTACATGGATCAGAATGGAATAGACATTTGTATAGTGGATCAGCACGGTTGAAGCACCGGATAGATCAAAACAAATAAGTGCGCATGGATCGACGTAAACAGAAGGGCATGGATCGTCATGGTCCATTTGGAATGGTTTGGCAGACAAGGCCTCCAATGGATCTGAACCAAAGATTAAACAAAAGCATGAGCTCTACCTGCTCAATCAGCATGATATTTAAAGTACCGACATGTCTAAACATGAAGAAGCCGCCATATGGATCGCTGCTCCAGAATCGACCAATGGATGGATCTATATCGATCCATCTTCATTGAGATTTCGGCCTAGCGCCCCTATGGTGAGCCCATATGGATGAGAAGGTCCATTAGTCGAAGTTTCAGAGAGATTAGTGCAATCCTTTCCCTGTAAATACAACAGACATGCTTTAGAAAAGTGATCTTTTTTTTGCTTCTTCATCTTCTACCTAGGTTATACTCTGCCATTTCTATTCTTGAATTCCATGGATTTGTAACTATAATCAGCTGTATAAACTAATAAAATGAAAATATTTGGAGTGGACATAGGCCGGAGTAGCCGAACTACTATAAATCTGTGTCTATTTACATGCTTTCTAATTATTTTAATTTTGTTCTTCATTTATCTCTCTTGGGTTTTCTTTTTTGAACTGGATATTGGTGCTTTTGCATAATTGGGTATTGGTGACCAATTTTGACACCAATAAATCTTGATGATCACATGTGCACCTTCATGTTATTTACTTCATGATTTATTTTGATTAGACTATGTTTTATTTATGTAATATATCACATTGATTATATTGTAAATGTAATCTTAAATAGCAATATATGTATATGAATCAATCAAATAGATTAAACTGTTATATTTAAAACTATAATTATATAAAATTTATTGAATAAAATATCAAAACTGAAATTTAAAAAAAATCTGTTTTCCAAACACAAAACCTACTCTTATTGAAAATATATTAAATATGATTTAATATAACTATATTATTTATGACAACACAAAACTAAGATTTAGTCAAAATTAATAAAATAATTTATTTGTATCCTCCCATTTCATCGTGCTGCCGATGTAGCTGATCTAATAAATGAATCAAACTTGGGACCTCTTGTAAATTAATCCATTGCCTTAACTGTATGGTACCATTACTCTATATCATATTATGCATTTGGCTTAAATAATATAATCTTCTTTTTGATGTAGCATTGTACGGTTTTCTTTGTATAGTTTTTATATATAATGATATTATATACTAGCATTTTATCCATGCTACCAAGGGTTGTTATTGGCGATGTTTAAAGAGATTTTATGGAAAAATTATGTGCAAAATAGCGGCATGACAAGGTGACGAGGTGGGACCATATGTGGAGCGGTGATAAAGTTAAGATGAGTGCATATATGTAAAGAGAGGTTGCGAAAAAGGTAGCAAACATGACAATGATGACGGGAAGGTGGAAACAATGAGGATTGTGATGTGGATGGCGGCGGTGGTGATATGGGATATCGGCATGATGGTTGGCATTAAGAAGAAGTGACATGATTTTTCAATTTTGGGTGTTGAGAAGAAAGATGACTTTGGTCGTGTCATTGTGACTAAATTTGAAATTCTATACCCTTCAAGAAAGTGATAACGAAACCAAAAGTATAATAAATTTACATTGCATTTTATTC
Source organism: Allium cepa (assembly GCA_030765085.1). Lineage (NCBI taxonomy): Eukaryota > Viridiplantae > Streptophyta > Magnoliopsida > Asparagales > Amaryllidaceae > Allium > Allium cepa. The sequence goes on from CM060932.1 coordinate 997,303,060, forward strand.
AACTAAAGTATGCTTAGTCAATAATAACATGAATGCGTCGGATCCTACATTTTCTAGTTTTGCAGAGATAACTAAACATTTCAGTATATTTTTTAGTATTTGAATTTTCAGGAAATAATATCTTCATTGAAGGCTAAGGAGAACTACTCTATGACTAAGGGAGATTGCCTAATGATTGAAGATCAAGAGAAGTTGAGTCATCATTTGTTGAAAGTCTTAGAAATACTTGTACAATGTCCTATGATCATGACATACACATAAAAACTCATATTTAAATAATTTATTTAAATTACACAAATTTTGCTTAGGAAATTTTCAAAGTTTATATTTTAATAGGTTATCAGATGTATGAGCTTGAAAATCAAACGTCTGCATTAAAGGATTTTTATACTATTTACTCTGTTATATGCTCTATAAGAAACAATTGTCTGAAACTAATTTTGAAATGTCTATATAAAAATTCAGATGTTTGAATATTGAATCCATACATTTGTTTACCTAACGTTTAATTTTATTTTAAAAACATAGGTATTCATACGTATAGAAGGTACATCCATAAGTCTGATGGATAATTTAAACGTCCGAGCAAACTTTTCAGACATCTAAATATTGGAATTTCCAATTATTTCTTTTCTATTTAGAAACAATATAATTTCAGATATCTGAGGTCTACATTCAGATGTCTAAACTCCAATAATCGCCACCTTTTATTTTAAGCAAAAAATTCTTTTTGAATGGTTATATTATTCTACTAAGAGTTGCATTTTTCTAATGGTTATTACTTTTCAAATAGAAACTTTTAAACATTATAAATAAACATTTTTTTTTGAAATTTTGATCTTACCTTACTAACCTTACCTTGCTTTCCATACTATACATTTTTTGAGATTTCAAAACCATTCAAAGCAATTTTTGTATTTCCTAAAATCTACTCGTTCAAATCACAATCATCAAAGGAGATTATAGGAATAGAGAACATAAGTCAAAAGCAAGTTTTATTTTATTTTCGGTGAAGTCCTATTAGAGTTCTTTAGGCAAGGTGTTGAAGTCCTATTCGATTACAAGTGGACTTGTAGAAACATGTTCCTTAGCTAAAGCGAGGGCAATTCAGTGAAACTCTAGAAGGAGCCAGGATGAACGTAGGATGGAAAGTCCAACCAGTATACAAATTAGCGGTACAATCTCACATTAAATGCTTTCTATTTTTCTTACCTATATAATTAGTTTAGTTTGTATTATTAATATAAGTAGATCCTTAGGTGGACTTTCATTTGGTATCAGAGCTTGTTTTCATAAAAGCGTAACAAAGTTAGTGAGTATTTGGAAGTAATATGGATAAATCTATAACCAGATTTGTTGAAGGTCAATCCACTTCATCACCAACACTATTCCATAATCTAATTATGCATATTGGCCAACTAGAACAAGAACTTATATGCAAACTAATGGTTATGAAATTTGGAATGCTACACAAGTACAGTACAATGTACCTACTATTGAGTATTCCAGGTGATCTAACACTCAAAAGACAAATGCTACTAATAATGCCAAAGCTATGAATATTTTTTTTGGGAAAGGTACTTCAATGACAACAAATAAGCATATACTTCCATAATATGCCTTATCAAAGCCTTGCAACCCTACTAACCTAGATGGGTCCCTTGCAAGGAAAAAGAGTACATATTATGTTCACATATTAACTTACAAATACAGATAGCAGTCTGACATGGAACACTAAGTAGAGCCGGTATTTCAAATAGATGAAGGTGTAGATTTTTAAAGGGTACTAAAAACCATCTATACAAAGGTGATTGGTCCCATTAAACAAAGCATAAAGCAACTACAAGATATTACAATGTGGATTCCTTCCCGTAAAAACAGCCGGCTATCATGCATTTGATCCCAAAGAAGCGAAAAAATTTCTTCAACAATCTTTTTTGAGAAAAGTCACTTTAGATCTAAACTTCAAGTTATTTATCTCAATCTAGGAAGCATCTTGACCAACTAAGCTGCTCAATTCACGTGAGGCGAAGGGAGCCAAGCTAGCTACAGGCTAAGGCACTATTCAGGGGAGATGGAGTTATTCGTACTTTGGGGAACATACGATATGGATGTACCATTGGAGTTCGGATCAAGTTTAATCCTAAACTGTACAAAGATGTCTTCTCTACCTTTTATCATTTTACTTTTGAGTTTGCATTATGATATGAGATGTTTCTGTTTTCTAGCGGGGTTTGTACTTTGTTGAAGTTTCTAGCATTTCTCTCACACCAGATATGTAAAATTAGGGTAGTGGTAGCAATACTAATCAGTTGTGAAAAAACAGTTGACCCTAGGTTCAAATTGGCTAAGTGATCAAAAATATGTGTGATATCATTGATGTTCATACCATTGATTCGCAGTTTATTTCTTAGGTTTTTCCATAAAGAGAAGGAGTACGGGCAAATAAAAAACAAGTGATTTCTACACTAGACAGAGATTACAAGTTTGATCAATACTAGAATTCCATTTGCTAATTTTATCCTTTATGTTGCGTTTATTCAGTCTAGCTAGTAGAGCACATAGTGAAAATTTGGGGGCGCAAGCACCATCCCAAACCAATTTTCATAAGTTAAATTCAATAGATTTATTTCTGATTTGGTTCCAGGCAGACTTAAAGTAATTTACCATTTCCATTTGGCATTCAATACCAAAATTCTTTATCTGCTTACTAATGAATTTTAGTATTATTGATTATTTTTTTGGTAGAGGTAGGCAAACAATTGAAGTTTCCACTCCATTGATAATCATTCAGGAGACAGGAGACTTTATTATTGGGGCCACCAACCATAGATAAGTGTTGCCATCCTAGTAAGTCAATTAGAGATATGCCATTCAAACAAGGGTCAAACCGCATATTTGTGTCTTCACCATTGCTAATCTTTTTGTCAATCATCCCTTTGCACAATATTTTGGTCATAAGAAGGGTTTTCCTGATGCATTGCTATCAACCTGAATTTCCTAGAAATTTTTATTTTTATAGTATTTGTTCTTTATTCATTGAGCCCAGGGACTATTGCCTTGTCAAAAATTCGAGACCAATTTGATTTTTGTAGCTTTGGCTAAATCTTCCAATCTGGTGATACCAATTCCACCCTCTTATTAGTTTTGCAAACATTATCCCATGACATTTTCTAAGGTTTTATATAGAGCTTGCACAAAGAGAGTTAATTCTATGAATCATGGTTGCAGGAACTTGATTGAACTACATCCAAAAGCTGATCATGGAATACATAACAGCTTTGACTAATTCAATCCTTCCACTTATATTTAATTGTTACCAATCCAATGAGAATTTTTTGTTTATTTTATCAATTAAAGGTCCAAAATCTCTTGCCTTTAGTTTGTTGTGTGAAAGTGGAATACCATGATAGACAATGGGTTGATAAGCAGCCTTGACATTAATTATTTCATAGATTAATTATCTATTAGTGGCTCCTTTACTGAAAAATATATGGATTTATTCTCATTCACCATTAGCCCAGCATTTTGTTGCATCATTTGCATAGATCTGCTAATAACATGAGCACTCTCTAGCGTAGCTTTTGACGTTATTAATATGTATCATCCACATATAGTAAATGAGTGGCTAGTGGCTCAATTTGGTATATTGGTATTAAATTTTCATTCAACTGTTCCATATCTAGTAGAATAATGAGGTATTCCATATCTATATCTTGTTATGAATATTTCATTTTGCTAATTAGAAAAAAGTGAGTTTAGTACTATAAGTGTCTGTAAGACTATATATGATACATATGCATAAACTTCGATTTACACATGAAAGAACAAATAAAGTAAAGCAAAATAAAATTTCAATGTTGAAAAATCAATTTTAGAACTTTAGAATGAAGCAAAACGAAAACATTCTGATAGTTACCCTAGATTTTAAGACACTACTCATGCTCTTATCGCTTAAGAGGAAGTATTTCATATTTTGATACAGTTTTAAAAATTCTTAACTCTTTGATTAATGATCGGGTACGAAAGGTTTTAACTATTGAAAAAGTTAATGATCTTTTAACCCTCAAACCCGAAGAGTTAATTGGAAATCCAATGTCATACGAAGTTAATTTGCAAGCTAAGAAGGATCAAGCTCAACAAAGAAAGAGGTTGCCTTTCAAGCCAAGGATAAATCTGATATGGATGAAGATGAGTTTCTTTTTCAAGCCAAAAACTTAAAAAAATTCTGAAACTCGAAAAGAATAAACAATTTGGCAATAACTACAACTTATATTCTTTATTGAAATGTTACGAATGCAATAAGATGGGCCATATGAAGAAATATTTTCCAAATCTCCAAAAAGAAAAGAATGAGTTACAAAAAAAACCAAAACACTATTCACAAAAAATAAGTAAGCTTTTCAAGTAACTTAGGATGATTTGGATTCTTTCTTGTCGGAAAGTGAGAGCGGCACGGAACAAGAAAATGTATGTTTCATGGCTTCAACAATAATGTAAATTTTGGTGTTTCTTTTCAAAATCTTTCTGAAATTAATTCTGATCTTCTTCAAAAATTAAAAATTCTTAAAACAACTCTTATGGACACTAGAGGTAAGTTAAATATAGTGGAATTAGAAATATATGTGTTAATAGATGAAAATATTATCTTAGAGCAGGAACTTTAAAAATCATAGGATTCTTGTGATAATTTAACTTCTCAAATCACCACTTTAAGTAATGAAATTAAAAGATGAGAATGTTAAATTAGAAAAATAAAATTATGCTAATCTCCATCGACACTCTTAGTAAGGAAATAAAAGAGGTTAAAACCAATTTAGAAAATCTCCTTACTAATGTTTCAAAATTTAACAATGGTAGAGAAAATTTATCTAGAGCTATTAAAGTTTCAAAACCCTCATCTAATAAAAGGGGATTAGGATTTAGTAGCTATGATAAAAATAAATCCATTTCTAAGCACTTTAGTTTTTTATATACGAATTCAGAAAAGGGTAAGAATGTTAGTCAAACAAAATCTACGATAAATGATAGAAAAACTATAAAAATACGGGTTATAAAAACTAATAATCACCTTATCAGAGATAAGTATATAAAAACATTTATGACAAATGTTCATAATAATGATAACTTTATTTTCAAAGGGATTACCAAACCCTTTTAAATATGGATTCCTAAGACTTAACTCTTAGGACCATAATGTAGGAAGTGCATACCAATTAAAATTCCTATTTTTTGTAGATACTCCATAATAAAAAGGAGAGATGGATATTTGATAATGGTTGCTTTAAACACATGAAGGAAACCAACAGACGCTCGATAATATTACTTATGTGGATAGATGTACTGTTACAATTGAAGACAACCCCAAAGGATATGTAATTGACGAAGACGATGTATTCAATGATGGCATATCTATATTACTAATGTCCTGCTAGTTAAAAATTTAAAACATAATTTATAAGTCAACTTTGTGACAAAGATTTTTCAATTTCTTTTAAGAAAGATAAATGCAATATTTTTTATCAAAATAAAAGGTTAATTTTTGCAGGTATTAGAAAGAAATATTTATGGTTTAAATATGAAAATTAACTATAATAACGATATGTGTTTATTTGAAAATGATAATGGTTTGTGACTTTGGCACAAATGGTTTTGTCATATTAACTTTAAATATATAAGTCAACTCTTTAAACATGATTTAGTACTAAAATATTTAAAATTTGATTATAAGCTAAAAAGGTTAAAACTGAAAAAAAATTGGAAATTAAAAACATTAGAAATGGTTATGGTGATGAATTTGATAATGAGCTTTTTAACGAATTTTGTAATAAAAGGGTATTAGTCATAAATTTTCCTTTTCAACAATTCCACAACAGAAGGATTTTGTAGAAAGAAAAAATTGGACCTTGCAGGAACAAGAATGCTATTATATGGTATCTAGTTGACTAAAAAAAATTGGGTTGATGTTGTGGCTATCGCCTTCTTTGTTCTTAATCATGTCTCTATGACGGCCTAAACTAAGCATACCCTATACGACATTTTTAATAGAAGAGAGCCAAATGTTTGTTACTTTAGAATTTTTTGGATCTAAATGTTTTTTACTTAACACTAAAGATCGATTAGGTTAATTTGATTTGAAAGTTGACAAAGGCATTTTTATTGGATATTGGGAAAGAAGTAAAACCTTTAAAAAATTTAACAAGAGAACTAGTATTATTGAAGAACACTACATTTGTCTTTCGATGAAAATTTTAAAGTCGAGAATGATGATGAAAAAATTGTTTTGATAAATAAACTGTCTACTTTTGGAAAACCCCCACAAGAGGATACTGGCATTAATAATGATTTAATACCGCTACCACTTATTTTAAAAGATTATCCTATTAATAAGGTTATTAGTGAAGTAGAAACTAGGATTAAAAGGGAAGTCAATTTAATTAAATGAGCCACATTGCTTTTATTTCAAATTTAGAATCAAAAAATTGTAAAGAAGCTTCAAATGATGATTTTTCGATTGTTGTAATGCAAGAAGAATCAAAGCAATTTTAACTAAATCACATTTAGGAATTAGTTCCAAGACCAAATGTTCAAACTGTTATTGGTACATAATCGGTTTCCAAAAATAAAGTTGATGAAAATGGTGTAATAATTAGAAATAAAGTTAGATTAGTTACACAAGACTATAATCAAGAAGAAGTAATAGATTACGAAGAGACTTTTCCCCTGTAGCACATTTAGAAGCAATAAGAATTTTACTAGCTTTTGTATGTCACCATTGTTTTAAAAAAAATCAAACGGATGTTAAAAGTGCCTTTTAAATGGCTTCATAAAAGAAAATGTTTATGTAGAAAAACTTCTACTCTTTTTTACTTGAAAATTTTCTTAACCATGTTTATAAACTTAAGAAAGCTCTTTATGGACTCAAACAAACACCACACGCTTAATATAAACGATTAAAGAGTTACCTTTCAAAATCTGCTTTCGATATTGACAAGGATAATTATACTCTTTTTATTAAAAACGGAAATAACTACATTTAAATAGTCCAAATTTATGTCAATGATACGATATTTGGTTAAACTAATGAAAATTTGTTCAGTGAATTTTTAATATTATGAAAAGTGAATTTGAAATGTCATATATGAGTGAACTTACTTATGTTCTAGTTTTACAGATTAAACAAATTGAATATGGTATTTTTATTCAACAAGAAAAATATTGTAATGATTTACACAAAAGAGTTGGAATGGAAAATAACTTAGTAAACCTAAACCCACAAGTACTCGTATTATTTTTAGATAAAATAAACATGGTAAAGATATGGATCGATAACTATATATAAGGTGATAGAATCTTTACTTTATTTAATGGCTTGTAGAGTGGACATAATGGCGAGTGTTAGTATGTGTGCTAGAGTTCAAGGAAAATCTAAAGAATCACACCTACAAACATGAAATGAATTTTGCGCTACTTAACCAATAATATAAACTACAGATTTTTCTATCCGAAAGATCGTCCTTTCGAATTATTGTCATATAGTGACGTTGACTTTAGAGGATGCGAACCGTAAAAGCATAAGTTGTACTTTTCATTTTATTGAACAGTTTATAATTTCGTGGTTTAAGGAGAAGCAAAACAGTATTTTGTTATGTGTGGCTCGCATTGTACTAGAGTGCGTGTGTAGATTAGATTATGATTAGTCTCACATCGCAAGATATTCTAAAAGAGATGAGCATATATATGAGATTGATAGCATGTAACAATAAGGGATTCCTTTTGTTACAATAAATGTTGCCATGAAGATATATGTGCTTTAATGGGGATGTAGGGATGTCCAATCATGATGCTGGCACCAAAAGAGCTTCGTTCAGTGATCTTACCTCTTCTACACTAATTAAAGTGTGGGAATAGCGGAAGATGCGAGTGGGTGCCAAAAATTTTAACATGTTGTGTTTCGGCACTCCAACACATCCCATGAATGCGTTCTTCATTGATCCATAACGGTGTCATCTTAATTAAGCTTCCGTTGTACCGGCATCCCAATTGAACATCCCCATCGTCTTCAGAACAAGCACATACTTGGTCTTAACAACGCTGGCTTATAACAAAGGAATTCCCAATGTTACATGCCACCAATCCCATATATATACCATGTTATGCGCCATATTTCTTGCGATATGGGACTTATTGTTCAATCCATGCACTCTCAAATGTGAGCCACACCTAATAATTCTCCACCTTGGCGAGCATTTCCTCTAACCTTCATTTGGAGCATATTGAAGAAGTTTTGCAGTGGGATTGGGCTACTTTATTTTCTTACTTCTTACACATTTGGGAAATGCTGCATTACCAAATTTCCACCTTAAGGCGGGTACTTTCCACTCAAGCCATCTTAGAGCATCAGTTCTCAACGCAAGAGAGCAGGCTGCATATCTAGCAATGGGGTCAAGCTACTTACATATCTCCAAGTCTCAAGGAGTCCTTGTTTCGTTCATTCTCGCACCGTATAATGGTCCCTATTTCTATATCTATTGTAGGGTGGGAAATTTATACTGAGTGGTTTCTTTTCTTTTCATATTGTACTCTCTCTTGAAGTGAAGAAGTAACAAAGGTTGTTGGGTTCGAGGACGTAGGCATAGCCGAACCTCGTTATATCGGCGTGTTCTTTCATTTTTCCCTTTTGTCTATAATTTATGCTCTTTGATTTTTATTTTTATTCTCTTTATTGGATTGGAATCGTTGGGATCATCGGCAGGCTAGATTATTGGGTGTTCTACTTCCGCTACCCAAAACTCTAATTTTTTTCACAACAATTTGGTTCAGTGGGAAATTTGGGAGATTGGAAAAGGAGATTCTGTTTTCTTTTGGTACATAATATTTGTAGTCCACTTGGTTCTTCGAGTATTGATGGTGGTGCTCATAATACTGAAGAGTTCAGCTGATGTAGCTGATTTTGGTTAAGGACTTTGTGCCGTTGAGGCTTGTTGACTTGTGATGCCGCCTTAGAGAGATCAGATCATATATCTGATTTTTGGCAGATTTTGTGCCGTCGAGGTACATATCGATTTTGTGATGCCGTCTTAAAGGAGTTATGCAAATCATGTATGGACTTTGAAGACATCATGAAATTGCAAGCTAGCTTTGGATTTGTTGATTTGCATATTGGTGCGTTTGAGCGTGCCTTGGACTTGGTTTGTTGTTTTTTCTCAGCAACTTGTGGTGCCACATGATGGTATATAGGAGGAGAGATATTTGTCTTGCATACATAGATTTGGATTAACCTTTTTTTATGTCCATTTGCGTTTGTTTTTTGACTCTGTACTTGAATTGGTGATTGAGAGAATTTTTTTGGCCTTGGTAGCACTGAGATTATTTTAGTATCTACATTCTTTTGATTTTGGATATTTGCAACATTTTGTTGATGGCATGGACATTGTCTGAGCTTGTTAGATAGGTGTGATAGGAGGTGGCCTTGTCCGAACCCATTGGGTAAGTATTCATTTTTGGTTCTATCTCGTTAAGAGATTTTGATTGAAGGTGGAGTTCGTGTTTTTAAGAGTTCAACAGTCCTGCCTCTTCTATACTAAATGAAGTGCACGCATAGTGGAACATGCGAGTGGGTGCTGAAAAAATACAACATGGTATCAGAGCCGATGGTTCGAGGGGACCGATTTGATGCAGCATTGACCTAAGTATGCTCCAATATGTGATTTGAGCTTGGGATTCTCATTAAGCTAGAGTTATAAGTTAGAACGCAGTCTGCTCCAACCGTAGAAAAAAGAACTCTTTATAAAACAGCTTAGCCCAACAGCTGAGAGGTGGTAGCGACCTAATCTAAACCGATGGAGGTGTTGGCGACCTTATCTAAGTATTTGAGGACTCTGTATAACTTCAGGTTGAATTGATAAAAATGCTCGCCAAGGTGGAGATCTGTTAGGTGTGACTCACATTGTATTAGAGTGGGTGTATAGATTGGATTATGATTAGTCTCACATCGCATGATATTCTAAAAGAAACGAGCATACATATGGGATTGGTAGCATGTAATGACAAGGGATTCCTTTTGTTCAATAAATATTGCAATGAAAATATATGTGCTCTAAGGAGATGCAAGGATGTCCAATCATGACACTGGCACCAAAAGAGCTTCGTGCAGTGGACTTGCCTCTTCTACACTAAATAAAATACGCACACATCGAAAGATGTGAGCGGGTGCCGAAAATTTCAACATATTTCACTTTCGACATGTGAAGGAAATACATTTTTTCTGCTTTGCCATGTGCTCAGGTCATATGTATGCAAGAAACACTTCAAGATTTTGGTATAAAGTTAATTAAATTACCTATATTTTGTGATAATAATAGTGCTATCGATTTTTCTAAAAATCATATTAATCGCTCTAAAATAAAGCACATTTACATTGGACATCACTTTTTAAGGGATAATGAAGAAAAAGACACCGTATCACTAGATTTTGTAAATTCAAGAAATTCAAATTGTTGATATTTCTACATATTCTTTGTGTGAAAATACATTTTTAAAATTAAGAAGGAATTTAGGTATTTGTTCGTTAAGAGATTTTTAAAGATTTATATACATTTTCTCTTAAAATTAGTAAGTTATATTATAAACATAAATTATTTTATTATCTTTATTTTATGTTAAAAATACATTTGAAAAACCAACTCACACGTCTAGAAACAATTTCAAACTTTTGAAGCCATATAGTAAACGTTTGGACGCCTATAGTATTTCTGTGTGTGTAATGTATAATGTATGCATTTAAACGTCTAGAAATACAATACTAAACGTTCGAATCGATATTAAGATGACTAATTGATATTTTTAAATGTCTAAAAATTGTCAATTTTGATCTATTTTGTTTTGGATTGAAATTTCTTGTAAAGTCAAATGTTTGTATAAAATATTCAAATGTCCGGTTGTCTGTATAACTGTCTTTTGACCAGTTAATCCTGTTTTTCAAAATTTTATTTTCTCTTTACTTTAGTACCCGTCCATTCATCATTTAATTCTTCATCTTCATTTTTTTTGAAGAAAAGGATTTTCAAAAACCTTAGACCCCAAGACCTTTGGATAAAATTTGGAGGCAAGATTGGATAAAGTTGTAAAGATGGTAGATGGTATCGAATTCCTAATTAGTAAAATTTTGAAATAAATCAGTGGGAAATCTAGGTCTACCTCACCAACCACTCCTCCACCTACTCAAAATCCAACTTCTGCACCTGACAGTGTTATTATGGATCGGAAAATGAAGACATGTATGAGACTGGAGGTTGGGCATTATGGGATTAAGGTACATTCTTCTTATCTCTAATACATTTTTTATCATATAGTAACTATTTTATTTTCTATTCTTAAGTACTTTCATCTTTGGTGTTTTGGAGTCCTTGCATATTTTGTTTTGGATGTGGTTTGCAAGGATATTATGGAAGACTTCTTTTATGTTGTTAACATTTATGATTGTGTTGTAATATATGTGATATGTTTGGTTGTTGTTTTTTTGTAAAATTTGTGACATTGGTTAATTCGTATTTGTGTGATATTTATCATATTACTCTCTCTCCCTCCCTTTTTGATTTTTTTTCCTATATTAACTTTTGTTGATGAAAAAAGGGCAGAAAATCGAGTATATCGATAGGCAAAGAAAAAAAAATTATTTATATTTTTATATAATGTATATATAGCATCATCAAAAAGGGAGAGAATAATAGATTCTACCTTTTCGAGCTTTGAAGAGACAACCTTACATTCTAATATATCTTAAACAAGTTGAATTTTCTTGAAATATTATATTTGATGAAGACTAAGGTGAACTACTAGATGACTAAGGGAGACTGCTCAATGATAGAAGATCAAGAGAAATAGAGTCATCATGTGTTGTAAGTATTAGAAATACCCGTACAATTTCCTTTGATGATGAAATACACAAAAAACATATTTAGATAATTTACCTAGAAAAGTTTTCTAAAATCACATAAATTTTTACATAGAAATTTTTCAAAGTTTATTTTTTACAAGGTATTAGACGTCTAAACTAAAGAATTTTTAGACTATTTACTCTCAATTTTATACCCTATAAGAGAGACATTTGAAACTAATTTTCAGACGTCTGAACATTGGTTCTAATCATCTGTTTGCATGATGTTTAATTCTGTTTCAAAAAAAAGTGTATTTAGACATCTATAAAGTGTGTCTCGACATATGATTGATAGTTTAGACATATGAGCAAACTTTTAGACATCCGAATATAGGAATTTCTAAACTATTTCATTTTAGTTTAAAAACATTAGAATTTCATATGTTTGAGGTCTAAATTCAGATATCTGAATTCCTATGAGCGCCACTTTTTATTTTAAACAAAAAATTCTTCTTGAAAGGTTATATTCTTCTACTAGTTGCATCTTTTCTAACGGTTTTTACTTTTCAAATAGAATCTTTCAAACACCACAAGTAAACAATTTTTTTGAGCTTTTGATCTTACATTACTAGCTTTACTTACTTTACTTTCTATACTATGTATTCTTACATTTCAAAAGCATTCAAAAAACAACCTTTATATTTCCTAAAATCTACATGTTCAAATCAAAATAATCAAAGGAGTTTATAGGAAAGGTGAAAAAGTGACTAATCAATGTTATTAAAGAATGCAATAAGTTAAGGACAAGTTTCATCTATTTTTATTAAAATCGTACCGGAGATCTTTCGATAAGGTGTTGAATCATGTTTCATTGTTCAGATGGTCTTGTAGAAACCTATTCCTCCAGATAAAATAAGGATAGTTTAGTGACACAATGAGTCTGGAACTAGACGTAGGACAGGAAGTCCGAACTAGTGTAAAAACACGGGTGCAACCTTTTATATTGCTTTCTATTTAGCTACTTATATAATTAGTTTAAGTCGCATTATTCGTATAGCAATATCCTTAGGCGTACCTTCCTAGCAATTTCATTTGTTGAGTTAGGCCACATGATAATAAACATTGCAATTAAAATACATAAGTGTTGTCTTCGATTTTATTGACCAATACAACCTGTATTATTTTACGTCATCAAATTGGATTTCATATCAAATTTTTACTTGTAGAAATTAAAAATGACAAAAATTATATTCATATTTTACTAACCATGTTTTATATATTTATTTAAAATAAAAAGGCACCATGATAAATAGCCATATTCAGTCCAACTCATTTAGTTGATTTGAAATACTAATTGTTATCACTTGTTTTTCATCATTTTTCTATCATCTTCAGACATTCACAATTGCATTCTAGAAAAGTTGTAACATCTTCATAAACCTATGCTATGATACCAATTTGTAACATCCTGTATCCGGAGGCCGATAGCTAAGCGCTATGATTGCTACAGTCATCCATAGTATTAACTTCTGATGACGAAATACGGTAATGTTAATGGTATCCATAATATCAGTAGCACTTGAATATGAACAAAATTAAAGATTTCCAAAAATAATAATTTTCAGTGATTACATTTCAAATAATATCATATCCAAGTTATAAAAATCCCCAAACGTATCCTATGCATTGATCAAATATAATTTATAACAATACACCAAGAGCGACATATAAAGATGCCTCATTGGATAATCAAAGCAATATAAACACAATCGTCTTAACACACAGCGGAAATAATTTAAAACAAAATACCTAAATTAGCGATCCATCAGCCACTCGCTCATCTTCGGATGCTTTATTCACCAAAATATGCTGAAACCTGAAAACCTAAACCTTCAGCCTATAAAAATCAAATTTTGAGCACCCGAGAGTTTAATGGGAAACAAAAACTTCAAGTCGGAAGTATGAATAATTTCTGTTACATCTCGGTTTACCGATATACAGTGAGACCACGCCGCTTAGCGGAATGGGTTTCCCTCACTAATACCTCTTTCCAAAACATATATTTTGCAAATCCTTTCCTACAACCAAATTGGTTAATCAACTGATTGTAATAATAATATAGCAATGTCCATTATGCTAAAACAGGAAGTAAATAGACCAACTGTCTAAAATATGAGCTATCTTCTCTATACTGGACTATCTATCCTGAATTCTAAGCTAACTGCTCCCTTCTGGACCACCTGTCCTAAAATTGATTATACCAAAATAGCAATATTTTTATGCTAAATAATGTGCTATCTGCCCAAAAAAGGTAAAAATGGTGGACTAACTGTCCTTAAAAAGTAGCAAGGTCTGTTACGCTAATAAATGAACTATCTATTCATATCGGAGCTGACAACTCTTTTCTAGACTAACCGTTCTCTAGATTAACTATCCTTTGGGCTGACTGCCCTCAAAATGGATTGACTACTCGAATTTAAATGAGCTAACTATCCGAATTTTCTTTTGGGTTAACTACCCTTTAAAATATCTGGGATAACTTCCCTTCAAATTTTCCTTGAAAACCTTTTCAAAATAATTTAGTCTGTCAAATCATATATATATATACAAGGAAAATATATCTTTAGCTTTACTCTAAGCTATTTTTGCCATGTTATATATACTTTACTCAAAATAATGTTAATGGTGTTCAATAAGGATTATCTATCCTTTTAAAATAAGTTAATGTCCTTTATAACTTAAAGCACTTAGGCTATCTGCTTAGTCATTCCATTCGAAACCTTTGTGTAAAACAACCTTTCAAAAACATTGAAGGTAACTCCTTCAAAACCTTTAATTGGAGGTAACTCCTTCAAAACCTTTTATAAACCTTTCGAAATTATTGAAGGTAACTCCTTCAAAACCTTTTAAAAGTCGTTCCTCTTACAAGCTTTAAAACATATGACATCTACCTTCTAAATCCTTTAAACCTTAGCCTTTCAAAAACATTAAAATCATACTTTTCAACCTTGTCGAAAGGTCCTACCTTTCAACCTTGTCAGAAGGTTTCTCTTCGACCTAGTCGAAAGCTTGGGGTACCTCCCCCTATAAAATCATTTTATAAATCTTTTGAAAGTAATGATACTCAAAACCTTTCGAAGACACTGGGTTCAATTTAAAACAAGTGGAAACCTTTCACAACCATTCAAAGTTAACCACTTTGAAACCTTTAAAATGTTTCAACTCAAAACATTTAAATTATGTCTTTAAGTAGAGCAAAAGGATGAGAAAAACATTGGAGTCAAAAGAAACTGCTTCGAAAACCTTTATAAAACCTTTCAAAACCATTCGAAGACAATGAAGTGTTGGTGTTGGAACCAACCCTTCGAAAACAATAGAGAGAGCCGACAGGTTTTATAAAACAAAAAATAACCTTTGACTCCATCCGTGTCAAAAGGTTTGGTAGTGACAACTATACTTTCAACCTAGTCGAAAGCTATACCTTTCGACTTTGTTGAAAGGTTTTAGTTAAAACAATAAAGCAAACCAATCAAATCAATTTTCATTTAAACAATTTGACAGTGTCGAAAGCTCTTTGTCGAAAGCTAGCTTATGTATTTTCTTTAAAACCAAAACAAAGTTTCACCCCATCGAAAGCCATAACCTTTCATCCCTGAACCTTTCGACTTCATCCAATTCACTACGTACCAGTTGCATAATACCATGTGCATTGGTTATCTGACCTAGTCGTAAGGTTTGATACCTTTCGACCTTGTCGGAAGGTTTGGAATGAAGACGGAAACTCTTGCTGAAAGGGTTGAAATAGAAGAAAAATTCTTTATTTGTACTTTAAAATAGTTCTTTTATACCTATCCTGCCTTATTTGTCTAAATCTTATTGGTTGCCATAATTTTATATTCAAAAATGCTGCCGACTTTCCTTATTTGGAAATTTAAACAATTTTGAAAAACTCCTTTATCCTTTATAATTATATAAAGCATTTAAGTCTCATACCTTAAAAAAATTTATATAACAATTAAAATCTCTTTAAAAATTCTAGAAAATTTTCGAAAAACCAATTAGTATGTTCTCTTCAACATTTTTTTTTGGATTCAAACAATTGTTATTTTTTTCCGTAAATAATTTAATAATCCAAAATACCATTTTCTTCCTTAGAAAATTCATAGCAATTCCACAAAATTTCTGAAAATTCTTAAAATTGAAACCTATCTCTCAAATAAATTTTTACATCATCATAAAAATTTGCAAAGCTAATGTATGTCATCTAATAAGGTTTTTCATCTTAAAAAATGTCATAAAATCTATATGAACATAAATAAATCATCAACATGTATATATAATCATTTACCATTCAAAAACATGGTAAACCTTTGCAAAATCATTCGGATTTAATCCTAAAACCGAAAGCATGAAAATTTAGAGTTATAAACATTATTCACCTTTGCGTTAGAGATTAAGGAGCTTGATATTGAATGAGTTTGATTTGAATTTGCTTTTCCTTAAGCTTTTCTTTAGTTTCTTCTTCTTTCCTTATTAATGGTGGCTTAAATTTTAGAAATGAGAATGAATGTGTATTAAGATACCTGACCTAAGGAAGATAATATAGGAATAGCCTTTTTCCCATCTAATTCATTTTAAACCCTTCATTTAATTTATTAGTTAAAAAGGAATGACTACCTTAATTAAATCAAATCCCAATCCCCTTATCAACATTTATTTTATTTAGTTTATCTAATTAAATCTTCTTAATAATATTATCAAAAATCTAAGGTGTTACAGACTCTCCTCCTTGACCTCGAAATTACAATAAGGATCAAAACAAATAAGAAGGTAAAACATACCATCAACCAAGTCAAGATAAGTATCTCTAATCCTGTTCTCAACCTCCCAAGTACAGTCTCTGTCATTGTCACTCCATTGGATTTTGACTAATTCGATCGTCTTTGTCTTAAGCCTCTTCTCATCTCTCGCAATAATACGAACTGGCTTCCTCACTATGGTCACTTCCGGTTCTACCACTATATCATCTAGCACTGTCCGTGCAATAGCAGTCTCCGGGTCTCTAACACACTTTCTGAGATGAGAAATACAAAAAACATCATGGACACCTGCCAAACTACTCGGTAACTCAAGTCTATACATGAGCTTCCCTATCCTCTAAAGAATAGAAAAAGGTCCCATGAACCTAGGAGATAACTTCCCGACTTCCCATACCTAAGCACACCCTTTATCGGTGATACTTCGACGAAAATATGGTCCCCAACTGAGAACTCCAAATTTTTCCATCTCTTATCTGCATAACTCTTCCGCCTAGACTGAGCCTCCTCCATTCCAGCCCGAATGACCTTAATCTTTTATGCAGCTTCTCTAACAAAATCTGGACCAAGAATCAACCTATCCCTCGTCTCCAACCAACAAAGGAGAGATTTGCATGGCCTTCCATACAAAGCTTCAAATGGTGCCATCCCAATATTAGTCTGATAACTATTGTTATACGAAAACTCGACTAAATGTAGATGGTCCTCCCATCATCCTCCAAAATCCATTACACAAGATCTTAACAAATTTTCCATGATCTTCGTAACTCTTTCCGTCTGTCCATTTGTCTGCGGATGGTAAGTGGTACTCAACATAAGCTTGGTTCTCAAAACATCCTACAGACTCTTCCAAACTCGCTAGTGAACGAATCTCTATCATTAACAATACTGCTAGGAACCCCATGCAAGCTAATTACATTCTGCATGAACAACCTCGCTAAAATAGGTGCCGTCCTAGTTAACTTAACTCGAATGAAATGGGCACTCTTGGTCCATCTGTCCACTGTGACCCATATACTTTCATTTTCCATGTTCGACCTTGGCAACCCGTTTTTGAAGTCCATAGAAATAGAATCCCACTTCCATACTGGAATATCTAACGGTTGAAGCAAACCACTCGATTTCTAGTGTTCGGCCTTTGCCTGCTTCCTTACACACAAACTAATATCCCACTTCATTCCTTCCCAGAAGAAACTCTTCATATCCTGATACATCTTGGTACCTCCGGGATATATAGTGAACTTCGAATGATGTCATTCATCCAAGACTTCCTTCTTTATGTTTCCTACACTTGGACCACATAATATTTCTTTCTTTTTCAACCACACATTCTGGTCAAGACTGAAATCTTTCTAGTCATCGCACTTGGTTCCTTTAGCTTCAAGATTCGTTCAGCTAATATAGGATCCTCTGTCTGCTTAGAAGAAATCCATTCGATCAACACTGGTCGAAGTTCCAAACAAGATAATACAACTATACTTCCACTAAACCCTACCTTGGATCTCCACTGCACTCTGCAATCTGCTAATGATTCTGTTCGTGCCGAAATTGGTCACAAACCCCAAAAGCTGTGAAAGCACCAGTGTTTACACACAGATCCACAATACTCAAGCACAGATCTCAGGTCCAATAAAGTAGAGAATAAAAATGAAGAAACGGTAAAGTTAAAGTGGAAGATATCATAAGGGAACACAAGGTTTATAGTGGTTCGACAATTCGGCCTACGTCCACTTTGAATCAGTCCTTTTACTCCTTTTGTACTTTAGTTATAATTACAAGCCTTTAGTATCAATTACAAAAATTGTAGAGTTTCAGCGTTAGAGAAGGAGAAGATCCTCTTTTTAGTTGCCATATGACTCCTATTTATAGGTGTAGATCCGAAAATATCCGCCTCAAAACGTAGAACACATCTTCTCTTGCGCAAGTGGGCCAACCAGACCGATTCAGAGCGATTTGAGATCGATGCGTGTTCAATATGTATCGATCCGGAAGTAGCCCAATCAAGTCGAAATTGAGCATGAACATTCTACAGGTTGTACGTAAGTTTCTATGAAAATTTGATGGCATTTGGACATGTAGATTCTCCGTTATGATAGATGCAAGTTTGTGTTCATGGGCAAGCCGTCGCGTTCGCATCGATCTGTCGCTCCACATTCTACTCTCTTTGTATCGATATAGTTCGCATTGATGACGTGTCTCGAAGATCCAAGAAAGATCCACCTTTCATGCCGTTTGACCGAGTCATCCATTTATTTGTATCCCATTCGTATCCATTGACATACACTGTTCGTATCCATCGGTTATGCCTCTGTTCGCATCCATCGATCCAAGTCCATAGCCTTCGTATCGATCAAAGCTTTACCTCTTCTTATCCATCGGCCGCAACCGTTCAATCGATGTGTGTTGCATCGATACGAAGCCATCGATTCAAAGTATGCCGCCATTCCCATCCCGATCGATACAAAGTCATCGATTTGAACCCATGAGCTGCCACATGATCGATACGAACAGTATCGATGCGAATCAATCTCCATGAATCTTGATCTATCCATATTTCGGGCATACAAACTCCGATTGACCTGAAATTTGAAACGTAGCCTCTCCTATTCTTGTTCATTGTTCCCAATTGATCCTGACTTGATTGGAGCTTGGTCAAATTTTGACGACATTGATCATAGCCTTGTTTCCAATCGATCTTCTATCCTGATATCCATCTTTTTCCAGCCAATTTGTTGATATCCCGGCTTTGACCAAAAATTGGGATAACATTTGCCCCCAAAACATGTCTTGTGGTAAGAAGGTGTGTTTTGAAATGCTCCAATTTTGACATCCGAAGTCCATATTCCATCCATAGCCATACCATCCGATTCATAATCCAATCCATTACCAAGTCCTATCTGAGCGCTACAGCCATATCCTGATCCAAATCCATGACTACTCTGATTTAATGTCCGATTTTGAATCCAGTATCCAAATCCTTAGCCAATTTCATATCCATTTGAATCCGACAACTAGTTCTAAAACATCTATATTCAATAACCGAATCCATGACCTCTTTGGGTGGATATCCAAATCCGGGACCACTCCGAGTCCATACCCAAATCTTTAGCAGTTTATAGCTGATATCCGAATCCACAACCTTTTCAGGTTCTTGCCAAGCGTAGTCCACACTCGACGACCTGTAGTGAAGAATACCTTAGTGTCCTTGATCCAGTGTCCCTAAACGCTAAGTATTACCATGAATTAAGTCCTAAGCTGAACCCTGGTCGCTCCGGACCCTTGCCAAGCATAGTCCATACTCGACGACGTGAAAGAGTAACCGATAGATATTATGGGACCTAAGTCCTAGGCCGAATCCTGGTCTCTCCGGACCCTTGCTGAGCATAGTCCATACTCAATGACCTGAATAATCCAATTCGCCACGTTCGAACGAAGTGACTTACCCCTTGCCAGGCATAATCCATACCTGATGACCATTTACCAAAAACCAAATAAAATCCAATCCAAAATCTAGATCAAATCAGAAAACCAAAAATCCATACCAAAAATCCAAACCAATATCCAAACTAGAAAACAAGCATCCAAACTAAAGTCCAATCCAAAAAGAAAATAAAACCAGGAGTTCAAGCCAAACTCCGTAACCAAACCAGAAAAAAGCAAATGTCCAAACCAAAAATGAAAAAAACAGATTTCACAAACTATAGTGTCATGGTTCATCATCATCTTAGACCATGCCTAGGGGCCATCTCCGTCCCCGTACATGAGTAAGTGACTTGGTTGTTCACCCAGAGTTTTTACTTATTCCATGCCATCCCTGTCAATTGATAACCATTCGATCATTATTCCTGGGCCTTGTACCATTATCGTTTGATAGGATGGTGGCTGCTCCTGTTCCACTGCTGCATTTCGAGCTCCGACATATTGTTGCAACTGACCACTCCTTACATGCTCCTCGATTATTTCCTTTAGATTCCTGCAGTTGTTGGTATCATGTCCGTCCAAATCGTGAAAGAGACAGTGCCTTCCTGATGCCCTTTCACGTTCCAAGGGTTCTCTCCTTGCTGGACTTTGATAAGGAAGGCGATCTCGAGTTTCCAAGTATATCCGATCCAATGTTACATTCAGTCCCGTGTAAGTGGAGTATTTTGAATCTCGCCGGCGTTTCCTTGTCCTGCCAAAGTTATCCTCCGACTTCCTTTTTCCTTTATCCTTATCCTTACCTGAGCTTTCACCAGATGGTTCTCCATCATTGACCACATTTACTTCCTTTAACTTCGTATCTAAACATGCATCCTCCTATCGAAGAAATCTTTCAGTCTTATGAAAGAATTCCCCGAGATCCATTGGTGGGTCCTGTATCAATGGTACTTTGAAATCTGAGTTACCCCTGACTCCTGACACTGCTTCCATTAAGACCATTGATGGATCCGGTCGATCCACTGAAGCAACAGCTGCACTGAACCGAGTTAAGAAAGCCCTGAGCGGTTCTCCTGTCCTTTGATTACCGGCGTTAGCATCATTATGTTCTTCGGCCTTTTGATATGAACCCGAAAATGCTTTAGAAACCTGTCCACCTATTCTGTCCATGTCCTGATAGATCCCTCTTCCAACTTCTTGAACCACATAGTAGCTACATCCGTCAGGTACATGGGGAAACATCAGGCCAAAACTTCCTCCGATGCCTCCAGCACTTCCATATGTCTCGTGTACCTCATCAAGTGATTAGTAGGATCAGCCTTGCCATTGTATATCTCCAGAGTGGGTAGCTTGAACTTACTGGGTTCCAAGACATTCTGATGTCACGGGTAAATGTACTCCTATTTACTCCCTCCAGATCTTTGTTCGCCTGACCTCCGTGCATAGTTCGCCTGATAATCTCATCCAATCCAGCGTTGTCCACTAAGGGTTTCCCCCCGAGCCCCCGAGGGAATTCTGGCACATACTCTTCATCACATACTCTGGTGCTTCTGCCAGCATCTTATTGTGTGGTGTCACTTTAGAATTCCTCCATGAATCAGTCCATCGTTACTAGATGGTGTGCCCCCGAGCCTGGATCCATCCAGATTAACAGTTGTGTGCTAATTAGGGGCTGCATCCTATTGAGCTGCTCCACCTGATTGCCTGTTGAGTCCTTTTGTCCCATCTCCGTGGATCTGAACTCCAGCATTCCAGCTGTTCCTGCCTATCCAAACTGTCTGAGAAGGTTCTGCATCATTTTCTCTTGTCTTTTCAACAATTCTTCCTGCATAGCTTCCATCATTATCTCCATTTCATCTCTGGTGATGAAAGCCGAGGCCTGATTTGCTCCCGAGGAAGCCTCCTGACTCCCCCTCATGATAACTCCTATCTAGTAATGTCTTTCTGATTGCCTAACCATGGACCCTTTTAGATCTTGTCCTATAGCTTTCCAAATCTATACTCTGAATCCGGTATAGCGGGTGCTAGTCTTCTCAGTGAAAGCACCAGAGTGTTTGCGCCAAATTTGGTCACAAACCCGAAAGCCGTGAAAGCACAAGTGTTTACACACAGATCCACAGATCTCAGATCCAGATAAAATGGGGAATAAAAATGAAGAAACGGTAAAGTTAAAATGGAAAAAAGCAGAAGGGAACACAAGATTTATAGTAGTGTGGCAATCCAGCCTATGACCACTTTGAATCAATCCTTTTATACTGTAGTTATAATTACAAGCCTTTAGTATCAATTACAAAAATGATAGAGTTTCAGCATTAGAGAAGGGAAGGTCCTTTTTTTAGTTGCCATATGACTCCTATTTATAGGTGTAGATCTGAAATATCCACCTCAAAACCTAGAACACCTCTTTTCTTGCGCAAGTGGGCCCACAAGATCGATTCAGAGCGATTTTAGATCGATGCATGTTCAATACGTATCGATCCGGAAGTGGCCCAATCGAGTCGAAATGGATCATGAACATTCTATAGGTTGTACGTAAGCTTCTACGAAAATTTGGTGGCATTTGGACTTGTAGATTCTCCGTTATGATAGATGCAAGTTTGTGTTCACAGGCTACCCGTCGCGTTCGCATCGATCTGTTGCTCCACATTCTACTCTCTTCGTATCAATATAGTTCGCATCGATGACGTGTCTCGAAGATCCTGGAAAGATCCACCTTTCGTGCCATTCAACTGAGTCATCCATTTATTTGTATCCCATTCATATCCATTAGCATATGCTCATCGTATCCATCGGTTGTGCCTTTGTTCGCATCTATCGATCCAAGTCCATAGCCATCGTATCGATCAAAGTTTTACCTCTTCGTATCCTTCGATTGCTCCTTTTGTTCGTATTGATCCAAACTTTGCCTCTTCGTATCAATCGGCTGCTTTTTGTTCATATCGATCCTAAGTTATGTCCCTTCGTATCGATTAAAACTAATCGATTCAAAATGTGCTTTGCCCGCATCGATACGAAGCCATCGATTCAAAGTATGCCGCCATTCCCATCCCGATCGATACGAAGTCATCGATTCGAACCCATGAGTTGCCACATGATCGATATGAACAGTATCGATACGAATCAATCTCCATGAATCTTGATCCATCCATATTTTGGGCATACGAACTCCGATTAACCTGAAATTTAAAACGTAGCCTCTCCTATTCTTGTTCATCGTTCCCAATTGATCCTGTCTTGATTGGAGCTCGGTCAAATTTTGACGACATTGATCATAGCCTTGTTTCCAATCGATCTCCTGTCCTGATATCCATCTTTTCCAGCCAATTTGTTGATATCCTGACTTTGACCAAAAAGTGGGATAACATTTGCCCCCTAAAACATGCCTTGTGGTAAGAAGGTGTGTTTTGAAATGCTCCAATTCTGACATTCGAAGTCCATATTCTATCCGTAGCTATACCATCCGATTCGTTATTCAATCCATTACTAAGTCATCCTATCTGTGCGCCATAGCCATATCCTGATCCAAATCCATGACTGCTCTGAGTCAATGTACGATTCCCAATCCAGTAGCTAAATCCTTAGCCAGTTTCATATCCATTTGAATCCGACACCCGAGTTCTAATCCATCCATATCTAGTAACCGAATCCAGGAACTCTTTGGGTTGATATCCAAATCGAGACCACTCCGAGTCCATACCCAAATCTTTAGCTATTTATAGCTGATATCCGAATCCACAACCTTTTCGGGTTCTGCCAAGCGTAGTCCACACTCGACGACCTGTATTGAAGAATACCTTGGTGTCCTTGGTTCAGTTTCCCTAAACGCTGAGTAATTCCATGACTTAAGTCCTAAGCTGAACCCTGGTCGCTCTGAACCCTTGTCGAGCATAATCCATACTCGATGACCTGAAATAGTAACCAATAGATATTATAGGGCCTATGTCCTAGGCCGAATTCTGGTCTCTCCAGACCCTTGCTGAGCATAGTCCATACTTGACGACCTGAATAATGAGCCAATTCGCCACGTTCGGATGAAGAGACTTACCCCTTGCCAATCATAATCCATACCGGACGACCATTTACCAAAAACTAGATAAAAATCCAATCAAAATCCAATCCAAAATCCAGATCAAATCAGAAAACCAAAAATCCATACCAGAAATCCAAACCAATATCCAAACCAGAAAACAAGCATCCAAACTAAAGTTTAATCCAAAAGGAAAATAAAACTAGGAGTTCAAGCCAAACTCCGAAACCAAACTAGAAAAAAGCAAATGTCCAAACCAAAAAATAAAAATAGATTTCACAAACTATAGTGTCACGGTTCATCATCATCTTAGAGCATGCCTAGAGGCTATCTCCGTCCCCGTGTACATGAGTAAGTGACTTGGATGTTCGCACAGAGTTTACTACTTATTCCATACTATCCCTGTTAATTGATAACCAATCGACCATCATTCTTGGGCCTCGTGCCATTGTCTTTGAGGTAGATGGTGGCTGCTTCTGTTCCACCGCTGCATTCCGAGCTCCGACATATTGTCGCAACTAACCACTCCTTACATGCTCCTTGATTATATCCTTTAGATGCCTGCAGCTGTTGGTATCATGTCCTTCCAAGTCGTGAAAGAGACAGTGCCTTCCTGATGCCCTTTCACGTTCCAAGGGTTCTCTCCTTGCTGGCCTTCGATGGGGAAGGCGATCCCGAGTTTTCAAGTATATCCGTTCTAATGTTTCATTCAGTCCCGTGTAAGTGGAGAATTTTGGTTCTCCCCAGCGTTTCCTTGTCCTGTCAAAGTTGTCCTCCGACTTCCTTTTTCCTTTATCCTCATCCTTACCCGAGCTTTCACCAGATGGTTCTCCGTCCTTGACCACATTTACTTCCTTTAACTTCGTATCTGAACATGCATCCTCCCGTCGAAGAAATTTTCCAGCCTCATAAAAGAATTCCCCGAGATCCATTGGTGAGTCCCGTATCAATGATACTTTGAAATCCAAATTATCTCTAACTCCTGACACTGCTCCCATTAAGACCATTGATGGATTCAGTCGATCCACCAAAGCAACCGCTGCATTGAACCGAGTTAAGAAAGCCCCGAGCAGTTCTTCTGTCCTTTGTTTTACCGAAGTTAGCATCATTACGTTCTTTGGCCTTTTGATATGAACCCGAAACTTCTTCAGAAACCTGTTCACCAATTCTGTCCATGTCCTGATAGATCCCTCTTCCAACTGCCTGAACCACATAGCAGCTATATCTGTCAAATACATGGGGAAACATCAGGCCATAACTTCCTCCGATGCATCCAGCACTTCCATATGTCTCGTGTACCTCATCAAGTGATCGGTAGGATCAGCCTCGCCATTGTATATCTTCAGAGTAGGTAACTTGAACTCTACTGGGTTCTGAGACATTCTGATGTCAAGGGAAATGGACTCCTGCTTACTCCCTCTAGATCTTTTTTTTCCGTGCATAGTTCGCCTAATATTCTCAGCCAATCCAGCGTTGTCCACTAAGGGTTGCCCCCAGAGTCCCCGAGGAAATTCTGACTCTTCATCACGTACTCTGGTGCTTTTGCCAGTATCTTGTTGTGTGGTGTCACCTAGAATTCCTCCATGGATCAGTCCATCATTGCCAGGTGGTGTGCCCTCGAGCCTGGATCTGTCCAGATTAACAGTTGTGTGTTGATTAGGGGCTGCGTCTTGTTGAGCTGCTCCATCTGATTGCCTGTTGAGCCCTTCTGTCCCATCTCCGTGGATCTGAACTCCAGCAGTTCTAGCTATTCCTATCTGTTGAAACTGTCTAAGAAGGTTCTGCATCATTTTCTCTTGTCTTTTCAACAATTCTTCCTGCATAGCTCCCATCATCATCTCCATTTCATCTCTGGTGATGAAAGCTGAGGTCTGATTTGCTCCTGAGGAAGCCTCCCGACTTCCCTCATGATGACTCCTTTCTGGTAATGTCTTTCTAACTGATTGCCTAACCATGGTGCCTTTTAGATCTGGTCCTTTAGCTTTCCAAATCTGAACTTCGAATCCGGTATAGCGAGTGTTGGTCTTCTTAGTGAAAGCACCAAAGTATTTGCGTCAAAATTGGTCACAAACCCCAAAAGCCGTGAAAGCACCAGTGTTTACACACAGATCCACAAATCTCAGATCCAGATAAAATAGAGAATAAAAATGAAGAAATAGTAAAGTTAAAATGGAAAAAAGCAGAAGGGAATACAAGGTTTATAATGGTTCGGCAATCCGGCCTACGATCACTTTGAATCAATCCTTTTATTCCTTTTGTACTGTAGTTATAATTACAAGCCTTTAGTATCAATAACAAAAATGGCAGAGTTTCAGCATTAGAGAAGGAGAAGATCCTCTTTTTAGTTGCCATATGACTCCTATTTATAGGTGTAGATCCAAAAATATCCGCCTCAAAACCTAGAACACCTCTTCTCTTGCGTAAGCGGGCCTACTAGACCGATTCAGAGCGATTAGAGATCGATGCGTGTTCAATTCATATCGATCCGAAAGTGGCCCAATCGAGTCAAAATTGACCATGAACATTATACAGTTGTACGTAAGCTTCTGTGAAAATTTGGTGGCATTTGGACTTGTAGATTCTCTGTTATGATCGATGCAAGTTTGTGTTCACGGGCTAGCCATCGCGTTCGCATCGATCTCCAGCTCCACATTCTACTCTCTTCGTATAATTCGCATAAATGACGTGTCTCGAAGATCCTAGAATGATCCACCTTTCGTGCCATTAGACTGAGTCATCCATTTATTTGCATCCCATTCGTATCCATCGGCATACGCTATTCGTATCCATCGGTTGTGCCTTTGTTCGCATCCATCGATCCAAGTCCATAGCCTTCGTATCGATCAAAGCTTTACCTCTTCGTATCCATTGGCTGCTCCTTTGTTCGTATTGATCCAAACTTTGCCTCTTCGTATCCATCGGCTGCTCCTTTATTCGTATCAATCCCAAGTTATGTCCCTTCGTATCGATCCAAACTAATCGATTCGAAATGTGCTTTGCTGCAACCGTTCAATCGATGTGTGCTGCATCGATACGAAGTCATCGATTCGAAGTATGCCGTAATTTCCATCCCGATCGGTATAAAGTCATCGATTTGAACCCATGAGCTACCATGTGATCGATACGAACAATATCGATACGAACCAATCTCCATGAATCTTGATCCATCCAAATTTCGAGCATACGAACTCCGATTGACCTGAAATTTGAAACGTAGCCTATCCTAGCCTTATTCATCATTTCAATTGATCCTGTCTTGATTGGAGCTTGACCAAATTTTTACGACATCGATCATAGCCTTGTTTCCAATCGATCTCCTATCCTAGTATCCATTTTTTCCAGCGAATTTGTTGATATCCCGGCTATGACCAAAAAGTGGGATGACAGCTTCTAAATCTTTTAATTCAGCCATCATAGCCAACACTGCATTCGGATGTATCTTGCTAAGTACATCTGCAACCTTGTTGCCTTTCCTTAGTGTGTACTCAATCCTAAAATTATAAGTGGCAATGAACTCTAACCACCTCTGATGTCTCATATTCATCTCCTTTTGAGAGAATAAATACTTTAGCGACTTATGATATGTATATATAGCTCAAACCTGTCTCCCAAAAGGCAGCGTCTCCACACCTTCAAAGCAAAAAGCACCGCACCCAATTCCAAATCATGCGTTGGATATCTAACCTCATGCGGTCTAAGCTGTCTAGAAGCATAGGCAATCACTTTACCTCTCTGCATTAGCATATCTCCTAATTCTGTTCCATATGCATCGGTATAAACTACCAAGTCCTGATTCCCTTCTGGAACAACCAATACAAGTGCATGGGTCAATAAGTGTTTCATACTCTGGAATGCCTCCTCACACTTATCTATACACACAAACTTCACATCCTTCCACGTCAGCCCGGTCATTGGTGTTGCTATCTGCGAAAAATCCTTAATGAATCTCCGATAATAACCAGCCAACACAAGGAAATTCTTAATCTCGGTTACTGTCTCGGGTTTCTTCTAACTATTCACTGCCTTGATCTTAATCAAGTCTACTGACAACCCTTCCTCAATGAAACACCCCACACCCCTTAATATATCCAAAAGGACATATTAAAAGGCGTGATGCACTGTAGGTATAATTGAAACTAACAAAGACTAAGATTCACAAGACAAAAATAGGTAAAAACAGTGGAAACTAAAATAATAACTTATTCAAAACAATAACTTCATAAACTAAATAAGTCAAATACCAAATACAACATACATGTCTCAAAACCTAATATGTCTCATGAAATAAACACTTGTAGTCTCAACAAAAATTAGAGTATAAATATCCCTCTCAATTGCCAGTATAAAGAAATAAAAACGGAAATAAAGTAGGGAAATGCATAGCAAAATCTTCTCCAAGAAACCTCCGAGCAACTACAATGTACTGTCCTCTCCCTTGATTGCCTACGGGAGGAAAAGGGAAAATAGAGGAGTGGGTCAGACTAAAAGTCTAGTGAATGATAGTAACTATTAGAATCTTTAAGAAAAGTAAAAGTAATAGACTCTTCAATAGTTCTAGTATACATAAAAGGAAACAAAAGAAATAGGAGAGATAAAGCTGGAAATAAATACGAATTAACTAGTACACAATTAATAAGATAGGTTAACTTTGATTTTTTGCACTTGTCCTTAATAGCTGTTATGATTAGGCCGAATTCCTAATTCTACTCTTTGATCGGCCTACTACTCCATAGAATCTACTGTGGACCGGACGTTTCCTACATAGTAGACTTTAATGTCTACGAAAAGACACACTTTCTAAGCGCTTGGAACTCATAACGATTTATGATCCATCACTGGAAGCCGCACGCGTGACCACCGCTAAGCTCGCATTCCTATTGTTCCCTCTTTTGACCTTTTATTTACCCTAACCAGCATAAACATGCCCCTCGCCTCGCTTCAATATTATGTGAAGCACCTCGTTTCACTTTAGGGTTATGTGAAACACCATGCTATAGAAAAATAGAGGAAATACTATTGATACTGGTCCCTATCAAACAATAATCTAGTTGCACCCCTTATTCAAAACCCCCTTGATTTGAACTACCATAGATCAACTGTTTACTACCACTATAAGCATAAGCATACTCCTTGCCTCACTCCAGGATTATATGAGGTACCTCATCTCACTTTAGGATTATGTGAAACACCGTAACCATAGAAATACTAGGGGAATGCTATTTTGTACCGGTACTACTCTTATCTTTGCTTATTAACTTAGATAAATTGTTTAAATAAGCCTTTATTTTTATCAATTACTATTATTGCTTATTAATTTATCCTAAGTCTTAAAATAAGCGCCATAATTTCCATAGTTTACCATAGTTTATCAATTTATAACTTACGTTATAATCATGATTATTACTTAACCCAAGGTCTAAGTGTGAAAATAAGCTTCTTTCTTCTTTTCTTCTTTTTAGTTATAATTCTAGGTTATAACTTGGCCAATCTTCTTAATTCAGTCCAAATAATATCATAATTAAGCATAATTTCAGTCCAATTCCATTTATATTGCAGTTTTTATAATTTACATCTTATATTCCATTATTTTAGATTTCTTATAATTTAATCCAATTTCGTGTTAATTATATTCTAATCCATACACGAGAAGAAGAAGGAGAAATAAAAGAAAACTGAAAATAGAAGGAAATCCAAGGCGTAAGAAGAAGATGTAAATAACGCATAAATAACAATAAATAAACTAAAATACTGTAAATAAACTGTAATTAAATGGAAAATCTAGAAATAAACCGAAATTAATTGAAAAGAATAGCTAGAAGAAATAGATTGAAAATGATTCTAAAAACTGTAAATAAATTGCTAAAAAGTTTACTCTAAATATCATAGTAAAACCACAACTATTGGAAACCCTATTATTTTAAATTACTTAAAGAAATTTAAAATAAATGCAATCACTCACCTCCGATCCTCAGCTCTTCCCTTTAGGTTTTCCTGGATCCACTTGAGTATATTAAAATATTTCTATTAAAACGATTCTCTCCTTGGAAAATTATTCCTTTTAGGGTCCTTCCTGAAAAGGTGAACCCAAGCGGAGAAAATCTAGAATGAGAAAAAGTGCTAGGCCTAGGGTCTTATTTATAGGGGTAGAAGTAGATCTTGGACCATTAGATTTGGTGATCGAATGGGATGCAACCACGACATAGGCTGAATAGAAGCTATCGGATGCAAGAAAGGAAGGACCGGATTGAGTGAAAGAAGGCAAAACAACGCATAGGAGGCTTCTGGAATGAACTGGAACGAAGTGTTTTTCTTCGTTCCTCAAACGCTAGGCGCGTCAACCGCCTATAAGGCACGCTCGACCGTTGCCTTCGGTTGGTCGACCTCCCAACGTATATACATTATTATTATTATTATTATTATTATTATTATTGATATCTTGTTTATTCCGTTTCCTCCTCGTATTGAATCGGATTTTGACGTTCTATATATGAATATTGACTAGAAAATTACCACAAACTCAATGGTGCAACTCCCATGGTTCAATTCTGATAATTTCATAGTTATTTTATTATTTGTATAATTAACGAATTAATTATTACGGGTTAAATTTCGGCTTGTTACACTTTGAGACTACATGACCAAGAAATTTCACCTCCTTCTTCCAGAAGTGACACTTCAAAAACTTCACTTTCAGCTGATGTTGTCTCAGCGTCTCAAGTAACACTCTAAGATGAACTTCATGTTCTCTTTCATCCTTAGAGTAAATAAGGACATCATCTATGAAAACCAGCATGAACCTATCCAAGTGCTCTTGGAAAATCCAGTTCATCAAATCCACAAAGAAAGCTGAAGTAATCGTCAGTCCAAAAAGCATAACTAACCATTCGTATGATCCATATCTAGTCCTGAATGCTGTCAAAGGTATACTATCCTCTGCTATCTTGAGCTTATGGAAACCCATTGCAAAATTCGATTGAGAAAATACCTTTGATCCACTTAGCTGGTCGAACGAATCGTCATTTCTAGATATCGATTCTTTATCATCCTCTCATTCAACTTACGATAATTGATACATAGCCTTAACGATCCGTCCGGATTCTTAGCAAACACGACCGCTGCACCCCATTGAGAACTGCTTGGCATGACAAAAATCTTGCACTTTAAATCCACAAACTGCACCTTCAACTCCCTCATTTCTAAAGGGTTCATCCTACTTGGCGGCCTACTCACTGGTTCGGCTCCCGGAACCAAATCTATCCAAAACTTAATGGCTCGTTTTGGCGAAATCCAACTATAGGCTCAAACACATCTGCGAATTCTCTAACCATGAAAAATCGGCTTAACTCATCAACTAAATCCAAAGCACCCAACAAAGCAAACACTACACCGCTAGAGCCTCATACGGTGAAAACAATCCAATCGCTACTATCCGAGTGACTAAGAGATATCTTCCTACCCCGACAAAATATCTTAGCATCGTACTCACTTAACTAATCCTACCAAGGATAATCCCGAACCCCACAAAATCAAACACATGTAAACTGCACACAAAAGTATGACCTAACAGGTCAAACTCAAACTGCTCACACCTCAACCCTAGAGCAGCATATCCTCCTATTGGATTCGCAACCCGTAAGGAAGTAACTAAATATGTGGGTTCAAAGTTAAGCTTATCTATCAAACATCTAGATAAAAAAGAATGCGATGCACTAGTATCAAATAAGACACTGACAGACATACCATGAATCTGTAGCGTTCCACCAAGGACTGCCTTCCCCTTCTTCTAGGCCATTGGCTTGGTAACGGCAAGCTCCAATGCATAGACCTTGCCCTTACCATCTCCAATGGGCTCCTTGCACTGGTTCTTATAATGTCCTATCTGGTCACAGTTGAAACACCTAACATTCTTCCCCTTAGCCACATCCTTCACTTTCCTTGAGCAACACTCATTAGCAAAGTGCACTCTCTTGTCGTATTTATAGCAGACAGACTTCACTTTCTTGGCTGGTCCACCCTTCTGAGCGCCTTTCTTGAGAAAGAACTTCCTCTTCTAGCTTTGCCCAACCTGGACCTCTTTTGCCTTGCTCTTCTCCAGAGACTCAAGGACTTCTTCCTACCTCAAAGTCATCTCTATAACAATATTATAAGGATCTCTAAGATGAGACAAAGTAATACTAGCCAACTCCGGCTTTAATCCTCTGATAAACTTCTCATTCCGTTTCAACATGGTATCTACAAAAGCATATCCATACCGGGCCAACTCTTCAAACTTCCGAGCATACTTAACAACCGACATCTCACCCTACACCAGCTCAACAAACTGCCTAATCAGAACTGAATGTTCCATCATAGACATACACCTCTTGTGGAATCTCCTCTTGAAATCCTCCCATGTTACTGTCTCCTCACCAACTGCACCGTTACAACATTCCACCAGAACAATGTGGCTCTCGGAAGCTGGCTGGACACCAACCACCTCTTTTCCTCATAGTTGAGCCCTAGATCTACAAAAATCCTTTTGCAGTGCAACAACCAATTCTCAACTCCAATGGCATCCTCCGTTCCCATAAACGGATTCCCTTCTAGCTTCACATAATCGCTGCTCATCTTAGCGAAATGATTAACTACCAGAACTTGTGGAACCCCTGCTCCCGTAGCATTTTCTCCTCACACTCCGACCGCAACTTCTGCCCGCATCATATTCTCGAAAAACAGATACATGGCTTTCATTTCGACCTACGGGACTTCAGCACCAACATTCTCTGCCTGACCATGGTTACTACCACCACTAGGTCCGGCATTCCTTTCAGTGCTTCCCGCTCCTTGGTTAACCCTGCTTCTTCTACCATCCATAACTGTATTCAAACCTCACGAGATACAGAAAGATACCCTAATCAAAGATAGATGAATGGAGATAAAGCACATACTTATATGTAGCAGATACAAGTACGTTACTATAGTGTTAACCCAATCCCAAATCATACTCTAATTTCTTTGGATTTTGTTTTCATAAACCAATTTTTAGTTAAATTTTTCATAAACTTATGCTCGGATACCAAGTTGTAACATCCCGTATCCGAAGGCCAAAAGCTAAGCACTATGGATGTTGTAGTCATCCACAGTATTAACTTCTGGTGATGAAATACAGTAATGTTAATGGATCCATAATATTAGAAGCACTTGAATATGAAAAAAATCACAGATTTCCAAAAACAATAATTTTCAATGATTACATTTCAAATAATACCATATCCAAGTTACAAAAATCCTCAAACGTATCCCAGATACTAATCAAATATAATTTACAACAATACGCCAAGAGCGACATATGAAGATGCCCTCTTGAATGATCAAAGCAATATAGACATAATTGTCTTGATACACAGCAGAAACAATTTAAAACAGAATTCATAAATTAGCTATCCGTCAACCACCTGCTCGTCTTCGGATGCTTTATTCGCCAAAATCTTCTAAAACCTGAAAACCTAAACGCTCAGTCTACTCACATCGAATTTTGAGCACTCAAGAGTTTAAGGGAAAACAAAAACTTCGAGTCATACATAAAGCCTGGTATGAATAATTTCTGTTACATGTCCGTTTACTGATATATAGTGAGACCACGTCGCTTAGCGGAACGTGTTTCCCCTCATTAATATCTCTTTTCAAAACATATATTTGGCTAATCCTTTCCTGCAACCAAACTGGTTAATCAACTGATTGTAATAATATAGCAATATCAATTATGCTAAAAAAGGAAGTAAAATAAACTATCTGTCTAAAATCTGAGCTATCTGCTCTATACTAGACTATTTGTCCTAAATTCTGAGCAAACTGCTCTCTTCTGGACCATCTATCCTTAAAGTAATTATACCAAAATAGCAATACCTTTTATGCTAGGTAATGGGCTATCTGCCCAAAACAATTGAAAACGATGGACTAACTGTTCTTAAAAAGCAGCAAGGTCCGTTATGCTAATAAATGAACATCTGTTCACGTCAGAGTTGACTGCTCATTTTCGGACTAACTACCCTCAAAATGGACTGATTATCTGAATTTAATTGAGCTAACTCCCCGAATTTTCTTTTGGGTTAAATGCCCTTCAAAATATCCTCGCTAACCACCCTTCAAATTTTCCTTGAAAACCTTTTCAAAATAATTTAGTCCTTCAAATCATATATATACAAGGAAAATATATCTTTAGCTTTAATCTAAGCTATTTTTTCCATGTTATATATACTTTACTGAAAATAATGTTGATGTTTCAATAAGGATTACGTATCCTTTCAAAATAAATTAAAGTCCTTTATAACTTAAAGCACTTAGGTTATGTGCCGAATCACTCCACTCGAAACCTTTGTTTAAAACCCTTAAAACAACCTTTCGAAAACATTGAAGGTAACTCCTTCATATTTTTTAATAAAACCCTTCGATAGTATTAGAGGTAACTCCTTCAAAACCTTTTATAAACCTTTCAAAATCATCGAAGGTGACTCCTTTAAAACCTTTTAAAAAGCCTTCCTTTACAAGCTTTAAAATATATGATATCCACCTTTTAAATTATTAAACCTTAGCCTTTCGAAAACATTAAAACCATATCTTTCGACCTTGTCGAAAGGTTTCTTTTCGGCCTAGTCGAAAGGTTTCACCTTTCGACTTTGTCAAAAGCTTGGGGTACCACCCCTATAAAATCATTTATAAACCTTTGGAAAGCAATGAGAGTCAAAACCTTTCGAAGATGTTGGGTTCAATTTAAAATAAGGGGAAACCTTTTGAAACCATTCAAAGTTAACTACTTTGAAACCTCTAAAACGTTCCAACTTATGCCTTTAAGTAGAGCAAAAGGATTAGAAAACATTAGATTCGAAAGCAACTGCTTCAAAACCTTTATAAAACCTTTTGAAACCATTCGAAGACAATGAAGTGTTGGTGTTGAAACCAACCCTTCGAAATTAATGGTGAGAGGCGGTAAGTTTTATAAAACAAAAGATAACCTTTGACTCCATCTGTGTCGAATGGTTTGGTAGTGGCAACTATACTTTTAACCTTGTCGAAAGTTATACCTTTTGACTTTGTCAAAAGGTTCCAATTAAAACAAGAAAGCAAACCAATTGAAACCGTTTTCTTTTAAACCATTTGACAGTGTCAAAAGCTTTTTATCGAAAGCCAGCAGGCGTATTTTCTTTAAAATCAAAACAAAGTTTCATCTCCTTCGAAAGCCATAACCTTTCATCCCTAAACCTTTCGACTTCATCAAATTCACTATGTACTAGTTACTTGATACCATGTGCATTGATTATCTGACCTGGTCAAATGGTTTGATACCTTTCGACCTTGTTAGAAGGTTTGGAATGAAGGCGGAAGCTCTTTCTAAAAGGGTTGAATAGAAGAAAACTATTTATTTGTACTTTAAAACAGTTCTTTTGTACCCAACCTGCTTTGTTTGTCTAAATCTTATTGGTTGTCATAATTTTATATTCAAAAAAGGACTTTCCTTATTTGAAAATTTAAATAATTTTGAAAAAGCACCTTTCTACTTTATAATTATATAAAACATTTAAGTCCAATACCTTAAATAACTTTGTATAATTATTAAAACCTCTTGAAAAATTTTGGAAAAATCCAGAAAACCAACTAATATTTTTTCTTCAACATATAAAATTTTCGAATCGAAAAAATAATTAATTTTTCCCGTAAATAATTTAGTAATCCAAAAATACCATTTTCTTCGAAAATTCATAACAATTCCACAAAAATTCTGAAAATTCTCAAAATTGAAACCTATGTCTAAAATGACATTTTAGATCATCATAAAAATTTACAACGCTAACGGATGTCATTTAATAGGGTTTTAAATTTAAAACATGTCATAAAATCTATATACACAAATCATCAACATGTATATATAATCATTTTATCATTCAAAAACATGGCAAACCTTTGCAAAATCATTCTGATTCAATCCTAAAACTGAAACCATAAAAATTTAGAGATGTAAACATTATTAACCTTTGCTTTATAGATTTAGAAGCTTGAGATTTTAATTTGCTTTTCCTTATGCTTTTCTTTAGTTTCCTCTTCTTCTTTCCTTGTTAATGGTGACCGTCCTTGCTTTTAAATTGTAGAAATGAGAATGAATGTGTATTAAGATACACATCCTAAGGAAGTTAATACAAGAATGGCCTCGTTCCCATAATACCCCTTCTCTAATTCATTTTAAACCCTTCATTTAATTTATTAGCCAAAAAGACATGGCACCTTAATTAAATCAAATCTCAATCCCCTTATCAACATATTATTTTATTTAGTTTATCGAACTAAATCACCTAAATAACGTTATAAAAAATCTGGGGTATTACGAAATTGTCCGTAGTATTATGTTAGGATAAATAGTATTATGTTAGGATTGAACTGTGTAAGTGTAAGTAATTATGTACGGAAAAATTAAGAGCAAAATTTTCTTATCGGTAGAGATTATATAATATGATCAAAGCCATACATCATAATAACTAATCATTGTATCACAAGTATTATACTGTCTATAGAGTATATACAAAACATAACAAAGGTACCTCAGTGGGAGTCTATGTATACTTAAAATGTATTAGTATATTGGTTACAAATATACAATGTCATAAATAACAAATTCTAAAAATTCAACATTGTAATTTGAAAACATACTTTGAAAAATATCGGTTTAAGCAATAGTCGAACATGTATGCTAGTGGTTCATGGGATGCTAAATATAGTCCCACATTATGTCAAATAACATATAAGAGGTGCATATAAATTGTTAATACCTCAGTTATTGATCTTAATGATAACAACCTCAGCAATGATAATACATTCATATGAAATATGGTTATTAATGCTTTTGTATAGTGTATAGTGTATAGTTCATAGTGTAGGATATTATACAGGTACTAAATTGAAGACTATACAGTATAGAGAGTCATGAAATGGACATGAAGACTCATGAGTATAAAGATCAAGATATGAAAAGTTTAAGACTATAGTATAGTATATAGAGTTATTGATTATTGTTAAAATATTTTGTAGCAATCTTTGATCACCGTCTCTCTTTCTTATTTTCGTTTATTCTATAAATAAAAATATATTTTTAATATATTTAAAGATATTTTATAAAAAAGTTTAAAGTTTAAAATGCTTATAAATCATGTTTAAACTACTTTACAAAGTATCAAACTATTTTACAAAGCATAAGATTTTCAAAACATTTATAAACAAAAGAGGTTTTTAAAATTCAAAGGGATATGTTGACATATGCATATGAATTATGTCGACGTACATGCCGATATTTTTAAATAATGTGTCTATTCTTCGTAACTCTTTATGGAATAGACATGTCTGTTTATTCTCTGTTTATATGGGGTTTTCAAACGAATTTTTAACAACTACTTTCTTATTATCTTCTCTCCTCTTACTCTACCAAAATTTCTATTGACAATATATTCAAATTTTATCACATTCAATCCGAAATCAATTCGATCTTCATTATATTGATTCTCTACTATTTACACTTTGATTTCGATCATCTCCCTCTCAATCAAAGATCAAAGTGTTATCCAATAGGATATATGATCAACTTTATCCAAAGATCAAACATTGTCTTTGGAAAATCATCAAACTCTAGATATAGTTGATTGGGTGTGATTGTGTCCCAATTCAAAGGTGTGCTTAGTGTTTTAGAAATCCAAATGGGTGTGCTTGTATCCCATCCAAATCAAGAGAGTGTACCTAGAGCTCGAAAAATCTAGAAGGTGTGTCACGTATCCTTGAAATCAAGATTGTATTAGGTTTTCCTTCTGCCCGCTGAAAGTATGGCATTTGAAAAGAAATACGTATAAGTAATTGTATGGGACTGGATGTAGGGTAACTCTGAACCAGTATAAAATCCTTGATATGATCTCTCTAATTCTATACTTTCTATTTTATATTTCTCTATGTTAGCATCTGTGATTGTCGATTCTGCATTGTGTAATAATAATCCTGAACGAATTTTAAAACAGTTCACATGAATCATAAAATACTATTCACCCTCCTCTAGTGTTTAATCAGCCTTAAGATCCATAATTACGCAACACACATTTTGTATCAGAGAATTTGGTTTAAAAATTCATAATTTGGTTTTTGATAAGTTTAAACGGATAAAAATAGTTTTAATAATTTTGTAGAAAAACAATTTTGTGAAACTAATTTGTTTTTAACTGATTGTTTTGAAAAGTCACTTTATTTCTTTGAAAGGTATGATTTGGAATTGTAGGAACAATTCAATTATATGGCTAATGGCGAACAGACACTTGATAATCAAATATCATAGATCAAGAAGGACAAGTGGATATTAGACAGTGGATGTTCAAGACATATGACTGGAAATCTAGAGATTTTAAAAGATATATTCTATAAAGATGATGGATTAGTAAACTTTGGAGACAACTAAGAAGGACATGTTATTGACATCGACAATGTCAGTGACTCTGAAACTCCTACTATTTCTAATGTTTTGTTAGTCAGAAAATCTAAAACATAACTTGCTTTGCATTAGTCAATTGTGTGATAAGGGTTTTAAAATTAAGTTTGATAAAAATAACTGGTATATCGAAGATAATGAGTCAAAATTTATCTTTAAAGGAATTAGAAAATGTAACATCTATATTTTAATTATAAAGGCTTCCAATGATAATTTATATCTTTTGGTGAATCTAATGACCTTTTGATTTAGTACAAAAGATTTGGTCATTTGAATTTTAAACACCTTTCTAAAATGGCTAGATATGAACTTGTTAGGGGTCTTCCAAAATGAATTTTAAGGTCAATAACTTATGTGATGCTTGTTAATTAGAAAAACTTTGTAAGAGTTCTTTTAAATCCAAAGATATGATTTCTACTTCTCATCCCCTCGAACTTCTTCATCTAGATCTTTTTGGACCGTCGTAAATACAATCAATAAATCATAATATATATGTCTTTGTAATTATAGATGATTTCTCTAGATTTATATGGACAATTTTCTTGAAACATAAAAGTGAAGCTTTTGAAATGTTTAATTTTTTTACTAAAGGAATTCAAAACCAAGTGGCAACCAAATTTAAAACGATTAGGAGTGATCACAGAGGAGAATTCAAAAACGATAGTTTTGAAATCTTTTTTAGTAAGAAAGGAATAACTCATAAATTTTCATTTCCAAGATCACCACAACAAAATAGAGTAATAGAACATAAAAAGTTGAATTTTATAAGAATGTGCTAAACAATGTTAAATGATAGTAATTTATTTAAAAATTATTGGGCTGAAGCAGTTGCTACAGCATGTTAAATTTTAAACAGAATTCTAATCCGACCATCAACTTAGAAAACTCTATATGAATTGTTTTATAATAAAAATTCTATAGTATCATATTTTAGAATTTTTAATAGTAAATGCTTTATATTAAATACAAAGGATAATTTAGATAAATTTGATACTCAATCAGACAAAGGAATTTTCATTGGCTATTCAAATAGAAATAAAGCTTGTAGAGTTTTCAATCCTAGGACTAACACCATTGAAGAAACATTACATGTTTTATTTGATGATAATTTCAAATTTAATAATTCAAGCTTTGATAAAGAAGAAATTATTAATGAAAATAATGAAGTTACAAATAATGAGTTCACTAACAAAAAAATCCTGAAAATTTACATCCAAATTAAAGAATAAAATATTTAAGAGTTCATCAATAGAAAATATTTTAAGAAACATAAAATCTATAGTGAAAACAAGAAATAAATTAAATAAAATGAACAATATTGCTTTTATCTGGACCATTGAACCCAAAAATCCAAAGGAAGCATCATTAGATGATTCTTGGATTTTTTGCTATGCAAGAAGAATTGAATCAGTTTACCAGAAATGATGTTTGGGAATTAGTCCCAAGACCTAAAGATAAATCTTTAATAGGAAATTATGGGTATATAGAAATAAAATGAATAAACAAGGAGAAGTCATTAGAAAGAAAGAACGTTTAGTTGTTCCAGGTTATTGTCCAGAAGAAGATATATATTTTGATGAAATTGTTGCTCCTGTAGCAAGGTTAGAGGCTATCAGAATTTTACTTGCTTTTGCAAATCATAATAACTTTAAATTATTCCAAATGGATGTCAAAAGTGCCTTTTTAAATAGATTTATTAAAGAAGATGTATACGTAGAACAATCCCCACTTGTTGAAGATGAAAAACTATCAAATCACGTTTATAAATTAAAGAAAGCTTTATATGGTTTAAAACAAGCTCCTAAGGTATGATATGATAGACTAAAATGTAACATCCCCTATCTTGAGGCCCCAAGCTAAGAGCTATAGGTGCCGCAGTCATCTATAGCATTAACTTCCAATGACAAAATACGGTAATGTTAGCGGTATCTATAATATCATAAGCATATGAATATGAAACAAAATCACAGATTTCAAAATCAACTTTACCGATTACATTTCAAAATCATGTTTTATATTCCATTATACAATCCCAAACGCTTCCATGTTTTGATCAAATATAGTTATTACAAATTACGTCAAGAGCGACATGTGAAGATGCCCCTTTGGATGATCAGAGTACTCAATAAACATAACAGTCTTAATACATTACATTGGAAATAGAAATAACAACTCCTAAATAGCTAACTTTGCCTCCTGCACATCTTCGAAAGCTTTATTCATCCACCTACTAAACCTGTAAATCCTTAACACTCAATCTACTCGAATTATTTGACCATCCGAGAGTTTAAGGGAAAAACATAAACTTCTAGTCAGACATAAAGTCTGGTGTGAATAAAACTATTACATCTCGATTTACTGATATTAAGTGAGACCACACCGCTTACTGGAATGGGCTTCCCCTCAATAATATACCTTTAAAACTTATCTTTTTGCAAATCAGAATCCTGCAATCAAACTGATTAAAACAATAATAGCAATATTATATATGCTCATAAATCAGGTAATAAATGGACTATCCGTCTAAAAAATATAGTTTTGTTTGTCTAACTGCTGACCATTGGCTGACTTGGGCCCACCAGAAAAAATAAATAATCTAACATCTATTAGACACACTTCTGGACGGCCTGTCCTTAACTTACTTCTCCTAGGGTCAACTGATCCTAATGGTTTTACGAGCTCACCAATAACCTATCCTCCTTCTCTGTATATTCCTTTATGTGTGTAACATCATTTAAGTCTTACTTGTGACTAGCCGTACACACTGGAATTTTAGACTACATTAGCTAGGGGCTATAGCTAATGTATAGGATGCGATCCTATACCAGTCCCATATAGTATTCTAATATCTGAGTCATTTACTTAGGATTAATTACCCATCAAATTTTCCTTGAAAACATCTTTCAAATTGATTTAACCCTTTAAATCATAATTAACAAGGAAAATTTACGTTTCGCTTTACTTAAATCTCTTTGTCATGGTATATGCTTTACACAAAATATTGTTGATGAAAACCTTCGAAACCTTTGTTTGAAAGCTTTAAACAATCTCTTCCGAAACCTTATAAAGTACTCCTTTTGAAACAAGTTAACTATTTTACCTTGAAACTCTAGGTCGAAAGGACAAAATATACCTTTCGAAACCATAGAAAGTGTCATTTCGAAAGCTTTATAAAACCTTAAACGTCCTCTTTTTAAAATACTTCAAACTTTCCTTTCAAAAGCAATGGAAATCTTCCACTTAAATACTCAAAGTAAACCTTTCGAAAACATTGGTGAATCTCCCCTTCGATACCATCATAATATACTTTTCAAAACCATTAAAGTCCTTTGCTTAAAACAAATCTTTCAAAAGCATTGGGTTCAAGTAATTTTTTTGGAACATAGCTTCGAAACCATTTAAAATCTTTCCGTTCGAAACTTTGGGTTTAAATTTCAATATATCAAAGGTTCTTAAAAGAACTGGGACGAAAGCATCTCTTTCGAAAGCATTATTCCAAAATAAAAGAAAGTGGTTGGTTTCAAAACCATTCCTTTTGAAAGCATGGAGAAGCGGCTTCTTAGTAAAAATGAAAGCAACCTTTCGAAACCTTTGTTTGAAGGTAAAAGCGGCCTTAACTAGGTCGAAAGGTAGAATGCGTCAGTAGGGGTTTCGACCCTATCGAAAGCTTATTTTAAAATGAAGGCGACAACCTCTTTCAAAAGCCTTTTACAAAAATAATTGACCAAGTCAAAAGATGATTCCTTTGAAAGTTTCATTTGTAACCAAAGTAGTTCTAAATTTTAAAGAGCTACTTCTACCCCTTCAAAAGCTTGTTTGGACTCCATAACTTTCACCTAACTCCAATCCACTTCATACCGAAGCTGATACCATGTGTATTGGTTTCGACCTGGTAGGAGGCGGCTGTATAGTGTTGAATGGTGGCTGCTATAAGGGGCGAAGCATTAAATATTTATAAAACTGAATTTTAGCTTTTTAAAGCAATTTCTTTCCAATTAATTTGCCCTGTTTGTCAGTGTATAATTGGTTGCCAATACTTGTAACAACCCTGTATTTTGTGATTATTTTAGTTGTATATTTTATTTATTTTAATTGAAATTCCTGATTTAAAACTTTATTTTATTTATTAAAATGAATAATTTTTATTATTTTAAACATAAATTTTTATTTTATGTGAATTATAATTCCAAACATGAATAAATAAATATTATCCAAAAAAGTGGATTTTGGTCAATAAGGTCAAACTTTGACTTTTAAATTTAAAATTTAAATTTTTGAATTTTTGAATTTTATCTTTTATTATGAAAATAGATTAAATTTTATGTATACTGCTTTTCGTTTCGTTGAAATCTGATTAATATTGTGAAAGTTATGCTTTTGACAATATTGTGTGTAAATTGATTTATTTAACAATATTGTTTGTTTTAAATTATATAAATAATATTTTTATTTGTCGTAACTTGTTCTAATTTGTGTATATATATATGTAATATGTCATGTTATATATGTATTTTATTTTTAAAACATTTTTAAAGTATTGTAGTTATTTTTTAAAAACTAGTTATATTTTGTTTTAATTTTCAATACTAGTTTACATATAATTAACTATATTCTTATATTTTTCTATATTTTTCTAAAATTTATTTATTCATTTCATTTTTACTTTATTTTTTGTTCATTTTTATTTTATGTACATGATTTTATTTTGATTTATTTGAATAAAAGGAAAGGAGAAATTTAAAGAGACTTTGCCCTTTAACCTTTGGCCTTCCATCTTCACACCTCTTCATAACTTTGGGCCGTCCTTTCCCCAATGCTTCCAGCCGTGATTTTCTTTTGTAATTCATGTGAAAACACCTCTTGTCATTTCTTCATACATGCACATTTCAGATCTGAAGAAAAACCAAGGTAATGTCTTCTTTTTCTTTCCACTTTTCTTATCATTTTATTGATTTTTCTATTCTAAATTGCCTCGACTCTTCTTGCATTTGTTCGGTCATACTCCTCCACCACCTCCTTCGACTAACTCTACCACCATCCACGGACACTCCACCATCCTTCCTCTCTGTCTTGACCAGGCCGTGACCTTGTATGTGTTGTTTTCACCACAAAACTCCTCAAACACTTCAACTATTGCCATAGCTAAACCCCTTTATGCACATACTCTTCATTTTTCACCTAAACTACCTCCTTAGCCGTCGCCGCCTGCTCCTCCACCACCTCTGACCGCAGCTCCATCCACCACCTGAACTTCCCCTAGCATGGGTGAGCCCAATTGTCCTCAAGCCGAACCCATAGTTGCACCAAAAATAACTAGTTTGCCTTGACCTTGTGTATTTTCATGTCATGAACCATAAACCCTTTCATCTCCTTCAAGGTCGAGCCTTATTGATCCATACCCTAGCCCAAATCATCACTTTGGCTGAGCATACATGAGACCTAGGCCGAGTATGTGAAGGTTGCAACGGTCAAGTCATTCCTTTCATTGTTGT
This sequence comes from Allium cepa, assembly GCA_030765085.1. Lineage (NCBI taxonomy): Eukaryota > Viridiplantae > Streptophyta > Magnoliopsida > Asparagales > Amaryllidaceae > Allium > Allium cepa. The sequence goes on from CM060932.1 coordinate 997,347,179, forward strand.
TTTTAAACTCAATTTGTTTTAAAGTATGTTTGTGTTGAAATCATAAGTATATTTAGGTTGAAATAATATTTATACTTGTCTTGTTTTTGTGTGTTGTTCACAAGATAAAAACTTGGTTCTCCACTCCACTCAAGTCTCTAGTCATGTTATCATGCTTTCAGGATTCGTTTGTGTGCTTTGTCTTGCTATCTCCAGCTTGAAACAAGTGAGTATCTCACACATGACATATTTACTTATATTAACTGTGAAGTGACACCAAGTGAATATGTAAACTGCTATATCATGTTATACTATGTTATACCTGCCTGTGGTATGATTCATATGATGTTCACTCTGTTAATAAACCTGTCATATCATCTGTTACTGTTATATAATGCTATGTTGTTCATTTATAGCTGATTATCACACTACAAGTTCCCTGTAGAATAGAATCACTATGGGTTGAAATGATACATACTCGAACGGACTTTAGAATAGGGAAAATCGTTATGGGCTGAAATGATAGGCCTGAACTATTTTTATTTATTTTAATTTACTTGGTATTGCGGGTTTGAAATGATAGAACCTGGATTTTCTTTGTAAATTACGGATTGAATTGATATATTATCCGTATTACTTGACCTAGGTTAGAAAATTATACAGGCCCGCGGGTAATATATATTTCCTAGAATTTTTATAAGTATTTTTAAAATGTAAACATTATGATATTTTGATTTAAATTTAATTAAAAATGATTTTTATAAAATTTTAGTGATTTTCTACAAGTTAAATAAATAAATGGTAAAGTAGAATTTGAAATATAAGTTAATTTTGGAATTTATGATTTTGTTTATAAATGGAGTTTAAGTTAAGTAAGGATATTATGATAATTTGATTTAAATTTGAATCTAAAATGATTTTTATAAAGTGTTATATATTTTTTTCTATGAATTGAAATGGTTAAATAAATGAATATTTTAAAGTGTAATTTGAAATATAATTTAAATTTGGAAATGTGAAATTTGGTTTAAAATTGGAATTTAAGTTATATAAATAAAATGGAATTAAGTTTAAATTATGAAATAGTAAATTTAATTTAAAAGTGTAAAGTAAATGCAAGAATAGAAACTTGTGCACTTGGATTTATTAGGTGAATTATTGAAAATTTGATTTTATTTATTGAAAATTTACTTTATAAAAATCATAAGTTAAAGGTATTTTAATGAATATTTTTGAGTATTAAAATATGATTTTTATAATGTTAAAGGGTTAAAATCAAAGTTTATTTGTTGCTGGAATTACATTGTAAATATGGAAATTAAATAACAGCACTTCAGAAATGCTATCGTTTCTGACGTTAACTTAAAATCTAAAGTAAATGATATTACAGCACTTTGTAAGTTCTGTGGTTGATACAAATAAACTATGGCTAAATTTTAACAAAGTGATATTACAGCACTTGGTAAGTGCTGTGGTAGCAGAGAGATAACTAAAATATGAAACTAAATAAAGGGCTACGGTAGCACTTGATAAGTGCTGCGGTAGGCTGAAATGAACAGTTTTCAAATGAACTAAACTATTACATCAGTTTTATTTAAATGCTATCTTTCCTGTATAAACTGTTTCTAATAAACTAAACTATTATAGCAGTTTTGTTTAAATGTTGCCTTTGATGAATATAACTGTTTTCAATTATAACTTACAGCAGTTTTTCTAAATGCTGTTAAAGGTTGAAATTTTCTATATTTATGGTTTTTAACTAAATAAATGAGTTCAGAATTGTCTAAAATTTTAGGAATCGAGTACTTGATTTGTGGATATAATAACTTCACTTTTAAATGGTCTAAATAAATTGTTTTGATTCAAATATAAACTAATGGAAATGTGATTTGAAATGATAATAAATGAATGATATCTTTGAATTAAAAGGGTATTTAAATTTGAATATTTGGATTTTAATTCAAATAATGATTTGAAAATGAAGTTTTGAATAAAGATATGATACTTTGATATATTGAAATGGTTTGGAAATGATTTGATCTTTATTTTGATAAAGATTTTGAATTTGAAAATGTACTATATTTTGAAGTATAAAGTATGGTTTTTAAATTATAACCACGAGTTATAATAACGATTGGTTGTTAAAGAGACCGGGATCGATATGGACATACTCTCTGTCGATACCGAAACCACTTTAACAACTGTGTACGTGGTGGAGATTTCAGAACGAAGTAGGATGTTGGCGACGATCCTCTCGAGGTATATTACGTGGACCCAACTCCCGTGAGTTGGCATAAGGTGGCTAAAACAGGAGTGATCGACATGCCATGTGAGGTAGCTCCTCTGATCGGACATATTCCTTCGATACTATACTCTTACTTGCGATTGATTTGATGTACATCCTCCGATTTTGGTTTGGAGTGTGTTTCGAGGTGGGCGGTAGTGGCTCCTATACGTTACCACCAGCCCAAAAGCGTAATTGGTATATCTACCATGGCATTGCCTCATGTGTCGTGTCACCTACCATATCGAGCCTTACTACGAGTTTGTTTTTCTCCCGTAGCCCATGGAGTATTTAGGGTAGTCTCCTGATCTGGAGATATGCTGATACTGGATGAACTACCAGGACTATTACATGTTGCAGGCTATATGGGTAACCCTTTCAATGCTATTTTAAAGTAAGTTTATTTTACTGTAGATATTATTATAATAGCAAAATATTACTACATAGTAAATAGTTTAACGGATTCTTAGAGGATGGGCGGTCCCAAGCATCCTTTAAGTTGTTTGTGCTTTATTACAGTTCACTTGAGTTGGTTTACATTATATAAGTACGTATGTCCTGACTCGAGTGTTTTGTATTTTGCTTTACGCTCGGGTCAGCCTGAGTATTCACAGCTTTGGATTTCTCTTTCTGGAGCTAGCTGGAGATTCTACCTACCTAGTTATTTACTTCAGTTCAGTTGTTCTATTTCAGGTTGTATTAGTGAACTCTTATTTATTTGGTATTTCTATTTTATTTGTTTTCAGACTGATATTATGTATTTGTTTTGTGAGTTGTTATAGTAGCTGCATGAACTACTATGGTATTTTATTTCCGCTGCGAGTTATTCTGATAATTCTGTACCTGTGATTCTATGATGATTTCATTTGCTCCAAATTTATTTACAATGCGGTATTTTGAGCAATTCAAGTCCGACATGTGCGGATGCGAATGGCGAAAAATATCGGGTTGTTACATTTGGTATCAGAGCTTTGGTTTTAGGTAAATCATAACCTGCGGAGCTAAAACTCATTAGAGATAGGGTAGAAATACCCTAGAATGAGTGAAATCAATCTCAGAATCACTTTCTTTGTGAGATGGCGTATTTTCAAAGTATAAAATGATTTTCAAAATGATTTTTCATAGGATTTTTCAAAGATTATTTTGATATAAACTTTTCTTGTTTTAGAAGGAAATTTTCAAAACTTCGTTTCTTTCATATCTACCTTGTTAGTATTTTCTTCTTTAGGATATTCATCCAAGTGAATATTATCTTATATTATCTTTTTTTTCTCTATACCTTGTCCTAAATTCATTCTTTATTTTTCAGGATGAATCTAGGTAATGCCAGAGGTAGGGGTTGTGCCCCAGCTCCTCAACATGTTGCACCTGTTAAGTTCACTGTTCTCTATAAGGAATTCTCTCAACTTGGTGGTACCAAGTTTTTCGGTTCAGAGAATATCATTGAAGCTCAGTAGTGGTTGCGTAGTTTAGAGAGGATATTTGCTGGTCTTGAGATTATTGATTCCCAGAAGCGTCGGTTAGCAGCATGGCAGTTGCAAGAGTCTGCCCTAGATTGGTGGGAGTCTATTACGGCTAACACCGTCGCAGCTGATCTTTCTTGGGAGCAGTTTAGGTATCTTCTTGTGTTTCTTTGAATTTTGTTTCTCTATCTCTTTCGTGATTTTTCTAAGTTTATCTATCACCTTTTTCAGGGATGCTTTCGTTTCTAAGTGGATGCCCGAAGCCGAGAAATCCCAGCTTTATAAAGAGTTCATGGATCTCAAGCAAGGAAGCATGTATTTTTCTGAGTATGAGAGGAAGTTCAACAAACTTTCTAAGTTTGGTCCTAGCCTGATAGACACTCATCTCAAGAAGAATGAGAAGTTCATTTCTGGTGCTCGTCTTGAGTATTATGGTCATCTCATTTCTCATGTTCATGGCACTTTTACCCAGCTTATGGATATGGCTATTCGCTATAAGAATCCTACTTCTAAGGGTCCTGCTGTTGTTGGTGCTCCTTTATCTCAGTCTTCCTCTGCTAACTCTAAGAAGAGAAAGACTAATTTCCAGCAGAAAATGCAGAATTGTCTCAAGAATGTGGGTTTGGGATCTTCATCATCTTCTCCTTCTCAGAGGCAACCTGTTGACCTTTCTTCTATCACCTGCTTCAGATGTGATCGGAAGGGACACTATGCCAATAGTTACCCTATTTTAGTTGGTGCAGCTGTTCCTCCTCCTACTTAGTTGAGTAAACCTTTCGGTATATTTGCTATCACCTCTACATCTTCTTCAGCTCCTGTTCCTAGTGCTCCTAGGGATGACCAAGGTACTCTTTAGTGCAACCTTTTCGTTATCATGTTCGTGTTTTATTTGATACTGGAGTTTTCCATAAGTTCATTTCTGTTTATTTGTGTGATATGTTTGAGTATCTCCTTTCTCCCGAGTTTGCTTCTGTATCCTTTTGTGTTTCAAATCCAATTGGGGCTCCCCAAAACCTTAATAGGATTTGTAAGCATGTGCAACTTCTCTATTTTGATCAATGCTTTAGTGGTGATCTTCATTCGACTCTTGTAGTTAGATTCTATCCCGATGTATTTGGCGAAGTCACTGCTTTACCTCCTAAGCGGGAAATTGATTTCCGTACCGATCTTATTCCTGGAGCTCTGAGAATGGGTTCTATAAATGGTTAGTCATACCTTTTGGTTTGACTAATGCTCCTGCTTTCTTTGTTGATTTAATGAATCGTGTTTTTCGTGTTGTGCTTGATAAATTTTCTAAATGCCATTTCTGGAAAGATGAAGTCCGATTCCTTGGACATATTGTTTCTACTAATGGAATTTCTAAAATCTAATCTTTCTTTCTTTCTCTTTAGTCATTCAGTTATTCTACCGTTTTTGTTGTTCTTATTTCTCCCTATTCTGTTACAGGATTGGAAAAATTCTAAAGACTCCTTATGAGATTTCGTAGTTTTCTAAGCCTTGCCAATTATTACCGGAGATTCATTGAGAATTTTGCTCGGATTGCTGCACTTCTCACTGCTTTGTTTGTCTCGGTTATTGTGGATAGACTGACCAAGTCCTCTCATTTCATTTCGGTCAAGTCTACTCGTTCTTCTTTTAGCTTGTCTGGGATCTACATGAGGGAGATTGTTCGCCTCCATGGCATTCTTCTCAATATTGATTGGTGATCGTGATCCTATCTTTTCCAGTCAGTTTGGAAAGCTTTTTTTGTCTGAATCTAAGCACTGCTTACCATCCACAGACCGACGGTCAAACGGGAAGAGTGAATCAGATTTTTCGAGGATCTTCTTCATGCTGGTGTTCTTGATTCTGGAGGATCTTGGAAAGATTATATCCACCTTGTTAAACTTACCTATAACAATAGTTATCAGGTATAGTCTCAATCTTCTTGTCATCCTGTCTTAATCCTATTTCATTCTATCTTTTCTTGTGTTTTTCTGTACTTCATCCCTTTTCGGGGACGAAAAGTTTTGAGTGGGGGAGAGTGTAACAACCCTGTATTTTGTGATTATTTTAATTGTATATTTTATTTATTTTAATTGAATTTCGTGATTTAAACTTTATTTTATTTATTAACATGAATAATTTTTGTTATTTTAAATATAAATTTTGATTTTATGTGAATTATAATTCCAAACATGAATAAATATAATGTTTTTCAAAAAGGTGGATTTTGGTCAATATGGTCAAACTTTGACTTTTAAATTTTTGAATTTTATCTATTATAATGAAAATAGATTAAATTTTAAGTATACTGCTTTTTGTTTCGTTCAAATCTTATTAATATTATGAAAGTTATGATTTTTACAATATTGTGTGTAAATTGATTTATTTAACAATATTGTTTATTTTAAATTATATAAATAATATTTTATTTGTCATATCTTGTTCTAATTTTTGTATATATGTGTAATATGTCATGTTTTATATATTATTTATTTTTAAAACATTTTTAAAGTATAGTTATTTTTCCAAAACTAGCTATATTTTGTTTTAATTTTCAATACTAGTTTACATATAATTAACTATATTCTTATATTTTTCTATATTTTTCTACAATTTATTTATTCATTTCATTTTTACTTTATTTTGTATTCATTTTTTATTTTATTTACATGATTTTATTTTGATTTATTTGAATAAAAGAAAAAGAGAAATTTAAAGAGACTTTGGCCTTTAACTTTTGACCTTCCATCTCCACACCTCTTCATAACTTTGGGTCATCCTTTCCCCAATGCTTCCAGCCGTGATTTTCTTTTGCAATTCACATGAAAACACATCTTCTCATTTCTTCATACACGCACATTTCAGATCTGAAGAAAAACCAAGGTAATGTCTTCTTTTTCTTTCCACTTTCTTATCATTTTATTGATTTTTCTATTTGAAATTGCCTTGACTCTTCTTGCATTAGTTCGTCCATACTCCACCGCCTCCTCCGACCAACTCCACCACCATCCACGGCCACTCCACCATCCTTCCCCTCTGTATTGACCTGGCCGTGACCTTGTATGTGTTGTTTGCATCACAAATGTAACCCTTGTTTTTATTAAAACCTTGAATTTTGATATTTTGATTGTGACAACTATATAAGTAAATACTACATAAACTAACCAAATTTGCAGAAGAAGATGATGTTTTACTCAAGAAATAATCTACCATATTGTAGACCAGATACCAGATAGAAGCTTCAATAACATATTTAGTATATGGTCTGAGTCTAGTAGTTAATTCATGTTAAAATCTCTCCGCAGTGCTATATGCATGCGCACACAATTTAAAAATATTTCAAATCATAGTTCATATGCTAACGTTTTTAGCAATATAATTCATATACAAAAGTTTTTCAGAAAAACCTTTCATATGAAAAAAACAGTCCATTCAACCGACTGAACCATATAGTTCAGTCGACTGAATGCTGTGCACATACACAACTAAACTTAAATATTCAAACAGCTGAAGTTGATGATTCAGTCGACTGAATTACGTGACTTTTGAACTATTTTCTTTCTAATTCAACTTTTAATCAGTTCGGCTGGCCGAATTATTCCTCTCAGACGGTTGGATCTTCCCAACGATTATATATTGAAATGACACTTTATTTCAGTGAACAGAAACAATTCTTGATTCAAGAGTTGCTTTCCTATTCTTTCATGGCTACATTTCATGAATGGTTGCAACTATTAAGCACTATATATAGCCATGAAATCCATTGTTTTAATCACTGAATTCTAATTCTCATTCTTATTGTCTAAACAATCTTTCTATTTGCATTCAATATTTTCATTCTAATCACTTGTTCATTAAAGCAAACTTCATTAGTGATTAAATAAACTTCCTATCTTCACGAGTTACATGATATACCACAAAGAAGAAGATTATAGGAAGGGTGTACGTTATTGACTTATCAGTGCTACTCAAAAGCATACTCAGTCATAAACAACTTCACTATTTGTATTGAAAGTCCAGTTTGGTTGCTCAGGCAGTTGAAGTCTTATTCATTTGCTTAGGTAGTAGAAGTCCTTTTCGATTGCTTAGACAGTGTAATACATGTTCCTCCAGGTGAAGTGAGGGTTTATTGTTGAATTCCAATAGAAATCTGGGATTAGACATGGAACGGGAAGTTCGAACCAGTAAAAAAATTTCTGGTGTCATTCACTTTATTATTTACTTTTATACTTATATTCTGCACTAGTAGATAACTTAGTTAATATTCCATATTATACGATCCTTAGTCACTTTCACTTGGTATCAGAGCAAGGTCATCATATAACCATAACACAGTTATTTGATATTCAGTTAATATGGAAAATAACACTAACATAAGTTTTATTGAAGGTCAATCAACTACATGACCACCCCTATTTAACTCTTTAAATTACAATTATTGGTCAACTCGCATGAGAATTTTTATGTGAGAAAATGGATATGATACTTGGAATATCACTCAGAATGAATACACTTTATCTACTACACCATTTGCACAATGGCCAAACAAACAAAAAATAGATGCTACCTCAAGTGCAAAAGCCATGAATATGTTACTTTGTGCTTTAGATAAGAATGAATTTGATAGAGTTAACATGTGTACAGCTGCTTATGAAATTCGGAAAACTCTTAAAGTTACACACGAAGGAACAAACAAAGTTAAACATAGCAAAATTTCTATCTTTAAAAACCAGTTTCGAAATTTCAGAATGAAACCGGATGAGACTATAAATGAATTATATTCTAGATTCCAAGACATATATCATTCACTATTAGCATTAGGAGAAAAATACATTGATTTTGATATTGTTTTAAAAATCCTAAACTCTTTAATGGATGAATGGGAACGAAAAGTCTAAGAAGAAGCTAACAATATTTCTACCATCAAACCTGGAGAGTTAATAGAAAATCTCATGTCGTATGAAGTACATTTGCAGGCAATATGAGATCAAGCCCAAAATAGAATGAATATAGCTTTCCAAGCCGAACAAGAAGATTCAGATGAAGATGACATGACATTTATAACAAAGAATTTCAAAAGGTTTTTGAAATTTAGAAAGAATTTTTTTTTGGAAATAATAAGAGAGACAATACCAATAAACCACCAGCTTCAAATGTCGAATGTTAGGAATGTCATAAGAAGGGTCACATAAAGAAGGACTATCATGATCGAAAGAAAGACAGATACAAGAATAAGAAGGACAAGTTTAAGAAGAAGCAAGCATTCTCTGTTACATGGGATGATTCAGAATCGTCTTCATCATCAGATAGTGCCACTGACAGTGATTCTGAACAAGCCAATGTCTGCTTTATGGCTTCAACTAACGATGTAAGTGACCTAACTTTTGATGATTTAATAGATATAGACTCAAAGCTATCGGATAAACTAAAAGAAGTTAAAGGAAAGTATAAAGATGCTTTAGAAAAACTAAACGGAAGTGAAATAGAAGTTGATATGCTCAGAGATGAAAAGAACATCTTAGAAGAAGAACTTGTTACGACACAAGAATCTTTGTCTAATGTGTCTTCTCAACTCACTATGCTATCAAATGAAATTGAAGTTCAAAAAGAAAAGAATATGACATTAGCTTTAGAAATCATGATTTAAAATCAACTATCAAAATTCTTAAATCGAAACAATAATAGTCCCAAAAAGAGTTAGACTATATTATTAAAAATGTTTCTAACTTTAATAAAGGTGAAGAAAATCTTTCTAAAATTATTAAAAACTCTCAAACTAATTTTAATAAGAAAGGGTTAGGATATATAAATTCCTCAAAAACTAGTTCAAAGAGGAATAATTCACCATATTTTTTTTTAATATACATAAGAGTTTTGTAAAAGCAAAACCAAACCAAAGATTTTCACTCAAAAGAAAGACATTTACAACACAAATACTATAAAGATTCGGGTACCAAAAACTAGTAACAATTCAATCACAAATAAGTATATTAAGTCCTTTATAAATTTAGTCCTTAAAAATGAAAATTTTACTTATAAAGGGAATTTTAAACTCTCTTGGATTTGGTTTTCTAAGATCTAATTCTTAGGACCCTAATAAAAAGTGAGTACCAACGTCATTTCTATATTTTTTGCAGGTACCAACTAAGAAAAGAGGAAAGTGGATACTTGATAGTGGTTGCTCAAAACATATGAAAGGAAACAAAGATATACTGACTAACATCATCTATTCAAATGGAGGATCTATGACATTTGGTGATAATTCCAATGGTTATATCATCAATAAAGGCAATGTGAGTAATAACAATACATCTAACTTACCTCTTATTATAAATGTTTTACTAGTTAAAAATCTAAAATTTAATTTGCATAGTATAAGTCAACTATGCGACAAAGGTTTTAATATATCTTTTTCGGAAAATAAATGTATTATATTTGATCAAAACAAGAATCTAATCTTTGAAGGAACTAGAGAATGAAATATATATACATATTAAATATGAAAGTTAATCATAACACAAATATGTGTTTAGTAGCTGAAGAAAATGATCCTTTGTTATGGCACAATATATTTTTTCATATAAAATTTAAAGTAATAAGAAAATTATCTAAAAATAATTTAGTAGAAGGTTTACAGAAAACGAATTTTAAAGTAAATATAATTTGTGACGCTTGTCAATTAGGAAAATTAACCAAATCTTCTTTTAAATCAAAGAAAATAATTTCTACATCACAACCACTTGAGTTATTACATTTAGATCTTTTTGGACCAACCCAAGTGCAATCTGTAAATCATAATAGATATGTTGTCTCAAGATACTCCTGGACAATATTTATGAAAAATAAAAGTGATATTATGAAAATTTTAAGATCTTTGCTAAGAGAATTAAAAATATTAAGAATACAAAAATTAAAAACATTAAAAGCGATTACAGTGGCGAATTCGATAATGATATTTTTGAAAAATATTGTAATAAGAAAGGAATTGTTTATAATTTTTCATTCCTAGAACTCCATAACAAAATGGAATTGTAGAAAGGAAAAATAGAACACTTCAAGTTGTGCTAGAACTTATTAAATGGAAGCTCTCTACCTAAACATTTTTGGGCAGAAGATGTAGCAACTAATTGTTATGTTTTAAATCGAGTCTCCATTAGGTCATTAACAAAACATACCCCATATGAACTTTTCAATGGAAGAAAACCTAATATATCATATTCTAAAATTTTCGGTTCAAAATGCATTTTATTAAATATAAAAGATCAACTTGATAAATTCGATCCAAAATCCAATAAAGGAATATTCATTAGATATTCGGAATGAAGTAAGGCATATAGAATTTATAATAAAAGAACTAAAGCAATTGAAGAAACACTTCATGTGTCATTCGATGAAAATTTCAAATTTAATCATAAAAATGAAGATGAATGAATAATCCCTAAATCAAATATCAAAGAAGATGATATTGAAAATACTGAAAATAATGTTGAAATTGAAAACAATAATTTACCAAATGTAAACGAAATTCGAACTCCACAAAGACTTCTAAGAAATCACCCAATTGAAAATGTCATTGGAGAAATATATACTAACATTAGAATCCAAAATCAATTGAATCAAATGGGTCATGTAGATTTCCTATCAAACATTAAACCCAAAAATGCTAAAGAAGCCTGAACTAATGTTTAGTGGATTGTAGCTATGCAAGAAGAGTTAAATCAATTTGAACAAAACGAAGTTTGGGACTTAGTTTCTAGACTTAGCAATCAAACAGTTATTGGTACTAAGTGGGTTTTCAAAAATAAAGCCGATGAACAAGGAAATATTATTCGAAACAAAGCTAGATTAATATCTCAAGGTTACAATCGGGAAGAAGGAATAGACTACGAAGAAACACTTACGCATGCAGCTCGACTAGAAGCAATATGTATTTTTATTAGCTTTTGCTTGTTTTCATAACTTTAAACTATATCAAATAGATGTAAAAAGTGCTTTTCTAAACGTTATTATAAAAAAAAATGTATATGTAGAACAACCACTTTTATTCGCACATGTAAATTTTCCAGACCATGTTTATAAACTAAAGAAAGTTTTATGTGATTTAAAAACAGCTCCTTGTGCTTGGTATGATCGTCTTAAAAGTTATCTTATAAATTCTGGTTTTAAAATTGGAAAAGTATATCAAACTTTGTTTATAAAACAAGATAAAAATGATATTTTAATAATACAAATTTATGTAGATGACATCATTTTTGGTTCCACGAATGAAAAACTATGTCAAGAATATTCAAATATTATGACAAGAGAATTTGAAATGTCTCATACGGGATAACTTTCATATTTCCTTGGATTACAAATTAAATAATTAAATAATGGAATTTTTATTAATCAAGAAAAAGATTATATAATCTTATAAAACACTTTGGTATGGAAAACACTTCTGCTAAACCAATTCCTATGAGCACTACAGTACATCTCGATCGAGATGAGAATAGCAAAAGTATTGACCAAAAATTATATCGAAGTATGATCAGATCCTTACTTTTCTTTACTGCTAGTCGTCCAAATATAATGACGAGTGTATGTTTGTAGGTACGATTTCAATCAAATCCCAAAGAATCACATTTGCGGGTAGTGAAACGAATTTTGCGTAACTTAAGCAAGACTAAAGACTACGGTCTCTTTTACCCGAAAGAATGTCTTCTTAAGTTACTAACATACAGTGATGCTTATTTTGGAGGATGTCGAATGGATTGAAAGAGTACAAGTGGTGCTTGTCATTTCATTGGACAATCTTTAGTATCTTGGTTTAGCAAGAAACAAAATTGTGTTTCACTTTCGACTTGTGAAGCAGAATATATTTCTACTGCTTTGTCATGTGCTCAAGTAATATACATGCAGCATACACTTCAAGATTTTGATATAAATCTATCTAACTCAACAATTTATTGTGATAATACAAGTGCTATAAATTCATGAAAAGATCTTATAAATCACTCTAGAACTAAAGATATTGATATTCGACATCATTTCTTCGCAATAACATAGAAAAAGGTAAAATTTATCTTGATTTTGTATCATCAGAAAATCAAGTTACTAATATATTTACTAAACCTTTAAACATTTTTTTTTAAATTAAGACGTGAACTAGGAATTATGTCGTTAAATGATTTATAATACAATATTAAAATATAAAATTATAAAATAAATAAAAAGTTAATAGAACAAAAATTGGAGATGATGGCACTCGAACTCCACACTCATGGGAGGAAGTCACATGTCTTTCCAATGTTCTACCGTGTTACTTGATTTAAGACCTTACATTCCTTTTATTCTATATATGCGGTTATAATCTTTTCATATTTCCTAACCTTAAATTTTCTCTTGGCTGAAGTTTTCCAAGGAATATAAACCATACAATAAAAACTTGTAGATATTCCACACAATATATATACATGATCAGAATTTTTTAAATTCATATGCAAACTTTAAGAATAAATACACTTTCTCTTTACAATGTCGCCTCAAGAAAGCTTCGATCTCCGATCGATCATCTTCAGCACTCCAACTATGTATTCATCAAACAAATCTACTCCGGTATATATTCCACTGAAGATTAATCCTTCTCCGAATCATCATACTAGATATACATCGAACGAAAAACGAGCTAAGAAAAACTTAAACTTTGGTCCACCATCTACCAAGGAGAAAATCAATGAAATCCAACACTATCAACGTGAGACTTTAGGTTTATAACGTGAAACGTATTATGAACAAAAACACCATGGTAGACGATTAAATTTCCTTCAATAATTCACCCTCAAATTCCATGGCACGTCTCCTAAGCAAGGTGTGCACAATCCGTCTCCCCAACGACCTCACGTGTCTCCGAATTCTTGGGAACAAGGTGCTCAATGTAATGTTTGGTCTCTTATACATCAATTACGTGATATCACCAAAGTTGAACCAAGCTCAGACAAATCTAAGACTTCGGGAAATTAATATCTACATTTTTTTATGTTTATAAATTTAATACTTTAATATGGATATGTAACATGTTTACTGAAAATTATAATTATATTTGACATGAGAATAAAGCTCAAAAACATATATATAGTTTGTAAATTAATTAATTTAAGAATAACCTAAAAAGAAGCTTGACCTTAGCCAAAACAATAATTTCAGCCGGTTGACCAAAGGAACCCAGCCGATAAACATTCCTAGATAGTTAAAGTTCTTTCAAAATTCAGTCGACTGAGTACCCTAGTCATCCGACTGAATTGTATCAAGTTTGAACTGTATTTCTGCGGGTTGAAATTTTCTGCACATCAACTGGCTGATTCTGCATAGCAGCCAACTGAATATTCAAAACTGCAACATACAGCCTAGAATTCAGCCAACTGACCACCAACCCTTAGCTGACTGAATTATGGCATTTTTTTCGTTATAAACTTGTGGGTTCAATTCTCTGCATTCCAGCCGACTATTTCACCCTTTCAGCCGACTGACCCATTAGTTTTCAGTTTTTTAAAAATAGATCTGCACATTCTCCAACGCACCTATTCACTCAAACTCTACATAATTCCTATCTACTCCTTCATTCTTACCTTACCTAAACACTCTCTATTTCAAAATAAACCCAGAATCCAAACCCTAGCCTATCAAAAAGTTTCAATTTTTCTTTCAAATTTCATAAACTAAATATCGCCAAATCAAAAAGAGCTCATGAATCAACAATTGGACCTTCCGAGAGCCAAATTAGAGCTTGGTTACACAATGAAACGACGGTCAATAGATTCAACACTATAAGGAATTCAAAGTTATTTGAAGGAGCTTTCATGAAATTCCTCGACTTCAACGGCTACGCAATTAGAGAAATAGCCGAAGCTCACGGTTTTGATTCGCTCATTGGGTATGATTCCAATAATTTCAAAACCTACCCACTTTTAATTAAGCTCTTCTTTGCAAATATGAATCTCGGCCACAAAGATCCCTGAAACAAAGTTGAGTGCGTATGGAACTTAGTGTGTGGAGTAAAGATTTATTTACCTCTTCAACGATCAGACCATATACTAAGATGTCCATCCAAAGGGTTGGATATTGACGATGTTGAGGTGGATATGTATAATCGTGATGAAGCATCACATCTCTTTTTATCGTACGATTTAACCATTTTGAAATCTAGTGCCTTAAGTCCGAAGGCACGAATCGTCCACCGTGCACTCATTTGATCGTTACAATCCTAGACCGAAAGCTATGAAAAGGTCTACAAATAGGATTTTCAAGTCCTATATTCTATTTACTCATCTCAACGAGTAAATTGGGGAAAAAATAATATTAGATGAATTTCTCACCATCATTCACAAGAGAAGCTACAAGATGATTCACTATCGAGCTTATATTATGCGAATTCTACAAAATTTTGGAGTTCTATTGCCCGATTCCGATTTCATGACCATTGAAGAGCTTTACTCGAAGACTCTAAGTCCAACGGGTCTTTCTAAGCGTCCCGAACATCAACAAATCATTAGAGTTCAACAGTGGGTCGCTAATCATAACAAAGGAATCCCTCAACTGAGAGACACGAGTATCACTTCTTCCTCCTCTCAAGTTCTTCAGCATGAAGAAGAAGAGGACGACGAAATTCAAGAACCTCATATTAAGGTGCCTCCAAAGCAAACTCTTGCGACATTATCACAGAATCAAAGCAAACTTGGTCGATGTTTAGCTAACGATAGAAAAGAACATTTCTAAAACTAACAAAAAGCTAAACCCAATCAAAGGCTTCTTAAATAAAATTTGGGAAAAGCTCTCTAGTTCCGGGTCCACATCAACGGTGTTGCTGAAAATCCAGTCCCATTCTCCTGGATTACTTCAGAAGAAGTACAAGATAGTCAGGATTTCTCGATTCTTTTCTTTTCGTTGCTATTTAACCCATGAAAAATTTGTAGTACTATTTTTTTTATGTGTCACTAGGTAAGATAGCCGTTTATATATCAATCTATATGCTCATATATGCTTGATGTTTATGATATTTATATGCTTATATGTCTATATTTGTCGTATTAATTATTTGTTCCTTTTTGTCGATGACAAAGGGGGAAAATATGATTGATAGAGGGAGTATTCATTCAAGAGGAGTGAATTTGTTTTTATATATGTACAAACTTACATATTTTTTATCATCAAAAAGGGGGAGAATGTTGGAACCTTGAACTTTGATATTTTGATTGTGACCACTATATAAGTAAATATTATATGAACTAACCATATTTGCAGGAGAAGATACTGCTTTACTCGAGAAATAATCTAACAGATTGCAAACTAGATACCAGATAGAAGCTTCAGTAATATATTTAGTCTATGGTCTGAGTCTAGTAGTTAATTCATGTTAAAATCTCTCCGAAGTGGTATATGCATGCACACGCAATTTAAAAATATTTCAAATCATAGTTCATATGCTAAAAATTTAGTAATTGGTTCATATACAAAAGTTTCTTTGAAAAATCTTTGATATGAAAAAAATAGTCAATTTAGCCGACTAAAGCATATAGTTCAGTCAACTGAACGTTATGCACGTGCACAAATAAACTTGAATATTAGATGGCTGAAGTTGATGATTCAGTCAGCTAAATTACATGACTTTTGCACTATTTTCTTCCTAATTCAATTTATAATCAATTTAGCTGGCTGAATTGTTCACTCAGATGGCTGAATCTTCATAAGGGCTATATTTTAAAAAGACACTTCATTTCAGCAAATAGAAACAACCCTTGATTCAAGAGTTGCTTCCATATTCTTTCATGGCTACTTTTCAGGAATGATTGCAACCCTTAATCACTATATATAACAATGAAATCCATTGTTTTAATCACTGAATTCTGATTCTAATTCTCATTCTTATTGTTTAAACAATCTTGCCAGTTTCATTTAATATTTTCCTTCTAATTAATTGTTTATTCAAGCAAACTTCATTAGTGATTAAATAAACATCCTATCTTCACGAATTATATGATATACCATAAAAGAGAAGATTACAGAAAGGGTGTACGTTATTGACTTACTAGTGGTACTCAAGAGCATACTCAGTCAGGAACAATTTTACTATTTGTATTGGAAGTCCTGTTCGGTTGCTTAGGTGGTTGAAGTCCTATTCAGTTGCTTAGGCAGTAGAAGTCATGTTCGGTTTCTCAGATAGTGTAATACCTGTTCCTCCGGGTCAAATAAGGGTTTATAGTTGAATTCCAAAAGGAGTCCGGGACTGGACGTAGAACGAGGAGTTCGAACCAGTATAAAAATCTCTTGTGTCATTCACTTTATTATTTACTTTTATGCTTATATTCCGCACTTGTAGATAACTTAGTTAATATTCCATATTATACGATCCTTAGTCACTTTCAGTTTTCTCCTAATGGTGGTCGGCTAAGCTTGATTTTAGTTTTGTTGGTGAATGTTTGTAAATGAAAATGGAATTAAGGGTTTAAGGTATAAGGATGTAACCTATTCCTATTTTTCCCTTAACTTATTACCTTTACCTACATTTTAAATTCTCCTTTGTTCATGGGTTAATTAGGCATGGCTACCTTCTAATTATACAAATCTCAATCACTTAACCATTTACATTATTTCATTTAATTTAGCTAATTAAATGTCCTAAATAACGTTAGTCAAAATTAGGTTCATTACAGACTTCCTTCCTTAAAGAATTTCATCCTCGAAATTATGATAAAGTACTCAACCATATCAATCATAAAGGTAAAACATACCATGAAATAGGTCAGGATAAGTATCTCGAATCCTGCTCTCAGTTTCCTAAGTACAGTCTCTCTCGTCTTCACTCCGTTTGACTTTGACTAATTTGACTGTCTTGTTCCTTAGTCTCTTCTCATCTCTTGTGATTACACAAATTGGTTTTCTAACTATTGTCAAATTCGGCTCCACTACAAAGTCATCTAACATAGTCAGTACTATAGTAGTCTCTAGATCTCGAATACACTTCCTTAGATGAGAATCATGAAATACATTTTGGACTCCTGCCAAACAGCTTGGTAAATCCACTCTATATGCGAGTTTCCCAATCCTTTCTATAATAGAAAATGGTCCAACAAATCTCGGTACCAACTTTTCTGATTTCCTAAATCCGATTACACCTTACATCGATGATACCTTCATGAAAACATGATCTCCAATTGAGAACTCTAAGGCTTTTCATCTTCTATCGAAATAACTCTTCTGCCTAGACTGAGCTTCATTCATCCTAGCTTGAATTAACTCAATCTTTTCTGCAGCTTCCCTAACCAAATCTAGACCAAGAACAAACATATCCTTGGTCTCTAACCAACAAACGAGAGATTTGCATGCCTCTTTATACAAAGCTTCAAACTATGTCATTGCTACACTAGAATGACAACTGTTGTTATACAAAAACTCGATTAAGTGTAGGTGGTCTTCCCATGATCCCCCAAAGTCTAGCTGTAATGACCCGGTTTTTCGATGCCCGAAAAATCGAACCATTAGGGTTAAAAGAAGAAGGAGGTAGAAGAAGAGAAAACAACACAACAGAATCTTACCATCGTAGCGGAATAAAACATAATAGATAATAACCAATCTTTATTCAAAAGAAACTATATCTACTTTATACATTACATCATCAGAGTACAATACAATCAATTCGACACAATTCAGGACGGTTATAATATCTCGCCCTTCCAAAAGCTGAATATACATCTTACATTGCACAATGGAAATATGAATCTACGGAAAATATGCCTCGTCATCCAGCTCGTCTCCTGAGCACCACAGCAGTCCATCTAGAATCTGTGCTCTATAATACTTGGTCGGACCCGAGCATTATAGTTAAATAACACCTGAGTCAGTATGAAAAACTAGCGTGATAAAATACACTCCATTGGATTATTACAGTCATTTGAAATCAAAGGTATCTCATAAGACCTCGCCACAAATAAACATGCCAGGTTTTTACCTTACGATAACCAAAACATTTCTTATAAAATCCTCTGATATTATAATAGTGTCTTTATACAAATACTTATTCAAATACCGAAATTGTTACATTATTAAATTCCATCTACTAGCCACAAAGTGGTTTCTACAAACAAAAACCGTAAAGGCATGTAGGGAGAATGGATTTCCATCAATGGCATGGCTACTGGGATACCGCCTATCATAGTACGTGGTCTAGATCACCATACCGAGGATCCACCCTGATCCCCTGAATCATAAGACCGGAGCTACCCCTTATTGGATAGTCTGAATAAGTTCACCCCATGGTTGGGATCAGCACCGCCCACACAACCGTAAAAAGGGACATCTAGACAGGGGCGACCTTACCCTGATTGGTTGCTAGCCACTTAGCCTGTGTGCACCTCTCTTGCTTTATCCATTCCCGGTTGATGAGGCTCGAGGCTATGCATTACCTTTTTAGCACACATTCACTTAGAATGCTCATCCTCCTCCTGATGATGTTCTGAAAGCATTCGTCCATACAAGTCCGTTCCGGGTTCGAACGGAACCGAAGGCACTACTCCTACTACATCCATTTCGGAATCACCTCACGATTAGTAGCGATTAGCCCTTGCACTTCACTGCTCCATCTTCGACTCCAACTCTTGTCTTCTTCACGAAAACGTTCAAACCGGATCGAAGTGGTTTTTGGAAAATTAATCCTGATCTCGATCACTTCAAAACGATCAACGCATTGGCCAATATTGATAGTCGGTTATTTAACTATCAAATAGCATTCACAAACAACCATCAGACTTTAAATAATTTTTCAAATTATTTATTATTCAAAATATATACGCAAGATATCTCTACACTTTAACCTTTTGAAAACAGTTTTCAAATCACTTTCCTCTCACAGACAATTTACCAAATATTGTTTATTTCCACTGGAAATTACCAAGTCTAAATACTTTAGATTTTAAAACAATTTAAATCACTTTATTCAAAATAATATACTTACAAATATTTAAATAAAAATTACTTAAGTACTTTATTCAAAAATATATACTTTAAAAGTATTTAAAGAAACTACTTTATAAATTATAAAACTAATTTTTTATAAATAAAAGTTAAGCCAAACTAATTTTTGAAATAAGAGTTACTAAATTCTATACAAGGTTTCAAATAAAACATTAACGAAACTATCTTTAAAATAAAATTACTTAATAAAATAAAAATATTATTAAATATTTTTTTAAAACATAATACCAATTAGCCTTTAAAAATAATTACCGCTATAACTAATTTAATAAATATTTACCTTTAAAAATTTGACAACATAATAATTATTTCTTAAAACATTCCTTTAAACAACTTTAAAAGTTTTACTTATACTTAAAAATTTCCTTTGAAAATGTAGTTGTTTTTTCAGGGAAATACACTTCTCTTTCACACCTTTTAAAAATAAACCGCCATTTATTTTTAAAACAAATTTATCCATTCCTTTATAAATTCTCACCGTGAATTTATCATTTCAAATATCCACTGATATCTTATTTCACTTTATAGACCAGTTTATAAATTCCGCAGTGTCATCTTCTTTCAAAACACAATTTCGAACTCTAAATCGATTCCCAAATTGATTTTCAGATTTCACTCCATTTAAAAAAAAAAATTCCTTTACTCACTCAATTTATTTCAAAACCCATTAACTTCAAATTTTACTTTTTTTATTATGATTTAAAATCTTATTTAACTGAAAATACCAATTTCATACTTTTCCAAATTCCTACTTTAACCTTTCCAATAAATTTAAACCTTAAATTTTTAAAATAAATTCTTTATTCCTTTAAATAATATCACTTAAGTTTTAAAATTCATTATTTCCCCTTTATTCAAAATCTCCTTTTCCATACTCGGAATTTATTTATTAGAATTTAAAAGTCACTTTTATCCTTTCCAATTCATTCTTTAATTTATTCAAATTCTCTATAATTATTTTACGTAAAAATTCTCTCTTTTATTTTCTCATCAAAAATCCAATCTATATATTTTTGATAACATAGTATACCTAAATATATTCAATAAAACCATAGCATCCAATATTTCAATTACCAATATAGTTTATCTCAGATTATCAAATCATATCACAGAATATTAAAACAAATCTAAATATTTTGAGGAATCCAGTTGGATCCCTCCAACCTGTTTCCCTGTATCCACAGATGTTAGCACAATATAAAATACCAATTCCACTTCGAGGTAGAATATCGTAGTATATGGGGTTATATCATCTCATCCGCTATTATGCGGCGCATAGGGTCTCATCCGCTATATAATGCAGGAAATCAATCACTCCAATATATACTATATACTACTATATAATATACCACATCCAATAAATTCAATTATTCAACCAAATATTTAAATTTAACTATTTAAATTTAAATAATAATCCAGATGAGTGAGATTAACTCACCTTTGATTTTAATTTGCAATCCGATCCAAACCAAACCATCTTGTTTTCTTCACGATTCAGACCTTGTATAAACATTATACGATTTATTATCATATGAACTAACCGAACAATCTATTAGCATTTTAGTAATTTAATTTTAAACAAATTTCCCTTTGAATATTTTTTATTAACCAAAATAATTAAATGAACCAGTTAAACAAATTAGTTACCTTAATACATTGTTTTAAGAATAATTTAGTAAATTTAAAATATGCATTTGGATGTATATATTTGTTAAATTTAAAATCAGAATCATTTTTTTTTGCATTACAGCAATTATTATTTTCTTGTATATACAAAAAAAAATTCTTTTACTGCTATTATCATTTTCGTTATCCGAGAAATTAAAATAGAATTAGCTTATCAGATCATAAACAGAGATTGAAAACTCACTGCAATTTTAAACCTCATATATATATACACATATTTTACCTGTGTGTGTATATATATATTTTATAAGCTTAAATAAAATAAAAAATAAAATAAAAGTTGGAATACCTCGCCGCCAAGGGATGAACTTGATGCCACGCGACGCACCCAACTTCTAGATAGATAGATAAATCCCATATACTATACAAAAACATTTTCTTTCGAAAAGCATTTACTATAACAACAGTTGTTATAGTCCATCATTTCCTTACTTCTCGAAAACGTCTATTTCAACAATGAATGTTGAAATCTATGTATTCGATACTTAACATATTTTAAAACATCTTTAAACCATTTACCTCCATTTAAAATATCACCTTCCAAAAATATCCATTTTATTTAAATTATTATTCACTATCCAAAATCATGAATATAATTTATTTACTAAATTCAATACTTCAACGTATTTATTAAAGGATAATCCACTGTCCAAAATCATGGATACAATTCATTTACCAAATTCAGTACTTCTACATATTTATTAAAGGATAATCCATTGTCCAAAATTGTGGATATAATACCTTTATCGATTTCATCACTATTGCAAATTTAATTAAAGGATTATCCAATGTCCAAATCAGGGATATAATTCCTTTAATAATCTTCTACATTTAACTTATCAAATTCAATTGATTTTGGATTTATAAAACAATGTTTTATAAATTCCATTTATATTTTATAAGAATTTCAACTTATAAAGTCAAATTCCATTTATTACTTTATAAGAACTTCAACTTATAAAATCAAATTCCATTTATTATTTTATAAGAACTTCTACTTATAAAATTCCTTAATTAACAATTTCTATTTATATCTAATTTACATTCAAAAATCCAATTTATAAGCTAATTTCTGATAAATCATTTATTTCTAAAATTCATTCTTTTTATAAGTTCACAAATGCGTAAATCTTAATCACATATAAGATTCATTTATAACTTCATTTTAACATTTATAAAACTTCTATATAATCCCACTATTTTGATTTATAAAATTCAATTTATAAATCTTATATATAAACCATTTATACTAAACCAAAAATCTCAATTTAAACTATTTACAAAATAATCAACTTCATATTTCAAAAATCACATTTTAATATATTTCACAAAAATCATAATTTTTAAAACATAAAAATTATATCTTTTATTCGTTTAAAAATAAATTCATTCCCTTAACCATTCAAAATTAACAAAGCGTACAAAATCAAAATCACTTTTAAAATCTTTTTTTTTGGAAATCATCACTTTAACATTTTTAAATTCCAAAATGTAGGCCCAATGCTACAACTGCACTAAATACATCAATCATGGCAACCAAAACATCATATATCATATGATAACAGAATATACATATTAGAATATGTGTACAATGTCCGCTTTGAGGCATACGTGCATAGAAAGGGTCATCCACTTATACACGGGAATGTATAGGGTCTCATCTGCTCCAACAGGAAGGAATATATCCAAATATCAATCAATATATAGATAATATATCATATATCATCCAAACAATCATTAATCATCATAAATAAATTTATTTCTCACTTATATAAAAATATCAGTGAGTCAGATAGAGTGAGTTGTACTCACTTTGGTTTCAATAGCAGTTGCAGTGATTTATTCCGAATAAAATTAAACAGCCGTTTAATTTTTTCCAAAATTTACACTAGATCCGATCAACTCAAAACAAGCTTTAAAATGTAATGCTCGTCAATACGAACCTAACGCAACTTGTTTCGTCAAAAACGGACCTCGTATGATAAAGTTATGCATTTTTAAAGATTTTATGAATTTATAATATAATAATTTCTATTTCTATTTTAACCCTACACTTCAATCTAACCATTGATTTCTACAAAGCAAGATCTTGGCCATGCTTTATTTCATCCCACCGTGTTTCATTTCTCCAGGTTGCAAAAGAAACCCACGGTCGTCGTTCGTTGATTGAATTAACGTGCCACATCGTCAAACTAGACGAAGATAAAACACCTTCATTCGAACAACCATAGAGAGCTCCTTCCACGACCAAAACCTCGTTCAACTCGGCTACCCCATCACGACGCAGCAGCCTTTGAAACACACGACCATTATTCTCGAACTGTTGCCACTTCGTTGCTTTAAAATTCATCATCACCGTACGGATTGGTCGAGCTCGACGAGCTCTTCAAGTTTGTAGTTGAAAAATTCTCGTAATTGTTTATGGATTGAGAGAGACTAAGGTACGAAAATTCGAAAATATCGGCCATTGAAATGAAGAAGTGGCGGCTGGTGTAACCCTGGCTAGGGTTTATGCAAATGTGAAAAAACATGGCCTTTTACAGAAAATTTCGCGACACTATTCATCCGAAAAATTTCCGAACTCCAATCGAAACGTGCCGCCTGGTGTTTATAAAATTTTACCCCTATTCTGAACATAATGTTATATATATCGATAGCCAATTCGATCGTATTTGGAAGATAGGTTTTCGAATCGACTATTTAAATTAAAATTCACTTAAACAGATTTCTAAGCGTCTTAGCTTGCCCTAGACAAACCGTAAATCCGATTGACACGAAATTTGTAATCTTACGATAATATATATTATGGATCCAATGAAACTGGTTTCGTCAAAATCCGAGACTGTTTGAAAAATGAATTTTTTACATGTCAATTAAATATTAAAATATTCAATTTATGTAATTTAACTTTTAATTTAATTTTAAAAGTTCTCTAACATCATTCTAATTCAAATAAAATTTAATTCAACTTTATAAATCATTTTTATTCACATTAAATCCAAATTCTAATTATTTACACAATTTCAAATATTAAATTAACAATTAAATTATCCAATTAAATCGAGATATTAGAAATATAATTTATTCCGCTTATAAAATTAACTTTTGAATATTTAAAATCAATTAAATATACGAATTTCAAATGACTGAAATTCTGGGTCGTTACAAAACCAAATTTGAAAATGGTAATTTTTTTGGATTAGTAAGGAAAAATGTAAATGTGTATATATACTATTTAGGATATAAAAGATATTATATTAATATGGAATTAAGTTTAAAATGGATAATAAACATGAATGTGTTTTATTAAACGTTTATAAATAACATAAGTATGTGGGAGCTTTAAACGGGGAAAGTTATGGATTTTGAAATGGGTATAAACTTAAGCTTTAAAATGTTTGAAATAACTTAAGTGTGTTATAAATTGAGATATGAGATGAAAATTTAACCTAAGTAAAGTTTCTAAAATGGATTTTATGAAATGGTACATAAATAAATTTTAGTATTAAATGGAATATGCTATGGGTATACTCAAATCAGATTTTAAAATGAATGTGAATAAAAGAAATTGGTATAAGAGTTTATAAAAGTAATCTCACGTTCTTCCCATGTCCGCTTCTTCCCATGTCCATGCCTCTCCTGTTCTACCCATCACGTCCACAACCATACCTGTACCTCCCTGCCATAATGTACCTTCTTCTCCCGCAAATCTCTCCAGCTTTCCAGTCACTCTTTCTGACAAACTCCTCCCGCCCTCCTCTGCCATCAATCCCGAACCCACTCGTTCTGTTCCCCCTCCTCTTCCTCTTCCTGACCCTCATCTTTCAAAGCCTCCTGATGCATCTGCTTTGCCTCTTCTCTCTGACCCATCTACCCCATACCATGATGAACGTAAATGGACTTCTTTATTTAAGCATAAGCCAAGTAATGCTGGGAAGTACATTCCCGTTGATCTTACCCGTTTGTATGAAGATGATGTGATGGTGCCTCCAACTAGTGTTCTTGACGCTGGTGCAAAGAATTGGTTAGACACAGTTGTGGGTTTTTTCTTAGACAAGCCTCTATCGTATACTGCTGTGGTACAGAAGTTGAAAGGAATATGGAAACTTAAAGGCATGGTCAAAGTTAAATCTGATGGTATTGTGTTTTTATTTAATTTTTCTTTTGCTGATGATAGAAGAAATGTCTTACAAAAGGACCCAATCTTTATGAACAATAAGATGTTCATAATTAAGCCATACGATGTGTCTGTTAGTAACATATCTGGATCTATAACCTCTGTTCCAGTATGGGTGCATCTCTACAATCTTCCTCTGTTTGCATGGTCACCATTAGGAATTAATTGGTTGTGTAGTCGTTTGGGTAGATTACTATGTATGGACGAATTAACTGAGCAACAAAATAGGTTAACTTATGCTAAGTGTCTCATTGAAGTGAAACCAAATAAGGAGTTAGTTAATGAATTTAAAGTGAAACTGGTGGAAGGTGGCTATCAGAAGATATATGTTGAGTATCAGTGGAGGCCGGATGTTTGTGTGATTTGCAACAAATTTGGTTACTCAACTGATCAATGTGAGTATAAAGAAGAGGTAACAGTTACTAGAGGAGCTGAAGAACAAAATAATGGAGTGAAAGGAAACAGTAAAGGCAATAAAATTGAGACTGTGCATGATATAAAGAAGGGTATCCCCTTTCAGGTGAAAGTAGCGAGAAGATGGCAGCGTGTGAGTAGAAACAAAAAAGAATTGACTGTGACTAAGAATAACAAAGATAATAAAGAAGGAAGCATTGAAGTGGTAGACTGTGACAAAACCAGTGGAATGGATGTGGTTGAAATACATGATGCTGATAGTAATAGAAATGATAAGGAAAGTGAGAGAAGTAGTATGCCAATAAAGTCTAGTGATAAAACTACATTGCTTGATGAAGACAACAACCAAGATATTGATGTGTGTGCTGATAAGGGAAAGTATGGGAATGATAGTAATGAGGATAAGGAAACATCTGCCGAACTTATCATATCTAATAAGTTTGAAGTTTTAATGGGTATGGAAAATGATGTTTTTACTGATATGGTAAATAGTGTAAGTGATAGTGATAGAAGATTTGACAGAGGTAAACAATTAGAAAACAGTGTGTCTAATGTTAACACAAATGTTGAGTTTGCATTGCAAAAGGAACAAATGAAAATAACCACACATGAAGATGGAACAACTCACTTATCACATATGCAACTACCTGAAAACATCACCTCAGACATATCCACAAGAAATGTAGGCATAATTGTGAATGCTACAGAATGTGAGTACATAAATGATAAAGGAAAGAGTTCTGATGAAGGTAAAAACAAACAAAGTAAAAGTGGGAAATCGAAGAATAAAAGGAAAGCATGGAAAAGCACTGACATGCACAAGAATGAAAAAGAAAACACTGATACATTAACATGTCCAACTGAAATTCCAAACTCCACAGCAGTATCTCCTCTTAACATTTACTCCAAAATTCTTCCTCCAATAGCTTTCAAATCTAATCCCAATGCTTCTCCTCTTTCAACCAACCTCAAACATCTCCCATCTCCTGTCCATGCTCATAACCAGTCATCCACTACACAAATTCCTATTGTTACTGAAAATAATGGACTGACCCCATTATCAGCTACTATTCCAAACTACTTGTCTTCAACTCAGGCAGTAACTAGGAAAATGAAGATAGAGTTTCTTAATGCTAGAATTCCCCAATGATGTTACGCTTTGGAGCATGGAACATCAGGGGGGCTCACCACATCACAAAACAAGATCAGTGCAAACAACTTATCTCCTCTCAAAATTTATCTGTGCTGGCGATTCTTGAGACTAAACTAAATCTTAATTTAACTATTAAGGCTGCGGAGTATATCAGATTGGGATGGAAAATTATTCATAACCTTAATGAATCTCCTTATGGTAGAATTTTGATAATTTTCAATCCCCAAGTTGTTGAAATGTCTACCATTCTCTCCACCTCTCAACTAATCCACT
Source organism: Allium cepa (assembly GCA_030765085.1). Classification (NCBI taxonomy): domain Eukaryota; kingdom Viridiplantae; phylum Streptophyta; class Magnoliopsida; order Asparagales; family Amaryllidaceae; genus Allium; species Allium cepa. The sequence continues at coordinate 997,374,598 of CM060932.1, forward strand.
GTCATGCTATTGATATAGCTGATCAAACCTCTTTCTACGTATCTTTTATATATGCTTTCAACTCTACTGCTGCCAGAATATCTTTGTTATCTGTCATTCCTTCTCTGAGACAATCCACTCATCCATGGATCATTTTTGGTGATTTCAACTGTTGCCAAGCTATCTCTGATAGAGTGGGTGGTAACCCTCTGTCTTCTAATGAGATTCTTCCCCTCAATAATGTGATATCTGATGCAGACCTAATTAACATCAAATCAGTTGGAATGCAATTCTCATGGAACAATAAAAGAAAGCATGGCATCAGAACATTCTCTAGAACTGATCACTCCTTCTCCAATCATGCAGCTCTTTCTAAATGGCCACTTCTTTTCAACTACCTTCCTCCCCCTCTACTATCTGACCACTCTCCCCAGATCATTCATCTTCATGGAGTGGACATGAGAAGAAAAACTAATTTTAAATTTTTTAATTCTTGGACAACTGAAGCTGACTTTAAACCTACTGTTTTAAATGTGTGGAATTCTAATAAACTTGGTAACCCTCTCTTTGTCTTGCAGGAGAAAATTAGAGAAACTAAAAGCAAACTTAAAAATTGGGCACATAACAAATATGGCAATGGTGATAAGTTGAGCTCCAATATTATGAGGAAACTTGCTGAAGTACAGAAGGCTATGATGGATAATTATAATGATGCTAGTTTTTCTGCCTCTGAAGCTGTTTTAACTCAACAATACTCTGAAGCCCTTGCTCAAGAATGTGATATGATACGTCAAAAGTCGAGAATGAAATGGTGGAAAGAAGGAGACAAGAATAGTGCATTCTTTCATGATAGTCTAAAAGACAAACATAGAAGAGAGAACATTGCATCTATAATTGACATGAATGAGGATGTTCAAAATACTGCTGGTAAAATCAATTTAGCTTTTGAGCAATATTTTTCTTCTATATATTCCAATGCTAACAACTTCATCCCTGCAATTGATGATATTCCCATGGACATAATGCCAATGCTGGATGATGAGAACTACAAAATGCTCTGTGAAGAGGTCACCAAAGATGAAATTGTCAATGCTATGTTTTCTCTCAACTCAAATTCTTGCAGTGGCCCTGATGGTCTGAACACTCACTTTTACACTAAATGCTGGAATATTGTGTCTACGGATGTTTGTAAAGCTATTTCATACTTCTTCTCTAAAAGCAAGCTCTACAGGTCCTACAACTACACAAACATAGCACTTGTCCCTAAAATCAAAAATGCACACCATGTTAAAGACTTTAGGCCCATATCATGCTGCAACACTATTTACAAATGTATTTCCAAAGTAATTGCTACTCGGTTAAAGAAAGTTCTTCCCTCTCTTGTTTCAAACAACCAAACTGCCTTTCTGCCTGGTAGAAATATTCTTGATCATATCCTTCTTGCGCATGAGATTATTAAAGGAAACCACAGAAGTAATACTCCCCCCAAAGCTATGCTTAAACTTGATATTATGAAAGCTTTTGATATGCTTCAATGGGATAGTATTGTACGAATTATGGGGTATATGAACTTTCCTCCTCACTTTATTGCGTGGATATATGAATGCATCTCCTCTCATACTTACTCCATTGTTGTCAACGGTTCTCCTACTGGTTTTTTCAATAGCAGGCAAGGAATAAGGCAGGGAGACCCCATGTCAGCCTACATCTTCATTCTTGTAATGGAATTGCTCACAAGAATGATCAATAAATCTGCTTGTATGGGGAAAATCAAGCTTCATCCTGCTTGTAAAGACCCTCAAATCACCACTCTAATGTTCGCTGATGATTTAATCATGTTTTGTTCTCCTGATCTCGTCACTATTGAAAACATTATGCTTACTCTTGAGCAGTTTCACGCTATGACTGGGTTAAAAATCAATATCCAAAAATCTGATATTGTTCTTGCTGGTGTAAGCCCTGCTCATGCCAACATGATCTATCATGTCACTGGATTGAATAGGAATCTATCCACGGTCTCCTACCTTGGTCTTCCTCTGACTACTTCCAGAATTACTACTAACCACTGCTTACCTATGTATGAAAGAATCACAGCTAGATTAAGCTGCTGGACTGCGAGGAGGTTAAGTCAAGCTGGTAGACTCACATTAATTAAGTCTGTTATCTTCTCTATGCAAGTGTACTGGGCTAGATCTTTTGTTCTCCCTACAAAACTTATTAAAATGATAAGATGTGCTATGATGAAGTATCTGTGGAGTGGCAAGACTACTGGTAGATTCATTGCTCCTATAAAGTATGCTACTGTCGAGAAGCCACTAAACAAAGGAGGCCTTGGTTTGATTAATCTAAAACAGTGGAATAAGGCTGCTTTTGCTAGACATATTGATACTTTGTTCAATTGCCCTGACAGTCTATGGGCTGCTTGGTCGATGAAGAAGTATATGAACTGTAGAGGGTTATGGAATATGTCAAACCAGCAAAATGTTAGCTGGACTTGGCGTAATATCCACAAGTTTAAAGAGCTGTTTCTCCCTATGATACAGATGAAGACTAACAGTGCGATCAATGTTTATTTCTGGGATGACCCATGGCTTGAACAAGGCCTTATTCTTAGGAGACAGCTCAATTATAGTGAGATTCTACATACTGGAATACATGAACGTACGCTTGTCAGAGATGTGATACATAACTTTCAATCAAGGCATATTTTCACTTCGAACCAAAGAGTGCAATTTATATGGGATAAAATAAAGTCATTTACTGCTCTGCCTTCTTCATACAATAATCTTGTCTGGGGTAAGAAGAAAGGGAAGTATAAAACTGGTTTGACATATGAATACTTGATGCAAAACAACTTGAACCAGAACTGGAGATGGTGGAAGAGAACTTGGAATACTGACAGTAGCAACAGGCACAATTTATTGTTATGGAAGGTCCTTAATGGAGCTCTTCTGACTAAATCAAGACTTGCGAGGTACGGCATGAATGTTAACTCGTCATGCACCTTTTGCAGTAATTTACCTGAGACAATCGATCATATTTATTTTGAATGTACTGTTACGAAGAAAATATGGTCTGAGGTCATGAACAAATATTGTAGAAAAGGACCTTTAACTGTCAACGTGCAGGAATGGGAAAGAATTTATTCCGAAACTGGTAACAAGCAAGAAAGAAAAAGAATCTTTGGTGTTGCTCTAAAGTGCTTTGTTGCTGTGGTGTGGAGGGAACGTAATAATAGGGTTTTTGATCCAACTAATGCCAAATCTGATGTTGGTTTGAAGATATGTGTTATGCAAGAGATAGATTCAGTGGTTAAGATGCTCTTTGCATTTGATCCAGGAATATCAGTGGCCTCTCTTTGCTAACTTTGTTATGTTTTGTCTGTTTTCATGTTTTTTCCTTTTGTTATTCCTTGTGTTTTGTAACACCTTAGTCTCCTCAGTATTCTATGAGCTTTTTGCTCTCTGTTGTATTTGTTGTTCTCTGGTGTTGCAATAAAATGGTCGGGGACCATCTAACCCCGTCGGCCTTGCCAAAAAAAAAAAGAAATTGGTATAATTTAGAAAACCTATTGGAATAAATAAGTTGTGCGTGGATCATTTTATTCACATAACTATTTGATCAAGCTTCAAATACATTATTTTGAGGTTATTCAAACTGGTCTGAGTTAGGATTTTTTACTCAATTCTTGACGGTGAATACTGAATACAGATTTTTAATATGATCCTGAAGTTCTCTATCATAGTATATGGCTATACAAGGAGAATGACAGTTTCTAACCAAGAAACAAGATCGGAGTCCGCACTGGAAAATCGAGTGGGCGATCCTAGTTCAGAAGTGGAATTGTGTGATCAAGCGAGGAATCAGATTTGATACTGTGTAAGGATAGTAAGTGTACATCTTACAGGCCTTATCATAATTAAATGTTGACATTGGGTAAATGCAAAATTATATGGAAATGGGTTATATGGTTGGATATCATTTGTAAATGAAATGCAGGTTTGGAAACAAAGGCTAGTTGATGCCTTTGGTTTCATGAGAAGAATTTGGTTTCCCAACAAATAGGTATGTGTTTATATTATTGTTTGGTTTGATGGTTTATGCCCCAGATATGGGAGGCCACTTGGCCTTTTGTCTTCTTTTGATTGGTTTCGGCCCGTGGTAATGATTTGTAGTTTTTCTTATTGAGCCACACAAAGAAAGACACTACCAAAAATATTCGTAAGTTTAAGACTTAGAAAATTTTATAATCCTTTTCAAATAATTGATGTTGAAATAGTTTAAGGTTTTAGTGATGTTTTTCTTACCTTGGTAATTTCGATAACGAAATTCTTTTAAGGGGGAAAGAATGTAACGACCTGGAATTTTGATCATTTGATTTAGAAATATTGTTGGTTTAGTAAGCTTAATTGTCAAATTTCCAAAGATAGGGATTTATTTAAAGCTAATAACTACAATTCAAATACAGTGATTATTCAAAAGGTATGAGTTGATATATTTAAATTTGAATAGCCTTTTAAATAACTGGATTTCAAATTGAATATTAATTCAATTAATTTAGTGAGCTTATTTAACTCATTTTCATGTAAGAATTAATAACAGTGAATTCAATGGTAAATTCAATTACAGTAATAATGGTTCAAATAAATAATTCAAAAATAAATTTTTATTTTTACTACGCGATTTCTATTAACGTATTTTCAATTTATTTTATACAATTTTTCCATGATTTTTAATTTGGTGAATATTTAAATTATCCATTTGACAATTAATCGCCAAATAATAGTGTTTTATGATTTTTTAGAATTAAATAACCGGTGTATATAATTTTTGTTTTAAGATCACATCGCTGTTTTGAGCACGACCGTATCCTTGTTTTGTCGATTTGAGATCCATATGCGAAAGCGAAACGGTGCCACGAGACGTCAGAAATTTTAGTTTAAACTTAACTTAACACACAACACCACGTACGCATAGCTGCATTCTTTTCTGCTCTCTGTCCTCACTCTCTTATCACAGACAAACCAAAATGAAATTAATTTAATCCTTTTCAATTGAAATTCTCAAACAATTCATACAAAAAATCTATAAAATTGAAAACTTTAATTTTTGAGATTATTACGCCTAAATCTATCATTGGGCAGGACAATGGAAGTCACGGCAGCGTAATATGGGATCGATAGTACATGTCGAGGGTAGTTGTCAGTAAGCGTTGGATTTTTAGGAAAATGGAGTAGTAGTTTGTCGAATCGACGGTCTTATTCGGGTTTGTCCTAGTTAGCAGCAGCTCCAGTGTGAATTTCGAGGGGTGCGTCTCGTTGTAGCAAATCGCGTCTTTCGGAGTGTAGCAAGGCGAGCAAGGGGTCTACATCTTCCTGGAAGTGGTGGTGCTCGACTTCATGGTGGGGGATGTGGGGATTTGTGATGAGGAAGATATCGACAACGTCGGAGTGAGGCTTCAAAGGATAATGGCCGATTTTTGGTGGTGCGTGCATGTTCATGTGCACTGGGTTATTGTACAGGCTTGAGGAAGATTGAACTGGAGAGAAAGAAGGAAGGGAAGCGTGTTGGAATGTAATTGGGCCAGGCTTAGTTTGAATAGGCGATTAGTTTGCTAAATAAAATAATTTATGTAACGATCCGTAAAATTTTAAAGGTTTTATTTACGTATTTAATTGAATTTTGGTGAAATTTTAAATAGCAATATTTTTAAATAAAAAATTTATATTTGAAATACGTCTATTAAAACATAACCAATGGTAAATTTTCATTTAAAAATATGGAAGTTTGTTTTATTATGCGATTTTATTTCAATTTAAATCAGTTAATATTTGATGAGAATAAAATGCTTTCCAAACCTGAATGTGTTTATATATAAATTTGTAAACCATCTTCTGTGTGAGACATTATATTTTGTTTCTTCAAATATAGACTTCTCTAGCTTCATTCATCTTATTTTCAACAAATTAGCAGCATTTTAGGTACCGATTATCAACTTTTAATAGGATGATCATACCATTAATATTTGTATACCGTTTTAATCGTCTCATCATGCTGATCTCTGTAGTATATTTTATTCTGTGTTTCGAAGTCTGATTCACAGCGGAATCCGTCAAACTGGTAACTATACCAGTATTCATTTTGAACATTTGGGTTCCTTGTGTCCCTTCGTATATTTACAGTATGAACGTATAGCCATCGATATTATTTTTCTCTGAATTCCACATTTGACTATTAATATTTCCATTTGCAATTTATTAGAACCGGTTCGTTCATTCGTTTGCCTGTTCGTTTTGCCTACCCTTTCCTCTTCTTTGTTATATTCATTCATTGAGAAATATTATTTATAACAAGCTAGCTATATTTTATAAAGCTTATAATCTGCTCATCATTTCTTTCCCACCCCACATGCTAAAATTTGCCGAGCCTCACATCCTGGCCGTGCTCACCTCCGCAAGTCGTCACCATCCCTTCCTTGCTCGTGCACAAATCCATCTTTTGCTTCACCAAAGCCAGTGCCTCATCCTCCCCCTTCATCTTTGCCTACCCCAAAGCCAACGCTTCACCACACACACAGTGCCAAGCTCCTTTGTCGAGACCCTTGTGAGCCGCACAGCTTTCATCTCCTTTTCCTCCATGCTGTGAATGCATGTATTATAGGTAACGTATCATTTAATTTAATATTCAAATTGTTATGCATGGATTTTATGCATTTATATATATATATATATATATATATATATATGTATATATATATATATTATGAGTTCGCATGTTAGTTCATTCCTATAGCCTGCATACATTGGTAATATATATATGTCTTAGTTGTTTTGAGTATATTTGTATATATATTATATATGTCTGTTATTTGTTTTAAATTATATATGCATTATAGTTTAATAAAATAGTAGTTATATGTATATATATATATTTATTAAAGTTGATGGGTTATGTTGTATATGTAGTAGTTTATATATATCTATAAGTTCCATTGAGATTTTTTGCATATATATATTTTCCAGTGGTTATGGCTTAAGCACATATTTGTTTATATTTATATATATCGGTTTTGTATATATATTTTGTATATTTTGTATAAGATATCAAGGTTTATATTTCAATTTATATACATTATATTATTTGATCTATATTTTATAAAGCTTTGAAAAATTGATTTTTTTTAAAGTATATATTTCATTATTTATAAAACTGTACAAGTTTATTTATTTATATTGTACTAAAAAAAGATCTTTGGTATTGCTATATGTGTAAAATATATGTATCATATATATTGGTTATATATGATGTGGGTTTAGTTTATATATTATATAAACAGTTTGTTTTCTACATGTATATTGAATAGATATTCGTGTTATATATGTGTGTGTGTGTGTGTGTGTGTCTTCCAACTTGGAAGCAATTTTGATTCTTTGTCTTATATTTTACATTATATATATATATATATATTTCTTATATAAAGGTCTGTTTACATATACTTTGCATATATATTTTTTGATTTGTTTGTCTATATATGTATAAATTATGTTTTGTTGGCTTGTTCATAATGGTATATGTGAGTTATATGTTGTATAATATGTTTAAAAGGGTTCGTATATAGTGGTTATCATATATATGTTATAATAGTGCTACATATTATATATATGTGTGTGTTATTATATAAACTTATATTGATATGCTGTATGATATATAACCTATATATTAGTGATATATATACTGTTATTTCAAAGTGTATATATATAAGCAGTTATTTCAAAAGTATAAAATGTATGTACTATGAAATAAAGTGAACTGGTTTTGAGATATATATATATGTATGTATATATAGTTTTTGATTTTCATATGCTTATGTTTTACATTTAATATTGGTTTTATAATAAGGATGGATCTTAAAGTATAATATATTAAGTATACATATATTTGAGTTTGGTTTGGTATAAAAGTATATGTTATTTAATATTTGTTTTAATTTAAATATTGATATCATGGAAATAATAATAATAATATATATAAGCTGTTTCTACCAAATATTCTAGTTGTTCATCAACTCCTTATCCATCAGCTTCCCCGTCGAATTCATGCCTATCTTACTTTGCTTTCGAATTCGTGTTCGGATTCGTAACTCAATTTCAGTGTTTATCTATCTAGCCTCGAAAGGTGAGAAATCACTCACGATTAACATTCTTGTATTTATTAGATTTGATTTCAATTTAACCGATAATTGAAATATGCCGCTGTAGTTATTTAAATGGTATATATGCTATTATCTGTAACTGTTCACCTGTGGGATATGACACATATCCTGTTGTTTATATTATATTGTTATTGATGATATATGCCTGTTATTATTATTATCATATCTGTTATCACTCTGCAAGTTCCTTGTTAGTATAGAATTCCCTATGGGTTGAAATGATACATACCCGAACGATCTGTAGAATAGGATAAAATCGCTATGGGTTGAAATGATAAACCCAAGCGATTTTCATTGAATTGAATTCGGGATTGCTGGTTAAAACGATATATACCCGTATATAATTAAATTGCAGATTGAAATGATAAATATCCGTACTACTTGACCATAGGATAGGACATTATATACAGACACCATTGGTCTATATATAAATATTTTGAAAATGATCTTTATGGTTTTGAAAAGAAATATATATGGTTTTACTTAATATTGAAAATATTTTATATATAAATAAGTTTTAATATAAAGTAGATTCAATAATAAGCATTAATTTAATAAAGTTTGATTTAATTTGTATATAATATGTCTAAGTATTTATTTAAACAGGTAAATAGGCACAAGAAAGAAGTTACAAAAAAATTAGTCTCATGGACAACAAGTTTACTTTCTAGTCTGAAGGACACTTTTTAGTGTAAACTGAAAATGATAGTTACAACTATCATTCCGCGATTTACAGTAAAAAGTGTCCTTCAACCTAAAAAACAAACTTCTTGTCTCTGAAACTAATTTTTTCTCTAACTTTTTCCTTGAGCCTAAAAACCCCTTATTTAAAATTTTATTTTAAAAATAGATTTTTATAATGATTTTATAAGTTAAGGTTGGGAAGATAAATTTGAAATTTATTTGAAATTGTATTTAGTTAAGAATTTTATTTAATTAAATCGATTTGAAGCTATTGAAAGTTGAAATTTAAAGATATAATTTTATAACTTAATTTTATTTTAAGTAATTTGATGAATATTTCACGTTTAAATAAATTGAAGGGAATATTTAGTAAAATGTAATTTAAGGTTATTTAAATAATTAAGTGAATATTTCAAGACTAAATAACAATGAAGTTAAATCAAGATCTATATGAAACTGTTAAATTTTGTTTTGAAAATGTTGAATATTTAAAGCTTTGAAATATATTGAAATTTAAATGGTTTAGTTTGTGGATTCAAATCTGTATTTGAAATTGATATAATTTGAATTTGTTTATTTAGAAATTGAATTGGATTGAAATTGATAAATTGAGATTGAATTAAATTTGAATTTAGAAATCAAGTTGATTTGAATCGATTTGTGAGGTTTGAGGAAATTATAAAATTGTACTTTATAAATTATTTAATATATATATATATGCTATTTTAATATAAAACTATTTTTAATATATACTATTTTAATATACTAATTTTTTTAATATAAACTATTTTTTATAAATTATTTTATTTTATAAACTATTTTATTTTATATACTATTATTAAATTGTTTAAGTGGTGGGAGTTATGATTTCAAAGTTATGGTCTTCCAAAGAATTATGATTTCAAAGTGTTTTGGGTTTCGAAAGTGTTGGAACTTTGAAAGTGCTATAATCTGGAAATAGATATATTTGAAATGGAAATGATATTTTGGTTTTAAAGTATAAATTATTTTGAAATGACCACGGTGTAAATGACATTTGGTTCCACGGATTCTTAGAGGACGGTTATCCCAAACATCCTTTGAGTTACTTGTATTTCAGTTGATATTTTCACTTGAGTTGGATTTATTGATATAAGAATGTTAACCTGACTCGAGTGTTTTGTGTTTTGCTTTATGCTCGGGTCAGACTGAGTGATACAGCATTCGAGACTCACCTTTGGAGTTGGAGCTTCGCTTGGAGATCCAACTATCAATTCATCTTTTAGATTTTCCAGTTGATTTGTTCAGAGATGTCATCAGTATGCATTTGAGATATTCTATTGTATTTTATTTCAAACTCTGTTGTTTATATAGTAGCTTCATGAACTACTATTTATCTATTCTGCTACATTATTTCATATTACTCCGTGTCTGTGATTTTGTGATTTATTTATTTACTGTATATGCTGAGTTTTGCCAAATTTAAATCAACAATCTGGTATCTTCAGCGATTCAAATCCGACATGTGTGCATGCGAATGGCACGAAATACTGGGATGTTACAATTTATGTGTATATAAAAATCGATAACTTGTATTGTGAATAACTTGCTCATACGATGTCAGATTCAAGAGTAGATTTTTGCATTGCGCTCGTAACGACGTTAGCTTTTGTTAGGAATTGGTTTGACAGAATTAGGAGTTATTGGAATGTTACGCTAAAGTCGATGAAAGTAGAATGCGAAAGCGAAAATTGGAACTCTTGTGAGTTTAACTCACTCTTTTAGTTAACTAGTGATGTTATATAGTAGTTAAATTTATTGTTTGTGTTTGATTGAAAATATTAGCTGATTCGGTTAAATATCTATTTTTTTTAACTTGATAGAGACTTAAGTTTGAAATACAAGGAAAATTATTATGTAATCCGGATTTCTCAATATTTTTATTTTTAAAATTCTTGTTATTTACTTGTCATTTTATTTTAGTTATATATCTGTGATATAGTTTGTTAAATGCTGAAACTGGATTGTTTGGCTATATTGGATGTGACACCAACATATGTAAAATTTAAACCTTTTAAAGTAAAAGGTTAGAATAACATTTGTTAAGTGCTATAGTAACTATTAGCCTCGATACAGTATTTTCGAAATACTATTAAGTGTTGATTTGGTTTGGAAATTGATTTTTATTCCAACTGTTTTGGAATTTCCATGATATTTAAAATTAAATGAGTTACTAAACTCTCAATTTTATTCTCAATTTCTGATTTATTATTTTTAAATTCATATTTATATAAGTAGATGTTTTTAAATCTAGAAGTATTATATTTTCAGAAATTATTATAATTGTAAATATTTATGTTTTAAGGAAATTTAAAAAGATTATATTTATTTTAAAGGGATTTTGCGGGTCAAAAAAGATAGAAATATTTGAAATAATATTTATGAATTGTTTGTATATAATACTGTAGATTTATAAATATTATATTATAAGTGGCGAATAGATTTACAGAAGAAGGATTTTATAAAATAAAAGAAACGTTTTTATAGGTATATCTTATAAAAGAAAATCAATATCATTTTGATAAATTGGAGATGGAAAAAACCCATTTGGGGAATTTATCGAAATATATGGAACGATCATATTGTCGGGAGTAGTTGAGTTCTAAATGATAATTGAAATTCGACCATGTTTGGTGTTCGAGGGTTATATTTGGTATTGGGATTTAAAAATGAGAATAAAAAAATTTGGAAATTTTATTTAGAAAGTTTATAAAGAGAATTTTATAAATGTATTTGGAGTTTTTAAAAGATTTATTAATGGAGATATGATTTATTAGAATTTTTCTATAAATGAATTAGGAGTTTATAATTCAAGAAAATAGGCGCAGGGAAGAAGTTGCAAAAAAAATTAGTCTCATGGACAACAAGTTTGTTTTTTAGGATGAAGGACATTTTTAGTATGAACAGAAAATGATAGTTGCAACTATCATTTTGTGACTTACACTAACAAGCGTCTTTAGGCTAAAAGGCAAACTTCTTGTTCCTGAAACTAAATTTTTGTCTAACTTTTTCCATGAGCCTAAAACCCACTTTATAATTATGCTTTGAATTTATAAAGATAATTATAAATGATGATGTATAGTGGGGACTTATAAATGATGATTTATAAATAATGTTTTTGGTAAATAAATTTACAAATGGAGTTGTAAATATGGAAGAGTTTTATAAAAGGGGCAATGTTTGGTTTATTGGTATCAATGTTTTAAATTAACATTTGTTTCAAACCATTTAAGTGCGATTTTGAAAATGGAATCTTTTCTTAAGATTTACAAATATACTTATACCGGTGAGATAAGTATATAGGTACATTTTTTCCAAGTATTGAAATGTAGGGATTTAGAGAACACTTATATTGTTAATATAAGCATATGAAGAATTTTTCTAAGTGAAAGTGGAATGTTTCTATGAGTATTCTTATACAACTAAGATAAGTATACCGATATTTTCAAATATTGAAAAGAGTATAATGGATTTGGAAACATATCTTTAGAAAGGTATTTTAATACTCGAATTTTGCAATGGGGTTTAATTTATGAAAGGGATATATTAAGAGGTTAGTGGTTGTTTTGTGCTTAACTAGTGTTATTTTCTTATGGAATAAAATCTCTGCTTGAATGGTTGTCTATCTGATAGTTACATAACCGACTATCAAATCTGGACCAAAACATAACTTTGGAAATATCTAGGTGAAAACACAGAGATTATATGGTACTGTTACAATCGATGGTGTTATACTATATGTATAAACTCATTTTGTGCTTCTAGTACAAATGATAAGGACACCCGTTCATGCAATGGCTAGGAGGTGATATCTGCTCTTATATATTATCTGCTTATTTCCTAAAAAACTAGGTTTGAGTTCATCAAAATTTATCGAAATTTGTTTTAAGAGACTGGGATCGGATTTATTATCCAAAAACCACTTTGATCCTACTCAAACAATGTTTTTTAAGTCATCTTGAAGAGTGGAATCGAAGAAAGAGATCTTGAAGTGCAAGGGCTATTTTCTACTAATCATGAGGGTGATTCCAAAATGGATGTAGCAGAATTAGTGCCTTCGGTTTTTCCTTATCTTGGATAACTTATATGGATGAAAGTTGCCACTATATTACTGCTTGGAGGGCAGCATTAGCATTCCAAGTGTATTTCTATTCAAAAAGGTAAAACGTAGCCTTAAGCCTCATCAATTGGGAATGACTAAAGCATGGGAGATACAGTAAGGCTAAGTGGGTCGCTCCCAATTAGGGTAAGATCATCCATATCTAGAGTCGATGTTATCTCTCATTTGTATGCTTCATGGCCTATTAATTAAGTCGTGATCACGTTCGGTACTACTAGTCAAGTGGTAGGACGGTTCTGTATTGGCAGGGGATCCTAGCGAGGTCCTCGATGTTATTTTATCTACAGATGCCCTGTGACGAGTGGTACCCCAATACCCAAGTCATTATATGAAATTCTTTCTCTAATACGAGCCTTTACGGTTTTAGTTGTATACTTATCATGCTGGAATTTAATTAATGTAACAATTCCGGCTATGATTAATAAGTATTAGTATCTTGGACACTATTATAGTATCAAAGAATTTCATATGAAATGGTTTGGTTATCGTATGGTAAAAACCCGTCCGTGTTTATGTGCGGCGTGGTCTTAGGAGATACTTTTGATTTTAAAGGTTTTTATTTACTTTAAAATACAATTGGGTGTGTATTTCGCATGCTACTAATTCATGTGTTATTTTATTATAATGCTCGGGTCAGACCGAGTATGTTTATAGATTTAGTTAGATGCTTTGGAGCTTCTAGAGACGAGCTGGAGACCTAGAGATGTATTCACGTACATGTTTATTTTCCGCTGCATTCACTGGTTGTATTCATTATCAAATTGTGAGGACATGTCATTACTGCCCATGATGATACTAATGTACTCTGCTTGATGTCTTTATGTATATTAAAATTCAGTTTTTCTTTTGTAAAGATCATTATTGCATTATAGATTATTTGTTTCACTGTGAGATTTTGTATTGTTTAGTTTCTTCTTCTCTTTTTTCTTCTTTCTTTTCCCTAACAATCCGCCTTCCTATTTGATTTGTGTTGGACATGTATGGTTTATTGTCAGCTTAAATCGTATTAAAAGTGGGTCATTACATAAACCTTAGGATGATGCCTGTCATTTAAGACCTAGACCCATTGTGAACCCCTCTCTGGTACTTCCTAGCATCCATCATAAGAAATCCCATAAGATGACTTAATACTTCTTAAATGGGGAAGAGGCAGACGCTCCAACAGCCATTTAATACCTCAACCCCAAAGTGAACATCCTCTAGAGATTTCCATTACCGCACCTGAAAGATAATCTCGACCATTTAATAATTCTTGAATGGGAAAGAGACAGCCCTTGCAATAGCCATTTAATACCTCCAACCTCGAAGTAGGCCCGTCCCGGGATATCTGTTTTATGACCCATAACTTAAACCGTGAGTTTCACATTAGTCCGACTACTTGTAGGTGTTGGTAGCTAGATTAGATGGGTAGGCTTACCCTATAGAATTAGGACTAATCTCACATCCACCGTAGGTATTTATTATAGGCGATGCCTTACATTAGTTCCAAGTCGCACTGCTGGTTGCCAAATTAGTTAGGTCGAATTCTGTGTAATTTTAACTAGCCTTACATCCCTATAACCTAGTCATATTTCTACTTTCCAACCTTACGAAATTATACCAACATATATAAAACACACATACACATAATATACCTTACATGCATTTACGCATTAAGGCCATATAAGGGAAACTCCTTATTTCGCATTTTAATTATGTCTTAATTTCCATAATATTTCTTAACTTCCTTTTTATTTGGTTTGTTGTTATTTTTGTTAACATATTTATTTCATACTTGCGGCTTATACATTATTATTATATCTATAATTTACGTTAATTTTTTGGTAACTAGATTTTATTAAATATTCCTAGGCAAGCGTAAAAATATTTCTATATTAAAATTTTCACTACCTATTCATGTTGTTAAGTTAATTTAAATGCCATAATTTCCATATCCATACAAGTCCCAGGTCCAATACCATAGTTTACACAATAGCTAATACCACAATTTAAATTAGCTAAACAAAACAAACATGGAATAAAAAATCCAACTTGTTTAATATTAAGATGGTAGAATTAACGCCTCTATTTCAAGGGAGAAAAACTTTATAATTTAAATTCTTTATATTATACTCAATTTTTAAATGGATAAGATTAAAGTGAAAAATGATTCATATTTATTTTCATTATGGAAGTAGGTGGTGCAAACCACGGAAGGAATACAAATCCATGCTTTTCATACTCTTTCCTAATTCTTTTTAGAATCCTTCATCACAACAAACACAAATTGAGAAATGGAAGTTGAATAGAACATAAATTATTCATATTGCAAATGATAACGATTAAATTCTAATAAATTAACATAAAACGAATAAGATTCCAATCAATTCCAAAGTTAATATTTTTCAAGGGAATATTTGGATTTTAGATTTAAAATTGTGGCATACAAAATTTCCCAAGGCATAAACAAATCCATTTATTAACCGCACAAACTACAATAAAGAGAAAAACTAAGATTTTCACTTACAGATAGTTTTTTCCAAATTCCCTTGGATTTTGTTTTACATTTACACCAATCTTTTCCTCCAATTATCTTCTTTTCAGTTGTATATAACAATTCATTTGTATGTACAATAGATTTAGAATTTAAACATTAAGGAAGAATAGAAATAGAGCAATATACATATATGTAAAATTTATTACCTTTTCCCTTTATCTCTTCCCTAAAGCCTGAATCTTTTATTTTGAATCTAGAAAGTTACCGGGGAAGAAGGAAACTACTAGCACCTCATTAGCATGCTTTTTTCCTTGAGATTAAAAGTGAGGGAGCAATCCCCTTATTTACATTGTTTAGAATGCATCTGGATCGTAGTATCAAAATCGGTTTAAAATAATAATGTCCAAGCCATTCAAGTCTTCAAAAACGTTAGCCGTCTTAATAAAACCGATCGACCGGTCTTGTCTGGGTAGTCGATTACTAGCGGCCGATTGAACTAACGAAGGTGATCGACCGTCCATCGGTCCCTCAGACCAATTTATTAGCTAATGTTAATTTTTAACACTATATTATTTAATTTATTTATTACTCGAGCATTTAACATTTGCTTAAACATTAAATCTACCGCCTCACGTTTTAATATTGATTACTATTTTTATTTATAAATTTAAATCTATTTAAATTATTTTCATTTTGGAATCTTCAAACGTCGGTAACTTCTTCATTTGAACTTCGATTGCGAAGCTTTAAATATGAAAGTTGCTTAGAAAATGCCACGAACACAATGTTGTGACCATCATAGCCAAATCATGACATTTGCACAAATTGCATTTTTAGGCTTATTATTAACTAATTAATTTCTTATTATGGGATGTTACATTCTCCCCCCTTAAAAGAATTTCTTTCCCAAAATTTCTAAGAGAATTATAGCATAAGAAGCACTCTGTATACATGTTAATCTATACAACCATCTACTCAAACAAAAACGAAATGTGATTATTTATGCAGCATGCTATGGTGAGCTCAGCCTTAGCATAAATGCAAAATCATGACATATAGCCATGTATGTAAACATCCTAAATATGCATAAGATTCTACACGAGTGCAAAAGTATTAGTAAAAAGTATGGCAACCAACAAATCTAGCAACCATGATGCAACTAAAACCCATACAATACTAAATTTTGAAGAGAGAAAATTTACGAGAGAAAAGCTTAGGATGGGAAGCCTTTATCTTCTCTTCTATCTCCTATGTGCTTTCTGCTAGATTATCTCCTCATTGCACTTGGATCAGCCTAATTTATTTATTGGAAGCTTCCTAACTCTGTGCTCCGCTATACATGCGGTTGCATAGGGTGCCCCAAGATCCTTTACTTATCTGCTAACTGATCAGGCTCTACTATGGTGGCGGTGTCATGCATACATTTCCTTAAATGTGATATATGGAAAACATCATGGACTCCTGCTAACCTAGCCGAAAGCTCTACTCGATACATAATTTCCCCCACCCTCTCCATAATTGGGAAAGTCCGAACAAGTCTTTGCATTAACTTGCCCGATGTTCTGAACCTCATAAAATTCCTAAGAGAGGAAACCTTAACAAATACCATATCTTCAACTGAAAACTCCAACTGTTTCCTTCGCTTATCAGCATATGACTTTTATCGGTCCTGGGCTGCCTTCATTCGCCACCTTATCACATCAATCTTTTTCGCTGTCTCAAGGATCAAATCTAGTCTAAGTAGAATTTCATCGGTAGTTTCCCACCAACAGTTAGGTGACTTACATGGCCTTTTGTATAAGGCTTTAAAGGGTGTCACACCAATCGTCACCTAATACTATTATTGTATGTGGAAACTACAAAAGGTAAATGATACTTCCAATGTCCTCCAAAATCATATTCACCCTTTCTGTTTATCCATTGATCTATGGGTGGTAAGCGGTACTAAGTTTCAGCATCGTTTCTAAATCTAATGGCAAACTCCTCCAAAATTCACTAAAAAATAAAGGGTCACTATCTTCGACAATGTTAACCGGAACTCCATGCAATCTTACCACTTCTTCGATATAAATTTGCACTAGAGACGATGTCGTACTATTACACCTTATAGGAATAAAGTGGGTACTTTTAGTGAGTCTATCCACCATAACCTAAATAGTTTCATTGCCTCTTTGATTTCTTGGAAACCCACATATAAAGTACATCAATATATGTTCCCTTTCCATGCTGGTGCCTCTAACGGTAATAACATACCTTCACGTTTCCCTTTTTCTGCTTTTATCCTTTGGCACATCAAACATTTGATGATATATACCACTACTCGCCTCCTCATCACCGCCCAATAGAAATTTGCTTCATGCCCCTATACATCTTATCTCCATGAGGATGAATATTTATCCGAGAATAGTGGCACTTAGCCGGTATTTCCTCTAAAACTTATTCCACTACTAAAACATATTCGTCCATCTCCCCTTAGCCACCCTCTTTGTCAATCGAATACCTATGGATGTGGGGGTAATGCTATCATCCACCCAACTTGCCTAAAATGTTGATTATTACTGGATCCCTCTTCTGTTCATGATTGATATGGTCAATCAATGCTAGTCTTACTTCCATAATCACTAGTTATCCTCAAGTGAATTCTGATGGTGGTTGGAAATTGAAATTCGAGAAGAACTCCAACTACTCCACTCGTATATAGAACAAAGAATAGCATGCCTCCGGCTAAGGCCATCTACAATAACATTCCCTTTTCGAGTGGTATATTGAATTTCAAAGTCCTATGGTGCTGTAAACTCCATCCACCTCTGCTACCTAGGATTTAAATATTTTTAGGAAAATCAGTATTTAAGGGACTTATGATCAGTAAATAGCTCAAACCTTTCCCCTAAAGGATGATGCCTCCACATTTTATTGCAAGCGTTATAGCCACTAACTCTAAATCATGAGTAGGATACCTCCTCTTATGGTCCTTCAACTTCCAATTTACATAGGCTATCACTTTTCCTTCTTGTATGAGAATAGCTCCTAACCTCATACCACATGCATTAGTATAAACAACGAAAGGCTTCGACCCATTTGGAATAGTTAGTACTGGCCCACTCATCAACAGGTCCTTCTTCTTAAAGGCTTCCATGCATTTCTCATCATATACAAAAACTAAGTTTTTCTTGCTTAGTAGAGTCAATGGTACTGCTATCTTTGCAAAATCCTTGATGAATTTTCTATAGTAACCGACCGAACCAAGGAAACTCATAAATTCAGTTGTATTCCTCGGAGTCTTCCAGTCTTAATAGCTACTAACTTTGTAGGGTCAACGGCTAACCCTTTCCTAAGAAAATATGATCTTACATCCTTCTTTAAAACATGACACTATAAAAATTTGGCCTTTAGCTAGTGTTTTGTTAAGTTCCCTAATAGTTCCCTTAAGTGATACTCATGCTCATCTCACTTTGAGAGAATACTAGAATATCATGTACAAACACTATGATGAACTTATTTAGTTGCCTCCTAAGGACTCTACTCATCAAATCTACAAAACATACAAGGACGTTTGTCAGTCAAAAGTCAATACTTTCCATTCATACAGTCTGTTTGGAGTGCAAAAAGCATTCTTCCCCTTGCTTTCATCAACTGCCCTTAATTGATGGAATCTGGTGACCAAGTCTAATTGGGAAAGACTTTGGCCCTAACAAGCCGACCAAATAAATTGTCTATTCTAGGTAAAGAAAACTTGTTCTTCTTAGTCGGCTTATTGAGTGCTCAATAATCGATGTCTGCCTTAGTCGTAAAGACAACTGGTCCTCACTCTGAAGTGTTACCATGTATAGACCTCTTCTATAATATCTCCAAAATCTGTTTATCAAGCGCTAACCTTTCTTTGGGGGTTATATGCCTCAATGGTAGCACAATAGGTCTAGTGTCCTTCTCCAAGTCAATTATAAAATCGATCTCCCTTCAAGGTGGAAGACCGGAGAAAGTCATGACTACGGGCATAGATAAGAGCTCATTCTGTGATAGGCTAAGAGAATACAAATAGCTTAACTTGACTAAGCTTTGAGGCATACAATGAACATCTATATCCTATCCTCCATGATTCTTCAACCATATAATCCTCCTATCACAATCTAAGACATCCCTATAGTAAGACAACTAATCCATCCCTAAGATAAGTCCATACCCCTCAAAACCTAAAACATAAGCATATATACAAATTTAATATTACATATATCCATCACTAGGTCTTTAATCATAGAAAGATGTGTTGACTCCTAATCGAATTTGACATGGTTATAGCGTTGATGATAAATTAGATTTTTAATCCTAAAAAGTTAACTACATTTCTGCTTATAAATGAATGTGATGCTATTGAATCATATAAGATTCGAATAGTATTTCCAAAAATAATAGTTGTACCTTCCATCACAACTTTTCCTTTGTTCTTGGGAGGAGGTCTGCTTAAGACAGGTACAACCTCATGGCATAAGCTTTCCCACCTTGTCCCTCCTTTGCTAGTTTCAAGCATCGGCTCTTATACTGCCCTTCTTCTTAGCGGTTATAACACCTCCCCTTGAACTCTTCTCTCATCAAACTCACTTTGCAGTCCTTAGCGACGTGCCCCTTCTTCTAACATCTATGACATATCACACCTCCTTTCTTAATTTTCCCCATGGCTTTCTTGTATGCCCAAAATCCTCCTTTCATCACTCCACCTTGATTATGCGACTCTCCTACTTTATCCTTTTCTTCAATGCTAACTATTTGAAGCAGGGACTTTTCCACTATCATCTCATATGTGACACTTGCAGGAACTTGAGTTAAAAGTAGCCACTTTAATGGAGAATTTAGGGCTTTGACAAACTTCATCGCCTTCTTAACTGGGGCGTCAATCAGGCTTATTCCAAACTTTTCTGATTTTGTGAACTTATTGATGTACTCCTTTAGTTTAGAGTCTCCATGCCTCAATTGGATAAACTTCCCCAAATGCAGACTTACTTCAGCTTTGGACATGAATCATGATCCGAAGCGAGCCCTATATTCAGCCCAAGTAATTCCTTTCTCTTCATTCTCCGCAATGACTATAGTCCACCAATCCAGCATTTCTCCCTTAGGTGCCTTGTAGCTAACCTTCTTTAAACCCGGTCTTCCCATCCCAACTCCCAGAATATTCGGTCATAGTTGTTAATCCGCATCTTGGATTCTACAAAATCTTCCACCCCTAAAAATGCCCATCCTCTCATATTCTGAAAATTATTACACAGTCCAGGGAATCTGGTGGGTAGGGTGTTGGTTCAACGGTGGAGCAACCGGCATCGTTGGTGCAGCTTGTTAAGGAATGGGAACTTGCCACCACGAGCCTTAGATATTTCCATAACCATGATGGCATACCTAGAATTGTAGGTGCCTCTTTGGTAGGGTTGTTTTCGACTTCAAAGGCATTATTCTCAGCCATTTCAACTATCTATAGGTTCAAAATTTTGGATAAATCCCGAATTCCTACGGTAATACAGCTTGCTAAATTAAAAGTTTGTCCGGTGTATTCACCTATATCCATATATGTATACTCATACATATAGTAGGGTTTTGAAAAATATTTTCACAAACAACAAATACATACTCTTATGTACATCTATTCCCATTGACTAGGTAACCTAAACTCGGATACCAAATGCAACAACCCTCTCAGGAACATGCCTAATTTTCGACCCAATAAAAGCTCACCGATTCTTAGGTCCATTCTAATGCTGGTTGTTGGTTGGTAAAATTGATTAAATAAACAATATACAAAACTATCTATCTATGCTTTTAGAATCTCAAAGCAGAAGGGATAAAATATAAAAATAAAGTAAGTACATATTTCACATATTTCCAATTCTCTGAAATACAATATTCTAAATATCCATAACAGAATGTCTCAAAATAGAACCTCAACAAATCTAAAATCTGGGACATAAGGATATATCATAAACATAAATAAATAGTTATGCCATTTCCTGTCTTCATTAGTTCACTTCCTCCTTCATACTTCATCATCAGTATCATTCCCCTAACCTATGGGTTGTAAAGAGGAGGAGGAGGGAGTCAAAGCAACAATGTCTAATGAATGAAAATCTCAAGTCTTACCATTATAGTATTTGGGCAGTATCATTTAGATGAGTATTATGTCTTATGCATTTTATACTATGCCTTTTTGAGTATACATCCATTGTAAGCCAATGGATCTTCTAGTCTAGCTCTATAGTGTATCACCAACTGTAGGCCAATGGCCATTTTCAGTCTAACTTCATAACTATAAAGAGGATGCAATACAATTATGGAATATATGTTGGATCCAACAACCCATCTCCATCAATCACATACTAACGATGCGAGAGAAAGTATTTGAGCCACATAAGGCATTTTTAATAGAAAGTAGGTAGACTCCTAACATTTAGTACTTAGACCATAGGAAGATCCCCGTCATTTGCTACATGAACCCAAGGCGAACCCCTCTCTGATACTTCCTAGTTAACATTGTAAAAAGCCTTATAAGAGCACTTAATACTTCTTAAATAGGGAGGAAGCAGACCCTTAAATATCCATTTAATACCTCAACCCGGAAGGACCCCTTTAGAAACTTCCACTTTCGCACCTAAAAGAAAATATTGGCCATTTAATACTTCTTGAATAGGAAGGAGGCAGAACCAACAAAAGCAATTTAATACTTCCATACTCGAAGCAGGCCCAACCTAGGATATCCTTTCTATAAGCCATAATCCAAAGTGTGATGTCACATATTAGTCTGATTATTCAAAGGTGTTGTTAGTCAAATTAGCTAGGCAGGCTTACCTTACATAATTGGGACTATCCTGTCCTCTACTATTGATACTTATTATCAACGATATCTCACATAACTTCCAAAGTGACATTGTTGATAGCCAAATTAGCTGGGCAGACTTTTGTGTACTTTTAACTGACCTCGCATCCCTATAAATTTGTCATATTTTTAATCTCCAACCATACAAAATTATACTACCATATATAATACACACACACATAATATACGTCGCCCACATTTATGCAGTAAGGCCATATAAAGGGTACTCCCTTATTTCACCTTTTAATTATGGATTAATTTCATAATTGTTCTTAGCTTCTTTTTTATATGGTTTGTTGTTATTTATTAACCTATTAATTTTATATGTTATGACTTATACGTTATTATTAAATCTATACTTTACGTTAGTATTTGGCTAACTAGTTTTATTAAATATTCCTAGGCGTACGTAAGAGCATTTATATACTAAGATTTTCACTTCCTATTCTGGTTATTTTAATAATTTAAATGCCACAATTTCTTTATCTATACAAGTCCTTAGTCCAATATCACAGTTTACACAATAGCTAATATCACAATTTGAATTAGCTAAAAAAAGACTTGCATATATATATATATGTATGTATGTATGTATGTATGTATGCATGTATGTATGTATATTTTCAAAAATGGAATCAAAATATCCTAATTATTTTAAGTGAACATACTAGATTAATGCCTCTATTTCAAGGGAGCAAAACTTTACAATTTAAATCATATATATTCTATTCAACTTCCAAATGGACAAGGTTGAAGTGAAAAATGATTCGTGTTTATTTTCATTACGGAAGTAGGCGGTGAAAACAATGGATAGGGTAAAAATCCATGCTTTGCTCGTTCTTTTCTAATTTTTTTAGAATCCTTTGTCATAAGAAATAACAAATTGTGCAGTGGAAGTTGAATAGAATATAAATTTTTCATATTGCAAATAATAACGGATTAAATTCTACAATATTAACATAAAACGAATAAGATTCCAATAAATTAGAGAATTAATACTTTTAGGGGAATTTTGTAGTTTTAGATTTAAAATTTTGGGATACAAAATACTCCATGGATAAAACAAAGCCAAATTGTAACACCCAGTATTTTCAACCATTCGCATCCACATATGTCGGACTTGAATTGGTCAAAATATCACATTGTGAATAAAATTTGGCGAATCTCAGAATATACAGTAAATAAATAATCACAAACACAGATTAATAATAATGTAGCGGAAGTAAAAGAGATAGTAGTTCATGAAGCTACTATATAAATGTATCAGAGTTACATAAGATACAACAAAAGAAATAAAGTACAAAAGAAGTCTCAAGATGATAACCAAGTACAAAATTAATACAATACTGGGATCAACAGGATAACTGGAAGTGAAATAGATAAAACTAGATAAGCAGATAATCTCCAGCGATTCCAAATCTCTAGAAAAGTGGAATCCCAATCAGTGAATACTCAGGCTGATCCGAGCGTAAATAAAAATACAAGCACTCGAGTCAGGACATACATACTTATACAATGTAAACCAAATCAAGTGAACTATAGTAAAGGTACAAGTCACTTAAAGGATGCTTGAGACCGCCCATTCTCTAAGAATCCGTTAAACTATTTACTATGTAGTAATATTGCGCTATTATAATAATGTCTAATAGTAAAATAAACTTACTTTTAAATAGCATTAAGGATTTACATTTTCCACCTTAACACGTAATAGTCTCAATAGTCCATCCAATATCTGCATATCTCCTCATCGGGAGACTACGAGAAGATACGCATGGGCTACGGGAGAAAACCAAACTTGTAGTAAAGGCTCGATAGGGCAGGTGACATGGCACACAAGGCAATGCAAGGTAGATATACCAATTACGACACTCGGGCTGATGATAACGCAGCAGCCACATACGCCCAACTCGAAACACATTCCCAAAATCGAAAGGGCGCCTAAACAATCAAAAAAGCAATAGAATGGTATCGAAGAAATGCGTCCGACCAGAGGAGCTACTCCTTTTGGCCCGAGACCGCTCCTGTTTTTGCCACCTTATGCCAACTCACGGAAGTTGGGTCCACCTAATATACCCTAAGAACGTCGCCACCATCTTACTTCATTCTGGAATCTCCACCGCGTACACGGTTGTCAAAGTGGTTTCGGTATCGACAAAGAGTATGCCCATATCCGATCCCAGTCTCTTTGCCAACCAATCGTTATTATAACCCATGGTTATAACTTAAAAATAATATTTTATACTTCAAAATAAAATATCATTTCAATCCAAATCTTTATCAAAATAAAGATTAAATCATTTCCAAACCATTTTAATATAACGTACCATATTTTTCAAATTCAAATATTTATCAAAATAAATATCAAGCCATTTCTAACCATTTCAATATGTTAAATTATCATATCTTTTCAAAACTTCCTTTCAAATCATTTTAATACATTAAAATATCATATCTTTCAGAACTTCATTTTCAAATCAATATATAAGTTCAAATCCAAATATTCAACTTTAAACACCTTCTAAATTCAAGATAAGATTCATTTATTATCCCTTCAAATCACCTTTAAAATGATTTATTTTCCAATTAAATTTATTCATTTAAATCATTGAAAAGTGAAGTTATTATTATTTCAAGTCAAGGATTCAATTTCCAAAGTTTCAAACCATTCTGAGCTCATTTACTTGGTTAGAAACCATAAACATTGAAAATTTCAGCCTTGGCAGCATTTAGAAAAGGCTGTTATAAATTATACTTGAAAACATTTTAATTCAGCAAAGATAGCATTTAAAACTACTGTTAAATCTCGTTTTAGTTGAATTTTTAGTTTAAACCAGCAAAGACAACATTTTCAGAAATGCTGTAATATCTCAGGTTCCAAATTAAAGGATTTTATAAATTTCAGCAAATACAACAGACCACTACAGCATTTACAGAACTGCTGTAATAGGCCTTTATTAAGTTTTTAGCCTTTTAGTTTACTTCAACAACTACAACATTTCAGAACTGCTATAATTGCCTTTTTATTAAGTTTTTAGTTCATTTACAAAAACTATAACATTTCTGAATGCTATAAAAAGTATTTTCCAGGTTTTAGCGTATTTTCAGCAAATAATAAGCATCAATTTAAACCCTTTAAAAATTATAAAAATCATATTTTAACATTCAAAAATGTTTTTTAACATACCTTTAACATACGATTTTTATAAAATAAATTTCTTATAAATAAATCAAATTTTTCAATGAATTTACTTAACAAATACAAGTGTATAATTTCCTTTCCTTCACATATGCAATTTAGTAACACTTACATTTTTAAAATTTCCATTTCACAAATTTAACTAAATTTCCAATTGATTTTATTTAACTAAAACCTTTAATTAAACCAAATTTCACATTTCCAAGTCAAGTTGTATTTTAAAATGACACATTTAAGCATTCATTTATTTAACCATTTAAATTCATAGAAAAATCAATAATACTTTAATAAATCACTTAAATTCACATTTAAATCAAATTATCAATTTACCATTTTCCAAATATAATTAAATTTCCATTTTATTTATATAACTTAAATATCATTTTTTTTACCAAATTTCCAAATTAACAAACTTAAGTTATATTTCAATAATCCAATTTAACCATTCATTAATAACATTTTTAACTCAAAGGCAAATCATAATTTCTTTATTTTAAAACATTTCAAAATCTATTTAAATCAAATTTCATAAATTTGTATTTTTAAACCACTTAAAATTTTATTCATATAACTTAAATGTCATTTTAAAAGCCAAAGTCCAAATTTCCAAATTTAAGTTATATTTCAAAAATTCAATTTAATCATTTAATTATTCAACATTTTTAACTTATAGGAAAAAAAATCAAAATTTCTTATTTAAAAATTAAAAATCCAATTTAAATCAAATTTTCATAAATTTACACTTTTAAGAATACTTAAAAATATTCAAAATACTTAATAAAATACCCATGGGCCTACATATAGTTTTCTAACCTAGGTCAAGCGATACATACATATATATATATATATATATATATATATATATATATATATATATATCATTTCAATCCGCAGTTTACGAAGAAAAATCCGGGTTCTATCATTTCAAACCTGCAATCTCAAGTTAAAACAAAATAAATAAAAACCTTTTAGGCCTATCATTTTAACCCATAACGATTTTTTCCTATTCTAAAGTCCGTTCGGGTATGTATCATTTCAACCCATAGTGAACCTAATCTACATGGAACTTGTAGTGTGATAAACAAATATAAATGAACAGTTAACAACATATAACAGTAACAGATGAGATGACACGTAATTAAACAGGGTTAACATCATATAGCATATATAATCATAGGCATGTATAACATAATATATCATTCTACATATTCAATTGTTGTCGCTTCACATTTGCATAAGTATAAATGTCAGGTGAGATTACTCACCTTTAAATGCTGGAGATTGCAATACAACTGATACAACGGAATCAAAGCACAATGAAAAGACTACGAATTTGAGTGGAGAGCAAGATCCAATGCTACAAATATTGTGTTACAACCCAAAACAAAATCAAAACAAAGTTATAATTCAATACAACATTGAAATTGAATAACTTTGAAATAAAAAGAGATTTGAATGCAGCAACTTTGGCCTTGCTTTCTCTATTCTTTTGCACAGCCTAGAGGTGCATATGGTCAGGTTTTGGTCAAGACATGGCTCGGGTTTTGGGCTAGCATGGCTCGGGTTTAAGGCATAAACATGGTGGAATTTATAACATGAGGAGGTGAAGGGGTTTTAGGCAATGTAGTATGATTTTTGCCAAACAATGGCTCGGCCATGGAGGAATGGGCTCGGCCTGGATGCACCATGACTGGTCAGTGGCTGGAGGGGTGTGTGGAGGTCTGGACATGGTGGTGGTGGCGGCCCGTGGTGGTGGTGGTGAACAAGGAAGTGTGGTCGGCTTGCATAGTTTCAGGGTATATGTTGTATATTTTGACGAGTTTAGCATCATGGTGGGCTCGGCCATGGTCAAGTCCTGGGGTGTAGGTGGTGGTGGCGGCGGTAGAGGAGAGATGGTGGAGGTGGTGGCCATGGCTGTGGAGGAGAAGCCGATCAAAACTAGGCAAGAAAACAAGGCAAAACTTATAAAAGAGAAGAAAAATAGGAAAACAAGAGGCCATTACCACTAATTTTTTTCTCTAGCCGTGAATGAGAAGGAGAGATGAATTTGTTCGCGTGAAGTGATGGTGGAAATCACGGCTAATAAAGAATAATACACAGCCAAAAAGATTAAAGGAGGAGTTATGGGAAAATGAAGAGCTTTGGAAAATGAAAAGACTAGAAAATGAAAGGTCTAAGTCTCTTTGTATTTCTATTTCTTTTAATCAAAAATAAAGAAAGTAAATTTCAGTAAATCCATTTTAAAACTGAAATAAAGTAAAATGTAATAAAAATAAATAATTAAATTTAAAGAAATAAAAAAAGAATAAAAGAAATTGCTTAAAAATTCAAAACAGGGTTCAAAATTCTCATTTAAAACATCACTAGCTTTGGAAAAATATCTACTTCATTTTAAAAATATTCTAAAGAAATTTTTTGAAATAAATAATTAAATTTAGAGAAAATAGAAAAAGAACTAAAGAAATTGTTTGAAAATTCAAAACAGGGCTTAAAAATTACAAACAAAATATCACTAGCTTTAGAAAAATTTCTATGTCAACTTAAAACAAATAAAAGTTATATAAATAAAATAAGTGAGGAAAAAAATAAAGTGGGAATGAGAATAAAATAAGATCTTGATAAAACAGAAAAATAAATAAAGAATTTCTTTAATTAATTGAAGTTGGAAATTAGAAATTGTAAACAAAATACATCTGACACTGGAAAATGTCAGTTACACTTTTAAAAATGTTTTAAAACCAAAATATATGCATAACATGTTATTTTACCCATATAAACATAAATTAGAACATTACATGACCAAATAAATTATTATTTATGTAAATTAAAATAAACTGTTTTTTAAATATAGCAAATTTCACCCAATAGTTAAAAAGGC
Organism: Allium cepa; assembly: GCA_030765085.1. Classification (NCBI taxonomy): domain Eukaryota; kingdom Viridiplantae; phylum Streptophyta; class Magnoliopsida; order Asparagales; family Amaryllidaceae; genus Allium; species Allium cepa. The sequence goes on from CM060932.1 coordinate 997,403,038, forward strand.
ATAACTTTCACATTATACATCATATTTCAGCGAAACGAAAAGCAGTGTTCTTAAAATTTTATTTACTTTCATAATAAAAGATAAAATTCAAATTTTCAAACTTTCAAATTTTAAATTTAAAAGTCAAAGTTTGACCATATTGACCAAAATACATTTTTGGAAAATGTTCTTTTTAGTCATGTTTGGAATTCTAATTCATATCAAAATCAAATTTTATATTTAAAATAAAAAAATTATTTAATTTAATAAATAAATATAAATTTTTAAACCAAAAATTCAATTAAAATATACAATTAAAAGAATAAAAAAATATAGGGTTGTCACACTCTGCCCCACTCAAAACTTTTCGTCCCCGAGAAGGAATGAGGTACAGGAAAGCATAGAAAAAGATAGAGTGAAATAAGATTAAGACAAATGACAAGGAGATTGAGATTATACCTGATAACTGTTGTTATAGGTAAGTTTAACAAGGTGGAGATGATCTTTCCAAGATCCTCCAGAATCAAGAACACAAGCACGAAAAAGGTGGATTCAAAATGAGTACCAAAGATTATCAAAGATTATAGAAAGATTTCTAAACAGAAAGATTACAAAAAGATGTACCAGTCTGTAGCAAGATAAGGATAATAAGGACAACCAAAAGATAGTTTAAAAAACAAAATAAAGAAATATATTTGAAACCATGGAAATTTCAACTTAAATAGAAAATAATTTTTTTACAAAAGTTAAATAAATCTTAACTATCTCAAATTTCATTATCTTATCATCCAGTTACCTTAAATTAACAATTTTAAAACCTTGGGTTTGAAAAATAATCATTTATTATACTCATAATGTACTTAATAATTTTAATTCTTCTTTATTCCTAATTAAAATTAAAATTATTCCTCTCAATATATTTATCACTTATGTTAAATATACTTACACTTATTATAACTGCTTGATTTTATTTTTAGTTCTTTTAACATTATTTTATTGTAAGCTATTCAATTACCCTTTATTATATTTACTTCTGTTAATCATTTTATAACTAAAATTTAAGTGTATAACATTTATTATAACCACTCAAATTTTATTTATAAAATCTTTTTATATTGTATATTATCCAATTACATAGTTAATTTCTGAAATTAAGGCAAGTTGTATTTGAATGCAATTGTATTATACAAATAAAACTTTCTAATTAAATCATTTCATGCTTGAACATTCATCCAAAATTTTGATTTTCTTTTTATAATTGAAATTATTCTTTAGAATAAAATTTAAGAATTGAATTTCCGATTTCTTCAACCATTTAGAGATAAATAAATGTATGTATATTATCAAATCAAATTTATGTCATGTATCAATATATTATAAATCAAGTCATATTTTATAAATTCAAATCAATTTGATTTCCCAAAACAAAGCTCTAGCAAGACCATAGAATGGTCTCTTCACTTCGAAACTCGAAAATGAATGTCGATGATGCTGCAGTCATCACCGAAATTATCCCACTGACAAAGAGAAGAGCATTGATTTTTAAACTTTAAAATTCTTTGGAAACATATTCTTATTCGAAAATACTTTAAATAATATACTTTTAAAACTTAAACACGAGGTTTGAAACCATCAGAAATTAAATTCTCAAATTTCTTGTTTTAAATTCATTTCAGTTCCCAAATCAATTTATAAACAACTATTTATAAATTCATTTATAGAACAATAAATGATAAATCAAGTATTATCATTTCAAACAATCAATTTAAATCAATTTATTAAGTTCCATAAATTTATTATATATCAAAATTTATTTCATAACCAAATTTTAAAATAATATTTTGTCAGTTTGTTCTGTTAAAGTGTTTTAGAAATCCTATCGATAGCATTGATCATACGAATCGATCGGAAACCCAAATCAACATCAATAACTCAAGCAACACAATATATAAAACAAAATATAGATTTATAAGTACAATTCAAAATGTTTGGAAGAATAGATTGGGAATAAAAGACAAGATGATTAAATAACAGAGTAGGGGGATAGGTAAGCTTAAGTAAATCGTGGGCAACCTTAACCGTGACTTAAAGAATAAGATCAATGTGGATTTTTTCGGGGTAAATCTACATTCGATCTCAAGAGATAGAGTTTGAAATAACAAAAGATATTAGCATCTAAACCAAAGATAGATATAAATCCTTGGTGAATCGATGCTAATTGTAAAGGAGTTTCCCCTTCTACAATTCAATTTGAAATTGGCGAGACCGCCGATTCACTAAAAAGATCATTCGAAGCGGAGTTATGGGATACTCTAGATACAAAAGAAGATGAATAGTGAGGGACCCGAATGGATTTTGGAACCATAGGGAACTTTCCAAAATTCAAAGGAAATTCAAATCAAAGAGGAAAACTCGAACGAAAGTGATTCTATATATAATTTACCTTATATTTTATGTTTTGCCTCAAAGCCAAAGCTAAGATACCAAATGTAGCGGGCCGCGCCAGTGGGGTAACGCCCACCGTAGCATACATCAGTACATGTGTTCTGTCTTTACGGCCAGCCTCTCGACTGCACCGCCAACCCCCACGGGGACATGTAGGAGTAAGAGTCAACCGTTCGCTACCAAACCAGGAAGCGAGAACCGCCTATCATGATGCTCCCTCCAAGTGCAATGGCAGACACACATGTTAGACTTGAATTGCTCAAAATACCGTGTTGTGAATAAAATTTGGCAAATCTCAGAATATACAGTAAATAAATAATCACAGATCACAGACACAGAGTAATAATAATGCAGCGGAAGTAAAAGAGATAGTAGTTCATGAAGCTACTATATAAATATATCAGAGTTACATAAGATACAATAAAAGAAATAAAGTACAAAAGAAGTCTCAAGATGATAACCAAGTACAAAATGAATACAATACTAGGATTAACAGAATAACTGGAAGTGAAATATATAAAACTAGACAAGCAGCTAATCTCCAGCGATTCCAAATCTCCAGAAAAGTGGAATCCCAATCTGTGAATACTCAGGCTGACCCGAGCATAAATAAAAATACAAACACTCGAGTCAGGACATACATACTTATACAATGTAAACCAACTCAAGTGAACTGTAGTAAAGGTACAAGTAACTTAAAGGATGCTTGGGACCGCCCATCCTCTAAGGATCCGTTAAACTATTTACTATGCAGTAATATTGCGCTATTATAATAATGTCTAATAGTAAAATAAACTTACTTTTAAATAGCATTAAGGCTTTATATTTTCCACCTTAATACCTAATAGTCCCAGTAGTCCATCCAATATCTGCATATCTCCTTATCAGGAGATTACGAGAAGATACGCATGGGCTACAGGAGAAAACCAAACTCATAGTAAAGGTTCGATAGGGTAGGTGACACGGCACACAAGGTAATGCCAGGGTAGATATACCAATTACGACACTCAGGCTGGTGGTAACGCAGCAGTCACATATGTCCACCTCGGAACACATTACCAAAATTTGAGGGGCGCCCAAACAATCACAAAAGCAATAGAATGGTATCGAAGAAATGCGTCTGACCAGAGAAGCTACCCCTTTTGGCCCGAGACCGCTCCTGTTTTTGCCACCTTATGCCAACTCATGGGAGTTGGGTCCAAGTAATATACCTCAAGAACGTCGCCACCATCCTATTTCATTCTGGAATCTCCACCGCGTACACAGTTGTCAAATTGGTTTCGGTATCCACAGAGAGTATTCCCATATCCGATCCCAGTCTCTTTGCCAATAAATCGTTATTATACCCGTGGTTATAACTTATAAATAATATTTTATACTTCAAAATAAAATATCATTTCAATCCTAATCTTTATCAAAATAAATATTAAATCATTTCCAAACCATTTCAATATAACAACATACCATATCTTTCAAATTCAAATATTTATCAAAATAAATATCAAGTCATTTCTAACCATTTCAATATATTAAATTATCATATCCTTTCAAAACTTCCTTTCAGATCATTTTAATACATTAAAATATCATATCTTTTAGAACTTCATTTTCAAATCATTATATAAGTTTAAATCCAAATATTCAACTTTAAATACCTTCTAAATTCAAGATAACATTCATTTATTATCCATGCAAATCTCCTTTAAAATGATTTATTTTCCAATTAAATTTATTCATTATAATCATTTAACAGTGAAGTTATTATTCTTTCAAGTCAAGTATTCAATTTCCAAAGTTTCAAACCATTCTGAGCTCATTTACTTAGTTAAAAGCCATAAACATTGAAAATTTCAGCCTTACGCAGTGTAAATGTAAGGATTTTCCACTCGAAGGTCGACATTAATACGTCCACTGTATCAAATGCCAAACAATCGAATGCCGGAAAATCGAACCATTAGGGTTAAAGAAGAGGTAGAAGATAGAAGAAGAAAGAAAGAAAAAGCAACAGAAACAATATTAGAATCTCACAATCGCAACGGAACAACATATAATAGATAAATGAATAATCTTTAAATCAAAAGAACTATATCAGTTATTACATTACATCACATTACATTACATTATCAGAGTTTACAACAACAAACAGCGGAAAAGAAATACTATATACTAGTTGATATGCCAAGCTATCCAGCTTGCTCCTGATCTCCACAACAACTCCTGAATTCCAGAATGACCTGATAACCTGACTCTAGACTGCCTGTATGGAAATTGGTGGGCACCCAGAGTTTAGAAAGGAAACAATAAACTCCAGGTCAGTCATGGGACTGGTGTGAGAACTTAAAACAGTTATTCTTTAAAAAGAAACAAAGAATTATTTTAAATTAGATTCACAATGCTTTTTAGAAAATGAGACTACCATAAGGCCTTCCGCACACACACATAATGCAAAAGCAGAATCGGAGGAGATTTCTCCTTATGATAGTCAAATATGCTTGATACGTAAATTTCTTTGATATTATTACTATAAGTGCAAAGTGTAGGAAAACATTTCGAAAGTATAATATAAATCTTAGCCAGCATAGACATTTCGCACTTATGCCTACTATAACTACCATGTTTAATAGCAGGCTACCGCCACATTTCAAGGCAGGTTATACAACTAAAACCGTACATGGCTCGTATTGTTTTTTTGGATTTCCAACTAATGGTCAGGCCAAGGAACTTCCCATTGTCACATGGGTACGCCTCTGGAAAGACGCCCCGAGACTCCTAACCGGATCTCTGCCAACACAAGGTCGGCTACCCCCCTTCCCGGGGAATAAACAAAACCTCAGATATACCATCCCCGGTCCCAAGGACCTTTATACGAGAGCTCTCTAAACCAACAACATCACAAAGTAATAAAATACAGTGTCCACATGAGTAAGTATCTGGGCTCCATACCATGATACTACCCTTTTCCAGAAGGAATGGCCATACCCTAGGGAAGCTACACTTGAAACCTTGCTGCATCTTTCTTGTGCTGACCATTACCGGGTTGTGAGGTTCGATGAAGTCTCGTCCACAAAGCTACGCTTTTTACAAAAGCCACGCTTTGATCAACAAATGATCAGCAGCGCTCAGCATGCCACATTACCAAGTTGGGAATATGTCGCTGATAACCTTCAACTACATACCTCTAAGCTCGTACGTCTTAGAGAAGGGTGTTAAGCTAAGAGATAAATCCTTCGCCACCAACAGAAATGTTTTTGAAATAAATCTGCTTTATATCTCAAAATGTAATGTCAGACATTACCATCCATACAAGTCTATTCTGGGTTCGAACAGAACCGAAGGCACTTCCAAAGAAGCCCTTGCAAGCTGGGTATTCACAATCTTGATCGGACTTCCCATCACAAAGGAAATCTCTATACCGGAGCAACTCAGTGCAGAGACAATCGATAGGTCATCCTATCGTTCTTGCAAATACCGGGTCTTCAACACCAGTCTTCAAATGCTATCCATTACGACGAACCACTATTCGGAATGGGATTCTTGACCCAAAGGTCCTCTCCCGGCTAAACCGAATTACGAGCGCTTATTTTAAAATAAGTGTAGCATTCAAATTCAAGCAAATCACAACAAATACCTATTCAAAGGTAAATATTGATAGTCGGTTATTTAACTATCAATAGATATGCACAACATCACCAGATTCCCAATAATTTTCCAAATAATTTATTTTCCAAAAATATTTTTAGAAGATGTATATTTTTCCACACTTCAACCGTTAAAAACAAATTTCAAATCACTTTTCAATTTATCTTTAAAAGATATAATCTCAAAACATTTCACTTCATATTGGAAAAATATTTCCATACTTATTTAATAATAAGTAATTCATAAATCTATTTATTTTTAGCATTTGGAAAATATTCAATATACTTAAATCACAATTAAGTATATATTTCATTCTTTAAGGAAAACATTCTCTTAAACACATACGTTTGAGTCAAAACGAATGTTGCGTAAAACATCGTTACGACAACCCAAAATCACTAGTATAGGGATTCGAAATTAAGATAGATATATAAATCCCAATACTATACAAAAACATTTCCTTTCGAAAATCATTTACTATAACAATAATGTTATAGTCCACTATTTCCTTTTATTTCTCGAAAACGTCTATTTCAACAATGAATGTCGAAATCTATGTTTTTGATACTTAATACATTTTAAAACATCTTTAAATCGTTTTAATGCTATTTTAAAATATCACTTCACCAAAACATTTCTATAATATTATTCACTGTTCAAAATCGTGAATATAAATCGTTAACCAAATTCAACACTTCTACATATTTAATTAAAGGATTATTCACTGTCCAAAATTGTGGATATATTTCCTTCAATAAGCTTTCACATTTACTTATCAAATTCAATTGATTTCGGATTTATAAAACAAGGTTTATAAATTGACATTTATGTATTTTATTAAAACTTCAACTTATAAAATTCCCTAATTAACAAATCCTACGTATATCTCTTTTAAATGCCAAAATCCAATTTATAAGTTAATTACTTATAAATCTTTTATTTTACAAAATCTATTCATTTTATAACTTCACAATTTATAAATCTATAAATTTCATTTACTTACGAAATCCATTTATATTTCATTTTAACACTTATAAAAATTCGTTTTATAATTCCTATATTTTAATTTATAAATATCAATTTTTATAAATCTTTTATATAAACCATTTATAATAATCCAAAAATCCCAATTTAAACCATTTTACAAATTAATTAACCACTTATTTCAAAAATCACATTTCAGTTATATTTCCAAAAATCATAACTCTTATAACATAAAAATTATAACGTTATTTATTTAAAATGAATTAATCCCAAAATTCAATAATATATATACACTTTCAAAAATCACTTGAAAAATCTTTTAAATTCGAAATCATTACTTTAACATTTTTTTAAAACTCCAAAAATAGGCCAAATGCTGCAACAACACTAAATATAACAATAACGACATCCAAAACGTCATATATCTACGATAACAGAATATATCACAATATCTGTAAATAAATCAATATTGTTGAGGAATCCAGTTGGATCCCTCCAACCTGTTTTCCTGCATCCACAGATGTTAGCACAACACCAATTCCGTTCCAATACGGAATATCGCGGTATATGGGATTTATAAAATATTATCCGCTATTATGCGGCGCAATAGGGTCTCACCCGCTATATAATGCGGGAAAATCAACTCCAAGTACATATATAATACCAATTCCAATCAAGATGGAATATCGCGGTATATGTGTTTAATAAATAACATCCGCTTAATATACGGCGCATAGAGTCTATTTCAATACAACAGATAGCAATTTATCATTCAATCACACAATCAAGCAATTTTAAATCTAACTATTTAAAATTTAAATCTAACTATTTAAAATTTAAATCGAAACAAATTCGATTGAGTGAGAAGTTCTCACCTTGTTTCAAATACAGTTGCAGTGTTTTATTTCGAATAAAATTAAACGTGCTTTAATTTTATTCGAAATTTTCACTAGCTCCAAACGATTCCAATCCAGCTCCCTTACGTAGTGCTCAACAATACGATTCCGATGCAATTTGTTTCGTGTGTTTTCGACCTCGTATGAAAGAGATATAACATTTTAAAGTTTAAACGAATTATAATATAATTAATATACAATTTCCTTTTTAATTTTTTTAAACCTAATGAATCAGGGCCGCTGTTTTCTTTCTTCCCCAAACGTGATACCCAGGTTACAAAGAACCCACGGCCGCCTCCAATTTTGAATTTTCGCGACCACCTTCGTCCACCTCTACCATGATCTGACGACGTTGCAATATGCGTCATCGCCTCCTCTACCAACGCCGACCGACCGCGTGGACCCGACCTCCCCGTTGCTTCGTAAAATGTGAACAAGACGCGCATCTTTGGATGCAAATTTCCGTTGATTGGTAGCACTATTCTCGATCAACTCTGTATGGATCTGAAGCTCTCGCGATGATCTATAACTTTGTAGTTGGAGGTTTGCTGAAATATTGCACGGATTGAAAGAAATTAAAGGAGAAAGAATCGAAAATTTTCGGCCATTAATATCAAGTGGCGGCTGAAGGTTAGGGTTAGGGTTTGTTGCAAATGGAAATAAGTGAGGTCCTCTTATAGAAAAATTACGCGACACTATTCACCCGAATTTTTCCGAACTCCAATTGAAGCGTGCCGCCTAGCGTTTATAATGTTTTACCCCTATTCCGAACGCAATGAAATATATATCGGGAGCCAATTCGATCATATTTGGAAGATAAGTTTTCGAATCGACAATTTAAATTTAAAATTCACTCAAATCGATTTCTACACGTTTTAGCTTGCCCCGAACAAACCGTAAATCCGATGGACACGAAATTACCATACAATAATATAACATTACGGATCCGATGAAACTGGTTTCGTCGAAATCCGAGATAGTTTGAAAAATGACTATTTTTACTCGTCAATTAAATATTAAAATATTCAATTTCTACAAATTAACTTTTAAATTCAATTTTAAAAGTTCGATAACATTATTCTAACTCCAATATGATTAAATACGACTTTACAAATCAAATTTAATCACATTAAACACAATTTCCAATTATTTCTGTAATTTCAAATAGTAAATTATCGATTTAATTATCCAATTAAATCCAGATATTCAAAATAAAATTTATTCGACTTACAAATTTTACTTGTTAATATTTAAAAATAAATTAAATATCAGAATTTCAAATGATAGAAATTCTGGGTCGTTACACGCAGCATTTAGAAAAAGCTGTTATAAGTTATACTTGAAAACATTTTAATTCAGCAAAGACAGAATTTAAAACTACTGTTAAATCTCATTTTAGTTGAATTTTTAGTTAAAACAGCAAAGACAACATTTCCAGAAATGGTGTAATAGCTCAGGTTTCAAATTAAAGGTTTTTATTAATTTCAGCAAAGACAACAGACCACTACAGCATTTACAGAACTGCTGTAATAGGCCTTTATTAAGTTTTTAGCCTTTTAGTTTACTTCAGCAACTACAGCATTTCAGAACTGCTGTAATAGCCTTTTTATCAGGTTTTTAGTTCATTTACAGAAACTATAGCATTTCTGAATGCTATAAAAAGTATTTTCCAGATTTTAGTGTATTTCCAGCAAATAATAAACTTCAATTTAAACCCTTTAAACATTATAAAAAAAAAATCATATTTTAACATTCAAAAATGTTTATTAACATACCTTTAACATATGATTTTTATAAAATGGTTTTCTTATAAATAAATCAAAATTTTCAATAAATTTACTTAACAAATTCAAGTGTATAATTTCCTTTCCTTCACATATGCAATTTAGTAACACTTACATTTTTTTAAATTTCCATTCACAAATTTAACTAAATTTCCAATTGATTTTATTTAACTAAAACCTTTAATTAAACCAAATTTCACATTTCCAAGTCAAGTTGTATTTTAAAATTGCACATTTAAGCATTCATTTATTTAACCATTTAAATTCATAGAAAAATCAATAATACTTTAATAAATCACTTAAATTCACATTTAAATAAAATTATCATATCTACCATTTTCCAAATATAATTAAATTTCCATTTTATTTATATAACTTAAATATCATTTTTTTTACCAAATTTCAGAATTAACAAACTTAAGTTATATTTCAATAATCCAATTTAACCATTCATTAATTACATTTTTAACTCATAGACAAATCATATTTTCTTTATTTTAAAACATTTCAAAATCTATTTAAATCAAATTTCATAAATTTATATTCTTAAACCACTTAAAATTTTATTTATATAACTTAAATGTCATTTTAAAAGCCAAGTCCAAATTTTCAAATTTAAGTTATATTTCAAAAATTCAATTTAATCATTTAATTATTCAACATTTTTAACTTATAGGAAAAAAAATCAAAATTTCTTACTTAAACATTAAAAATCCAATTTAAATCAAATTTTCATAAATTTACACTTTCAAGAATACTTAAAAATATTTAAAATACCCACGGGCCAATATATAGTTTTCTAACCTAGGTCAAGTGATACAGATATATATCATTTCAATCTGTAGTTTACAAAGAAAAATCCGTGTTCTATCATTTCAAACCCGCAATCCCAAGTTAAACAAAATAAATAAAAACCATTCAGGCCTATCATTTCAGTCCATAACGATTTTTTCCTATTCTAAAGTCCGTTCGGGTATGTATCATTTAAACCCATAGTGAACCTAAGCACAATGACAACTGACACAACGAAATCAAAGCACAATGACAAGACTATGGAGATAGTAATACAACTGACACAACGAAATGTTGGAGATAGTAATACAACTAACACAACGAAATCAAAGCACAATGACAAGACTATGGATTTGAGTGGAGAGCAAGATCCAATGCTACAAATCTTGTGTTACAACCCAAAACAAAATCAAAACAAAGTTATAATCAATACAACATTGAAATTGAATAACTTTGGAATAAAAAGAGATTTGAATGCAACAACTTTTGCCTTGCTTTCTCTATTCTTTTGCACAGCCTAGAGGTGCATATGGTCAGGTTTTGGTTAAGACATGGCTCGGTTTTGGGCTAGCATGGCTCGGGTTTAAGGCATAAACATGGTGGAGTTTATAACATGAGGAGGTGAAGGGGTTTTTGGCAATGTAGTGTGATTTTTGCCAAACAAAGGCTCCGCCATGGAGGAGTGGGCTCGGCCTGGGGTGCAACATGACTGGTCAGTGGCTGGAGGGGTATGTGTAGGTCTGGACAAGGTGGTGGTTGCGGCCTATGGTGGTGGTGAACAAGGAAGCGGTGAACCAAAGTGTGGTCGGCTTGCATAGTTTTAGGGTATATGTTGTATATTTTGAGGAGTTTAGCATCATCGTAGGCTCGACCATGGTCAAGGCCTGGGGTGTAGGTGGTAGTGGTGGAAGAGGAGAGATGGTGGAGGTGGTGGCCGTGGCTATGTAGGAGAGGCCGATCAAAACTAGGCAAGAAAACAAGGCAAAACTTATAAAAGAGAAGAAAAATAGGAAAACAAGAGGCCATTACCACTAAATTTTTTCTCTAGCTGTGAATGAGAAGGAGAGATGAATTTTTTTTCATGAAGTGAGGGTGGAAATCATGGCTAAGAAAGAATAATACACGGCCAAAAAGATTAAAGGAGGAGTTATGGGAAAATGAAGAGTTTTGGAAAATGAAATGACTAGAAAATGAAGGTCTAAGTCTCTTTGTATTTCTATTTCTTTTAATAAAAAATAAAGCAAATAAATTTCAGTAAATCCATTTTAAAACTGAAACAAAGTAAAATTAAATAAAAATAAATAATTAAATTTAAATAAATAGAAAAAGAATAAAAGAAATTGCTTAAAAATTCAAAACAGGGTTCAAAATTTTCAATTAAAACATCGCTGGCTTTGGAAAAATATCTACTTCATTTTAAAAATATTCTAAAGCAAAATTTTGAAATAAAATAATTTTAAAACATATTCAAAGTGAAATAAATAATTAAATTTAGAGAAAATAGAAAAAGAACTAAAGAAATTGTTTAAAAATTCAAAACAGGGCTTAAAATTACAAATAAAATATCACTAGTTTTAGAAAAATTTCTATTTCACTATAAAAAATAAAAGTTAAATAAAAAATATAAATAAGGAAAAAAATAAAGTGGGATTGAGAATAAAATAAGATCTTAAGAAAATAGAAAAATAAATAAAGAATTTCTTTAATTAATTGATGCTGGAAATTAGAAATTGTAAACAAAATACAACTGACACTAGAAATGTCAATTACACTTTTAAAAATGTTTTAAAACCAAAATATGTGCATAACATGTTATTTTACCCATATAAACATAAATTAGAACATTACATGACCAAATAAAATATTTTTTATATAAATTAAAATAAACAGTTTTTTAAATACAGCAAATTTCACACAATAGTTAAAAAGACATACTTTCACATTATAAATCATATTTTAACGAAACGAAAATCAGTATTCTTAAATTTTTATTTACTTTCATAATAAAAGATAAAATTCAAATTTTCAAACTTTCAAATTTTAAATTTAAAAGTCAAAGTTTGACCATATTGACCAAAATATGTTTTTGGAAAATATTCTTTTTAGTCGTGTTTGGAATTCTAATTCATATCAAAATCAAAATTTATATTTAAAATAACAAAATTATTTAATTTAATAAATAAATATAAAGTTTTTAAATCAAAAATTCAATTAAAATAATTAAAATATACAATTAAAATAATCAGAAAATACAGGGTTGTTACACAAATATTAACTGCACAAACTACTACAAAGAGAAAAACTAAGATTCCCACTCATCGATAGCTTTCCTCGAATTCCTTTGTATTCTCTTTTGAGTTAACTCCAATCTCTTCCTCTAATTATCTTCTTTTCAATTATACAAAAAAATCATTTGTATATATACTAGATTCAGAATGCAAAGATTTGGGAAGAAAAGAAAGAGAGAAATATACATATATGTAAAATTCATTACATTTTCTCTTTATTCTTTTTAATCTCTTACCTAAAGCTTGAATCTTTTATTTCTTAATCTAAAAAGTTTATTCGGGAAAAAGGAAACAGGCAGAACCTCGTTAGCATGCTTATTTTTCTTGTAAATAAAGGCGAGGGTGCTAGCCTCTTATTTATAGTGGTTAGAATGCGCATGTACCGTAGGATCAAAGTTGGTTTAAAATAATAAAATTCAAACCATTTAAGCCTTCAAAAACCCTTTCCACCTAAAAACAGCCACTCGACCGGTCCTTTCTGGGCAGTAGGTCGCTAGCGGTCGACCGGTCCATTGAAGGCGGTCGACCGGCCTTCGGTCCTTGGCACTAATTTATTAATTAACGTTAATTTTTCAACGTTATATTATTTATTTCCTTTATTACTCGATTGTTAACGTTTGCTTAAACATTAAGTCTACCACTTAACATTTTAATATTTATTACCATTTTTAATTTACAAACTTAGAATTATTTAAATTATTTTTGTTTTGGAATCTTCATAGGTCGTTGACATCTTCATTTGAACTCAGATTGCGAAGCTTTAAATATGAAAGTTGCTCAAAAAATTTCCATGAGCGCAATGGTGTAATTCATTACCAAATTCTAACATTTGCACAAATTCCATTTTTAGCCTTATTATTAATTAGTTTATTTCTTATTAATTTTTATAGGGTGTTACATAGATGTGGGAAAGCTTGGATGCTAGGTCAACCGAATGGATCAGATGATGGCCAACGGCAGACCATACCAAGGTGTGTTATTATCGAAAAGGCGACTTAAGAACTAGGAGTTGTTGCTAATAGTGTCATTGTACCTATGTGGGTAGTGAAGGACAAGGGGTGGTTGATACATAGTGCTACTTTTGTTAGATGAACAGTGTCACTATACATCGATCTTTTCGATGGAACAGTTTATAGTCATTGCTTGTTTTTGTAGAGGTGACCAGGAAATTTGTAACGACCCGCTATTTTGAACCATTCAAATCGACAGTAAACCACACATGTCAGACTTGAATTTCTCAAAATAACATATTGTTATTTATATTTGACAAAACTTAGCGTATACAGTAAATAAACCAATCATAGAATCACAGACACGGAGTAATACAACAATATGCGGCGGAACAGATAAATAGTAGTTCATGAAGCTACTACAGAAACAGTAGAGTCCAAGACAAAAGACAATAGAAGTCCAAATACACAGAAGTCTCTAATACGTTAGCAAATAACAAGTCTGAACAAAAATGACTAAATGACTGAAATAATAGAATAACTGGAAAGCTGAATAGAGAAGATAGATCTCCAAGCCAAGCTCCAAGATCCAAAAGGTGAGTCTCAAATGCTTTAATACTCGGTCTGAGCCGAGCATAAAGCAAAACACAAAATACTCGAATTAGAATTAACAAACTTATGCACGTAAATCAACTCAAGTGAATGTCCAAATGAAATGCAATATAACTTAAAGGATGTTTGAGATTCCATCCTTTAAGGATCCATGGAACTATCTACATATATAATACAATATGCTGCATAGATAATGTCTACAGTAAAGTAAAATATTAAAGTAGCATTAAGGCATTATCCATATCCCCCTTAACACATTTTTATATAAATATCGTAGTTTATACAGTATTGTAAACTCCACCAAACTGGTGGGCTATCAGGAAGCACTCTATAGGTACGACACAAACCAAACTCGTGGTGGGCACGATCATGATAAATATGACAAGGCATGCGAGGCAATGCCCAGGGTAGGATACTACCGTTTTGTGGATCCGGACAGGTGATAACGCATGGCAGCTACTACCGCCTACCTCGAGACACACTCCAAAATCAAATCAAAGGGTGGCCACAAAATCAGTCATAAAGTAATAATATGGTATCTGCGCCCGACAGGGGGAACGACCCCACTTGGCCCAGCATAGCACTGTTTTAATCATTTTAATTATGACCCGAAGGTCAAGGCTATCCATCACCGTTCTCTTACTTCATTCCAATAGCATTCGCCAAACAATCCTACTTCATTCTGGATTCTCCACCACGTGTACAGTTGCTAAAGTGGTTTCTGTGAAGCAGAGAGTATGACAATATCCGATCTCAATCTCTTTAACAACCAAATGCTTATTTCACACCAGTTGGTTCTTTTACATTTCCAAAACTGATTCATAATTTAGATCAAAATATCATATTCACTTCAAAATCATATCACTTTCGAAATCATATTCACTTCAAAATCATATCACTTTCGAAATCATATTCTCTTCCGAAATCATATTCATTTTCAAAAATCATAATCACAAAATAGGTTAAACCATCATATCAAAATATTCGAATTTTGAATCAGTTAAATCTAAATCATAATAATTCCAACATTAAGCATTTTAATATTGAAAAGTAGTTTAGATATTGGAATAGTTATACATTAAAAATAGTTTATATTGTAAAAATAGGTTATAAACTGAAATAGTTTATATATTAGAAATAGTTTATATATTAAAATAGGTTATAGATTGAAATAGTTTATATATTAGAAATAGTTTATACATTAAAATAGGTTATATATTAATTTAAATATTTTAAACATAATATATTTTAATTTTATTAAGTTTTATTAAATTAAATCTTATATTACAAAAATAACATAAACTCTTGGGTACTCAAATTTTTACGAGTAGCCAAGGGGAATTCAGGTTAGGATTCTGGATTAGCTTTGACGAATTATGGAGGAGCAATGGAGCAGGAGGCTTCTGCGAGTAGATATATATCTAGTTTTTCCGCTGTGTGATCTCTGTGTTGTTGTATTGAGTTGTATAACTAGACAGGTGTTTATAACTGTCTAGTATGAGTTGTTTATGCTGTGTATCTCTGATGTATATGATACTATGTAAAGTATTATGTGATTAATATAATTTATTCGTTCCGCTGTGTTAGATTCTGATGTTGTTTCTTCTTCTCTTCTTTCTATTCTATTTTCTATCCCTTTCTTTCTTAAAGATGACGCGATTTTCCGGGAGTGGAAAGTTGGGTCGCTACATTTGAAAATAAAGTTATAAGTAAAACCTTAAAATTTACATTTTAAAAAACTTAACTTATAAATTTAGAATTCTTAAAACACATGATTTTAAAATCTAAATTTTATATATAAGTTTTAAAATAAAATCTTTATATTAAATTTAGAAAATCATTTTCCTTTTTCTCCAAACACATCTTCCTAAAATTTCGAAAGTCACTTGTAAAAAAATAGACCAATGGTGCCTGTATATAGTTTTCTATCCTAGGGTCAAAAGAAAAGGATATTTATCATTTCAATCTGCAATAATTTAAAATTTACGGGTATATATCATGTCAACCCGCAATCCTAAATTTTCAAAACTAATAAAAATCGCTTGGGTTTATCATCTCAACCCATAATGATTTTTCTCTATTCTAAAAGATCATTCGGGTATGTATCATTTCAACCCACATGGAATTCCTAAAACTAAGGGAACGTGCAGCATGATTTACATAAAATAAATAACATAACACAAAATCATACATAAAAATTTACATAAGATGGCATATAACTTACATAATGAATCACATAACATAACATATTACTTACATAACCAATTACATACAATAACACATAATTACATACAAACTACATAATATAGCATATATGCATATGTAGGTGATGTAAGATTCCTACCATAACATAACCCGATATGCAAGCATTTTTAACATTGAAATTTAGGCGATTTCCAACGTAACACATTTATGCATATAATTTTTTTTATTTTTTTTTCTTTTTTCCATTTCACACATAAATTTCACATAACATAATAACGACAATTTCCATCACAAAAATGTCAACCTTTAAATCAATATAACATTTTCCTTTTTTTCTCTTTTCAACAAAGCAATTTAATATTAACATCATGGAGCATATTAATAACCATATCATCACATCTATTTTTTTATAAACAAACAACATAATATCAATAACAATAATCAGGTTAAAATAATAAGGGAACAAGGTGAACATATATCATATCAAATCATAACCAAACTATGCCTAAGTTCTTAACTATTGCAAGATTTCAATAACATATCGATTTATATTCATTCACATAGCATAAGATTATAAATTGCGAGCGAATAGCTCACCTTTCGAGGCTAGGAAATATTTGACAAACAAAGTTATGAATTTGAATCTTAATTCCAAAGCAAAGCAAGCTAGAAACGATGGATCACAAATAGAAACATATAAAAAAAATTAAAAAAAGAGGAGGAAGAGGGGTGCACAGGGATCAACTTAGGGCTTTTGATGGGTTTGGATGGGCTAGGGTGGAGGAGATGGTGCGGCTATGCAAGAGGAGGAGATTGTGGTGGTTCGGGTGGGTTTGGTGGTGGTTTGGGTTCGGTTAGGGCTGGGGAAAGAGTAGGGGTTTTGGCCTATGCTTGGATGGAGATGAGGAGGAGGAGATGACCTTGGAGATGGAGGAGAGTGGCAGCTATAGGAGGAGGAAGGAAGAGTTTTGGAAGACAGGAAGAAGGAGTTTTGATTTTGAGAAATTTTGAGTTTTTAGATCTAGAACTCTCTGTAGATTTGGAGAGGAAGAAGGAAGTGTGATGAGAATGTTTTCTCAAGAGAAAATTATGTACGTATATGTTAGTTAGAAAAAAATAAATGGTCGTAGGCATAGGAATAGACACAAGACTCTTGGTATGGTTAGATTCTCTTGGTTAACTAAGTCCCATTAGACTAAACAAACCCATTAGGACTTAGCCAAATTTCACAACTAAACACTACAAACTTATATCAATTTTTCAAAGAAATTTAAATATTTAGAGCAATAGAATTTTGATTTTGATGAAACAAAAAGTGGAGAGAAGATCAGAATTCAATCTAGTATCATAAAAAGAATGAAATTTTGAATTTTAAATTAAAAAATTTCAACCAAAGGTCAAATTTTGACTAAGTTTGACCCAAATTTAAAACTTTAGAATATTTCTATTTCATTGAATTTGGAAAAATATATTACTCAATATTCTAAAATTTATTCTTTAGTTTTAACTTTAAATTTTATTTAAATTCAAATAATAATATATTTTAAAATTGACTAAATTGAACCTTCATTTTATTAACATTGGTTTGTCTTCATTCAAATGTTCATTTTATTCAATTCAATATATGTTGCTTATTCTTGACTGAATCAATTACCATCAATTTCTCTTTACCTTAATTAAAAGATTTAATTACAATTAGTTCAGTATTAAATTTCCAATTGAATGTTGGTTACACACTAATCGTTTTATTTTCATTAGATAATTCAAACAAAGTTTTATCCTTTTATTTCGATTTACATATTCTTTATATTACATCAAATTTATCTTTCAATTAAAACATTTGTTTCATTTTTATTTCCTCAAATTCCTCTTTTATTTTAATTCAAACATATGTTTCAATTATTACGTCCATTAATTACAATTAATGTTCTCTTTTCTTTTAATTGAGAGATTTCAATTACATTTAATTCCATTGATTACAAAATAAATTTCGAAGCGGATTAATCAATGGGATGAGGAATAAATCAATTATTATAACTTAGTAATTCATATCAATAAATTTATTGTTTACACAAGGAGTGTAAATCTACTTACCAAATAACTGATTTTTTTATTATATGCTAACATATTTAGAATATTGTTTATCCCTTTCTTTAGTAACATTTATTGTTACATTCAATTAAAATTACATTAATACGGATGTCAGTTACATTCAATCAATATTATTGAATTATATTTTAATACGCATTACCACTTTCCATTTCAATAAAGATTAGTTATTTTAGAATTTTATCTAAGATTATGTTTTATATTCCAACAAATCTATTATTATAATTATTTTTACAGCAATAATTGAAAATTCTTTATTTATAAGCATATTCTATTCAACAGCTATAATTAATATTTATAAAATTTGTTAAAATCTACGAGTCGTTACACTCCCCTACTCAAAAACTTTTCGTCCCTGAAAAGGAACGAGGTGGTAGAATATAAGTAAACAGAAAGATAAGATAGATTCAAAATGAATTGTACCAGATACAAACAATTAATTCAAAACCATATAAATTTCATTTTGAATGTTAACTTTATACATTTTTTTTACTTATTAACATCCATTTATTATTATCATTATAATCAACTCACTTCGATTAATTTACATTCATATCCAGTTTATTTGCATTCACCTTATTTACTTCTTAATTGATTAACATTCACTTATTATTATTCATCTCATTGATCATTCAATGGATTTACATTCAATTCATTCGATTTTAATTGATTAACATTCAACTAATTTGGTTTCAATCCTTTTTTATTCTATCAATCCATATTCACTACACTCGCTTTTGATTGATTCCCATTAATGTATTTACATTCAATTGATTTTTCAATAATTTACATTTTTTCATCCACATTTAATTGGTTAACATTTAACTGATTTACTTCCAATTTATTAACATTCGTTACAAATTTTTTTCCATGCTTACTTATTCATATTTAATGAATTCTCATTCCATTGATTTCTATGTCCAATTAACTTATATTCAATTATTGACGTTCATTATGTTTACCCTATTTATTTACATTTGTTTACAATCATATTTGTTATTCTCTTTCACATTCAAATTTATTTATGATCATTTATTTTATTTAATTGACATAGTATTTTTTTATGTCAATATCACTTAATTAACCATTCTACAAATTTATTTAAGTTTAATATCAACATTCCATATTTTCTTTTGCCTATCCAAAATGCTTAACCACATTCTAATTTTGGTTTTTACTTCTTATTTTCTCAAGTTTCAATTTATAGCTTATATATATTCAAAATTTCTTACATCTCTACTTAATTAACTTTCATTCATAATTTATTTACATTCACCTTATCATTATAACTTAAGTGTGTGTGTGTGTGTGTATATATATATATATTTGTTTCAAAACAAATCCTATTTTATTTAACTCATTTAATTTATTTAATCCTTTTGACTTCACTTAAGTTAATTCCACTTCATAATTCTATTTCAACCATTCTTTGTAATTTACCTTTGTATCATAAACTGTTTACAAAATATAAATTTATTTATTACTTGTTTAGTTTATTAAGTTCATGTTCATTTACTTAAATAACATTCTCTTTTTATTATTCCATTTATCTCACTTAACATTTGTTATAACGTAAATTAAGTGTAAAAACATTCGTTATAAAAACTCAACTTTTATTTATTACTTTACTTAACATACTTCATTTTGGACATCTTATTACCTACCCTTTTATATTATACACTGTTCACTCACATGTGCTCATTAACATTCAAACTTTTTTCCTGGTAAAGTTTTTATTAATGTTTTAGGATGTAATTGAGCACTATACAATTTACCTTTTATTTACAATATTTGTATTAAGAAAAATTAAGTTTGAACTTTTTTTACTTATGTTCCTCTTGTATACCCTTCACTTATGTATTCATGTTAATATTTAACTTTTCAAACATTTCAGGTAAGTTATATACGTTTTAGAATTCAACTGAGTATTATACAAATTAATTTTATCCTAATTCAACTGTTTCAAGTTGTTTCAATTTCATTTCTCATTTTAGACACTCTAATTATTCAGAAATTTTACTTCATTTCAATAATTGAAAACCATTATTCAACTTTAAACTTAAGAGTTTAATTTTCGGTTTCACTTCAAACCATTTTGACATAAATACACGCATATATATATTTTTATATCAAATCATACTTAAGAAATTCAAATAAAAATCCAATTTCCAGTATAAAAGCGTAGTAAAGTTACTAAGTGGTCTTTTCCACTTTGAGACTCAAAAATGAATGTCGATGATGTTGTAGTCATCATCGAAATTATTTTCCAACGACAAAAGAGAGGAGTACTGACTTGCTTCTTTTAAAACTCTTTTGGAAACAATTTCTACTCGAAAATACCTTTGAATAATATTAATATTATTTTTATTTTATTTTTTTCAAACTTTGAAAACCAAATTTTGAAAAGCATCGAAAATTAAATTCTTAAATCCACAATTTAATTTTATCTCATTTGCAAATCAAATTTATAACCATGTTTATAAAATTTCATCTCCTTATAACATACAACAATAGTTATAGGTTTAGGAATGTTAGCAAAAGAATAAATTATAATCTAGATATTATCATTTCTAAAAACCAATTCATTTAACTATCTAATTTCAGAAAGTTATACTTTTATACATAAAATATAATCATACTTAACAAATAACAATACGATATAAAACAATTTTTATAACACTAACAAATACGCTCTCTCATTGGATGATTCAAGAATGGATTTTAGAACAAAGATAGAGAGTCAAATTTAGAGGAACCCTAATCAAAGAGAATCCAAACTAAGAAGATAGGCTCGAAAAGAAGGATGATTCTGTAATTGATTCTACTCATTCTAGGGTACTGCTACCCTATTTCTAATGAGTTTTTACTCCGTAAGCTAAGTTTTATCTAAACCAAAGCTCTAATACCAAATTTAACGATCCGCTATTTTGAACCATTCAAATCGACAATTAACCACACATGTCAGACTTGAATTTCTCAAAATAACAGATTGTTATTTATATTTGGAAAAACTTAGCATATACAGTAAATAAATCAATCACACAATCATAGATATAGAGTAATACAACAATACGCAGTGGAATAGATAAATAGTAGTTTATGAAGCTACTACAGAAACAGCAGAGTCCAAAGACAAATGACAACAGAAGTCCAAATACACAGAAGTCTCTAATACATAAGCAAATAACAATTCTGAACAGAAATAACAGAATAACTGGAAAGCTGAATAAATAAGATAGATCTCCAAGCCAAGGTCCAAGCTCCAAAAGGTGAGTCTCAAATGTTGTAATACTCAGGCTGACCCAAGCATAAAGCAAAATACAAAATACTCGAGTCAAGATTAACCATCTTATGCAAGTAAATCAACTCAAGTGAAATGTCCAAATGAAATGCAATATAACTTAAAGGATGTTTGGGTTTCCATCCTTTAAGGATCCATGGAACTATCTGCATACATAATACAATATGATACATGGATAATGTCTATAGTAAAGTAAAATATTAAAGCAACATTAATGCATTACCCATATCCCTCTTAACATATTTTATATAAATGCCATAGTCTATACAGTACTATAAACTCCACCAAACCAGTAGGCTATCAGGGAGCACTCCATAGGTACGGCACAAACCAAACTCGTAGTGGGCACGATCAGGATAAATATGACAAGGCATGCGAGACAATGCCTAGGATAGGATACTACTATTTTGCGGATCCAGACTAGTTGTAATGCATAGCAGCTACTACCGCCCTCCTAGAGTCACGCTCCCAAATTAAATCAAAAGGTGACCACCATATCAATCACAAAGTAATAATATGGTATCGAAGAAATATGCCCGATAAGGGGAGCGACCCCACTTGGCCCGACATGGCTCCTGTTTTAGTCATTTTAATTATGACCCGAAGGTCAAGGCTATCCATCATCGTTCTCTTACTTCATTCCAGCAGCGTTCGCCAAACCATCCTACTTCGTTCTGGATTCTCCACCACATGCACGGTTGTCAAATTGGTTTTCGGTATTGGTAGAGAGTATGACAATATCCGATCCCAGACTCTTTAACAACTAAATGCTTATTTCACACCAGCTGGTTCTTTTACATTTCCAAAACCGATTCATGATTTATATCAAAATATCACATTCGCTTCAAAATCATATCACTTTCAAAATCATATTCACTTCAAAATCATATCACTTTCAAAATAATATTCACTTTCGAAATCATATTTATTTTCAAAAATCATAATCATAAAATAGGTTAAACCATCATATCAAAATATTTGCATTTTAAATTAATTAAATCGAAATCATAATAGTTCCAACTTTAAACATTTTGAATATTGAAAGTAGTTTATATGTTGGAATAGTTATGCATTAAAAATAGTTTATATTTTAAAAATACGTTATAGATTGAAATAGTTTATATATTAGAAATAGTTTATATATTAAATAGGTTATAGATTAAAATAGTTTATGTATTAGAAATAGTTTATACATTAAAATAGGTTATATATTAAAATAAATATATTAATTTAAATATTTTAAACATAATGTATTTTATTTTTATTAAATCTTATATTATGAAGAAGAAAAAGTTAGAAGTAAGTCTTAAAATTTACGTTTTAAAAACTTAACTTATAAATTTAGAATTCTTAAAACATATAATTTTAAAATCTATATTTTACATACATGTTTTAAAATAAAGTCTTTATATTAAATTTAAAATCCTTTTTTTGAAGCACGTCTTACCAAAATTTTAGAAATTAAAAAAAAAAACCAACGGTGTCCGTATATAGTTTTCTATCCTAGGGTCAAGTGATACAAATATTTATCATTTCAATCCGCAATAATTTAAAATTTAGGGTATATATCATTTCAACCCACAATCCCAATTTTCCAAAATCAATAACAATCGCTTGGGTTTATCATTTCAACCCATAACGATTTTTCCTTATTCTAAAAGATCATTCGAGTATGTGTCACTTCAACCCATATGGAATTCCTAAAACTAAGGAATGTGTAGCATGACTTACATAAAATAAATAACGTAACACAAAATCATACATAAAATTTGCATAAGATGGCACATAACTTACATAATGAATCACATAACATAATATATTGCTTACATAACCAATTACATACAATAACACAAAATTACATACAAACTACATAATATAGCATATATGCATATTTAACATGGAAGGTGACATAAGATTCCTACCATAACATAACCCAATATGCAACCATTTTTAACATAGCAATTCAGGCGATTTCCAACATAACTGTAACATTCCGATATTTCATGTCATTCACATCCGTACATGTCAGACTTGAATTGCTCAAAATATCAGATTATTAATTTATATTTGGCAAAACTCAGCATACATAGTAAATAAATAATCATAGAATCACAAACACAGAGTAATATAGCAATAAGCAGTGGAAACAAATGAATATAGTTCATGAAGCTATTATATATATATATATATATAAGAGTTAAACAAGATACAACAGAAGTTTTGAATACAAGGAAGTCTCAATACAATAGTCAAATTAAAAAATTTAAATACATCATTGGAGTCAACTGAATAACTGAAAGCCAAATAGATAGATGGATCTCCAAGCGAAGCTCCAACTCCAAAGGTGAGTCTCAAATGCTGTGACACTCAGTCTGACCCGAGCGTAAAGCAAAACACAAAACACTCGAGTCGGGATTAACATTCTTATATTAATAAATTCAACTCAAGTGAAATGTCAACGAAATACAAGTAACTTAAAGGATGTTTGAGACATCCATCCTCTAAGGACCTGTGGAACTATCTACTATGCAGTAATATACGCTATTATGATATGTCTATAGTAAAGTAAAAGTATCAAAATAGCGTTAACACCTTACCCATATTCCCATTAACACATTTTTATAATGCCATAGTCTATACAAATACTGTAAACTCTACTCTCAAGTGGGCTATCAGGGAGCACTCCATAGGTACGACATAAAACAAACTCGTAAAAGACGCGATAGGGCATGCAACAAGGCACTCGAGGCAATGCTAGGTTAGATATACCGTTTGCGGATCCAGATCGGTGGTAACGGATAGTAGCTACTATCGCCCACCTCATGACACACTCCCAAATCAAAGAGTGCACCCAATCAAATCACAAAAGAAATAGAATGGTATCGAAGAAATATGTCCGATAGGAGGAATGACCTCACTTGGCCGGACGTGGCTTCTTTTTTAGCCGCATCAAGCTGACTCATGGGAGTCAGGGTCACGTAAATACCATATAGAACCGTCACTAAACCACCCTACTTCATTCTGGAATCTCCACCACGTACACAATTGTTAAAGTGGTTTTCGGTATTGGCAGAGAGTATGATAATATCTGATCCCTGTCTCTTTAATAATCCATCGTTATTATAACACCGCAGTCATTTCAAAATAGTTTATACTTCAAAACCAAAATAGCATTTCCATTTTAAAACCATACCAATACGATATCATTTCCATTTCAAAACCAAATACGATATTTTTCCATTTCGTAACCATATCATACGATATCATTTCCATTTCAAATATACCCATTTCAAAAAATCATAGCACTTCAAAGTTATAACACTTTCGAAATTATAAAGCTTCTAAAACCATAACACTTTAGAAATCATAACTTAGAAATCATAATAATTTGAAAATCATAACACTCTGGAAATCATAATTTAGAAATCATAATACCTTGGAAATCATAACACATTGAAATCATAACACTTTGAAATCATAACACTTTCCTTTAAACCGTTTAGATATTAATAATAGTATATATAATAAAATAGTTTATAAGATAAAATAATTTATATAATAAAAATTATGAGTTAAAATAGTTTATATTAAAATAATTAGTATATTAAAATAGTTTATATTAAAAATAGTTAGAATGATTTATATTAAAATAGTTTATATTAAAATAATTTATAAAGTAAAATATATAAATAGTTTTAAAATATATTAAAATACTTTATATAACAAAATAGCTTCCACAAATTTCGCAAATCCATTCCAAATCAACCCAAATTTCAAAGTTCAAATTTAGTTCAATCTCAATTCATAAATTTCAACTCAATTTCTCAATAAACCATTTCAAATTTTATCGATTTCAAATACCAATTTGAACCACAAATTAAACCATTTCAATTTTGATATTTTTCAAAGCTTTAAATGTTCCATAATTTCAAAACTAAATTTTGATAATTTTATATATCTCTTAATTTAACTTCATTATTATTTAGTTTTGAAATATTCACTTAATAAATCCAATATCATTTGAATAAAACTCCAAATTACCAAAAAACTAAACATTTCCTTCAATTTATTTAAACTTGAAATATTCATAAATCACCTCAAACAAAAATCAAATTATAAAAATCATATCCTTTAAAATCTCAAATTCAATAAGTTTCCAATCGATTTAATTAAATAAAATTCTTAATTAAATACCATTTGAAATCAATTTCAAATCTATCTTTCCAACCTTAATTTATTAAAAATTATTATAACTCTATATTTGAAAAATATAATTTTAAATAAATACTTAAATTTATTATATTTTAATTAAATCAAACTTTATTAAATTAAATTTTATTATTAAATCTATTTTATATTACAACTAATTTATACAAAAAAATAAAATAGAAACATTATAAGTAAATTCTAAAATTTATAATTTCAAACTAACTTATAATTTTAAATTTTCAAAACATATAATTTTAAAAATCAAGAATTCAATCATATATAAAATGACATTTATATGTATAATATTAAAAAAATCAATAATTATACAAATCCATATATATATATATCCTTTTAAACCTTGGAAATCATTTCAAAAATATATATAGACCAACGGTGTGTATATATAATTTTCTATCCTATGGTCAAGTGATACGGATATCTATCATTTCAATCCGCAATTTAAATATATACTGGTATATATCATTTCAACCCGCAATCTCAAATTCAATTCAATGAAAATCGCTTGGGTTTATCATTTCAACCCATAACAATTTTCTCCTATTCTACAGATCGTTCGGGCATGTATAACTTCAACCCATAAAGAATTCTATACTAACAGGGAACTTACAGAGTGATAACAGATATGATAATAATATAACAGGCATATATCATCATTATAAGTAATAGATAATGGTGTCAGACGTCATCGGTGAATAGATACGTATAATAGCATATATATAGCAATGTAAATAACTAACAACAGCATATTTTAATTCTCGTTTCAGTTGAAACCAAATTTAATAAATATAAGAACGTTAATCACGAGTGATTGTTCACCTTTCGAGGCTAGAGAGAATAGATAATGAAATGAGCCACGAATCCAAGCACGAATTTCAAACAAAGCACGTTGGACACGGATCTGACGAATAAAGATGATAGATAAGGAATCGATAAAACAATTAAAACAATTTGATAGAAACAACAAATAAATAAATATATGTTATATCCATGAAATCAATATTTAATTTAAAACAAATATTAAAATAACATATATATATATATATATAATTAAAAATCATTGTTTTAATTATAAACATATATATGTATATATTAAAATCAAGCACATAATTAAAATAATATATATATATATATATATATATATATATATATATATATATATTTTCAAATCACTAATATTATAAACTTATATACATATATACATATAATATCCCTTATACACACACACACAATTTAAATCAATAAAATTAAACATACTTTAAAATCAACCTAATTATAAACATACATAAATATACGCCTTGAAATCAGTATTAAGGCATATATAAACAAAATACAAATAAGTTGGAAGCATATATACCAGACGTGTCATTTATATATTACTAAAGTCAAAACATGCCTTCTTCCATCATACCATATACTGTGGCCTATATAAATATGCGAAACTACCATACTGCAGACTTAAGATATGTATGAAGGCACTATATAATATAAAACTGAAAGAAAAGAAGTACAAACCCAATATATATTAAAATCAATATATATGTAAATTATATATATATAATAAAATTAAATAAACCAAGATCGATATATATATATATATATATATATATATATTATGCAGACTTTATAAGTACAAATATATACAGACTTATATATTAAAACACAAATTTATGTAAACTAATATAGATATTTTAAAATCTAACATAAACTTAAACAAAAACCACAGATCATATATATAAATTCGAATATATATATATATATATATATACACATATATACACACACAAACATATAGGTATATACTTACATGAACAAATATGTAATTCGACAGATCAAATACCCATTATATTCTTAAACTATATGTAATCTATAACATAGCCAGAGTATAAGATGTAATAAAGTAAGATATAAACATAGTATATATAATACTGTATCGTAAATATAGATCATCAAATCATATAAATAACTAACATGCTATATGTATACATAATTATATAACTGATTCGACAACTAATATATATTTTGGAAAATGATATAGATAATATAGTTTATAAAAGCTTTTACAAATATACAGATCTTATATATAGGTGTGGATATATATAAACTAAATCAAATAATACCAATCCTGTATGAACGGGTATAGATATATATACAACTAAATGTATGTATGCTGGCTGTAACATATATATTTTAATATAATAGAATAGAATACAATATATAAATATACATACCATTCATAAAAAGGAGGAGGTTTTGGACGAGCGACAAGTTGAGTGGGCGAGCTGAATTCATGGCATGGGCTTCATTTGTTGTTCGGTTTCTGTTAGATGGTGGTAGGAGTTGATGACTCGGTTGGGTGCATGCGTGGGGCAGTGGGATGGGTTCAAGGTGGGAAAGCTAGGCTTGGTTTCGGGTATCTTTAGAAGGGAGTGGAAGAGGTGGCTGCTGTCATGGCGGAGAAGGTCAGGGGTTAGGTTTGAAGAGGTAAGACGATGTGAGGATGTCAGGTGGAAGGCGGGAAAGACGAAGCCATAGGGGAAGGAAACGATCGGGAACGCTGGGAACAGTGGGCGCAAATCATTGATGAGCAGGCTTTTATTATTATGAATTTCTATGCGAAACACACACACACACACACACACACACACACACATATATATATATTTCAAAGGCCGAACAAAGATGAAGATGAATTTAGGAGGAAGAGAGCAGTTGAAAATTTTGATAATGAGGAGAACTTCTACAAGTGCATACTTAGAATATATGTTTTCCTTTGTATATGAACGGACCGAAAAAGCAGAGAAATGGACCACCATATAGTAAATTGAAATGATGTTGATGTAATAGCTGACCACTGAATCATGCAAATATTTATGACTAGTGGCCGTGTATCTCAACCGTTTGAAACTTGAATAGACGCAACTATCAAAAGGCAAAAGTGGTACCGATACAGTTAATTATTTTTCCACAAATTTCACCATGTACCAGACTTTAAAATACACAATTGAATATACTATCAGCACTACGAGATGATCAAAACGATATACAGATGTCAGTGGTACGATCATCCTACCAAAAGTCGATAATCTGTACCGAAAATACTGCTAAAACGTTGGAATTAAGATAATCGCAGCAATAGCAGTCAAAATTTGAAGAAACAAAATATGGCGTCACACTCAGAAGATGATTTACAAATTTATTGTATAAAAGTATTCAGGTTTGGAAAACATTTTATTATCATCTAATATTAACTGATATGAATTGAAATAGATTTACATAATAAAATAAATTTTAATATTATTAGATGATAATTTACCATTTGCTATGTTTAAACATACGTATTTCAAATATCAAATTTTTATTTACAAATTCAATTAATTAAAATTTCACAAAAATTCAATTAAATACATTAATAAAATTTATTAAAATTTATGATTCGTTACAATAACACACTTATGCATATTATTCTTTTCTTTTTTTTTTTCCTTTTTTTTCATTTCACACATAAATTTCATATAACATACTAATGACAATTTTCATCACAAAGTGCCAACCTTTAAATCGATATTACATTTTTCTTTTTTTCTCTTTTCAACATAGCAATTTAATATTAACATAATGGAGCATATTAATAACCATATCATCACATCTATTTTTTTTATAAATAAATAATATAATAGCATTAACAATATTCATGTCGAAATAATAAGGGAACATAGGTGAACATATGTCATATCAAATCGTAACCAAACTACGCCAAATTTCTTAACTATTGCAACATTTCAATAACACATCAATTGATATTCATTCTCTTAGCATAAGATTATAAATCATGAGTGAATAGCTCATCTTTCGAGGCTAGGAAATATTTGACAAACAAAGCTATGATTTTGAATCTTAATTCCAAAGAAAAGAAAGCTAGAAACGATGGATCACCAAGTAAAAATATATGACTTTTTTTAAGAAAATAAGAGAAGGAAGAGGAGTGCAATGGGGTCGACTTAGGGCTTTTGGATGGGTTTGGGTGTGGCTAAGGTGGGCTAGGGTAGAGGAGATAGTGCAGCTACGCAAGAGGAGGAGATAGTGGTGGTTTGGGTGGGTTTACTGGTGGTTTGGGTTCGTCTTGGCTTATGGAAAGAGGAAGGGTTTTGGCCTATGCTTGGATGGAGATGAGGAGGAGGAGATAAACTTTGAGACAGAGGAGAGTGGCGACTATTGGAGGAGGTAGGAAGAGTTTTGAAAGAGAGGAGGAAGGAGTTTTGATTTGGAGAAATTTTGAATTTTTTGATCTAGAACTCTCAGTAGATTTGGAGAGGACGAAGTAAGTGTGATGGGAAAGTTTTCTCAAGAGAAAATTATGTACGTACAAGTTAGTCAGAAAGAAACAAATGG
Organism: Allium cepa; assembly: GCA_030765085.1. NCBI lineage: Eukaryota > Viridiplantae > Streptophyta > Magnoliopsida > Asparagales > Amaryllidaceae > Allium > Allium cepa. The sequence goes on from CM060932.1 coordinate 997,433,641, forward strand.
TTGTAGGCATAGGAATAGACACAAGACTCTTGGTATGGTTAGAGTCTCTTGGTTAACCAAGGCCCATTAGGCTAAACAAACCCATTAGGACTTACCCAAATTTCACAACTAAACACTACAAACTTATGTAAGTTTTTCACAGAAATTCAAATATTTAGGATAATAGAATTTTGATTTGTATGAAATGAAAAGTGGTGAGAAGATTAGAATTCAGTTTAGTATCATATAAAAAGAATGAAATTTCAAAATTCAAATTTAAAATTTTCTAAGTTTGACTAAAATTTAAAACTTTAGAAAATTCTATTTCATTGAATTTGGAAAAATATATTACTTAATATTCCAAAATTTATTCTTTAATTTTAACTTTTAAATTCTATTTAAATTCAAATAATAATATATTTTAAAATTGATTGAATTAAACATTCATTTTATTAACATTGTTTTGTCTTCATTCAAATGTTCATTTTATTCAATTCAATATATGTTGCTTATTCCTAACTGAATCAATTACCATATATTTCTCATTACCTTAATTAAAAGATTTAATTCTAATTAATTCAATATTAAATTTCGAATTGAATGTTGGTTACACAATAATCGTTTTGTTTTCATTAAATAATTCAAACAAAGTTTTATCCTTTTATTTTGATTTATATGTTCTATATATTACATCAAATTTCTCTTTCAATTAAAACATGTGTTTCCTTTTTATTTCCTCAAATTCCTCTTTTATTTTAATTCAAACATACGTTTATACTATTACGTCCATTAATTACCATAAATGTTCTCTTTCCTTTTATTTAAAAGATTTCAACTACATTTAATTCCATTGATTACAAAATTAATTTCAAAGAGGATAAATCAGTAGGATGAAGAATAGATCAATTGTTACAACTTAGTAATTCATATCTACAAATTTATTGTTTACTGTAACATCTCCTTTTTTGTACGTTTAAGCAGACACACGTGCCGACTCAAACCATACAGAAGGGCGGATTGTTATGGGGTAAATAAGAAAAAGCAAAGAAAGAAAAAAATAAAACAGAATCTTGCAGCGGAATGTCAAAATATAATAACCAAACAAACAGTTCATGAAGCTGTTTTATAAAACATTTGATTATACTTATACAGCATAGATTAGAGTTACATATACCAAAAGAATAATAAATAATGCAGCATAATACATGATGTAGTGAAATACAATAAATAGTAATAATACAATCTTCGTCTTTGTCCTCCAGAAATAAGGTCTTCAAATTTTCAATTGCTCAGGCTGACCCGAGCGGATTGAAAAGACAGAACACTCTGAAAGGGACAGCGGGATAAGGATCTTTAGGCTAATTTAACACTAGAGGGGGATGAATAGTGTTTAATGAATTCTAAGACTTATATGAACTAAACTGAAATTATGACACAAACGAATGCAGAACTTAATCATAGAACAATCACAGAATCAAACACACATGAAGAAAGTAAATAAAAAGCAGTAAAGGGAAAGAACACACCGGATTTTATATTGGTTTGGAGTTACCCTACATCCAGTTTTGTACCAAGGCAAACCACCTCATACAGATTTTTATTAAACCAGTGTCAAGATTACACTCCTCAATTTATAAAGGCCTAGAGGTACCCTCCTGTCTCACGAGTCCGGGGGAAATTCTCTTGATTTATGGGCCACAAGATTACCCAATTGATTTCCATGCACAACCACACCTTATAGAGAGACTCGATAAAATTTTGATTACAAATTTGATCTTATAACTTTGAATAACACTTTGATCTTCAAGAGAGGACGGAGAATCAAACAAGAATGAAATTCTAATTTGATTCACTTGAGAATTTGGCAGAATTTCAGCACGATCTTAAAAATATGATAATTATAGAACATGGATTTGTGGAGAAGAAGAAGTGAAGAAAATATGAGAATTGTATATAAAAAATTCGTTTGAGAAGGCTATTTATAGAGTACCAACTGTCGTAACTATTCGTGAAGAGATTTAAACGAATAGACACTTCTTTTGAAAATGAAACTTTTGAAATCAACGGCCACTATGTCGACATGGGGTATCCCATGATGTCGACATCCCCTTGTTAAAAATAATGTAAAATTTGTATTGAAAACGGTATTGAAATAAAAACAAGATGAAATGATTTTGGAGCAAAATAAACTAATTTTATTATGTTTTAAAACATAAAAAACAAAGAATATTTTAAGGCTAAAATATTTTGAAAAGCAGTTTTGAAAATCGTTTTGAAAAACCATTCTGAAGTAGTTTTGCAAGCTTCTTCCTGCAGAATATCTCATCACATCAGAACTCTAGAACTTGTACAAAACCAGGATGCTCGTGGGTTTATAAGTCACTTATCGTAGGTTTGTAAGCTACTTATCGTGGGTTTGTAAGCTACTAAGAAGGTAGAAATGGGTTCCATCCCAAATGAAATTCAAAATGAAGATTTCCATGCTATTATGAAGTTTTAACAAAAACTAGACACATATCTTGAAATCTTGATCTTGATACTCTAGAGTCTTCAATCTTGAGTCTTGAGTCTTTATATTGATCAGTCTTCAGTAATCAATACTTGCATATCTATATCCTGCATATACATACCTATGTTGATTATAGTGTTAGTATATATTTTATAATAAGATAGTGAAAAAGGTTGTTGTCATCAAAACCAACATCTCAGTTCCTAACAATCTCCCTCTTTTTGATAATGACAACCTGTATTTATAAAATATACTTACTGTACCATAACTCCTATCATAACTTCTCCTTTCTCCATGTAATGACTCGCCTTTTTGTATGCTTTAAATCAACGACAAACCACACATGTCAGACTCAAACCATACAAAAGAGCGGATTGTTATTGTGGTGAATAAGAAAAATATAGAAAGAAATAAAACAAAACAAAATCTCACAGCGGACTGACAAAATATAATAATCAAATAACAGTTCATGAAGCTGTTTACAAAACATTTGATTATACTAATACAATATAAAATCAAAGTTACACATACCAGAGAATAATAAATAAAAATGCAGCGGAATAGTATGAATGTAGTGGAATAATATAATAAATAATAGTAATACAATCTTCATATTCATCCTCCAAAAATAAAGTCTTTAAATCCTGAAATGCTCAGGCTGACCCGAGCGAATTGAAAAGACAAAACACTCGAGTCAGAACTAAAAGATCTTATGTGAGTTAAATCAACAGAATTAAATATGAGTGGAACGACATCAGAGATGTTTATGGGTTTTGACATCTCCTATCCACTGTCTAACATGTATGTAGTAACTTAAGAGATACTCGAGATTCATACCTCCCAAGGATCCGTTAAACTATCTACTACGTAGTAATATACGCTATTATGATAATGTCTAAAGTAAAGTACAATGTACTTGAAAATAGCGTTAAGGCTTTACGTTTTCCACCTTAACACACTTTTATATTCCCGTAGTTTATACACTACCATAATCTCCCTGTACTAGGCCTCGCCAGAGGGCACTACATAGGTATGGTACAAAACAAAATCATATAAATACGCTAATAAATACGCTCTTTTATATATTTGCACTCAGCGACTCATCATATGGTATTACTACCTTATAAATAAAGAGCCAGACCCCACAAAGCTAAGATTTATCGCTAAACCAAAGCTCTGATACCAACTGTAACGACCCGCCTTTTTATACGCTTTAAATCGACGATAAACCACACATGTCAGACTCAATCCATACAAAAGAGCGAATTGTTATTGGGGTGAATAAGAAAAATAGAGAAAGAAATAAAAAAAATAGAATCTCATAGCGGAATGACAAAATATGATAATCAAATAATAATTCATGAAGCTGTTTACAAAACATTTGATTATACAAGTACAATATAGAATCAGAGTTACACATACCAGAGAATAATAAATAACAATGCAGCGAAACAGTATGAATGTAGTCGAATGATATAATAAATAATAGTAATACAATCTTCGTCTTCATCCTCCAGAAATAAAGTCTTCAAATCCTGAAATGCTCAGGCTGACCCGAGCGAACTGAAAAAACAAAACACTCGAGTCAGAACTAAAAGATCTTATGTGAGTTAAATCAACAGAAATAAATATGAGTGGAATGACGTCAGAGATGTTTATGGGTTTTGACATCTCCTATCCAATGTCTAACGTGTGTGCAGTAACTTAAGAGATCCTCGGGATTCACACCTCCTAAGGATCCGTTAAACTATCTACTACATAGTAATATACGCTACTATAATAATGTTTAAAGTAAAGTATAATGTACTTGAAAATAGAGTTAAGGCTTTACATTTTCCACCTTAACATACTTTTATATTCCCTTAGTCTATACAGTACCGTAATCTCCCCCGTACTAGGCGTCGTCAGAGGGCACTCCGTAGGTATGGTACAAAATAAAATCGTATAACGCGCACTAGGGTAGGTGACACGGCACAACGAGGCAATGGCATGGTAGATATACCAATTACGCATCCGGACTGGTGGTAACGCATAACATCCACTACCGCCCACCTCGAGCCACAGTCCCAAAAATAAAAGGTGCACCCAATCAATCACAAAGTAATAGAATGGTATCGAAGAAGTGTTTTCGATAAGAGGAGCTACCTCCTTGGCCCGGAATCGCTTCTGTTTTAGTCACCTTATGCCAACTCACGGGAGTCGAGTTCACGTATATACCTCGACAGAACGTCGCCACCATCCTACTTCATTCTGGAATCTCTACCGTGTACAAGGTTGTTAAAGTGGTTTTTGGAGTTGCAGAGAGTATGGCAACTTCCAATCCTGGTCTCTTTAACAACCAAATGTTATTATTACACCATAGCCATTTCCAAATAATTTATACTTCAAAACCAGAATATCATATCCATTTTAAACCTATATAAATACGATATCATTTTTATTTGAAAACCAAATCAATATAACATCATTTTTATTCCAAATATATTTTCTTCCAGAATCATTGTACTTCCAAGGTTATAACAATTTCAAAACCAAACACTTGAAAAATATGTCATTTTCAAAACATAATACTTTGAAATTCATAGCTTCGAAACTATAATTTTCACCACTTAAATTGTTTAGATGTTCAAATAGTATATATAATAAAATAGTTTTAAATTTGACATTACTTTATAATAAAATAATTTCCTCAACTTCACAAATTGACTCAAATCAACTTGAATCCAAAATTCAATTTAAATCAATCTCAATTCATAACTTTCAACTCAATTCAGTTTTCAATGATCCATTTCAATTTATATCAATTCCAAATACAGGTTTGAACCTCAAATAAAACATTTCAAATTCCTTATATTTCAAAGCTTTAAATGTTCCATAATTTCAAGACTAGATTTTGATAATTCCATATATCAAATTCAGTTACTATTATTTAGATTCGAAATGTTTACTTAATAAATCCAATATCATTTAAGTAAAACTTTCGAACTTCAAATAAATCCAATTCGAAGAAGTGTGTCCGATAAGAGGTGCAACCTCCTTGGCCCAGAATCGCTCCTGTTTTAGCCACCTTATGCCAACTCATGGGAGTCGGGTCCACGTATACCTCAATAGAACATCGCCACCATCCTACTTCATTTTGGAATCTCCACCGCGTACACGGCTGTTAAAGTGGTTTTCGGAGTTGGTAGAGAGTATGACAACTTCCGATCCCGGTCTCTTTAACAACCAAACATTATTATTACACCGTGGCCATTTCAAAATAATTTATACTTCAAAACCAGAATATCATATCCATTTTAAACCCATATAAATACGATATCATTTTTATTTGAAAACCAAATCAATATAGTATCATTTTTATTCCAAATATATTTTCTTCCAGAATCATAGTATTTTCAAGGTTATAACAATTTTAAAACCAAACAATTGAAAAATATGCCATTTTCAAAACATAATACTTTGAAATTCATAGCTTCGAAACTATAATTTTCGCCACTTAAATAGTTTAGATGTTCAAATAGTATATATAATAAAATAGTTTTAAATTTGACATTACTTTATAAATAAAATAATTTCCTCAACTTCACAAATTGATTCAAATCAACATGAATTTAAAATTCAATTTAAATCAATCTCAATTCATGACTTTCAACTAAATTCAGTTTTCAATAATCCATTTCAATTTATATCAATTCCAAATACAGGTTGAACCTCAAATAAACCATTTCATATTCCTTATATTTCAAAGCTTTGAATATTCCATAGTTTCAGAACTAAATTTTGATAGTTCCATATATCAAATTCAATTACTATTATTTAGATTTAAAATGTTTACTTAATAAATCCAATATCATTTAAGTAAAACTTTTAAACTTCAAATAACCGAATATCCTTTCAATTTATTTAACTTGATATATTCACTTAAATCAACTTGATATATTCATTTAAAACACTTTAAACCAAAATCAAGTTATAAAAATCATACCCTTTAAAATCTCAATTTTATTAAATTTCAAATCAAATTTATTTGAGTATAATTCTTAAATAAATTTAATTTCAAATAAATTTCAAATTTATCTTCCAACCTTAATTTATTTAAATCATTATAAACTCTATATTAAAATATAATTTTAATTCTTAACCCTATTATGTTCAATAACATCAAACTTTATTATTAAACTTATTCTATATTAAAACAAATTTATACATAGCTTAAAATCAGGAATAAAATAACATTTATATAATATCTAAAATCAATATTTATTTGAAACCACATATTTCTTTACAAAACGATAGAAATCATTTCAAAAATATTTTTATATATAGACCACGGTGTCTGTATATAAAATTTTCTATCCTATGGTCAAGTGATACAGATATTTATCATTTCAATCCACAATTTAATACTTTACGGTTGTATATCATTTCAAACCGCAATCCTAAATTAATAATAACAATCTATAATGAACTTAAACATCTTATAACAATATAAACTAAACATCCATTCAACCAATATCAACAATCAACATCCATCACAATCATTATCCAAAACAATCCATAAATATCAATATAGAACTAATAATAAATAACAGGTAGTTAACTGGTAGTTTATATGCAATAATAAATTAAATAACAATTTAAATCAAATAAATTCAATTTAACTAAGATGATGATTAAAATATATCAAACAATCATAAATAAATTCCTAATCACATCATGAATTAAATTTAACAAACATAAGAAATTTTAGAAGTTGTGAGTGGGTTAAAACGCTCACCTTCTAATTTAAATTAAATTTAACTCCAATTTAAACCTAAAATTTGAACAGTCTTAGAATTTATCCAAACCAGCGCCAAAATGTCCGGAATTTCAATACGATCCTAGCGGAGAAAACCACGCGTGAAATGGACCTCGTATGCAAAAGTTACGCATGTTAGAACATTGTACAATTTGAATTTAAAATAAATAAAATATTAGAATAACATTACACGTCAACACCTTCTCCCAGTCACATTCGTAGGCTTCTTTATTCCGATCAAACAAGTCAACGCTCCAGATTTCCTTTGACCACCTCGCGCTCACGCCTCCGGCCATCGGAGTGTCACCTGTCACCCCCCAACCGACCACCTTGACGAGCCACACCCCACGAGCCAGTCGCGATCGCCGTTCGATGCCACAATCACAAGCAGCCACCGCCTTCCTCTAACCCTAATTGAATTAAATACGGCGATCTGGCCGTCAATTAGTCATGCCACCAACACGGATGAGCTCCATTTTGTCCTCTCTGTGATACCGCATCAATGATTAGACGATCGGGCGTAGTTCATCGAAAAGCGATGAACGGCCGAGAATGTTTCACCCAGTTCCATCCACATAGAGACTCAGATCAGAAAACAAATTATATATTTGACTTGCGCTCGTCGAGAGCTTTAAATCAATATATAATTCGATATTGGTGGAGTTTGAATTTTTTGATTTGATTTTGAATTGCAATTGGATTTAGAATTGAGAATTTGTTTGTCTGCCATTGAGGAGGAGAGACAGCTGAATTGTACGTATAAACAAATGCGAATAAGTAGTGGCTAGGGTTTATAACGAGGTATTTATAGCTAGGTTAGAAAGTAGAAATAAAGCATCGGATTTGATTCGGGTTGGAACGATAAACGACCCAAAAAGCCCGTTCTGCCTCCGGAACGAAAATGGATCAACGCATATATCAAAATAGATGTTTTGGATAAATTTAAAATCGATGGAATAGATTTCAAGTCCAAATTCTATCGTATGAAGAAGTTACATTAAAATCAAGTTAATTAAAATTGATTTCAATTAATTTGATTTCTAGACGTTTCGAGCCCGTACGATCAAACGGTAAGTCCGATCGTTATGAAACTTGAAATTCTACAATAATTCATCGTTGTAGATCCGATGAAACTGGTTTTGTCGAAATCCGAGTTATTGTCCAAAAATGACTATTTTCCAATTAATCAATAAATCAATATTAAATTAATTAAATCAAATTTTCAATTCCAGTTCTATAATTAACAATCTTTATCATTTTTGATTTCTTGAACAATTTCAATAATTTAAACAAATTTAGACGTCAATTTAAAGTTCGCTAACCCATCAATTTCAGTGTTTAATTTGAATTTCATTAAATTCAGAAATTATAAACTAAAATTCCAAAATCCATTTATTAAATTTTTTTAAACCTTGTTATTCACGTCTTTTATTACAATAATGATATAACTAACATTGGTTCATGGTTTATTACATTAAAATCTTCAAATTACATCTAAATTCCTATTTTCATAATATTTAAATATTAGATTTCATTTATTTGTGATTAATCCAAGTCAATTTAACGGATTAAATACATAAATAACTTATGATGATCGTTGCCATTAGCTCTCAATCATACTTTTATAAGTTCATCATTCCAAACCAATATTATAATTACTTATCTAACATTGATTTTATCAAAATATAGTTTATTGCGTAACATTTCATCAATTAATATAACTTTGAATTTATTTCTAAATTTTACTATTTACAATCAATTATAACCCTATAATTGTTTCAATTAATCGGGATTGCACTAAATTAGTTATTTATTAACTTGCATTAATATTCTTACATTCCATTCCCGTTATTAATTCATTAACAAATTCCAAATTTTTATTTATTCCAGATTTAATTACCAAAATCTTATTAAATTAAAAAATATAATTATTGAAATTTACGGATCGTTTCACTCTCCCCCACTCAAAACTTTTCGTCCCCGAAAAGGAAGAAGAAGGGGAAAAGAAAGAATTGGGTAAACAATACATCTTATTCAAAAATATTAACTTTATAAACAAATAAATTAAAAAATTAATTAATTTAAATAAAATATACCATTTTATAACCATTAAATCTTTTTATACTCAAATTAATAAGGTTTGGAAAACATTTTTCAAAATTTTCCTAAGTCCAAAATTTATGGGGAATTTTGGCAGAGTCTCCTTTGTACGGAGAGGCTCGGGAGAAAATATAATATAAAATATAACAATATATATCACAATATCTCAAAATAGTATATCCCAACAACGAAAAAACAATGTAATAACGCTATAAAACCGTAATCCGAGAACGTACCTATTTGTCGGTCAATTTACGCTTATTTTATGAAATAAAAAGCAGTAGCAATTGCTTCCATAACCTGTATTTCACTTATATAATCCCAAAAGGTTAACAATTATATAAAATGAAATATTTAAAGTTGTTTCAACCACTAACAAACAAATCAATAATAGTCACTTGCAACCAATATACAATCATCATATAAAATCAACACAAATCAATTATCAATTCATACCAACAAAACAAATAGTTGTTCGGGTTTAAAACTTTAAACTGTACAGAATGAAAAATAAACTACTAAGTGCACCATTTTCTCAACAGTCTTAGTTGAAACTAAATAGATTATTCATACATCCAAACAAATTTAAAGTATCCTTGCACAAACAACCATAAACCAAACAAACAACAATTCAAAACAATAGATCAAGTTCATTCTTATCAATTTCATTTCATAACATTTTTTGTTTGATTTCCTTTTCATTCGTATAATGATTTATCTTTTTAATTTACATCTATTTCTTGCAAATTTTCATTCACATCCATTGATTTGGTGTTTATTTCACTTATTTGCACTTATACTTACATAAAATCATTTTTATTTATTCATATCATATAAAATTTCTTTTTATTGAATCGCATTCATTCATTTCTCAGTTTCATTTATTTTCATTCATTTATCCATAGTATTCATGTTCAATTCAGTTACTTGGCATATCAATCTCATTTACTTAAGTTTAAAATCATCTACTTACAAAATTTACCTTCTATCATATTTTATTATAGTAATATTTCAAATGTAACTTAAGCCTATAACTCTATAACATCAATACTTATTTATTAAAGAGTTTCATTGAATACTTTCATTATTTCAAGTTTTACATGTATAATATCCTATTACATTTTCTTATTAAACATTACAACTTTTAATATTTGGTAAGTTATATATATATATATATATATATATATATATATATATATATATATGCCTTTAAGAATGTAATTGAAAATTACACAAGTTTATCTTATTTCTTTTAATTAATCTAATGTTCAATAATCATATCCTTTGCCTTTTATAGATTATAAACTTCAACTTTCTTGTTATTTCATTTATAACCTAGCATTTAATCTCTTATTTTAATTATAGGTTCCAATTATTACTTATTTACATTCCATTTCACTACAATAATTAAAAATATCAATTAACGGAAACTTAAGAACTAAATACCAAGTTAAATTTCAGATCATTTTAATATAATAAATAGATGTATACACTTACAATTTATATATCCAATTATATTTAAAACAATTTGGAATTTATATTTGTTTATCAAAATAAATCTGTAGTAAAACTACTATAATGGTCTTCCCATTTTGAAACTCGAAAATGAATGTCGATGATGCATGCACTCGTCACCGAAATTATTTTCCAACGACATAGAGGGGAGTACAGAACTTATTTCTTTCCAAAGTTTCTTTAAAATAATTCTTTCAATTTATTTTGAAATATTTATATCAGAAAATACTTATAAACAATATTATTATATTCTAAAGTCCCTTGAAAGAAATTTTCAAAATCCCAAAACTTAAGTTCTAAAATTTCCAGTTTTCATTTATTTTCTTCAAATCTTGTTTCCAATCAATATTTATAAATTTCACTACCTAACAACCAATATATTACTACCAAATATAACATTTATAAAAAATTATTTTATATATAGAAAATATAATAGGCAAAATTATTTCATTCACCTATATTCAAAAAAAAAATTGTGTCAGTCTGTCCTATTAAGTATTTGGAAATCCCTACTGATGTCATAGCGTCCTATGCACCAACCAGAATTTATAAATACAAAACGGAACAAATTACGGAACAAATTAACACAATATAAAAACTTTTTATAACACTAATAAATACACTCTCTCATATATTTTAACTCATCGACTCATCATATGGTATTACTACCCTATTAATAAAGAGTCAGACCCCACAAAGCTAAGGTTTATCGCTAAACCAAAGCTCTGATACCAACTGTAACGACCCACCTTTTTATATGCTTTAAATCGACGATAAAACACACATGTAAGACTCAATCCACAAAAAAGAGCGGATTGTTATTGGAGTGAATAAAAAAATAGAGAAAGAAATAAAACAAAATAGAATCTCATAGCAGAATGAAAAAATATGATAATCAAATAATAGTTCATGAAGCTGTTTACAAAACATTTGATTATACTAGTACAATATAGAATCAGAGTTACACATACCAGAGAATAATAAATAACAATGCAGCGAAACAGTATGAATGTAGTGGAATAATATAATAAATAATAGTAATAAAATCTTCGTCTTCATCCTCCAAAAATAAAGTCTTCAAATCCTGAAATGCTCAGGCTGACCTGAGCGAATTGAAAAAACAAAACACTCGAGTCAGAACTAAAAGATCTTATGTGAGTTAAATCAACAGAAATAAATATGAGTGCAACGACGTCAGAGATGTTTATGTGTTTTGGCATCTCCTATCCAATGTCTAACGTGTGTGCAGTAACTTAAGAGATCCTCGGGATTCACACCTCCTAAGGATCCGTTAAACTATCTACTACGTAGTAATATATGCTATTATAATATTGTCTAAAGTAAAGTACAATGTACTTGAAAATAGAGTTAAGGCTTTACATTTTCCACCTTAACATACTTTTATATTCCCATGGTCTACACAGTACCGTAATCTCCCTCGTACTAGGCGTCGTCAGAGGGCACTCCGTAGGTATAGTACAAAACAAAATCGTATAACGCGCGCTAGGGTAGGTGACACGGCACAACGAGGCAATGCCAGGGTAGATATACCAATTACGCATTCGGACTGGTGGTAACGCATAGCAGCCACTACCGCCCACCTCGAGCCACACTCCCAAAAATCAAAGGTGCACCCAATCAATCACAAAGTAATAAAATGGTATCGAAGAACTGTGTCCGATAAGAGGAGCTACCTCCTTGGCCCGGAATCGCTCTTGTTTTAGCCACCTTATGCCAACTCATGGGAGTCAGGTCCACGTATATATCTCAATAGAACATCGCCATCATCCTACTTCATTTTGGAATCTCCACCATATACACGGCTATTAAAGTGGTTTTTGGAGTTGGTAGAAAGTATGACAACTTCCGATCCCGGTATCTTTAACAGTCAAACGTTATTATTACACCGTGGCCATTTCAAAATAATTTATACTTCAAAACCAGAATATCATATCCATTTTAAACCCATATAAATATGAAATCATTTTTATTTGAAAACCAAATCAATATAATATCATTTTTATTACAAATATATTTTCTTCCGGAATCATAGTATTTTCAAGGTTATAAAATTTTTAAAACCAAACAATTGAAAAATATGCCATTTTCAAAACATAATACTTTGAAATTCATAGCTTCGAAACTATAATTTTCACCACTTAAAAAGTTTAGATGTTCAAATAGTATATATAATAAATAGTTTTAAATTTGGCATTACTTTATAAATAAAATAATTTCCTCAACTTCACAAATTGATTCAAATCAACTTGAATCCAAAATTCAATTTAAATCAATCTCAATTCATAACTTTCAACTCAATTCAGTTTTCAATAATCCATTTCAATTTATATCAATTACAAATACAGGTTTGAACCTCAAATAAACCATTTCATATTCCTTATATTTCAAAGCTTTGAATACTCCATGTTTTGAGAACTAAATTTTGATAGTTCCATATATCAAATTCAATTACTATTATTTAGATTTAAAATGTTTACTTAATAAATCAAATATCATTTAAGTAAAACTTTTAAACTTCAAATAACCGAATATTCTTTCAATTTATTTAACTTGATATATTCACTTAAATCAACTTGATATATTCATTTAAAACACTTTAAACCAAAATCAAATTATAAAAATCATACCATTTAAAATCTCAATTTTATTAAATTTCAAATCAAATTTATTTGAGTATGATTCTTAAATAAATTTAATTTCAAATAAATTTCAAATTTATCTTCCAACCTTAATTTATTTAAATCATTATAAACTCTATATTAAAATATAATTTAAATACTTAACCCTATTATCTTCAATAACATCAAACTTTATTATTAAACTTATTCCATATTAAAACAAATTTATACATAACTTAAAATCAAGAATAAAATAACATTTATATAATATCTAGAAGTCATATTTATATAAAACCACATATTTCTTTACAAAACCATAGAAATCATTTCAAAAATATTTTTATATATAGACCATGGTGTCTGTATATAAAATTTTCTATCCTATGTCAAGTGATACATATATTTGTCATTTTAATCCGCAATTTAATATTTTATGGTTGTATATCATTTAAACCGCAATCTCGAATTAATAATAATAATCCATAACGAACTTGCAGTTTATAACAATATAAACTAAACATGCATTCAACCAATATCAACAATCAACATCCATCACAATCATCATCCAAACAATCCATAAATATCAATATAGAACTGATAATAAATAACAAGTAGTTAACTGGCAGTTTATATGCAATAATAAATTAAATAACAATTTATTCAAATAAATTCAATTTAACTGAGATGATGATTAAAATATACCAAACAATCATAAATAAATTCCTAATCACATCATGAATTAAATTTAACAAACCTAAGAAATTTTAGAAGTTGTGAGTGGGTTAAAACACTCACTTCGAATTCAAATTGAATTCAAATCCAATTTGAACAGTCTTATAGTTCATCGAAACCAACGCCAAAATATTCGGAATTTCAATACGATCTAAGCGGAGAAAACCGCGCATGAAAGGGACCTCGTATGCAAAGTTACCCATGTTAGAACATTATACAATTTGAATTTAAAATAAATAAAATATTAGAATAACATTACACGTCAACACCTTCTCCCAGTCACGCTCACAGGCTTCTTCAATTCCAATCTAACAAGTCAACGCTCCAGATTTCCTTTGACCACCTCCGACTATCGGAGTGTCGCCGGTCACCCTCCAACCGACCACCTTGACGAGCCGCACCCCATGAGCCATCGCGATCGTTGTTCGACGCCACAGTCACAAGTAGCCGCGGCCTTCCTTTAACCCTAATTTAATTAAATACGGCGATCTGGCCGTCAATTCGTCATGCCTCCAACACGGATGAGCTCCCTTTTGTCCTCTCTACGATACTGCATCAATGATTTGACGATCCGACGTAGTTAATTGAAAAGCGATGAATGGCCGAGAATGTTTCACCCAGTTCCAGCCACACGAAGACTCAGATCAGAAAACGAATTATATATTTGACTTGCGCTCGTCGAGAGCTTCAAATCGATATATAATTCGATATTATTTGTGGAGTTTGAATTTTTTTTTGATTTGATTTTGAATTGCAATTGGATTTGGAATTGAGAATTTGTTTGTCTGCCATTGAGGAGGACAGATAGCTGAATTGTATGTACAGAAAAATGCGAATAAGGAGTGGCTAGGGTTTATAACAAGGTATTTATAGGTAGGTTAGAAAATAGAAATAAAGCATCAGATTTGATTCGGTTTGGAACGATAAATGACCCGAAAAGCCCGTTCTGCCTCCGGAACGAAAATGGATCAACCCATATATCAAACTAGAAGTTTTTGATAAATTTAAAATCGATGGAATAGGTTTCAAGTTCAAATTCCATCGTATGAAGAAGTTACGTTAAAATCAAGTTATTTCAAATTGATTTCAATTGATTTCAATTAATTAGATTTCTAGGCCTTTCGAGCCCGTACGATCAAACGGTAAGTCCAATCGTTACGAAACTTGAAATTCTACAACAATTCATCATTAGGGTTCCGATGAAACTGGTTTTGTCGAAATCTGAGTCAGTGGCCAAAAATGTCTATTTTCCAATTAATCAATAAATTAATATTAAATTAATTAAATCAAATTTTCAATTCCAATTCTATAATTAGCAATCTTTATCATTTTTGATTGCTTGAACAATTTTAATAATTTAAAAAAATTTAGATGTCGATTTAAAGTTGACTAATCCATTAATTTCAGTGTTTAATTTCAACTTCATCAAATTCAAAAATTATAAATTAAAATTCCAAAATCCATTTATTAATTTTTTTGAAACCTTGTTATTACGTCATTTATTACAATAAGGATATAACTAACCTTGGTTCATGATTTATTACATTAAAATCTTCAAATTGCATCTAGATTCCTATTTTCGTAATATTTAAATGTTAGATTTCATTTATTTGCGATTAATCTAAGTCAATTTAACGGATTAAATACATATATAACTTATAATGATCGTTGCCATTAATTCTCAATCATACTTTTATAAGTTCATCATTCCAAACCAATATTATAATTACTTATCTAACATTGATTTTTTCAAAATACAGTTTATTGCGTAATATTTCATCAATTAATATAACTTCGAATTTATTTCCAAATTTTGCTATTTACAATCAATTATAACCCTACAATTATTTCAATTAATTGGGCTTGCACTAAATTAGTTATTTATTAACTTGCATTAACATTCTTACATTCCATTCCCGTTATTAATTCATTAACAAATTATAAATTTTTATTTATTCCAGATTTAATTACCAAAATCTTATTAAATTAACCAAGTTAATTATTGAAATTTACGGGTCGTTACACTCCATGACTCCACCATACTCCAAGACTCCCCCTTACTCCAAGCCAACTACTATTTTATAACTTCTCCCCCTTTGTCATCAACAAAATCTTCTAACTAGTAAAATCTCTGAACTTGTTATAAAATAATCAACCATAATAAAATAGAGTAAACCATATATAAGTGTATTTAGTGCTAAGTTTGATCAAAATGTAATCAAACAAATCAATCATCATCCAATCATATTTACAGTAATTATTCAATCCAAACATATATACAAACCATACCAAATAAGTTAAGTCAATCAAGTTTTAAAAGACACCAATCAAATCAAACAAGTAACATACAGAATAACTAGACATTCCTTGGTACTTCCACCCATCCATCTTCTCCAAAGATAGAGTCTGCTTTAATGGCATCCCATTCTTCTTTATCATTGTCGAGAGTGACTGGTGTAATTCCTTCAAGTTCGTCCTTGTTAAGGGCTGAGATCATCCAATGAATGGCGTCGAAATGTTTCTCTTGCTCCTTGATCATTTGTACTTAACTTAAATCTAAGTGACGCTGATTACGAAGTATGAATGTAACAGTATTCTTGAAGGAAGTGAGAGTTTCTTCAAGATTATCACTTAGATTCCTAATCGAAGAAGCCATAATTCAAGAAATAGAAAGAACTATGAAAGAGAGTGATTAGAGATGAAGTTTGACAATTTATTCTAGAAGAAACAGATATAAATAGGGACAGAAAGTCATTTGAAATGAATAGACATAAGTTAGTTACATGAATTTAAAATTCGAAAGCGTAACTACTTTATGCCCGTTGGATGTTGACATGGGGGGATGGTGTATGTCGACATGTCTTTCCCTAAAGTGACATTTTGCTTTGTTTTTAAAATTATTAACAAATCTATTTAACCAAAATTTGTATAATATAAAAACAAGCAATTACAGAGACAAGTGAACAAGAATAACAGGAAATGAACGATTTCATTAATAATTCTAGTTAACATTGCATAAGATAGTATAATATTAACTAAAATAAAGAAACTACAAAGATAGAACTTAAGATAACATGAACTAAAACTAATTAGATGAAGACGAAGAAGATGATAGTCCAAGCTTTCTACTAATTTTCTCAAAAAACTTGTCGATTTTAGTGGAAATCTTATCCATATTCTTACTCATTGATCTTTTAAGTGTCTTTTGATTTTCCACTATAATTCTTTGATTATTGAGAATGGTCTTATTGGATGGATAGCGTGATTAGTAGGATATTCTATACTTTCTAAGGAGGGTTCTTGATCTTCCTCTTCCTCCTCGTCAATTTCCATTACTTCCTCTTCCTCTTCCTCTTCTTCCTCCATTTCTTCCATTTCTTCATGAGCAAGCCTTTCTTCCTTTTCCGTAAGTGTTTCATATGGTTGAAACACTAATGGAATTTACATAAGGGAAATGTTTCCATGGTTGAACACTTTTCTAGTTATAAATTCTTCCCTTTTAAAATCAACGCTAAAGTAATTGAAAATTCAAGTTAAATAAATTCCATGGTATAATGTGTTTTCACCCATGGTAAAATTCTTGGGCCTTAGCTCATCCAAAATAACTTAAGCACAATTGATATCATAATATCCAAAGATAGCAAAAAGAGCTTTGCAAACTTTCAAATTCGGGTTGTTGTAGTTTTTCGATCTTGGTATAAGAGTGTGTGGGATAAGAAGATTAACAATTCTTGCATTTGGACAAAAATACCGATTTTTGAATTCAAAATTGTCATCCCCTTCAAAAATGTGGTGAAATGTCTCTCGATCGTTTTCGTTGATTTGAAATTCTTATAGATTCACTCTGGTATACTTGCATCCCGAAATATTTTCCAACATTTCACAATCCAAAACAATTTATGTTCCTTTAACACTACCCTAAATTTGTCCTTCTTCCCCATCATAAAAACCACGATTCAAATTCGCATAAAACATCTTAACAAGGTTTGGATAACATACAAAATCATTTTGTTTGTTACCAACTAAACTAAGAACAGAACATTGTTGAAAAAGGTTTTCAATTTCATAAGAAGGAAAAACTTCAAAAATAGAAAAAAATTCCGTATGAATTTTACCAAAGTTTACATAGTTGATGTAAGCTTTGATAGCTTTCGGGTCATTAAAAAGAAAGTTTTCGACGGATTTTGGAAGCCTAATGGTGTTAGGAGTGCTTGAAGAGGCCATTGAAGAAGTTTGAGAGGAGTTGAAGATAATGAAGGTAAGTTCGAAATTTAAAATGAAAGTGAAAAGTAACGATAAAGAGAGTGAGATAAATAGAGATTCTATGGTCATGTTCTCTGGTCAAGAGGCATCTTTCCAGAGCATTGAAGTTAGTGAAAAGATGGAGGGAAATTCAAAAGTTTGAATTCAAATTTTAAAATCAAATTCTGAGGAGCATGTCGACATGGGGTATCCAGGTATGTCGACATGTGCCTATTGATTCAAAGGACAAGTGTCTAATCCTATTTTCTAATAACTATATATATTATATCCTATATTCTAATTATATAATTCCTATGATAACATTAAGTATACTAATACTTAAATATTAATAATTTAATATTTAAAATATTATTAAAATAATATTATTTTTGAATTTAAAATTCAAATTTCAAGGGATAAATTTGAATTTAAAATTCAAGGAATTTAATAAAATCAAACAAATAAACAAGCATCCATTCAACCAAGAAAAATTAAAAATAATATAAATGCGTACCTATTTTTAGATCCATACCCCATCGTCGTCTGATTCATGAATAGCAGTGAAACACAAATTTGAATTTTTTGTCTTTTTTCATCGTCACTGGATGATGAGTCTGAGTCATCAAGAGTTTTTGTGTATGCTTTCTTTCTTTTCCTTGACGAATCATCGTTTGGAGGGAATAACTGTTTATCAGGATACAGACAGTATTTTCTATAATGCCCGACTTTATTGCAATTGTAGCATCTATCGTTGTTGACGTTCTCTGCATTATTTCTTGAATTCCTTTGATCATTTCTTTTGTAATTATTCAATTTTCTATATTTTAGGAATCTCTGAAAGTTTCTTGTCATGAAAGCAATCTCCTTATCACTGTCTGGTTCTGAATCTTCAGTTGATGCATTGAATGCTAATGACTTCTTTTCTGTAGCCTTGTTTTCTCTTTGTCCCTGTAGTTGCACTTCATAAGACAACAAATTCCCAATCAATTCTTCTATTTTCATTAGGCTGATATCATTTGCTTCTTCGATTGCAAGTGTCTTTTGATCCCATTCTGTAGTGAGTGAATTTAGAATTTTTATGACTTGGTCTTCCTCCAAAAAGCTTTTTCCCAGCGCAATT
The DNA here is from genome assembly GCA_030765085.1 of Allium cepa. NCBI lineage: Eukaryota > Viridiplantae > Streptophyta > Magnoliopsida > Asparagales > Amaryllidaceae > Allium > Allium cepa. Next base: position 997,453,275 of record CM060932.1, read on the forward strand.
TGTGAATGAACAATATCTTGAAATCGATAGTACATGTCAAAAATGGACTCATTTGCATGCATTTTAAACAATTGAAATTGATTAGGTAATAGATCTGTTTAACTTCGCTTGTTCCTTCATTAGTAACTTGCAAAGTTTTCCGGATTTCAAATGCAGACTTACAAACAGATACTCTATTAAACTAATTCCTATCTAATGAACAAAATAATATATTCATGGGCTTTGAGTTATTTTGTGCAACACCGTTTTGCTCAGTAATCCATTGGGAAAAATTGGTAGTTGGTTCAACATACTCAGTTTGTGTGATATTCCAAGTGTCTAATCCTACTGACTATAAATAAGTTTTCATTCTACAAGCTCAATATGCATAATTACTGCCATTGAAAAATGATGGTCTGATAGTAGACTGACCTTCTACAAATAAACTGGTGTTAGGAATAATAGAACTAGTGCTAGAGTTGACATTACCAATTTTGATAGCCATTAAAACAATTTTCAAGTTTCAAATTATGAAAACTATGAAAACCAATGCTTCGATACCAATTGAAAGGGACAACGGATTAAAGATCTTAAGGTTAATTTAACACTAGAGGGGCTGAATAGTGTTTAATGAATTCTAAGACTTACATGAACTAAATTGAAATTATGACACAAACAAATGCAGAACTTAATCATAGAACAATCACAGAATCAAACATGGATGCAGAAAGTAAATAAAAAGCAGTAAAGGGAAAGAATACACCAGATTTTATACTGGTTCGGAGTTATCCTACATCAAGTCATGTACCAAGGCAAACCACCTCATATAGATTTTTATTAAACCAGTGTTGAGATTACACTCCTTAATTTATAAAGCCCTTGAGGTACCCTCCTGTCTCACGAGTCCGGGGCAAACTCTCTTGATTTACGGGCCACAAGATTACCCAATTGATTTCCAGGCACAATCACACCTTATAGAGAGACTCGATAAACTTTTGATTACAAATTGATCCTATAACTCGGAATAGCACTTTGATCTTCGAGAGAGGACAGAGAATCAAACAAAAATGAAATTCTAATTTGATTCACTTGAGAATTTGGTCGAATTTCGGCACGATCTTAAAAAGATGATATTATAGAACATGGATTTATGGAGAAGAAGAAGTGAAGAAAATATGAGAATTGTATATAAAAATTTTGTTTGAGAAGGCTATTTATAGTACCAACTGTCATAACCATTCGTGAAGAGATTTAAACGAATAGACACTTCTTTTGAAAATTGAAACTTTTGAAATCAACGGCCACCATGTCGACATGGGGTATCCCATGATGTCGACATCCCCTTGTTAAAAGTAATGTAAAATTTGTTTTGAAAATGGTATTGAAATGAAAACAAGATGAAATGATTATGGAGTAAAATAAACTAATTTTACTATATTTTAAAACATAAAAACAAAGAATATTTTAAGGCTAAAATATTTTGAAAAGCAGTTTTGAAAAACCATTTTGAAGCTGTTTTGCAAGCTTCTTCCTGTAGAATATCTCATCACATCAGGACTCGAGAACTTGTACAAAACCAGGATGTTCGTGGGTTTGTAAGCTACTTGTCATAGGTTTTTAAGCTACTTATCATGGGTTTGTTAGCCACTAAGAAGGTAGCAATGAGTTCCATCCCAAATGAAATTCGGAATGAAGATTTACATGCTATTGTGAAGTTTTAACAAAAACTAGACACATATCTTGAAATCTTGATCTTGATACTCTAGAGTCTTCAATTTGAGTCTTGAGTCTTTATACTGATCAGTCTTCAATAATCAATACCTACATATCTATATATCCTACATATACATATCTATCTTGATTATAGTGTTAGTATATATTTTATAATAAGATAGTTAAAAGGTTGTTGTCATCAAAACCAACATCTCGGTTCCTAACACGCTCAAGTCAGAACTAAAAGAACTTATGTAAGTTAAATAAACGGTAAATATGAGTGCAACGACATCAGAGATGTTTACAGGATTTGACATCTCCTATCCAGTGTCTAATGTGAGTGTAATAACTTAAGAGATGTTCGGGTTTCACATCTCCTAAGGATCCATTAAAATATCTACTATGTAGTACAATATGCTATTATAATAGTGTCTACGGTAAGGTAAAGGTATTAAAATAGCGTTAAGGCATTACCCATATCCCCTTTAACACATTTTATATATTCCCATAGTCTATACAATGCCATACGCTCCTCCGTAAACTGGAGGTTTACCCAGAGGACATCACATAGGTATGGTACAAAACAAACTCGTAGAAGGTGCGCTAGGGCATGTGAACACGACACACGAGGAAATACCAGGGTAGATATACCATTTGCGGATCTAGATTGGTGGTAACGCATAGCAGCTACTACCGCCCACCTCGAAAAACACTCCAAAATCAAAATCGAAGGTGGCCACCAGATCAGTCATAAAAATCAGAATATAATATCGAAGAAGTGTGCCCGATAGGAGGAATGACCTTACTTGGTCAGTCATGGCTCCTGATTTTAGTCACATCTAAAGTGACTCACAGAAGTCGGGGTCACGTCATACCTATACAGAAATCATGCACCAAACTATCCTACTTCATTTCTGGAATCTCCACCATGTACATTGTTGCTAAAGTGGTTTTCGGTATTGGCAGAGAGTATGACAATATCCAATGCCGATCTCTTTAACAACCAATCGCTTATTACTCACCGGATGGTTCTTTTACATTTCAAAGGTCAATTCACAATTGATGTCGAAAATATCACATTCTCAAAACCATAGTACTTTCGAAATCATATTTACTTTCAAATCATATTCAATTTGAAATCATATTCACTTTGAAATCATAGTTTGGAATTATATTTCCTTTCAAAAAGTAATAATTTCTTCCATGGTCATATTTCCAAAATAGGCAAAACCTTACTTAAAAATCATCTTTTCAATTTATTCTCTTTTAAGACAAAGCATTGAATTTAAACACTTCCACTTTACTTAGTCTGGAAATTTAGAGATAGTTTAAATAATTATAAATAGTTAAAATAGTTATAATTAGTTTAATTATAGGTTAAAAATACCTTTAAACTGGTTTAAGATAGTTAAATGGATTTAAATTAGATTAAGTATAATTAAAATAGATTAATAACTTTAAAATAGATTAATTATATTTAAATAAATAAAAATGGTTTAAAACATATCAACATAAGTTTATATAGTTAATATTAGTTAAATAGTTTAATAAATTTTAAAATTCTGAATAATTAGAAATTTTAAAATAATATATTCTTTTAAAATTATTTATATTAAAATACAAGTTTAGAATTTATATCCAATTAAACTATTCATTTCATTTCAACACACGTAGACCAATTTTAATTTCCAAATCAACAAATCAAATTTCCCTTTTCAACATAAACTTGATTTTCCAAAAATACTTCAATTTATATAAATCAAATTTTACTTCAAAGTATCATTTAATTATATTCAAAAATTAAGGATTTTAAAATCATTTAATTTAACCAATCCGGTGTTTGTATATAATTTTCTACCCTAAGGACAAGTGAAACGAATATTTATCATTTCAATCCACAATTTAAAATTTTACGGTTAAATATCATTTCAAACCGCAATCTCGAATAAATATAAAAATTCATAAAATCGCTCGAATCTACCATTTCAACCCATAACGATTTTCAAATAATAATAATTAAAGGAACTTGCTGAATGATAACAGTAAATGTATATATATAAATTAACATAACATCCAATCATCCAATATCAACAATAAACATCCATCATGATTATCATCCAAATCAACCAAATAAATATCAGCAATTGACTAATTTACAATAACAGGTATTCAAGTGACAATTTAATTTCAAAAATAAATTAAATAACAATTTAATTCGAAAGGATATAAATAAACAGGGATGACAATTTAAATATATCAAACAGTCATAAAAAATTTCCTAATCACATCATAAATTAATTTAACAAACAGAACAAATTTTAGAAGTTGTGAGTGGGTTTCGAATTGAAATTCAATTTAAATCCAAAATTCAAACAGTCTCAGAATCCATCCAAACCAGCGTCAAAATGTCCGGAATTCTGATACGATCCCAGCGGAGAAAACAACGCATGAATTGGATCTCGTATGTAAAAGTTATTAAAGTTAGAATATTTAATTTTTAAATTAGAAAAAATAAAAAAATGAGAACACTAACCCTCCACGTCAGCATGCTTTCACGCAACCCAACCAGAAGCCCGCTCGTTCGAACCCAGCAGAACGCCGCCGCGCCGAGGCTTGCCTCTGCTTGACCTAGATACGCGCGCCACATCGAACCTCCGCGCCCACTACCAGACCACCTCTGATCACGAGCTCGAGCTCGATCGCCAAATTCCAGTCGATAAGCACAGCCGCCATCCCTTTAATACGAAACCCTATTGAATTATTGCGAGCAATCTGATCACCTAATGACCAAACGAACACCTCAGATCGACTTCCCTCGGTCCCCTTTACATAACTGTATCATTGATTCGACGATCATTCGAAGTTGATCGATGATCAACGAACGGCTGAGAATAGTTCTTCAATTTCTGGACAAATAGAGGTTCAAATTGGAAAACGAATTACAGATCTGATATGTGCTCATCGAGAGCTTCAAATCGATACATAATACGATATAGTTTGTGGAGTTTGAATTTCGAATTTGAATTTTATTTTGAAATTGAACTGGAAATTGTTTGTCTGCCATTGGAATGAGGAGTTGAAAAGAAATGTACGTATGGACAAATGAGAATAAGAAACACTTAAGGTTTATAATTGTTGAATATGCGCTTATATGATTTTTGTTTGATGATAACAAACATATATTTAAGATTTTGAATATGTTAAATGTATTTGATCATGGATATGCATTGCTCCCCCTATTTAAATGCTTCCTCTCTACACAAAGCTCCCCCTACATATATGCATACAAATAAAAATATGCAAATGAGCCTAGATGTAAAATGGAAAATTATTTGACCTTTGCTTGATTTTATTTGACAAAATCTTAACTTTTCTCTCCCCCTTTTGTTATCAGCAAAAGAATAATAGTGTTAGAGAAAATAGAGATAAAGTGATCGATATTAATTCAACATTAAAACTCAATTGGATTTAAATATTAAATTTCAATAAAAAATCAAACAAAAATCATAAATATTTTGTTAGGCGCATAATCCACTTTTAGAATGATGGAAATGATGTCATCTTATAAAACCATGTAGTTGTGTCTATTTGTGGTATATTTATATCAGGAATTTGAATATCTACTAACCATGCATAACCATTAGGACTTTTAAATGAGATTATTAGTATTCCAATTTAAAAAAAAAAATTCAAGTATCTTCTAACCATGCATAACCGTAAGGACTTTTAAATGGGATTATAATCAACTTGATTATTTTAAAAATCAACTTTTGATATGCGTTCCATACATGCATAACCGCGAGGACTTTTAAATGAGCATGGAAGCACATAACAAATTCCAAGTAATTCACCCATGCATAACCGTGAGGACTTTTAAATGAGAGTGAATACTTTGGTATTTATTTATTTATTTATTTTTGTTTTTTTTAAATGTGAAAAATGAAAAACGAACGGTTCCTGTTTAAAGTACCACATATCGACAAACTATATAGAATTTTGATGAGTGATGGTTGTTAGAAATATGATAGATATAGAGATGGTCATGGAATTTTTTACCAACAAAAAGTTTTATAACTCTTGTTTAAATTTCTAAAGAAATTTATTAAGTATACCGTCTAAAGTCATAATATTTGATCAATATTAACACTCATCACTTTTTCAATCACTATTTTTCTTTTCGATAAACATTAGGGAGTCAGATTAGTCAAAATAGTCATTTAAAATCAAACTCAAAAATAATTATGAAATTAATTTTTCAAAAATGACTAATCTGAAAATATGGTCAAAAATGATTTTATCTAGGGGTTTTAAAAGGAAAACTTTTCTGCTATTTGAAAATTATTTGAAATGAAAAATATGCAGATATTTTCTTTGAAAAACGATGCAGTTACTAAATGTCTTAATAAAAATCACATTTCACTAGTAATTTTTCTATCAACTAGATTACCAGTGTAATCTGCATCTGAATTTCTCTTTCACTCAAAAATTATCATCAATTGAATTTGATTGACCAAACCATGAAGTGTGCACCAAAAATTTCAAATTCAATTTTAACAACAATTTAAATGACATTCTTTTGAAATTGAATTGAAGCCGTGTAAATAATCAGAAAACCGTGAATATAGAGTCAGCCGTATTATAATCATTTGTATTATCCAACAAAACACTATTTTTAATCTAAACTGATATATATGAAGTAATTCAAAGAATCTAGATATTATTATAGTGTTTTTGGCATAAGAATATACTTGGCCAACTATGTTGAATAAGTCAGAGTCAAAATCATCATCTTTTCATCATCTCAATATTGGCTGATTTTAATTCAGAATATGGTGCAGATTATCACATTTAATATATCGTTCAAATAAATACACTTTTACCTGTTTTTACCTTTACGATATTTTTCGTCGTTGTCCATTGTGATTCTGTCACCTTTATACTAGGCTAAGGAACTTTGCTTTGTCGCCCTTTGTGTTTCTGGAACAGCCAAAATCCAGAGAACACTATTGTTGTTCCTTAGCCTGCCACCACACCTACACGATGAAAGATTTATGTGACCTATTTGTTTTTATAGGTCCATGGTTGTTAGTGGCAGAAAATTTTGAAAAACAATTTTGTAAAGACCCAAAACTATTAATAATTGTTCCCTTCGGCACCCAAATTTGTTTAACTTTGAGAGATTTTATATTTGTGCCTTCTGGAACCCAAATCGGTATAGTTTTCACATGTTTGGGTCTATACCAACAATTATTGTGATCGTGTCCAACTTTTCTATAAATTGTGCACATAGAATTAACTTGATTAATATTGCTTGCAACAATTTTCGAATTATTATATCCAAGTCCTTGTCTAACCGTATTAACAGTTTGCTTTCCTAATAGCATATTCAACGATTTTTCACTTTTTGAAAATTTATCTAAAGTCGTTGACAATTGTTGGACTTGTGTTTTGAGAGATTCATTTTCGTTTAACAACTGTGTGCACTTTTTAATAGAATTCTCTCTCCTAGTATTTTCATTCTCTTTTAAAATCAGAATTTCATTTTCAAGTGATTTTATATTGATTTCTGATTTTTTAATTTCTTCTTCGAATGTTGGACACTTATCACACTTAGGGATCCTACTTTGATAGGTTTTAACTAGTTGGTCAAGTTGTTTATTTAAATCTATCAAAGTGTCTTTTTGTGATTCAAGTTTAGCGTATTTTTCCCTAAGTCGTTTAAAACAACCATTTACTTCATGGAAATAAATAAGTAATTCAGAGTGAGTAAGTTTTGATACCTCGCTTGGCTCGTCATCGTCGCTATCAGTTATATTCCCTTGAAGACACATATCTGCTTTCTCACTCTCACTGCTAGAACTTTGATTATCTTCATCACTTGTATTCCACGTGGCTGCAAAACTTTTCCTTTTTGATTTCTTTTTAAAGTCGCGTTGATTTTGAGGACAATTGGGCTTGATGTGTCCGGGTTGGTTGCACTTGTGACAGATGATCTTCTGTTCTTCAGAGTAGTCTAGTGCTTTGGCTATTCTGCTTTTCGCTTTTTGAATTCGAGCTGAATTTCCATATTTGTAATTCCACGTTTTGAATTTCTTTATTAATAGCTCCAATTCTGCTGCCGCATCATCATCGTCATCGTCATCACTTTCAGTTGTTCCTTTGAGAGCTATTGATTTCTTTCAAGTATCTCCTCCTTCACGCTCTTCCTTGAATTTCATTTCTAGCTCATAAGTGGTGAGATTTCCGATGAGTTCTTCAACTTTGAGTTGTTTTAAATCTTCCGATTCTTGAATGGCAGTTACTTTCGCTTCAAAGCTTCGTGGAAGGACTCTGAGGATTTTCTGGACTATTTCCAATTCGGTGTATGTTTTTCCGAGAGCTTTTGATTTGTATACGATATTGGAAAGTCGTCCGTACATCTCTTTGACATTTTCTTCCTTCGCCATTGTAAAGTTCTCGTATTCGCTGCTTAGCATGGCAAGGCGAGATTCTTTGACTTGAGATGTTCCTTCGTGAGTCACTTCTAGTACGTGCCATAATTCCTGCGCAGTTAGACAATGTGAGACACGATTAAATTCAAATTGATCTAATGTACAGATAATAGAATTCATAGCTTTGGCATTAGTATTCTGTAATTTATTTTCTAGTTCTGTCCATTGTTCCTTTGGTTTCTCTATTTCCTGATTATCTACAATTATAGTTGGAGTTCTGTAACCTGTCTCAATAATATCCCAAGCGTCAATGGTTCAGAAAAAATTTCATCCTATTTTTCCAAAAAGCATATTCACCATTGAACATTGGTGGTCTAACTATCGACTGACCCTCTGCAAAAGCATTATTAAAAGAAGCCATTTTAAAAATTCAAATTTTTAAAACAAAACTGATTTTTTTTAAAAAAAATCAAATTTTTAAAACAAATGTTGACTTCTAGACCTTGCTCTGATACCACTTGTAGGATCGATTTCACCCTAGAGGGGGGGTGAATAGGGTGATAGTGTAAATTATAAAAATTAATCGCGGAAGCTTATAAAATATTCAATTCAGATCACAGAATAGCAGCACAGATATCGCAGAATATAAATAACAGAACAACACAGAATTTACCCAGCTTCGGCAAAACTCTGCCTACGTGCTGCCCCCAAGGTTTCTACTAGAAATTAGATAGTCCCTCGCTCACACACGTAAACTGGCTATACCCGCTATTGACTAATCTAACTCTACGCTCAAAACCTTGCCACAACACAACCACCGAGTTGCGAATTCTCAAGCTACGCCACGTAGCTTGTCCCCTAGTCACACGACTAGAAATTTAAAACGGTTTAAAAAAAAATACAATTAAAAAACAATTTAAACACAAAAAAAACCCTAATTAAAATACAAAGCCCTTAAAATAATATGCCGGCCCCCCTTTTATATTTTAACCCGTTCCTTTCTTTGTTCCTTTATTTGGAGATGGCGGCCGTTGTTCTTTCGTTCGTATCTCTTTGCAAAATTAGGGCTCTCCTCCTTTCGATTCAAACTAGGGTTCTTCCAAATTGAAGCGCCGACCTTTGATACTGTTCGACTTCGATGCTCTTTGATTTGCTCACCGCGGCTGCTTCGTTGATCGAATTCCGGTATGTAATTGTATCCTTTTGCTTTACTGATTTTGTGCTTTCTGGAATTCGATGATTTATGCTGATGATGATTGGGCTTTTATATAGGTCGAATTCCTATATTTGCGTTCGTATAAAATCATTTGAATTTGTCATATTATTCACCTCGACCACTTGATTTTGTTTCGATGATTGAGATGTTTTCTGACTTGTTCAAAAATGTATATTTGTTACTTGATGGTCACGGCGTTGATTTGAGATTGTGATGACCACGGCTTGATTTTTATGTATGAACACGGCTTCTTGACTTGACTGCATCTCACGGCTTTGATTTGTTCAACTCTGGTCGGTTTTCTATGCTACCTCCGTTTCGACTTTGACTTGTTCAACATTGACTTCGGCTTGGTCTTTTGATTTCATGAATTCTGGCTTTTCATAGTGTTTAATGGTTTGGACCGTGACTTGATGTATTCTTATTCAAGCTGCGTACATGTATACATGCTGTTTCATTTATTTGCTGGTCTTCATGTAGCTTGCTATCTCATGTGTAGTTTGTAATTTGACATTCATATGCACCTGATATTCACTGGTTCGTTTGTCTAGTGGCATTTGATCTTTCACTACATTTGAGTCAGTGATATTCTCTGATCAGTTGCATTGTTCATGTCATATAGTTCATTGTGTAGCCTTGGTCTTTACTGTTGTAGCATGCACTCTGTTTATGGCCACTGGTTACATATGCATTCCGGTTCATTGTCGAGTCTAGTTGATGTTGCTGATATCTGTAGCATCTTGGTTTCACTGATGGCCTGTTGTAGTGGTTGCGACTTGTTTACATTCTCGGAATTCAGCAGCTAGTCTTTATTTGTGACTGGTCGACACTTGCAGTTCATTGTGTCACTTTCTAGGTGCATCTGTGCATTCATGTGTATTGGGTATTGTTTTTAGTTTTGTACTGTCCACCTGCCCTTTTTCATATTGCTGGTTGTTATGCATATGTAAGTTCATTCATATTGTTGTTTGGACACTTTGTAGTTACTGTGCCTCTCTTGTATTATTAGTGTCTGCACTGTGTTGCATTACCATCATTGCTGTTTGGTCTGAACTTGACGTTGTCACTGTGTTCTTTGTAGTTGCACTGCACTTTGATGGTTGATCATTTGTATACATATATGTGTATGGTCACTGCAGTTTCATTACTACTTCACTAATGCATTTGGAATTGGTCTGTTGTCATGTTGCTTTATTACAGTGGCCTGGACATTTGGAATTGTTGTTGCATACTGTACTTCATTTAGCTTGAATGTTGTCTCTGACCTGATGGCTTTGGTTTTCATTGTCCACACATGTTCATGCTTTACTGCAGCTTGTTGTTTGTGTACTGATCATGTATCAATGTGCACAGAGTTGTTTGCAGCTCGGTCTTTGTTGCAACTGGCTGTTTCATTGTTTCATGCATTATTGATGCTTTGGTGCAGTTTTGATTTGTCGAAGCTTTGCATTCTTCAAGTTGCCTTGTGTTGAATCCAGTCTCAAAACTCGGATTTGACCTTGTGCTCGTGTCGTGATTTTCAATGTATTGCACGTGAGTTGAACCCGGCTTTTCATTTGGGTTTGACCTGTGCTCACCTGTCCCTGTAAATCAATCACGTGTATATCGGTGTGCACGGCCTTGTGGCATGTACAGTGATACACTGTGCATGTCACACTGTTCGTGTATGATGAATTCGAATGTAAATCATGACGAACAACCCAAATAACTGAGGCAAATCATAATTTCAAAAATCATATTTTATTTTATATTGCAAAAATATTTCTTTTTCAATTTTACTGCGTTAGTGTATATTTTTGCAGATTGCTCAGATGCTGGATTCAAACTGGAATGCAGTTGAAGATAAAATACGAGTGTGAGTGATATCTAGTGAGGTTATTAATGTAAATATAAAATCATGATATATTCAAAATTGTATATGTATAGTGAGAGCATGAAATTGTACTATTCAAAATTGTAATAAATATTAGTTTGAATAAAATATTCGTTTGAATTCAAATTCTGTTTTGTTTAATTTTATTCAACAAATATTTATTTAATCTGTGAAAAACAAAATAGTATATTAACAAATACATTTAAATGAATGTATATATGTTTATTATCATCAAACAAAAATCATATAAGAATATATGATTTTATGATTTTTGTTATCATCAAAAGGGGGAGATTGTTGAATATGCGCTTATATGATTTTTGTTTGATGATAATAAACATATATACATTCATTTAAATGTATTTGTTAATATACTATTTTGTTTTTCACAGATTAAATAAATATTTGTTGAATAAAATTAAACAACACAGAATTTGAATTCAAAAAAATATTTTATTCAAACTAATATTTATTACAATTTTGAATAGTAGAATTTTATGCTCTCACTATACATATACAATTTTGAATACATCACGATTTTATATTTACATTAATAACCTCACTACATATCACTCACACTCGTATTTTATCTTCAACTTCATTCCAGTTTGAATCCAGCATCTGAGCAATCTGCAAAAATATACACTAACGCAGTAAAATTGAAAAAGAAATATTTTTGCAATATAAAATAAAATATGATTTTTGAAATTATGATTTGCCTCGGTTATTTGGGTTGTTCGTCATGATTTACATTTGAATTCATCATACACGAACAGTGTGACATGCACAGTGTATCATTGTACATGCCACAAGGCCGTGCACACCGATATACACGTGATTGATTTACAGGGACAGGTGAGCACAGGTCAAACCCAAATGAAAAGCCGGGTTCAACTCACGTGCAATACATTGAAAATCACGACACGAACACAAGGTCAAATCCGAGTTTTGAGACTGGATTCAACACAAGGCAACTTAAAGAATGCAAAGCTTCGACAAATCAAAATTGCACCAAAGCATCAATAATGCATGAAACAATGAAACAGCCAGTTGCAACAAAGACCAAGCTGCAAACAACTCTGTGCACATTGATACATGATCAGTACACAAACAACAAGCTGCAGTAAAGCATGAACATGTGTGGACAATGAAAACCAAAGCCATCAGGTCAGAGACAACATTCAAGCTAAATGAAGTACAGTATGCAACAACAATTCCAAATGTCCAGACCACTGTAATAAAGCAACATGACAACAGACCAATTCCAAATGCATTAGTGAAGTAGTAATGAAACTGCAGTGACCATACACATATATGTATACAAATGATCAGCCATCAAAGTGCAGTGCAACTACAAAGAACACAGTGACAACGTCAAGTTCAGACCAAACAGCAATGATGGTAACGCAACACAGTGCAGGCACCAATAATACAAGAGAGGCACAGTAACTACAAAGTGTCCAAACAACAATATGAATGAACTTACATATGCATAACAACCAGCAATATGAAAAAGGGCAGGTGGACAGTACAAAACTAAAAACAATACCCAATACACATGAATGCACAAATGCACCTAGAAAGTGACACAGTGAACTGCAAGTGTCGACCAGTCACAAATAAAGACTAGCTACTGAATTCCGAGAATGTAAACAAGACGCAACCACTACAACAGGCCATCAGTGAAACCAAGATGCTACAGATATCAGCAACATCAACTAGACTCGACAATGAACCGGAATGCATATGTAACCAGTGGCCATAAACAGAGTGCATGCTACAACAATAAAGACCAAGGCTACACAATGAACTACATGACATGAACAATGCAACTGATCAGAGAATATCACTGACTCAAATGTAGTGAAAGATCTAATGCCACTAGACAAACGAACCAGTGAATATCAGGTGCACATGCATGTCAAAGTACAAACTACACATGAGATAGCAAGCTACATGAAGACCATCAAATAAATGAAACAGCATGTATACATATACGCAGCTTGAATAAGAATACATCAAGTCACGGTCCAAACCATTAAACACTATGAAAAGCCAGAATTCATGAAATCAAAAGACCAAGCCGAAGTCAATGTTGAACAAGTCAAAGTCGAAACCGAGGTAGCATAGAAAATTGACCAGAGTTAAACAAATCAAAGCCGTGAGATGCAGTCAAGTCAAGAAGCCGTGTTCATACATAAAAATCAAGCCGTGGTCATTACAATCTCAAATCAACGCCGTGACCATCAAGTAACAAATATACGTTTTTGAACAAGTCAGAAAACATCTCAATCATCGAAACAAAATCAAGTGGCCGAGGTGAATAATATGACAAATTCAAATGATTTTATACGAACGCAAATATAGGAATTCGACCTATATAAAAGCCCAATCATCATCGGCATAAATCATCGAATTCCAGAAAGCACAAAATCAGTAAAGCAAAAGGATACAATTACATACCGAAATTCGATCAACGAAGCAGCCGCGGTGAGCAAATCAAAGAGCATCGAAGTCGAACAGTATCAAAGGTCGGCGCTTCAATTTGGAAGAACCCTAGTTTGAATCGAAAGGAGGAAAGCCCTAATTTTGCAAAGAGATACGAACGAAAGAACAACGGCCGCCATCTCCAAATAAAGGAACAAAGAAAGGAACGGGTTAAAATATAAAAGGGGGGCCGACCTATTATTTTAAGGGCTTTGTATTTTAATTAGGGTTTTTTTTTGAGTTTAAATTGTTTTTTAATTGTATTTTCTTTTTAAACCGTTTTAAATTTCTAGTCGTGTGACTAGGGGACAAGCTACGTGGCGTAGCTTGAGAATTCGCAACTCGGTGGTTGAGTTGTGGCAAGGTTTTGAGCGTAGAGTTAGATTAGTCAATAGCGGGTATAGCCAGTTTACGTGTGTAAGCGAGGGACTATCTAATTTCTAGTAGAAACCTTGGGGGCAGCACGTAGGCAGGGTTTTGCCGAAGCTGGGTAAATTCTGTGTTGTTCTGTTATTTATATTCTGCGATTTCTGTGCTGCTATTCTATGATCTGAATTAAATATTTTATAAGCTTCCGTGATTAATTTTTATAATTTACACTATCACCCTATTAACCCCCCCTCTATGGTGAAATCGATCCTATAATAATGAGGTATATATAGGTAGGTCAGAAATAGAGATGAATGAACGTGATTGATTGAACGATAAACGACCCAAAAAGCCCGTTTCGACTCCGGAACGAAAATGTGTCATCCCTTATACCAAAATAGATGTTTTCAAATATTTTTAATTCAATGGAACATGTTTCAAGTGCTAATTCCATCATATGAAGAATTTATATTAAAATCATCTTATTTCAAATTGATTTCAATTGATTTTTATTAAATTAATTTCTAGGCGTTTCGAGCCCGTACGATCAAACGACCAGTCCGCTCGCTATGAAACTTGAAATCCTATAATAATTCACCGTTACGGATCCGATGAAACTAGTTTCATCGAAATCCGAGTCAGTGGCCACAATGGCTATTTTCCTATTAATTAAATATATTAATATTAAATTAAATAAATCACCCTTTTTATTCAATATTTAAACTAGCATATTTTTATCATTTTTGATCCCTTAAACCTTTATAATAGCTAAAAGAAAATCCACATATCAATTTTGAGTTAATTATTTCAATAAATACAATGTTCAAGTGTCAACGGCAATTAATCCAATTAATTACAAATTAACTCCAATGAATTTGATTTTATTTGATTCCAAGCTTAATACTCAATCAATTACTACTCAACTAACATGGTTAACATTGTTTCATATTCCATTATGTTAATATCTTCTAATTTTCATCCTTTATTTGTATCAATTACTATCTTTCAATTATATTGGAATTTTGTCAACTTTACACATCAACTAAAATTTATACTCCCAGTTTACTTATTTTTCTTGATTTCATCCTTTTTTATAAAATCCATTATTATTTTATGAATAAAATTTACAGTCCCACTCATTCTAGTACACACTATTTTATCTATAAGTCAACATTTTAGATTATCAATTACCTTTTATATCCCATTACAAATTAATGCACACATTAATTAATATTTTAATCCAATTAATCATTTTATCTTGATTCCATTCTTTTATTTACACCAATTGTTACTTTATGAATAAATTTACATTTCTATTTATTTTATTACATTCACATTTTCAGTTATTGTATTAATTCTCATTTTTATAACGTTAAAGTTCATTTAATTTTAATTTATTTCCCATTTCAATTAAATAGACCAAATAAAAGTTAGATTATAACAATTATTACCATAATTTTTAATAACATTTATGAATTCATTATTTACACACTAATGTTTCAATTCCTTACATAACCCAAATTTTATTCAATGGTCATCTATTTCATACTATTTCATTTATTAATTCAAGGTTTACATTTGTCTTCTTATATCAATTTATATCCAAGTATAACATTTACATTATTTCATTCGTTAGAATTTCATTCAAGTTATTAAAAATTTACTTACATTTATATTGTTACAACTCATTCTAGTTATTATTTCCAATAACAATTCACTAATTTTTATTTTCGTCAACATTAAATTAGCAAATTTAATTATTGAAAATTTATGGGTCGTTACATTTACACAAGGAGTATAAATCTGTTTACCAAATAATTGATTTATTATTGTATGCTAACATATTTAGAATATAGTTTATCCCTTTCTTTAGTAACATTTTATTGTTACAGTTGATTGAAATTACATTAATACGGTTGTCAATTACATTCAATCAATATTATTAAATTATATTCTAATACACGTTACCACCTTCCATTTCAATAAAGATTAGTTGTTTTGGAATTTTATCTAAGATCATGTTTTATATTCTAATAAATTTATTATTATTATTATTATTACAGTAATAATTAAAAATTCTTTATTTCTAATCATATTCTATTCAATGATTATAATCAATATTTTTAATGTTCAAATTTATGAGTCCTTACAAAATTTTGGTAGAGGCAGATCAAGCGAGGGAAAAACAAGGGTGATGGGGAAAATTGGTCTTCAAGCGAGTTGCAAGGTGATGAAGATAAGGGCACCCAGATAAAGAGTGAGATAGATACCTTCATTAAGCGAGCGTGTATCTTGGTTGGGCCACTCTCCTACTGAGTATATTAACTAGTGAGGATGTTGTCTAGGCCCATTAACAGTTTGGATGCTCTAATATTTAGCATGCCGCATGAGGCAAAGGCCAGGTTGAGCGATGTCGAGGCAATTTGACGTGGGTGAAAACATCGAAAGCTCAATGGGATAGCCCATTAACTTCTTGTGAGAAAATCGAGCAATATTTTGCTCTCCAATTTTGCTTTTATGAGCAAAGGAAGATTTGTCATCTCGCATATTTATTATTGGTGACATATTTTGCGATGACTCACAGCTATGCCCATATTATTAAGGAACATTACAAGAAATGTCGTCTAATAACACGAAGAATATGGTTGATTAAAGGCGATCAAATGTGAATATATCTTTATTCTAACACTGACGTCTCTTTATTACCTTTTGAGGATCTGAACTGAAAAGTTTTGATGTGTAAAATATTAATACAAAGAAATAAACACACTGATTTAAAATATCAGAATAGTATATAATATAAATAAATCAGAATTACAGATAGGAGCGGAATAATATACATCATATACATTATCTAAAATGGATTTTATTAACTGATTAAATTTTATTATAACAAAATCATTTATTAAATAGACTAATTGAATAATAATTTGATTCTAAAAATAATATTTATCAAACAATCGAATTTAAACACTTTAGCTTTGATTAAATTAGTTTAATATTACAGCTTTAAAATAGGGTTGTTACACCTTATGAAAATTGCATCCTTGCAATTTGTTATAGGGAGATGTCACGCACACGCAAGTATTTACTAAATTCGAAATCTAAGATCAAGTTAAAATTCAAATAATCCTCTTAGTGGTTAATATTAGAATCACTTACGTATTTATAAATTTAAAATAGGCTTATTTATTAACTTCTATTTCTTTGCATATGAAAATTTTATTGAAATTTTTTCCAAATTCTAAATTTTTAGAAAATTTTGGCGAGTCTCCTTTATTCTGAGAACTGTTTGCAGTTTCACAATTATATTATAAACAATATACATCAACCATATTGTCAAAAATACAATATATATCATTTCTGTATTTTAACCCGAAAGTGTACCTTTATCTTAGCACTTAAAGCAATTTATCAAAAAAAACTTATGCTAGCAAGCATGAGTGAGTTTGCGCCACATTCAAATCTAAGTAGCCTTCTTGTATCTATGATAACTCAATTTAAAGTATAAATCTCATATAAATGAATTTTAATAACATAGCATAATTCAACCAACTTTACGTAGGTAAGCAACTTCCAATAAGATTTCAAGGACTAAATTCATAGATTTAGACAAGTTTCCAAACGCAAAATTTGTACACAATATATAGGCTTTGAACAGCAACATCCGGATCATAAAAAGGTTGAATACATAATGAATAATAGCCAATTATTTTCTAAAGGTATCGCTTCAGCGATTAATAAAAAAACGAAGATACACATAAAAGAATGATGTTTTTGGCCTTAGAAAATGACAATATTTCGCACTATGCTTAAAACAAAAGTTTTTTCTTATGTTTCTTAGCTTTTTGAAAAGTGTAAGATCATTAAAATTGGATAAACCATTAAAAAGTTATGGACGAATGAACATAGCATTATAGTTCTGAAATTAATTATATAAATCAAAATTTTGGTTTGAATTCAAAGTGATTTTAATGCCAATAGATTCCAAAATTTCTAAAAGCGATGAATACGAAAGTTATTCCATATCAAGTTATCTTTGAACATAAAGAAAATAGTTACAGTCAGATGGCTAAATCAAAAGTTATGTCCACAATTGTTAAGCATTTTTCACAGTTAAAATTTCTAAAACAACTCCTTCCTTTAAACTTTATTTCGGAGAAATTTGTTTCATGTCTTAATTTCCAATGTAATCATTAATTATATAATTATTTTTCTGAAAATAATAACTTAACATTGTGAGAGCAATTATTTATCCATATATCATATGAACAAGAAGTTTATGTTAATAAATATTGGTCTCTTCATATTTCAAAAAATTGAGGTGGAAAATTTAAACATTGGATGCAAAAAATAGTAGGTGACTCAATCAAAAGCATAGAATAGTCAGTAGTTCAATGAATACAATTTTGATATATAAACAAAAGGACGATTTTATTTTCAATTATATCTTCAATCTTCTATCTCTCTATTGGCAAATAAATCCCATGCTTAGGATTAACGAGAAGTGTGCATGCCTAGAGATAATAACTAAGGCTTGCTCATTCTCATTTGCCATCATAATCTTGTATAAATGAGGCATTTCATCCTAAAACTCATATAGTGCATAAAAGTACTTTCTAAACTCATATAGTGCATAAGGATTGTTGTAGAAGAAACAAATATAGGGAAAATGAAGAGAAACAATCAACCACAGCTTATGATGAGGAGATAATGAGATTACAAAAGTAGGAAAAGGGTTGAGCCTAGTCCTTTAAGTAAGGCGATAATTGCTAAAGAATACTAAAAAGGACTGTTAATCAAGTTTGTAGTTATCCTTCTTATGTAACCTTATTTGATATCTTAGTTTTACCATGTTGAATATTGTCATTATAACATTAATTATACTGTATAAACATGAATGATAAATTCTAAGAGATTTAAGTAAATATTCCCTTAACAAGAAGAATGTCTGTAAATATCTGATTAAGTAAGAGAACATTTTCAAGTTTCAACACAATTGAAAAGAAACAGAAAATATTTCAAATTGAATAGTATAAAATATAGAATTACCGTCATTTTCCCTTACACTTAGAGTGGCATTGATAGATCCAATAAATAGATATAAATTCATGATAACTCACTAGCTTAGCATGATATTCATATAGACAAACTATGTAAATAGTGTGTCTATGGAAGGTCTAACCGACATCATCTCCTCTCTCCTCAACATTTTGCCTCATAAGCCTGAACCTCTCATACCCACCAAATCAAAGTATTCAATATTCAATCACTCATTAACTCATAATTGAATTATAGTTTCCTTTCGAACTTCACTTAAATTGGAAATACATATAACAAATTTTTTTTTATCACTTTATTCTTTATTCAAATATAAATTCTAACATTCATTCCAACAACAATTTACATGCATTAGCATCCAAAGGCATCACAAAAAATTTGTTTAACATGCATCTATCCAAATAAATGTATAAGTTTCACAAATATTAGATAATACACCGCTATCCAAAAATTTATAAATATTGAATCTACGATTTTCTAAAATATCCTTTTTCTCTCCAAGTAAATCTCTAGTTTTCTAGATAATGCACATTCTCATTTAAAATATTTTATTCTACTTATCAAAATATTATTGGATACCTTCTTTCAAAGATAACTTGTATACTTCTATAAAATATCACTTTCTCTAAAAACAACTTTTCCAAACTACCCAATTTATTCTATAAAATATTTAACTTATTTCAGAATTATATCTTCCCTTCAAAAATACTATACACTCACTAAATATTATTACTTAAAACATTTTATATCCAAAATATTGGGTTCGAATGTCCCGCACTAGTGTGTAGGAATTCCTATCGAGAACGTTGATCAGGCGCATTGACCAGAACTCTTAAAGCACTCAACGAGCAATTTAACACCAAATTTATTTCCATACGATATACATATATCTTTCAATACTTTGGGCTTTTCCAAAATATTTTCTTGTTTATAATAAATATAATCAAATTCTATATATATGTATTTCTAATATCAATAAGATTTAGATGCTTGCTTTTATTAAAATCCTTTCAATTAATCTTAATATTTACATAAGAATAATTCGTAGAAAATAATTCCATAACACTCATTCATCCATAATGTTTCCTACTTCAAGTGAACATCAAAATTTAAATTCATTTTAACATTTAATTAGTCACATGTATGAATTATCATTTCATTTTATACAAAGGGGGAATTAATTTAAAGGACAAAGATTTGTATATTTTTTGCCTCAAGGACACGACCTCAATATTTTTACCACAAGGACAAACATTCTTTTAAAATTTATTCATAAGGACAAACATTTTCTAAAATTATTCATAAGGACAACAAAACTGCTACCGAGCTAAAACTAATACCTAAAAACTGCTACCGATAACTACAAACTGATACCTAAAAACTGCTATCAATAACTAAAAACTGATACCAACAGAAAGTTGTCCTTCAGGATAAAATATTGAAGGTCTGTCCTTGAGGCTAAAAAGCTGTGAAATTTTGTCCTTGACAATAATTTCCTGTTATACAAATTTAGATTTTGAATATTTCTTGGGTAACTACACTACCAAAGTCACCGAAAGTTCTTATTGTTATTATTGTCCATCAACTGATCAATATTTTTAAAAGTATATTTTCCAGTTCGAAATTTAATTAGATATCTATAATTTATCATTCTATATTTTATGACTACTGTTGCTAAGACATTTTTATCATTCCCCAGCGATTCTATTTTGTAGAAACCATTAGCATTTATTAGTAATTAGGTTCATCCAGATTCAAATGGATTTATAAATTCTTTGAGTAATAACAATTTATTCAATTCCACAAAACAAACATTGATGCAAACAACATATGTTTCAATCAATCAAACAAACGATAGCCTTTAGTGGAAAGCCATCTTTCGACTGCCGTTGTGCAACTCTGATCGCCAATAGATCAGGACACAATAATATTCGACTCTATGTCATATAAGTCTAATTTATAATTATTTATCAAATCTCACTTTTAACAAAAGTGAGTTCTAAATTTTATCAATGCTTCATAACAATAATTTGTAAAATTCAAAAATTTCAGATACGTCCCAACGATTTTTCCTAATAATCATTTATATCTTTATCCTAACTGGGGATAAATTCTAAGTTCTATGCTACAAACCCATGGGACGGGACTTTAAGTCTCACTAGGTTTTGATCTCAACTCTATATCTTTGTCAATTATACTATATAATGTTCTGAACACAGCTCTAATATCAAGCTATGACAAACTCACACCTATGACCATACTATTAAAAAATATTATAAGCATTGTTATCTAATAACATAGAGAATAAGGCTGGTTAAGTGCAATCGAATGTGAATATATCTTTATACTAACATCGACATGTCTTTATTACCTTTTGAGGATCTAAACTAAATTTTTTGACACGTACAATGTCAATACAAAGAAATAAACACACCGATTCAAAATATTCAGAATAGTATATAATATAAATAAATCAGAATTGAGTAATGGATCATAACTGAATAATATATACATCATATACATAATAGAATGTGAGTGTACAAAATATCAGTATTAGACCCACATAATGTATATCACATCTAAAAGTATTGTATCATGTACACAACAACTACTAGATAAACTATATGACATAACTCCTAAATGTCAATATACACAAGTGTGAAGTAAACTAGGTCAAAATAATCTACTTCAATGCTAACCCAAAATCTAGAGGTTGATGATTCCTGATACCTGTAGAGTCCCAGCCTGACCCGAGTATTTTAAAAATGAACGAGTCAGGCTATAGCTAATAAAAATGTGATATGATGATATCATAAACATATGACTTAGATCTGAATAAGCCATAACATATGACTTAGAGCTAAATAAGCCATAATAAAATATGCATAAAAATGAATAAGACATATCAATTAAATCACCAATTCGTAAATCCATATCAAGTCTCAATGGACTATCATAAAAAATATGGTGATAACAATTCAAAATTCTTCAGAGCCAAAAGATACTAAATATAAAATTCCAAAATATCTAAAGGAATAACCATCACTAATGAAATGATAACACAGCGACACGGAGTCTAATGACAAAAGTACACCCCGCTGCATAGTTTTGTGGTTTCATGATACAAAGTAGACAAAATATTCGAATAGTCTAACGACATGAAGTAGACTAACTATGTGAAGATACCTAGGTAAACATCGTCTCATTGTGTACCCAATAATAAAATGAACATATAGCGACATGGAGTCTATCGACACGTAGTAGACTCCGCCACATAGTGTCGTGGTCTAGTGACACGAAGTTGACCAAATATGAAAATAGTCTAATGACATGAAATAGACTAACCATATGAATTTACCTAATGACACAAAGTAGGTAAACGTCATCTACTATCCAAACATTTAAAATGTGTCGACTCTCAAGTCGCTGAAAAATGAGTCGCCGTCTCTTGGGGATCTATCAGCCTCAAATCCGAACATCCTAAGGTAATACAACTCTAAGTGTAGCTCACTTTCACTTTAGTAATCACGAGAATCTAACTAACTATCACATATCAGAAAGTGAAATTCTAGTATTTACTAAAAGCTAGTAAATTTCACTCGAACTCTATTTAAGAAATTATAATAATAAGCGAAAAAATTGTATGATACATCCCATATCAATTTGACAATTCAATTTTTTATTAAAATTCTTTGCCTCACAGAAAAGCACAAAATCTCATTAAAATCTCAAATCTATAATAAATAAAATAAAAGAGTTTTAAACAAATTTATATATATATATATATATACAGAGATATAATTTTTCAAAATCACTTTTAAAAAAGTCACCTTAAAGAAGAGTCATTTATTTACAAAAGCTTTTGGAACTTTTTCAAAATCATCTAAACTTCTTTTACAACAAAGTCACTTGAAATTAAAATTATTGCTTTAATATTTGTTTTTATAAAATAATACTGTATTTTATCTTTTGCCTCTAAAACATATATAAAATTTTGTACTTCAAATAGTAAATTTGAAAAGTCTTTTTTTATATTTCTTATTTTTAAAAGCTTTGAATAGAAATTTAGAAATAAAAAATAAGTTAAGATTTATAATATAATTTAATTGTATTCTATAAGCTAAATTCAATAAGGAACAAATGTATAAAATCTCATTTTGATAGTCTTTTAAAACATTTAAGCAATTCAAATAATAAATCCATCAGAAATGCAACTTCTAGAGCCAACATCGCTCTATAAAAATAATCCCATACTACGAAATTATTTCGCAATCCGAGTTATTTTCCTACAACTTAGATCACATGACAATGTAGGTATTTCTATATAAGTTTATAGAATTAAATTTGCAATCGAACAAGGTTTCATTTTCAAATTAGCCTTTTTAATTCACATAACAATTAATATATCACCAAACAATCCGTCAAATATAAATATGCAACAACATATCATTCAACTCAATCATTAACATCCAAGTATTATCACCTGATCAACTAATCAAGGCATGCAAAAGGAATTCATTTTGCTAGATATAGAAGTGAGTTAAGAATAACTCACCTTAACTCATTGGCAATCGAAACTTCTTCATTGGCTTTGACATGCACACAAAACCCGATCAATTGCTAACCAA
This sequence comes from Allium cepa, assembly GCA_030765085.1. Taxonomy (NCBI): domain Eukaryota; kingdom Viridiplantae; phylum Streptophyta; class Magnoliopsida; order Asparagales; family Amaryllidaceae; genus Allium; species Allium cepa. The sequence goes on from CM060932.1 coordinate 997,477,032, forward strand.
AACCCAAGCTCCTTGAAGTTTGCACACGGGAGTAGCTCCACCTCAACGTTGCTCGCCTGTACACCTCCTCAACAGCCACTAGCATCATGATGATATTTACATACATGCATACAAGAATCACCTCTTCTAGCGATTTCTACAATGCCAAGCTCGAGCGCCTAGTCGCGGTGTTCATCACGCCACTGCCTACATCAATCGCGACGCCACCTATCGCCCGCCCATCGATCGCATCCCCCTCCATCATTAACATCAACGCATTATACCTGATGTTGCATGTGCTATTTGTGTTGATTTTTCTTCTTCTTTTGATTAGGTCTAGGGTAAAATGAAATTGAATGAGCCAGGAGATAGGAAAAATAATTGGCACGGTTTTAGGATAAAGGAAATGCGGGTTTGATCTAAACGGTTGGGCTTACTTGAGTGGGCTAGGTTTTTTGTTTGAGCCGTATTTTAATTAAAATGTTTTCCTCTCTTTTCTCTTTAGAAATTATTTTCATAAATTTGTAAATCTATTCAAGTCTAGCTGAACTGTTGAAACTGATTTACACTTCATTCCGCAAATTATATTTCATAACCGGATCATTTTATTTAATTCAGTGCTTATTTTTATTTAATTATCCATCGAACTGTTATAACAAAATTATTCTTCTTTGTCAGTTTATTAACTTTAATGAATATCAAATAGTACAAAACTATTTATACTTTTTAAATATTTCATATTTATTAACACCATTTATATGAAATTTAATATATTATCTAAAAAGGAATTTATTAACCAATTAAATTTTATTATAATAAAATCCTTTATTAAATAGACTAATTGAATAATAATTTGATTCCAAAAATAATAATTGTCAAAAAATCGAATTTAAACACTTCTATTTTAATTAAATTAGTTTAATATTAAAGCTATAAAATAGGGTTGTTACATATGTCATTTTCTTTATGTTATGATTTTCAGGATGGCTACGAGATAGTACAATTGCATGACGGTTGATATGACAAGGTAATCAATTAAACCTAGATGTCCCAGATCACTTCCACCCACTCCATCTAATGGCTCGAGATTTTAACCATTACTATATTAGTCATGGTCATCTCTTTCTTCCATTCTTTTTCATGCATTTGCTATTCATCCATTATAGAGTTTTCAAGCCTTTTCAAGAAATCTTCATCATATTTTCCAATCTTTCCCTCAACATAATCAGCAAACACCTTATTTTCTTTTGTGTTGGTTTTTGATACTGATTTCATGATTCCCTCTGAAAGATTTTGATTGTTGAATAATAATAATTCCTCTTTTTATTCATTACCTCATATCTATTTATTGGATTTGTTATAAATGAGAGATTCCCCTGAGAAAAGAGTTGATCGACTAATGTTTAGGAGTTGACAATGATTGGTCAATGTAACATCCCTTTTGAAATCCAAAGATGGAACTTCAATATGTTGAAGTTACTTTGGAAATATCCTTCAAGGACGGTGATGAGATCATTTTATTAAATAGCCTTAACGTAAACAAGGCATATATTAACTAAAATTAAGAAACACGTATTTATAGTTTAAGATTTAGAATTTGGTTTTCAAATTCATGCCTGTGTAGGGGTCAAAAATACAATACGACATAAACATTTAGTAAAATGGATTCAAAATAACAAATAATACTCCTATATCTCTTGCTCCATCTTCAGCTCCTTTATTCATCCTCCCAAAAGGATCCTGTCTACATCCATGAACTTCGCCTACTCGAATGAGTATCTATAAGTTTAAAGTGAAAATAATGATAAAAACATGTGTTAGACATAAAGTCTGGTATGAGCAATATATTACCCTAAACAAAAGTAGTGAGACCATGTCACTAAAGCACAGAATGGGTTTTTTCCTCACTGTAACAAACATTCAATTTAATAACTTAAGCATAAGTCAATAATTTCTACTCAAAGTTCTTATTCTTACAATTTTTCCACAACTGAGATTAATAGCCATTTCCCTCTACATGCCATTCTGCAATCATTATCCTTTCTAGCCAAAACCTGAAACACTCTATCTTTGGCTTCCACCAAGGCCATGCACCTTTTATAAGAGATGAAAAGGTTTTAGTCTAAGCATTCAACTTCCACTAATGCCTTATACCTTCACTTCTTATAACAACACGCCATACACCACATCCTGATCCTTGTCTAGAAGTGGCATTGGCATCATAGATGTCATTGATAGTGGATCATTTCTAAGGTATAATATATATAGTAGATCATAGAACTATCTACAAAAATATCTATTCATTTTGAAACACACCACAGAAGGAATGAATATAATAATCAAAAGTATAATCCTTGACAAATAAAAGAAACTGTAACAAATAGTCTCTAGTCACAAAATGTCTTTAAGTGCTGAAAATAAATAAACACCCTGTATGTTTAGGAAAGACATCAAATAAATAGTAGATTGCCAATAAGTGGATGTGCGTCTATATTGTACCACCACATCTCCAAAATCACAACTAGTCCTTTCTACCTACCTATCAAAGTAAACAATAAGGAGAAAGAAATAAAGGGGTTAGACATACATATGGAAGGTGATACGCATCATATAAGTATATAATCTTAATACGCTTGTAAAACAACACTTATGCTTGAAAACCATACCCTAACATGTGTTACATGCACCTAACAAGTCAACTAGACAGAATACAATGCTATGGTGACATCATATCTAAAGTTTTACTAAAATCTTTCCCAATGCCTAATCACATGTCCACCATTGACCCTAAGTCTAAACCAGCTATCGCCAAATCGAATACCGAGGACTCAACTCCTCGTACTATCGTAAACTAAGGACAAAGCTCCCCAGACTATCATATACCGAGGAATCGGCACCTTGGACTATCGTATATTAAGGACTCCGCTCCTTAAACTATCGAATATTAAGAACTCAGGACTCAGCTCCTATGACTATCGTATAGTGAGGACTCAGCTCCCCAGGTTGTCGTATAGCCATGTGTAATAAACTTGTCTAACTATGAAAATATTCTAAAGTATCTCAAAATACAAACAATATACTAAAAGTTTCTCATCTCACCATGATCCCGATGCAGCGAACCGCTCGTGAAACGAAGTTTGTATGCGTGAGATATAAGCATTAAGGATGACGAGCAATATCATAATTATATAAATACTATTATATATTTATTTTATTATTTTATCTCTCTTCATTGCTATAGGATCTCCCTAACCCCAACAGCGCATCCTTCAATTCCAGTTGACATCTTTCATCTACTTCCCAATGCCACTTCTGACCACTATTTCTACGACGATTCATTAATACCATACAATATATGATGTGTATCACGCACTAGATATATGTGGCCATATCTATGTCTTTCTCCTTTTTGTTTACTTTGATAGGTAGGTAGAAAGGACTGGTGGTGATTTTGAAGATGCGGCGGTATGATGGAGATTAGCTATCTACTATTCATTCGATATCTTTCTAACTAATCTGCATATTTATTTATTTATTTTCATCATTTAGAGAGATTGTGTAACTAAAGACGGTTAGTACAGCTTGTTTTATATATGTAAGATTATACTTTTGATTATTATATTTATTCCTTCCAGTATGAGTTTCAGAAAGAGTTAATATTTTTGTAGATAGCTTTTTGATCTACTTTATATATATTTTACCTTAAAAATGTCCATCATCAATGATATCCGCGATGCCAGTGCCACTTCTAGACTTGGATCTACGTCGTTTATAATTTAGTCAAAATATGATTACAACTAAATTTGAGGCAGAACACATCTAAAACATCATAATAACTAACCAATCATCAATATAACATAACACATCTCAATAAATAATATTTTCATCAAAGGATGTGCATTTAATATTTTTAAAACCTAACTAATTAAAATTTAATAATTATATCAATGTGCTTTCATAAACAACTCTAAAACTCAGCAAATCAAGCATCAAATCGCCCAGAATCTTCCATGAGTCCAACAGAACAAACTGCATGTGAATCAGAGTTCATATATAAAAGTTACTCAAGATAGAAGTTATAGCGGTTAATTGGTAATTTATTAATTAAATTAAGTAAATATTATTCCTTTATTATCGTACAAAAGTAATAGGTCGACCCCGGCCCCATTCAGCTTCCCCTTCTCGGTCCAATTTGTCCTTGCTCTGCCCACCATGATGTCAATCTACCACCACCTCGACCTCACCAAGCCCAGATGAGCCATCTCTACTCCTCAAGCCTTCCCCGACACCAGAGTTCACCTCCACCATGAAAGAGCTGCCGCCCCTTTTCAGACAATTCCATCCAATCCAATCTCTTATTCATCGATCCAACTATATGGATCGAGTAGACTCCCCTTGATGTCCTCTACATGACTATGCCTTCCAATCGTATGATTGTCTCCATTCTATTATCGATCGAGAAACTCTATAATGATAATTGAAAATTCCTTGCCAATTTCAGATCCATTGTAGTTTCAGATGGAAAAATGAATTTCAGATGCCTATTTAACTCGTTGAGAGCTTCAAATCCATATATGATATGCTAGGGTTCGAGCAATTTGAATTTTGAATGAATTTAATTAATTTTTTAATCTCCCATTAGATTGTAATTAGGAGAATTTTGGGATTAAAAGAGAAGAACTGAGGGGACAGCTGCTTTCTAGGGTTTCCAGCATAATATATATAGGCAATAATGCGGGTTCAACTATATGTAACCATTTGGCCCAATAGTGGTTGTGTACCTACTTGAACATTGGAACGCCTCTATTTCGCAAAGCGTAACCCCAAATCAAACAAAATTATACACCCAACCGATCAGCTCGGAGAGACCTACGTATTGGTTATAAATATGACGGCCAATTCACTCTTTAATTTATTTATTTTTAATTAATTTAATACTAGCAGTGTCAAATTTGCAGGTCATTACAAACATCTAGTACGAAACAACAACCAATGAATGGGTGTACTGTGAATCAAAACAAACATATGTGTTGTAACAACCGATACATCTATATAATGACAATCTCCATAAACAAGTCTGTCGTCCTCTATCGTCGATTATCTCATGCAACCATATTCTATTATTTTACCTTTTAGAATACTTTACATTTAACTGCACTCACATGCTTCACAATGTCTTATGTAAGTGTATCACTACCCGTAACACTAACATATTACTGTTTGATTTAAAGTATCTTCTTTATGACTCTACGAAAAATTATTTTGGCTTACTCTAGTCTCACATTGGAATTTAATAAGTTTTAGCCAAATCGCATCTTCCATTTCATCTTGCGCTAAACTTTGATAACTCAAACCATATTTTGGTATAGTGACACAAAATGGTAGTTATCCCTCATTGTTATGGAAAAATGCAATTTGATACTCTACCCTTTCAACTCGAGTGTCGATTGAAAAGGCTACCAAATGTCTATACTAATATTTCCTTCACCCAAATCTTTAAACTCTTCACAAATCCATTACATTCAATACTAGCAAGGCCTTAGCACACTAGCATATTGTTATTCTAGCTAGTTCACGATAATTAATTCAAACTTTATAGGTTGTGTAGTTGTTCTTTCTAACTCCACTCCAACGAGTTTAAGTGAAAATCACTAATTTCATTTCAGGTTTAAATCAAAAACTGTTGAATTTTAAGTTCATTTTTTTTTTCAAACTAGATTTGTTGAATTCCACCTACACTAATTTTCTAAAGCTTGACTTTAATCTTTTCATGTTAAATCTTTCATAGGAAATCATAACCCAAATTTATTTTAACTTAATCATTTCATGTCTATTTGTATGTCTCCTCATAAACAAATAAAATAAATTTAAATTTCTAAAGCTAATTTCTTTTCAACAATTTTTATAAAATATCATTACCTCTAAACATTTAATTTCCAAAACACAATTCTTTATAGTTTTTACCAATTCAATGTTAGTAGCTCAAATTAAAATTAAATTTTGGAATAACTTTGGCTATTTTATGACATACTCACACTCGATATTTGTAACATTATTTCAGATAATTTATAACCAAATTATCATATATTAATATATAAGTATATATCATTTTATTTAATTACTAGTCAATTTCCATCACTTTTGATTACTACATCACGTATATAAATAATAATATATTTTGATTCATTTTCAGGTCCGGTCCTAGCCCAAGGCTACCTAGACGGTCGCCTAAGACCTCAGGTCTGAAAGGGGCCTTAAGTTAGCCTTAGAAATGGTTATGTGAACTAGGTCTTTATATACCTTTTGTAAAGTTGAGTGTGGTATAAGTACACGGAAATTTCCCAAGAGACCATAGTTCAAATTTTGATTTTCGAATTTTTATTAGCTACCAATTTACATCAGTACACTTCATCCAATTATAAAAAACAACAATGCATTTAGGGCCTCTTACAAACATTTTTAGTGCACTTAAATTGATAATGCCTTGGGCCACAAATTATTCAGGGTCGGACCTGTTCAATTTTAGCTACAAACCATATCTATATCCAATTTGGAAATAATTTCCAAAATGTTAAATTATTTACTAATGGATATTTTCAGGATTTCATATCACAAATTCTTCTACTACAATTCAAAAATACATAAATATTGAAATCGAAAAATTCCACAAGTTTGAAATAATAAAATTTTAAGATGCTCTTTTTTGTAATTTAAATTATGTCCAAAATGGTTCAATTTAACTAAGAGAAGTAGGCATATATAATGTATTTTTTTAACTTTACCTTTATAAGTAAGGAATCATCATAAAAGTGTAAAGAAAATGTAATATTTTCATTTTTTCAAAATGTAACATAAATCCGTATAAAGTAAATGACATGCAAAAAGATGCATTTTACTTTCTTTTTAATCCACTTTCAAAATTTCTTTGTCAAAAGCAAATACACATCAAAATATGAGTGAAACAAGTTTCCTTACATAAGCTTTTTTACAAAAATATTAGCTTTTAAAATAGTTATGAAAAATTAGTTCTTATTAAATTTCTTTATTTTTTGGAACCTAATACGTGGGCTTACTTGGTTCGATACATTAAACCATTTCTAACTTCTATATTTTCCAAAAAATCTCAGACGCTAATATTTTACAAATTTTTAGGAGAAGAGTTCAAATAATTTATACACTTTAACTGAAGTAGATTGACCCAATATAACTTACACAAGCCCAACTAGATCATGTAATCTAATAATGCTTAAACTGCCTCCATTACGCCTTATCAATATCGCACTTATTTTGTTTTGACTTACGGGTACTACTCTTCTTCTTTTCATCCTTAGTCCTATAATTTACTCTATTATAATTTGGTATATAGACCCTCTATTAACAATTCTATATGTCATAAATTGCAAAAAAATGTGATGGATTTATTTCTCGCCCTAAAACTGTTTTTAGTCTTAATAGTTACTTAACTCATAGTTGTTTACTTCTATAAGGGATAATCAAAAACCTACTTCCATGATTCAAAATATATAGGGTGTGACATATAAATAAATAAGTATAGAATAATAGAAAATTACAAATACACTCTTTTATATGGCCTAATTTAGTAGGAATTTCCTAACTTGAGTTTTGATACCAAATGTAACAAATTGCCATCCTTGATGTCCTGATCCATGTCCAGAAGTGGCACTGGCTTTGCGAATGCCGTTGATAGGGGACTTTCTAAAGTAATATATATATATATATATATATATATAACATATCATAGAGCTATCTGCAAAACATCAACTATGCCTAAAACTCACAATGGAAGGAATAAATATGATAATCAAAATTATAATCCCAATTAAATAAAACAAATAGTAACTTATAGTCTCTAGTTACAAAATGCATCTAAATGTTGAAAATAAATAAATAAACTAAATATTTAGGAAAGCCATTAAATAATAATAGATAGCTAATAGGTGGATGTGCGTCTCCACTATACCGTTGCATCTCCGAAATCACCACCAGTCCTCTCTACCAGCCTATCAGAGTAAAAAAAAAAAGGTGAAAGAAATAGAGTGGTTGGATATATGTTTGGTGAGTTGATACGCATTATATAGTGTATAGTATGAATAAACTAGTCAAACGATGGTTATGCTAAAAAACCATACCTTAACATGTGTCGCAGCACCCAACAATTCAAGTAAAGACAACCGAATGCTATATTGACATAATATGCTAAGGTCTCACTAAAATCTATCCCATGCCTAATCACGTGCCCACGATTAACCCCAAAATCTCAATCCGCTATCGGTAAATCAAATGCTAAGACTCAGCTCCTTAATCTATCATATATCAAGTACTCAACTCCTCGGACTATTGTATCTTAAGGACTGAGCTCTTCGGACTATCACATATGGAGAACTCGGTTCCCTAGACTATCGTATCACCATGTATAACGAACATGTCTAAATAAAATAATTTTCTAAATTATTTCAAAACACAACAAATAATACACTAAAACTTTCCTTCTTTTTCCATGATCCGGATGCCATGAACCGCATGTGAAACTGAGTAGATATGCGAGAGATACAAGCGTTTAACAATGAGAGGCAATATCTTAATTATTTAAATATTATTATATTTTATTATTTTATCTTTATTTTCTACTACCAAATCTCCCAAACCTCAACATAATACCCATCAATTCCAACCACCATTTTTCATTCGCTTCCCAGCGCCGCCTCCGACCTTTATGCTAAGGCCCGACCATGCTGCGATCATACGCATGTCATGCCGATTCTAACACCTCCCTCCGCTTCATTTTTGGTCACCTCCGGCAAACTTTACTCCCCTACCAATCTACGATGATTTTCGGTCACCGCATTTTGATATAGGAAGATCGAAGACCAACATAAGCACTTAGCTGGCCTCCTTTACACACTCATGTTCCCCGATCGTTGTATCATCATTGTTTCACCGTTGGACCGAAATAGACAGCTTATGTTCATCGAACTTCTGATATGTTTTAGATCAATCTATACACCCAATTGACGAATGAATACCATCAGTGAATTCGCATCATTGAGAAATATAATTTTGATACATAATATCTCTAATTTGGAACATTTTTGTATTTTGCACTTTTTAATTACCGAGCAATTAACTTTGGCTAATTGCAATTGATAAAAATTTGATTTTTTAATCATCTAGTCATAGCATACTATATACTAATAATGTATATAAAAAATCACTTTTTAATTTATAATTACATTATTTATAGATTGATTTAAGTTCATAAAGAGTGAACTACTATGTATTATCAACATACACACAAATAGGATGAGTCCCACTTACCGATTAGTTGTGCATTCTCCTTGATTGATGTGAATCATCCTTCTTTACAATCCAAAAATTCCTTCAAACCCTAAATTTCTCGATAGTGTTGATTTATTTACGTAGCTCTCTCTACGATGGCAGATTTCATATGTGTTAGCACCAGAATTTGTCACTAACACCCTAGAATAGATTTGTGTAGAGAGATTAATGAAGACGGTAAATTAAAATAGAGGAATAACATAGTAAAATGCAAAAAAAAACAGCAAAAAACAAAAACACCAGAATTATAGTGGTTTAGCGTTACTGCCTACGTCCACTTTGAATGTAATCTTTATTGCTTTTTCAGATACTTGAATATAGATACAATCCGTAAGCAAATAGCTTGAAAGTTTGAGCAAAAAGAAAGAGAGTATAGAAAATGGCATAATCTCTCTGGAGTTCTCCCAAAAAGGATCCCTTAAACTGGACCCCTGCCTCTCTATTTATAAACGAAGATAGGTTGAACCCCCTATTTAGGCCTATGACTAAGATAGCTCAGCTCATAGCTAGTAAGTTAGGTAGACCGAACAAGGCATGTTGAATCCTTATGACCAAACCACCTGTTGCCGAACCAGGGCTTCCTTGCAAATTACTTAAAGAAAACTTTCAAGCGACTCGAAGCAGTTAGCGGTGTAACTCAAAGTGAAGAAATGCCAACCGCATTGCTCTGTTTTCGACCTGATAACCTGCTAACTTCCCTGAGGTCATCGACCTCTGTTTTGCCGAACCATTGCAACCGAGCCCAAGTTTTCAATCCATATAAGCCAAACCACTAACAGTCGATCCACATCAACTGACCCCTCCAAGGCCAAACCACTAAAAGCCGACCCACATGAACTGATTCCTCTGAGGTCGATCCTATCCAAACTGGACCACCTAGGCTGATCGTAGCCAATGGCATCAAATAGACCACAGCCGACCTAGCTATACTGACCCATCTTGACCAATTCATCTTGGCTGAACCACCATCTAATACCAAACCACCATGTTCATATTCTAACGCCGACCCACTCCCAATTTCGTTACCTAACAAACATGCTGACCCAGAGCTAAGTATACCGAACTACATAAATAGGCCGACCCCATCAAGATACACTGATCCCTTACAATTCTAATCCTCCCTTGGGACCATGGCCTCTGCAACTATCGCCTTGTAGCCGGGCCAATGTGCTGGTTAACATTTTCCCCCAAAGCATGTCTTATGAATCAACACGATGCACTTTGAATTAGTGAGTAATCCCTGTTTCCAAAGGCTAGTTTGTTCAAAATTATAACTAACTGTCGCTTTTTCATCAGTCTTCGAAGAAGCTTTGCATCGTCTGAACGTATTAGTTCAGTCTCCAAGAGATTCTTCGACGATGTCTGAATGGAATTATCTTTTTACCAAGTTCATCGGACGTTTTGATATACTTCGTTTTATTGAGCTTTATCTCATTCCTTTTATGGACTAGTGTCCGATGTTCTTTTATGGTGTTCGGTTCATTGGTTGTACGTATTTGTACTTCGTCGATATTCCGAATTATTTGAGCTTTGGTTCATCTGGTGAACGGTCATTGTACTACGCCATTGTTCCAAATTATTCGAGTTTCTATTCTCGGGTGTACTGTTATTATACTACGTTGTTGCACCGGCTCAATTTTCTGTTATTCATGACGTTTTCTCACGTCTTTCGACTATGGAAATGCTTTTAGGTTTTCGATTTTTATTCTTGAGCGTGGTGTTATAGTAGCGATTGAAGTTTCACCAGATTTGACTTTTGAGCAACATTCTTTTCGCATTATTTCTTCGAAGGTTGAGCGCCTTCAAAATAAAGATGTACTTCTTGTGAAAGTTCAATGGATCTCAAATCTCGAGAATAGCTCTTGGGAATCCAGAGAATTCAACGAGCGGACACGTTCGGACTTACTCTTACGTGCTCCTGGTGGTGAACTTCTTATTTCAAATTTTCTTTTGTGTTGATACACTTTTATGGTTGTTACTCTTTATTTTCTTCTTAAGAATTGCGAGGACGCAATTTCTTTAAGGAGGGGAGTCTGTAAATACCCGCATATTTATCAATTTTATATTTAAATATTTTATTTAAATATTTCATCGTTCGTCGGATTTTAGTCTGGAAAGCTACTTTTTGCAAACAGTCGAATTGGGACTCGAGACCTCTTCCATTGAGTTCAAAATGTCGTTTGCAACCTTTTTGAGTATAAGCTTCAATATGTTTGGAGTTAGTGGAATTTTGCAACTTTTTCACTTAGGGCTTTGGTTTGGGCTGAGCCCATTAACCCCACTTATACTCTAGCTCAGCCCTCTCCACTCCATTCACTCATTCCCACTCCTCAAACTCAAGCTCCAACTGAAAATGATGGAAAGGAAAGGGAAGTAGAAACTCCAAGCCCTAGTTCCTCTTGCTAGCTCAAATTCTTGCTCCAAAATCAAAGAGAAGCCATTAGTAAGCATCTCCTTCTTCTTCTCCAACTCATTCTCCTTTTAATTTCAGAAATTCCTAAACCTATTTTGGAAAATATTTCTCTTTTAAGCTTAGATTCAAGCTTCTTGTGTTGAGATTGAAGTGTGGTTGATCTTCCCTCGTCTTCAAACTTCTCGTTCATTGTTTTTGGGTTCAAAGGTAAGATTTTTATCTCACATCTATGCTTATATCTATCTTTGAATGTTGGGTATGAATTCCTAACACTTATTCATGTGCATTTGATTTTGATTTGGGTTGGTTTTGTGAATATTCCAATTTTAGTGTTTTGAAAGCCAAATCCTTAAAAATCATAGCTTTGATCTTTGATCATGATTTTGTGATGCATCGAAGAGCTTATAGGGCCGGGTAGGGCTGTCAATGGGTCGGGTCGGGTTTGGGTCGGGTAAAGTCGGGTTCGGGTTGATTTTAAATGGGTCGGGTCAACCCGTTTATTAAACGGGTCGAAAACGCTCAACCCGAACCCGACCCGTTTATAAACGGGTTGACCCGACCCAACCCGTGTAACCCGATTATAAATGGGTCGGGTCGGGTCGTAAATGGGTCAGGTCAACCCGTATAAGGTGTAAACGGGTCGGGTCAACCCGTATAAGGTATAATTGGGTCGTAAATGGGTCGGAACGGGTCGTAAACGGGTCGGGTCAACCCGCATAACCCGTATAAGGTACAAACGGGTCATAAACGGGTCGGAGCGGGTCGTAAACGGGTCAGCTTAACCTATATACTGTATAAACGGGTTGTTAACGGGTCAGTTTCGGGTTGGCGGGTCAACCCGAAACCCACCCGTTTATAAACAGGTCAAATTCGGGTTGACCCGAAAATGACCCGCCAATTAAATGGGTCGGGTTAACCTGCTAATTTCCGTGCGGGTTTCGGGTCGTGTAGGAAACTGACAGCTCTAGGGCCGGGTAGTCGATTGGCATAAACCCCTAGCATCCATTGCTCGTCCGATTTTAATTTGGTGGAGATTGGCCCTCACTTAGATAGGCTGGGAGGTGTTGGAAACAGGCTCCGGTCGACCGAGCTCTGTAGCCGGCCGACCGACCTGCTACCAATGTGCATAAGCACTTTTTCGTCTCTGGTCCGGTCGACCGGCTATAGAGCTCCGTCGACCGACCTGCTTCCCAAGAATTTTCCAGAACAGGGTCCGGTCGACCGAGCTCTATAGCCGACCGACCGACCTGTTGCTATTTTGCCTATTTCGCTTATTTTGCGTGGTTTTCAAATTTAATCGATTCGAGTTCTTTCCCTATTTGTTGTTATCATTTGTTATTGACTTTGATGACTTCTTTTCTTCCGGAATTTTAGAAATATCCATTTTGATGCATTTGGTATCGATTTCTATGGATTTTATTCACGTCTTCGAATGTGAATTTCGATGATTGATTGTTTCTACAATGACTTCTGTGATTTATCACTTTAAAAATATAAAGGTTTCTATACTAGTAGTAAATATCAAAACTCTTTCATCAAAACGATTTCAACACTATTTCAATACAAAGCTCATTTACTAAAACTGTTTTCCAATCTATTAGTATATACAAACCTTTTCCTCACTCGTATGAGAAATCTAATTAAACGGCTTAGTAAAACGAGTGGTATGAAACGCTTGCGTTTACTTCGTCGGTTAATTCTTGGACTTGTTCAATTGAACCTATTGTGACAATTTTCTAGTGGAGATCTACAATTTGTTCATAAATATTTAAGTTAAGCTAGTGGTTATGGGACATGAAGCTAAGCTCATATATTTACTAGCTTACTGTAATTGACACTTCTTGCTGATCGATGATGATCATTTTATGTTTTAGACTAGCAATGTGCGATGTCTCTTTGTCTATGTGGAGGACTGTACTTCATTTTATTGAGCTTCGTCTCATTTCTCGCATGGGTCGTACCTATTTAGGTGCGTCGATGTCTATTTACACATGGGTCGTACCTATTTAGGTGCGTCGATGTTTGTTTACTTTGTGGAGCAATCGGCTCAATAAGTCGGGGCATGGGGCGTATCTTTCTAGATGCATCGATGTTCGTCTATGCATGGGACGTATCTTTCTAGGTGCGTCGATGTTCGACTTTGCATGGGGTGTATCTTTTTAGGTGCATCGATGTTAGACATTACATGGGTCATATTTTTCTAGATACGTCGATGTTGATTTATGCATGGGGTGTATCTTTATAGGTACGTCGATGCTTATTTATGCATGGGGTGTATCTTTCTAGGTGCATCGATACTAGACATTACATGGGCGTATCTATTTAGGTGCATCGATGTTTGCCTTTGCATGGGTCGTACCTTTCTAGGTGCGATGATGTTCGACTATGCATGAGGCGTATCTATTTAGGTACGTCGATGTCCGGTTTATGGAATAGCGTTCCGTTTGGGATTGGCCATCCGTTTCTTGTGATTTTTGAATTTCTAATTGATGATTTCTAGAATTTATGTTTCACCACCTTTTTCAGTTGGCATTGATATGTATGTCATTTATTGTGGCTTGGTGAATTAAATAAAGAATATGACATTCTTTTTATGCTATGAGACTCGTGAGATATTTGTATGATTTTCTTTTGTTGATTTTGTAATGTATACTTGTCGTGGTATGACATTTTTGGTTATCATACGTTTTAATTATATCTCTTCTTATATCTCATTGTATCTGATAATTATAGCTAGACTGATCCGTTTATTATTTTCTTCTTAAATAATACTCGGGTCAGACTGAGATTTTACAGGTGCTTCTACTTGACTCCTTATCGGACCATCATCTGATCTTTTGGCTAACTACTCTAGTTTAGTAGTTTTTATTGAATACTATTGAGATATAGACTCCTTGATGTATACATATTCTTTTGTCTAGCACTTGTATCCATTCTTTTTGATATTGTGGGTCTTGTTTGACCACTACTCTGATGTACACTTTCATGTGTTATATTCATATCTATTTCCGCCTTTGTGATATGAATTATCTGTGACTGATTTGTGTTATGTTTATTTCTATATTTGTTTCCGAAGACATTATAGCCACTGTGTAGTAGCTTTGAGTTTGTGTCGGTATGTCAGATTTCCTCTTGAAAAGAATGCAAGTTATATTTTATCTGGCATATCGGTACTCGCCAAAGCAATTATACAGATGGTCGCTCCTCAACAGTCTTATTCTCCGTGCTAGTTGACGGCATTACACCGTAGTGTCCTTGGCTAGCATGGGTATAGAGGTGGGGCGTCACAGGTGGGTTCCTAGCTTACCTGATAGTAGGAGTAAAGGGACTCCTATTCACATCCTCCAAGTCTCTATTTACCAATCCACCTCTCATAGCCCGCCTAACCATTTCTGTTAATCTGTCGTTGTTGCTAAGCTGTAGTCCTTGTCCGTTGCCTCCGGTCTGCTTCCCGAGTTCACGAGGGAATTCTGGCATATACTTCTCATCTTGTACTCTTGCACTTCTATTAGTGTCAGGTTGCACAACGTTATCTGATATCCCTCCATGGATTGGTCCAGCATTTCCCGGTGGTATGCCCCCGATTCTAGATCCATCCGGAATTATAGCCGTCTGCTGATTGGGGGTTGCCCCCTGCTGAGCTATTCCCTCTGCTTGTTGGTTGAGTGCTTCTGATCCAGCTCCATGGATCTGAGCTCCTGCATTTCTTGCTTGTGCAAGTTGTCTGAGAAGAGTCTGCATCATCTCTTCCTGTCTTTTCATCATCGCTTCCATTTCCTCTCTGGTGATGTAGATGGATGCTCCATCTCCAAAGGAAGCCTCTTGACTTCCCTCCCGATTGCTTCTTTCTGTCACTTGCTTTCTTGATGATGGTCTAACCATTACTCCTTAGAATCCAAGTTTCTAACTCCAAAATTCCCGAGTGCTTCAGTTCTCGGTGAAAGCACCAAAATGTTAGCGCCAAAATTGGTCTCTAACACCCAAATGTAGATGAAAGCACCAACTAACAGTCACATATAACAGATAGAGTGTATGTAGAGAGTAATAATGTGAAGAACAGACAAAATTAAAATGAAAGCAATAAAGAACAACAGATTTTATAGTGGTTCGGCTAATTCCGGCCTACGTCTACTCCAGTAATTTTCTTTTTATTGCTGTAACAATCATTACAGTTACAAAGTGGTAGACTAGCCTTAGCCTTAGAAAATAGAAAGTCAGAGAGCAGGGAAGAAGAGATCCCTTTTCTGAAGCCCTACATGCTCTATTTATAGACGAAGATGGGTTGGACTTTCTTGGTGGACCAGGTAGTTAAGTAGTTTGGCCAATAAAGAGTGATCTCTGTGTGTCGATCCATAAATGCCGAATTACAAAATACCGAACAAGGCATGAATGCCAAATGATAGCCTCATGCCGAACAGAATGATGCCAAAAGATACCCTCATGCCGAACGAAGTGAGGCCGAACACTCTGAATGCCAAGCGAAGTGATGTGCCGAACAAGGTCCGGATGCCGAACGTCCTCTGATGCCGAACGATACATTCAATGCCGAACGTCTCCAGATGCCGAATGACCCATCCAATGTCGAACGATCCTTAATGCCAAACCTCCATCATGTCGAACCATGTCTGTGCCGAATAGTTTCTAATGTCGAGCGCCCATCATGGCGAACGATCTCTAATGCTGAGCGCTTCTAAATGCCGAGCGCTACTGAATGCCAAGTGCTCCTGGAATGCCGAACCACTCATGTATGCCGGACGCTCTATGTATGCCGAGTACTCTTGAATGTTATTCGAACGTGAATGCCAGACGAACCATTTGTGCCGAACCTCTACCATGCCGAACCATGTTCAATTCCGAACCGTGTTCCCTAGACCCAAATTATAGTTGATTCATCTTTATCCAATCATATTTCCATCTCCCAAGCATGTTGCGTAATCCATCCATCCAGTCGACTGAATCCATCGTACACCAGCCTCGACGAACGTGCGGTCGATTAAGTTAAACCCGCTTGTCCATGGCCTTGTAAAAAGGCGGGTTAACAACTACTGACCAAGATTTGATACTTCCAAGGTCTAGTGTCCATATCAGCACTGTATACGCCTAGTACGAGTACCCATCCTTTAAGATATCATATGGGTTGTAATGAGGAGGGGGTTAGAACAACATTCTGGTGATTGACAAAATTATACGCTTTACACATAACACTGGTTTATGCCGATTGTTCTTTATCACCTGTTATGTCTTTTAATATTTAATTTGTCATCTCGACTCTACGTCCACGTATGATACGTCCCATCTACCTATTCTAGATTATAGTTACGCACATGTATATAAGTACCGTAGTCTCCCGTTGGACCTAGATATTAATCCTGCTATTATCTCTAAATCGACACCCCGTCAGGATCCATCGTCCTCGCCGTATCATGATCCAGTCGCCATGCATATCGAGGAACTCCCATAGTGCATAATGATGGCTTTTCAAATATTTTTCCATACTCCATCTCATTTTGGGGATATACTACTTTATCTGCTTCCTATTGTGGACTCGGCTCCATGGACCACCCAATCTATTTTAAAAGATCTCTTTATGGGTTAACTAGTCTTGCCCTAACAAACAAACTAGAAAAAGACTGTGGTGATGTATTACCCAAATTGGCCTACCCTGGTAGGAGGTGAAGACCAATTAGGTGTGACCTTGTCTTTCCCATTGACCGCTAAGGACTAATGAAGTTCTTGCCCTATGACAGCCCTAACCCTAAATTGGTACCATTTCATGCTGCGTAGTGCCCGATTTCGCTCATTGTCCCATTCAGATTGCCTATTGCAATCAAGAAATACTTCCATCTTTTCTATTTTTGAAGCAGACTCCTTTATCTATTACAGACATTCTTTCATCTATACACAAACATATACTCTCCACGGGTCCTATGGTTAGATATGTCCCAGATTGGTATGATGTTACACAACTGCTAGAAGCCCCTTGTGGTGAGAAAACTTCTATTATGTAACACTACTGACCTCGCATTCCAACTTACTCTAATGAATAATATCATTCTATTCATATAATTATCTATTAACTTTAATAGTTCACACCCATCATAAACGCACCATTGAGGCTACTTATATATATATATATATATATATATATATATATATATATATTTGTATGTATATTCATTCACTCTTACTTAATTATCTTGCCTCTACAGTTACCGGTTGACCCTAAGTCTTTTACTTCATTACGCATTTATATTATTCTTGCTTTATGATTATTTACCGCTTTTCAATTTAATAGGCTCATGATACCATTTCCTATTCTTTTTATCCTTTTTCCCATTTTCTATCTCTATTTTTATTGGTATCACATTTCTTTTTATTCTAGAATGTTATTATCAAAATTATATCTCTCTATTTAACACTTTAGGTTTCGTAATTTAATGCGTTGAAACTACGTTTTTACCATAAAAATGTTAACACTATAAATTTTCATATCTTATCCAGAAAGGGAGATTTATATGTGGTTTGAAATTACAAAGAATTATCTTTTCATTGTTTGATATAGCCAGTGCAAAATATTGTAAATATCCATGTTTTGTGCATCTCTTTCTTTTTAAGTGTATTCCTTATTATTTCAAACAATGCATTTTTATTTGTTTTAAATTTGGTGATGTATAGAAATTCACCTTACAGCATTCTAAATTCCAACAAATTAAAATATCATTTAAACCCCCTAAAATCTTAATATAATTTCTTTATTTTACATTCTCATTATTGTCCAAATACTAATATATTGTTATCATATCATAAACAAATTCATAGTTTTGTATTTCTCAATAATGAGTTAAGGAACTTCAAATATTCTAGAAAAATTTATAGGTTTACATTCATATAACATGTAAACATAACAAGTTAACAGATACAGAATATATAGGCAGAGTTTTCCAATTTCATTTACATATTTATGATTTAGCCTACAACTCCAATTAACATTACAGACATACAGGCATAGATTTGCATGATATAATCTAATATTATATAAAAGCATATAATATTCTCGCTCACCTCATTTTAGCTCTGATTCGTAAGATATAGATCCATTTCCTATTTATTTGACTCCCCCTTACCTTAAATCCAAAATATAAAAAATGGTATACACCTATTAGGATTACAGATTTGGGAAAAGGATAAAATTACATTTAGATTTGAGTTTAAGATTCATGATTAACCTTTATTTCTGCATTTTGAAATGATCATATTCTTCTCTTATTCTCCGCTTTACTCTAATTATATACAATAAAATAATTTTAATACTTTTAGAATTCTAGAGATTGTAGAGAAAAGAGAATGGCAGAGCTCCGCTCTATGACCTAGAAAATATGAGAAGAGAGGTGAGAAACTTGGTCTATAGTTATAGTGGCTTGGGGTTAACTTGGAGCGTTAGGTTTACCCTATGCCATCTTTATTTTAATCATAGATGCACATCAGAAACTTGGCACGGAAGAAAAATATTGGTTGGATCTCTATCGTTTAATTTATGCTCCAATATCTCTAATTTACACATCAATGATCGACCTTACACGACCTTGGGTCAACCGCTACCGGTCGACCTAGGTGCATCATGGATCGACTGTTATGTGTTTTAACGGGCTTTGATTTTGTGTATTTTGTTCTTTGTTTAAATGGTTGCGCTTGTTTGATTCCATTTTAAACCTTATTGCAATAATTCAATTTCTACTTATATATATTCTCTTGGATTTAATTTAACGTTAACATTTATTAACATCCAAGTTTCCTTTAACGTTACTAACTAGCATTAATTAACTATTATTACCATAATTGTAAATATAATTATATACAACTCTAAATGTTCAAATATGAATAACTTTTTCATTTGAACTCCAATTGCAAAACTTTATGTATGAAAATTGATCAATTAATTGCCACGAACCCAATGGTAAAGGTTATGTAGCCAAATTCCAACGTTTGTAAAAATTCTATTTTTCGACATTTACTATTTATTAATTAATTTATTTTAAATTAATTATCATAAAATTCATGAAGTGTTACGTCTCACAGGCCATTCATATTATCGAATGTGCTATAAAGCAGCTTAGGAAGAAGTCTATGGAGTTAGTTAAGGTTCAATAAAGTAATAAAATTATATTGCTCTTGGGAAGTCAAGGAGAGCATGAGGACCACTTATCTGGTCCGCTTTACGTAGCCTACTCACCGGTTCTGCTCCAAACACCAAATCAATCCGAAAATCAATGGCTCATTTTAGTGGCTGTCCAACTATCGGCTCAAACACATCAGCAAATTCTCTAACCATAAAGACTCGATGCAACTCATTCACCAACTCCAAGATACCCAATAAGGCGTTCACTTCGCAACTAGGTAACAATACGGTATAAACTACCCAATCACTACAATATGGGAGTCTAAAGAATATTTTCCTATCACGGCAAAATATCCTAGCATCATATTTACTTAATCAATCCATCCTAAGGATAATACCAAATCCCACAAAATCAAACACATGCAAACTACAATAGAAGTACGGCCTTGCAAATCAAACTTTAAATGGTCACATCTCATATTAAGTTTAATGTCCCGCCTTTTGTACGATTTAAATCGACGATAAACCACACACGTCAGACTTAAACCATACAGAAGGGCGGATTGTTATTGGGGTGAATAAGAAAAAGAAGAGAAAGAAAAAAACAAAACAGAATCTCACAGCGGAATGAAAAATAATAATAATCAAATAACAGTTTATGAAGCTGTTTTACAAAAAAATTGATTATACTTATACAACACATATCAGAGTTACACATACCATAGAATAATAAATAATGCAGCGGAACAGTATGAATGTAGTGGAATAATATAATAAATAATAGTAATGAAATCTCCGCCTTCGTCCTCCAGAAATAAAGTCTTCGAATCCTAAAATGCTCAGACTGACCCGAGCGAATTGAAAAGACAAAACACTCGAGTCGGAACTAAAAGATCTCATGTAAGTCAAATCAACAGTAAATAATATGAGTGGAACGGCGTCAAAGATGTTTACGGGATTTGACATCTCCTATCCAGTGTCTAACGTGAGTGCAGTAACTTAAGAGATGCTCGGGATTCACATCTTCTAAGGATCCATTAAACTATTTAGTATGTAGTAATACTTCGCTATTATAATAATGTCTATAGTAAAATAAACTTACTTTTAAATAGTGTTAAGGCTTTACATTTTCCACCTTAACACGTAATAGTGCCAAAAGTCTATACAGTACCGTAATACCTCCTGATCGGGAGGCTACCAGAGGATACTACATAGGTACAACACAAATCAAACTCGTACAAGGCACGCTAGGATTGGTGACACGGCACACAAGGCAATGCCAGGGTAGATATACCAATTACGCATCCGGGCTGGTGGTAACGCGTAGCAGCTACTACCGCCCACCTCGAGCCACACCCCCAAAATCAAAATCAAAAGTGGACACCGAATCAATCCAAAAGTCAGAGTATAATATCGAAGGAGTGCGTCCGATAAGAGGGGCTACCTCCTTGGCTCGAGAATTGCTCCTGTTTTAGCCACCTTATGCCAACTCATGGGAGTCGGGTCCACGTATATACCTTAATAGAATGTCGCCACCATCCTACTTCATTTTGGAATCTCCACTGCATACACGGTTGTTAAAGTGGTTTTCGGAGTTGGCAGAGAGTATGACAACTTCCGATCATGGTCTCTTTAACAACCAATCGTTATTATAACATCGCGGTGATTTTCAAAATAGTTTATACTTCAAAACCAAAATATCATTGCCTTTTCAAAAACCAAGTCAATACGATATCATTTATTTCAAATATATCCTTTCTAAAACCATAACACTTTAACATTTCGAAATCAAAACACTTGAATATAACACTTTCAGATTATAGTACCTTGAAACTCGTACTTTGAACATAACTTCCACCACTTAAATAGTTTAAATATTAAATTACTTTATATAATAAAATAGCTTCTTTAATTTCACAAATCAAATCCCAAATACAGATTTGAACCCCCCCCCCCCAATAAACCATTTCAATTTCCATATATTTAAAAGTTTTAAATATTCCACTATTTCAAAACTAATTCTTTGATATTCCCATATACATCAAATTCAATTACTATTATTTAGATTTGAAAAGTTTACGTAATAAACCCAGTATCAGTTAAGTAAAACTTTTAACATGAAATAACTGGATATTCTTTCAATTTATTTAACTTGATATATTCATTTAAATCAACTTTATATTCGTTTAAATCACTCTAAACCAACTCGAGTTATAAGAATCATACACTTTAAAATCTCAATTTTATTCAAATTTCAAATCAAATTTATTCGAGTATAATTCTTAAATAATTTAATTCAAACCAATTTCTTATTAATCTTCCAACCTTAATTTTATTTAAGTCATTATAAACTCTATATATACAATATAACTTGAGAAGGTACTTAACCATATTATATAAAAACAATCAAACTTTATTATTTGGCTTATTTTATATTTCCAAATGAATTTGCACATAGCTAGAAATCAATAATAAAATAACATTTATATAACATATGAAATCAATATTTATATAACCCATATATTTCTTTACAAAACCATAGTAATCATTTCAAAATATTTTTATATATAGACCGCGGTGTCTGTATATTATTTTCGAATCTTATGGTCAAGTGATACAGATATTTATCATTTCAATCCGCAATTTAAAATATAAATACGGTTATATATCATTTCAAACCACAATCCCGAATGAAATAAAATCCATAACAACTTGTAGTTTGTAACAATATAAATACAACATCCATTCATCCAATATCAATCATCAAACATTTATCACCATCATCATCCAATTAAATCAATAACATCAATATAGAACAGATAATAAATAACAGGCATTTACTGGCAGTTTATATTCAATAATAAATTAACTAACTATTTAATTGGCAGTTTATATGCAATTATAAATTAAATAAAAATTTAATGTAAATAAATTCAATTTAACTGAGTTGATGATTAAAAATATGCCAAACAGTCGTAAATGAATTTCTAATCACATCAAAAATTAATTTAACACACATAAGAAATTTTAGAAGTTGTGAGTGGTTAAACACTCACCTTTTGAATTTAAATTGAATTTAAACCCAAAATTTGAACAGTCTCGGAATTCATCCAAACCAACGTCAAAATGTCAGAAAATCCAATATGATCCTAACAGAGAAAACTGCGCATGAAACAGACCTCGTATGTAAAAGTTATTAAGGTTAGAAGATTTCACGATTTAATTTAGAAAATAAATAAAATATTAATAATATTAACACGCCACCTAACACTTTCTCCCTCTCCAAGTAAGATCGTGCACGGCAACGACCAAACCCATCAGCCCCACCTTTGACCACCTACGCACGCCACCAGAAGCCTTGATACGCCGTGCCACCACCGCCAAGCTCCACGTCACATCACCCTCTACAGGCGGCCTAACTCCGGCCCCTCCGGTGCACGCCGCCGCCACCACGTTTTGGGTTTGCCGAAACCCTAATTCGAAAATTCTCGATGCCACAGCCCTCCACTCAACCTCCGACCACCATCAAACGACTCCTCGAACCCAACTCTACAATACCCGAAAAGCAATTTCTCGATTGTTGTCCAAATCGAAAACGCCCAAATTAGCACTTAGGTTTCGCGATTTATGTACTTTGACCAAGAATTTCGAATGTTTTGTGTATCGTTTGCAAAAACGAACACCTGACGTAGATTCGCATTGATGATAATTTTGATATATAATTTTTTCGAATTTTTCCAAGGAGTTTGAAATTTTGATTTGGATTTTGAATTGGAATTGAATTGGAAATCTAGGGTTTACAACCATTGAGGAAGAGGAGCAACGGAAGTTTATGTACGTACAAAAATGATAAATAAAAAGGCTGCTAGGGTTTATAATGCCATATATATAGGTAGAACTAGAATAGAAACAAATGGGCTCAATTGGTTTGGAAAAATGAACGATAATTGGCCCGAAAAGCCCATTTCGACTCTGGAACGAAAAAGGGTCAACCCATATATCAAAATAGATGTTTTAAAATATTTTAAAATCAATGGAACATGTTTCAGGTATAAGTTCCATCGTATGAAGAAGTTATGAAGAAATCAAATGATTTCAAATCGATTTCAATTGATTTCAACTAAATTGATTTCTAGGCGTTTCGAGCCCGTACGATCAAACGACAAGCCCGATCGTTATGAAACTTGAAATCATATAATAATTCACGTTACGGATTCGATGAAACTAGTTTCGCCGAAATTCGAGTCAGTGGCCAAAATGGCTATTTTCCAATTAATTAAATAATTTAATATTAAATTAATTAATCACTTCTTCAATTTAAATTCTATAGTCAACAAATCTTATCATTTTTGATTCTTAACCAATCACAATAATTTTAAACAAATTTAGATGTCAAATTAAAGTTGATTAATCCATCAATTTCAGTGTTTAATTTCAGTTTCATTAAATTCAGAAATTATAATTTAAAATTTCCAAAATCCATTTATTAAATTTTTATACCTTGTTATTCACATCTTTTATCACAATAAGGATGCACTAACATTGGTTCATGTTTTATTACATTAAAATCTTCAAATTTCGTCTTAATTTCCTATTAACGTAATATCTAAATATTAAATTCCATTTATTTACACTAAAATTTAAATTCAAGTAAATTAATAAATCTTGATTTCCATTCTTTAAATCAACCAATTGTCATATTATAAAAGGAATTGACATTATTTTCAAATATTATCTTAATTTACATTAACATAGTATTTAATTACATTTATTGAAATTTATTTCCCAATTTACTAAATACAATCAATTATAACCTTACAATTGTTTCAATTAATTGGGATTGCACTAATTATTTATCAACTTGAATTAACATTATTACCTTACAACTTTTTATTTCTTCCACTATTAAATAACAAGATTCATTAAATAAACAAATTTAATTATCGAAATTTTATGGGTCGTTATACTCTCCCCCACTCAAAACTTTTCGTCCCCGAAAAGGAAAAAGAAGGGAAAAGAAAGAATTAAGTAGTCAATACATCTTATTCGAAATATTAATTTTATAAACAAATAAATTTACAAAATTTAATAATTAAATAAAATATATCAATTTATAACCATTAAATCTTTTTATACTTAAATTAATAAAGTTTGGAAACATTTTTCAAAAAATTTCTAAGTCCAAAATTTACGGGAAATTTCGGCGGAGTCTCCTTTGTACGGAGAGGCTCGGGAGAAAATATAATATCAAATATAACAATATATCACAATATCTCAAATAATATATCCCAACAACGGGAAAAATAATATAGTGACGCTATAAAACTATAATCCGGAAATGTACCTATTTGTCGGGCAATTAACGCTTAATTATGAAACCAAAAGCAGTAGCAATTGTTTCCATACCCTGTATTTCACTTATATAATCCAAAAAGGGTTAATAATTATATAAAATGAAATATTTAGATTTGTTTCAACCACCAACAAACAAATCAATATAAACAACAATCACTTGCAACCAATATACAGTCAACACAATCAATTATCCATTCACATCAAATAAAACATATAGTTGTTTGGGTTCAAAACTTTAAATTGTACAGAGTGGAAAATAAACTATTAAGTGCACCATTTACTCAACACTCTTAGATGAAATTAAATAGATTATTCATAAATTCAAACAATTTTAAAGTATCCTTGCCCAAACTACCATAAGCCAAACAAACAACAATTCCAAACAATAGATCAAGTTAATTTTTATCAATTTCATTTCATAACCTTTGTTGTTTGATTCCTTTTCATTCATATAATGGTTTTCTTTTTAATTTACATTTATTTCTCACAATTCTTATATTTCCATTCATTCATTCAGTGCTCATTTCATTTATTTATAATACTTACCTTTCTATTATATTTAATTATAGCAATATTTCAATTACAACTTAAGTTTATAACATTAAATCCTTATTTATAAAAGCAAATTCATTGAACACTTTCATTACTTCAAGTTTTACTTGTAAAATTTCCCATTACATTTTTTATACAAGTTTTCTCATTTCTTTTAAATTAATTTAATGTTCAATAATCATATCTTTTGTTTTATATGTCACTAATTTCAACTTTCTTGTAACTTCGTTTATAACCTAGAATTTAATCTTTTGTTTTAATTAGAGGTTCCAATTATCAATTAGTTACATTTCATTTCACTAAAATAATTGAAACCATCAATTAACGAAAACGTAAGAACTAAATACCGGGTTTTATTCAAAAATCATTTTAAAATAATAGATAAATGTATATACTTGCAACTTATATATCCAATATATTTAAAAAAAATTAAATTTATATTTTTTTTTATCAAAATAAATCTGCAGTAAAACTACCACGGTGGCCTTCCCACTTCGAAACTCGAAAATGAATGTCGACGATGCGTGCACTCATCACCGAAATTATTTTCCAGCGATGGAGAGGGGGAGTACACAACTTATTTCTTTCCAAAATTTCTTTAAAACAATTATTTCAAATTATATTGAAATATTTATATCAAAAAAATACTTCTAATAATATTATTATTATATCCCAAAATTATTCGAAAGAAAGTTTCAAAACCCCGGAACTTAAGTTCTAAATTTCTAAATTTTCTTTATTTTTTATTCAAATTTTGTTCCAATCAATCTTTATAAGTTTCACTATCTAACAACCAAATATAACCTTTATAAAATTTTATTATATATTTAAAATATATACAATAGGCAAAATTATTTCATTTGCCTATAATTTAAAATAAATATCGTGTTGGTCTGTCCTATTAAGTGTTTAGAAATCTCTATCGATGGCATAGAGTCCTATGCACCAACCAGAATTTATAAATACAAAACGGAACAAATTAACACAATATCAAAACCTTTTATAACACTAACAAATACGCTCCCTCATATATACTCTCAGTGACTCATCATAGGGTATCACTACCCTATTAATAAAGAGTCAGACCCCACAAAGCTAACGTTTATCGCTAAACCAAAGCTCTGATACCAAGTGTAACGTCCCGCCTTTTTGTACGCTTTAAATCGACGATAAACCACACATGTTAGACTTAAACCATACAGAAGGGTGGATTGTTATTGGGGTGAATAAGAAAAAGCAGAGAAAGAAAAAAACAAAATAGAATCTCACAGCGGAATGACAAAATATAATAATCAAATAACAGTTCATGAAGCTGTTTTACAAAACATTTGATTATACTTATACAACACATATCAGAGTTACACATACCAGAGAATAATAAATAATGCAGCGGAACAGTATGAATGTAGTGGAATAATATAATAAATAATTGTAATGAAGTCTTCGTCTTCGTCCCCCAGAAATAAAGTCTTCGAATCCTGAAATGCTCAAACTGACCCAAGCGAGTTGAAAAGACAAAACACTCGAGTCAGAACTAAAAGATCTTATGTAAGTCAAATCAACGATAAATAATATGAGTGGAACAACGTCAGAGATGTTTACCGGATTTAACATCTCCTATCCAGTGTCTAACGTGAGTGCGGTAACTTAAGAGATGCTCGGGATTCACATCTCCTAAGGATCCGTTAAACTATTTACTAGCAGTAATACTTCGCTATTATAATAATGTCTATAGTAAAATAAACTTAGTTTTAAATAGCGTTAAGGCTTTACATTTTCCACCTTAACACGTAATAGTGCCAATAGTTTATACAGTACCGTAATACCTCCTGATCGGGAGGCTACTAGAGGATACTCCAAAGGTACGACACAAATCAAACTCGTACAAGGCGCGCTAGGGTAGATGACATGACACACAAGGCAATGCCAGGGTAGATATACCAATTACGCATCCGGGCTGGTGGTAACGTGTAGCAGCTACTACCGCCCACCTCGAGCCACACCCCTAAAACAAAATCAAAAGTAGCCACCGAATCAATCCAAAAGTCAGAGTATAATATCGAGGGAGTGAGTCCGATAAGAGGGGCTACCTTCTTGGTCCGAGAATCGCTCATGTTTTAGCCACCTTATGCCAACTCACGGGAGTCGGGTCCGTGTATATACCTTAGTAGAACGTTGCCACCATCCTACTTCATTCTGAAATCTCCACCGTGTACACAGTTGTTAAAGTGGTTTTCGGAGTTGGCAGAGAGTATGACAACTTTCGATCCCGGTCTCTTTAACAACCAAACGTTATTATAACACCGCGGTCATTTTCAAAATAGTTTATACTTCAAAACCAAAATATCATTGCCTTTTCAAAAACCAAGTCAATACGATATCATTTTATTTCAAATATATCCTTTCTAAAACCATAACACTTTAACATTTCGAAATCAAAAACACTTGTATATAACACTTTCAAATTATAGTACCTTGAAACTCGTACTTTGAACATAACTTCCACCACTTAAATAACTTAATTATTAAATTACTTTATGTAATAAAATAGCTTCTTCAATTTCAAAAATCAAATCCCAAATACAGATTTGAACCCCCCTCCCCCCCAAAAAAAATAAACCATTCCAATTTCCATATATTTCAAAGCTTTAAATATTCCACCATTTCAAAACTAATTCTTTGATAATCCCATATACATCAAATTCAATTACTATTATTTAGATTTGAAATGTTTATGTAATAAACCCAATATCATTTACGTAAAAAAATTAAACTTCAAATAACTGAATATTCTTTCAATTTATTAACTTGATATATTCATTTAAATCAACTTTATATTCATTTAAATCACTCTAAACCAAATCAAGTTATAAGAATCATACCCTTTAAAATCTCAGTTTTATTTAAATTTCAAATCAAATTTATTCGAGTATAATTCTTAAATAATTTAATTCAAACCAATTTCATATTTATCTTCCAACCTTAATTTTATTTAAGTCATTATAAACTTTATATATACAATATAACTTAAACAGGTACTTAACCATATTATAAAAACAATCAAACTTTATTATTTGGCTTATTTTATATTTCCAAACGAATTTTCACATAGCTAAAAATCAATAATAAAATAACATTTATATAACATCTGAAATCAATATTTATGTAACCCATAAATTTCTATACAAATCCATAGTAATCATTTCAAAATATTTTTATATATAGACCGCGGTGTCTGTATATAATTTTCTATCCCATGGTCAAGTGATACGGATATTTATCATTTCAATCCACAACTTAAAATATAAATATGGTTATATATCATTTCAAACCGCAATCCCGAATGAAATAAAATCCATAATAACTTGTAGTTTGTAACAATATAAATACAAAATCCATTCATCCAATATCAATCATCAAACATTTATCACCATCATCATCCAATTCAATCAATAACATCAATATAGAACAGATAATAAATAACAGGCATTTATTGGCAATTTATATTCAATAATAAATTAACTAACTATTTAACTGGCATTTTATATGCAATAATAAATTAAATAATAATTTAGTGTAAATAAATTCAATTTAACTGAGATGATGATTAAAAATATGCCAAACAGTCATAACAAATTTCTAATCACATCAAAAATTAATTTAACACATATAAGAAATTTTAGAAGTTGTGAGCGGGTTAAAACACTCACTTTTTGAATTTAAATTGAATTTAAATCCAATTTAAACCCAAAATTTGAACAGTCTCAGAATTCATCCAAACCAGCGTCGAAATGTCAAAAATTCCAATACGATCCTAACAGAGAAAACCGCGCGTGAAGCAGACCTCGTATGTAAAAGTTATTAAGGTTATAAGATTTCACGATTTAATTTAGAAAATAAATAAAATATTAATAATATTAACACGTCACCTAACACTTTCTCTCTCTCCAGGCAAGATCGTGCATGACAAAGACCGAACCCATCAGCCCCACCTTTGACCACCTACGCAAGCCAGCAGAAGCCTCGATACGCCGTGCCATCACCGCCAAACTCCACGTCGCATCACCCTCTACACGTGGCCTAACTCCGGCCCCCTTCGGTGCACGCCGCCGCCACCAAGTTTTGGGTTTTCTGAAACCCTAGTTCACAAATTCTTGACGCCACATCCCTCCACGCAACCTCCGACCACCATCAAACGACTCCCCGAACCTAACTCTACAATACCTAGAAAGCAATTTCTCGGTTGTTGCCTAAATCGAAAATGCCCAAATTAGCACTTAGGTTTCGCGATTTATGTACTTTGACCGAGAATTTCGAATAATTTGAGCGTCGTTTGCAAAAATGAACACCTGACGTAGATTCGCATCAATGATAACTTTGATACATAACTTTGATACAAAAATGAATACCTGACGAGAATTTCGAATTGGAATTGAATTGGAAATCTAGGGTTTACAACCATTGAGGAAGAGGAGCAACAGAAGTTTTTGTACGTACAAAAATGCGAAATAAAAAGGCTGCTAGGGTTTATAACGCCATATGTATAGGCAGAACCAGAATAGAAACAAATGGGTTCGATTAGTTTGGAAAATTGAACGATAATTGGCCCGAAAAGCCCGTTTCGACCCCGGAACGAAAAATGGGTCAACCCACATATCAAAATAGATGTTTTAAAATCAATGCAACATGTTTTAGGTCCAAATTCCATCGTATGAAGAAGTTATGCAAAAATCAAGTGATTTCAAATCGATTTCAATTAAATTGATTTCTAGGCGTTTCGAGTCCGTGCGATCAAACGACAAGCCCTATCTTTATGAAACTTGAAATCGTATAATAATTCACTGTTACGGGTCCGATGAAACTAGTTTCACCGAAATCCGAGTCAGTGGCCAAAATAGCTATTTTCCAATTAATTAAATAATTTAATATTATATTAATTAATCACTTCTTCGATTTAAATTCTATAGTCAACAAATCTTATCATTTTTGATTTCTTAAACATTCACAATAAGTTTAAACAAATTAAGATGTCAAATTAAAGTTGATTAATCCATCAATTTCAGTGTTTAATTTCAGTTTCATTAAATTCAGAAATTATAATTTAAAATTTCCAAAATCCATTTATTAAATTTTTAAATCTTGTTATTCACATCTTTTATCACAATAAAGATGCACTAACATTGGTTCATGATTTATTACATTAAAATCTTCAAATTTCGTCTTAATTTCCTATTAACGTAATATCTAAATATTGAATTCCATTTATTTGCAATAAACCCAATCACTAAAATTTAACTTCAAATAAATTAATAAATCTTAATTTCCATTCTTTAAATCAACCAATTGTCATATTATAAAAGGAATCGACGTTATTTTCAAATATTATCTTAATTTGCATTAACATAATGTTTAATTACATTTATTGAAATTTATTTTCCAATTTTCTAAATACAATCAATTATAACTTTACAATTGTTTCAATTAATTGGGATTGCACTAATTATTTATCAACTTACATTAACATTATTACCTTACAACTTTTTATTTCTTCCACTATTAAATAACAAGATTCATTAAATAAACAAATTTAATTATCGAAATTTTACGGGTCGTTACATTAAGTATTGCATATCCTCCTATCGGATTTGCAACCCTTAAGGAAATAACTAAATATGAGGGTTCTACATTAAGCTTATCTACCAAACATCGAGAAATAAAAGAATGTGGTGCACCAGTATCAAATAGAACGCTAATAGACATACTGTGAATCTGTAGCGAGCCTCCTAAAATAGCCTTCCCTTTCTCCTGCATAACTGGCCATGAAATTATGGGCTCTAATGCATACATCTGTTCTTTCCATCTCCAGCAGGCTCTTTTCATTGGTTCTTATTATGGTCAATCTAATCACAATTAAAGCACTTGACATTCTTCTTTCCAACTGTTTCGTTCCCTTTTCCATTTCCAACACAATACTCATTAGCATAGTGTCCCTTCTTATCACATTTATAACAAACCACCTCAGCTTTTCCTTTCTTCTGTGCTCCTCCCTTATGAGCATTCTTCTTATGGAAAAACTTTCTTTTCTGGCCTTATCCCACCTGGACTTCCTCCGTTTTCTTCCTCAAACAAGCTAACGCCTCTTCCCGCCTCAGCGCTATTTCTACCACTACATCACTTGGATCTCTTAGGTGCGGCAAGGTAGCACTTATCAACTTCGGCTTCAAGCCTCTTATAAACTTATTATTCCTCTTGATCACCGTATCAACCAAGGCATACCCGTACCGGGCCTACTATTCAAATCTTCTTGCATACTCTAGAATAGACATCTCTCTTTGTTCTAGTTTAGCAAACTTCCTAACCAATGTCGATTGCGCCATTACCGACATAAACCTTTCTTGAAATCTTCTCCTAAACTCCACCCAAATCATGATTTCCTCATCAACACCAGCTACAACAGTATTCCACCAGAATAGAGTAGCTCCTTGAAGCTGTCTATAGCTAATTTTCTCTTCTACTCGGCATTCAATCCCAGGATAACAAAGATTCTCTCACAATGTAGCAGCCAATTTTCCACCTTAATCGCATCTTCAGTTCCAATGAATAGCTTCCCTCGAAGCCGGTATAGTCTCTGCTCAAGTTAGTATAGTGGATGACTATCGGAGCTTCTTGAACTCCCCCTCAACAGCATTCCCTCCAACAACTCTAGCTGCAATTCAAGCTTGCATCATGTTTACAAAGAACTGATACATGGCTCCCATATCCACTTGGGGACCCCAGCACCAACATTTTCAGCTTGAACCCGATCGAGACCGCTTCTAGCATTTGGTCGGGCATTTCCATTAGTGGTGGTGCTCTCTCCTCCAAGGTTAACTCTGCCTCTTCTTCCTTCCATATTTGTATTCGAGCTTCGTGGGATACAGAGAAATAGCCTAACTAAGATAGGAGTCTTGAGATATTGCATATACTTATATATAACAAATACAAGTACGTTACTATAGCGTTATCCCATACCCCAATCTTAATCCTAAATACTAAGGATTATGTTTTCAGAAACCATTTTTTTTAGTTGAAGTATTTCATAAACCATGCTCTGATATCAAGCTGTAACATCCCCTATCTAGAGGCCCAAAACTAAGCGCTACAGATGTTGGAATCATCTATAATATTATCTTCATGTGACTAAATACCGCTATGTTAATGGTATCTACAATATAAGAAGCACTTGAATATGAAACAAAATACAGATTTCAAAACAACATTTTCTTCATTATATTAAAACAGATGTTCCATATTCTTAATGCATGATCACAATATGTTCCCAGGCATAGATAAAATATACTTAATACAAAATACACCAAGAGTGATATATGAAGATACCCCTTTGGATGATCAGAGTCATATATTCATAATAGACTTAATACAAGCACAGTGGAAATACAACAAAATATAAAACTACAACTCCTAAATAGCTATATGTTTGCCTCCTGCATGCCTATGATAGCCTTATTCGTCATCTTACTAAACCTAAAAAAGACTTTAACCTCTCAGCCTACTCAAATTAATTTTGAGCAGCCGAGAGTTTAAGGGCAAAACATAAACTTCGAGCCATACATAAAGCCTAGTGTGAATAATATTATACATTCTGTTTTATATGTTAAGCGAGACTATGACGCTTAGCGGAACGGGTTTCCCCTCACTAACATCCTTTTAAATATCTTTGCAAAATCTTTTTCCTGCACCAAAACTGGCCAAATATTGTAAAGCATCATTATGTCAATATACATAAATATCAGGTATTGAACGAACAATCTGTTCTAACACATAAGTTATGTTTGGTTAACTTTTAACCTTTGGCTAACTCGGGCCTACCAAAAAAATTAAACAAAATTTATCTAACACCTGTTAGATACTCCTTTTCTGGACGGTCTGTCCCTAACTATCTGTTAAATACTTCACTTCTGGATGGTTTGTCCCTAGCTTAATCATCTCTCAGGTCTTCCTGATCCTAATAGTTTTTCAGGCTCACCAATAACCTAACCGTATACAAACACATTTTCCTTTCGGCGTGTAATCATGATTTTAGACTAAATATGACCAAGCCCTACACACTTGAATTTTGGACAACAATTAACTAGGGATAATAGCTAATGTATAGGGCGCGACCCTATACATGTCCCATTTGGTATTCTAATATCTGAGTCGTTTTCAGTTAAGGATCCAATCCCATAATTTTCCTTGAAAATATTTTCAAAATGATTTAAAACCTTTAAATCAAACTCAAACAAGAAAAATATATAATCTTTATGCTTTACTCAAAATCACATTACCATATTATATATATATATATATATATATATATATATATATATATATATATCTTCTTTACTCAAACCTTAGTTGATGAAAACATTTAAACATTTGAAAGTACCAATTTATAAACGTTTGAAAACATCTCTTTCAAACGAAGTGAAACCCTTTAATTTTCTAAGCCAAAAGTCCAAAACCTTACCTTTCGAAACCAAACATCAAACCTTTCAAAACTATTGAAACCATTCCTTTCGAAAGAAATAAAATTTTTGACATCCTACTTTAAAATAGCTTAAAACATTGCCTTAGAAAACCTTTGGAAAACCATCCATTTAAACCTTCTGAAACCATTCAAAGCAAGCCTTTCGAAATCACTGAACTCAAGCCTTTCAAAACCATTAAACTAAAATCTTTTGAAACCATTGAACTCAAACCTTTCGAAACCATTGAACTAAAACCTTTTGAAATCATTGAACTCAAACCTTTCGAAATCATTGAACTCAAACCTTTCGAAATTATTGAACCCAAACCTTTCGAATCAATGGAAGTAACCTTTCGACTTTGTCGAAAGCTCTGCTTTGGAAGCTTTAAAACATATCATTTAAAACAATAGGCATCTGCCTTTCTTGGGTTACTCTTCATTTAAAAACAAGGTTAAAACATCTAAGTCAAAAGCTTTCTTCCAAAAGCATGGAGAAGCAGCTGGTTTTTAAAAACATATAAACATTTCGACTTTATCGGAAGGTTCAAAACAAAACAATGATAAAGCGGCAGTAACCTCTCGACTTTGTCGAAAGGTTTAAAACCTTTATTTTAAATAATTGACCTGGTAAAAAACAACCAAGTCGAAAGCTCCTTTTCAAAAGCAAGCAGGTGTAAGCTTTTGGTTTATAAAACAAATATACCCCAACCTCTTTGGCAACCAACCTTTCGACTAAGTACCTCTCGACCTTGCTTAATTCATTATGTACCAAGTAACTTGATACCATATGCATTGAATTTTGACCTTGTCGAAAGATATAACCGTTTGACTTTGTCGAAATTTCTGGGTAAGAAGGTTTGATGCCTTAAATGGCCAAAACATGCTAAAATCTTGATTTTC
This sequence comes from Allium cepa, assembly GCA_030765085.1. Lineage (NCBI taxonomy): Eukaryota > Viridiplantae > Streptophyta > Magnoliopsida > Asparagales > Amaryllidaceae > Allium > Allium cepa. Next base: position 997,512,213 of record CM060932.1, read on the forward strand.
CTGTTTTTAACTTTAAAAAGATAACTTTTCAACTAACCTGCGTTTGTTTGTCAAAATCTCATTGGTTAATAAATACTTTTCAGAAAAGTGCTGCCACTAATTTCAGAAATAAATAATTATTTTATTTTATAAAATGTCCCTTCTCCTTATTAAATATATAAAACATTTAAGTCCTACACCTTAAATAATTTTATATATTCATCAAATCACTTAAGAAAAATTTGGAAAAATCCCAGCAAATCTATTTTAATATGTTTGTATAAAAATTTCAAACCCAATTAATTGTTATTTTGGCCGTAAATAATTTATAACCCAATTAACCGTTTTCTTCACTAGAAAATTTATATAAAATCCACATAAATTCAAAAAATTATGAAAATAGGAGCCCATCTATAAAATATCATTTCTCACTTATATTTAAATTTTCAAGGCATTTGGTTGTCATTTAATAGAGTTTTCATATCAAACATTTCATAAATACTAATATGAACATGCGCAATTCATCAACAAGCAAATATATAACTTTAATCATCAAAACAAGACATATACTTGCAAAAGCATTTCGGATCAAATCTTGAAACTGAAAATTATAAGAAAATGTGATGAAGTAATTATTCACCTTAACTTTGAAATTAAAAGATGTGATATTTGATGTTGAATTAATTGATTATCTTCCTTCTCTTGAATCCTAGCTTTATCTTCCTCTTGAGAACAATAATGGTGGTCGGCCTTAGTGTTTTTAGTTTGCTAAAATGAAATGAAGGTGAGTTTCTTTTCCTAAGGGTTTAGGGTATAAGCCTTTCCTATTTCCCATATTGCCCTTCCTTATTTCCTAACACATTTGTTTATGTCAACTTATTTGATTTATATTTAACATGGCACGGCTACCCTTAGTATAATCAAATATCAATCCATTAATCTTCAAATTATTTTATTTTATTTAGCTAATTAAATATCCTGAATAATGTTATAACTATGGGACATTACAGACTCCACAACTTAAAGAAATTCATCCTCGAAATTACGCTAAGGTACACAACAAAACAATTAAAGGTAAAACATACCATCAAACAAATTAGGATAAGAGTCTCTAATCATGCTCTCAGTCTCCCAAGTACAGTCTCTAGCATCGTCACTCCACTGGACCTTTACTAATTTTACTATCTTGTTCCTTAACCTCTTTTCATTTCTAGCCACACTCTGAATCGGCTTCTTAACTATGGTCAAATCCGGCTCTACAGCTAAATCATCTAACACTGTAGAAGTTATAGTAGTCTCCAGGTCTCTTACACATTTTCTAAGATGAGAAATATGGAAAACATCATGGACTCCTGCCAAACTATTCGGTAATTCTACTCTATAAGCGAATTTCCCTATCCTCTCAGCAACACAGAAAGGTCCTCTGAATCTAGGTGCTAACTTTCCAAACTTTTCAAATCTAATCACACCTTTCATCGGTGAAACCTTACTAAACACATAGTCTCCAATAGAGAATTCTATATGTTTCCTTCTTCTGTCTGCATAACTTTTCTGTCTAGATTGAGCTTCCTTCATCCTAACTCAAATTAACTTAATCTTCTCTGCGACTTCTTTCACCAAATCTGAACCAAGAACCAACCTTTCCCTGGTCTCTAACCAACACACGGGAGTTTTGCATAGCCTACCATACAAGGCTTCAAACGGTGCCATCCCAATACTTGTCTGATAACTATTGTTATACGTGAACACGACTAAATGAAGATGGTCTTCCCATGATTCCTCGAAATCCAATACACAAGCTCATAACAAATCTTCCAAGACTTTGTTAACTCTTTTTGTTTACCCATCACTCTGTGGATGGTAAGTGGTACTCATGTTGAGTTTGGTCCTAATGCTTCCTATAGACTCTTCTAGAACTCACTAGTAAACAAAGAATATCTATCACTGATGATACTACTAGGAATCCCGTGTAGTCTAACTACATTCATCATAAATAACTTCGCCAAAATAGGTGTCGTCCTAGTTAACATTACTGGTATGAAATGAACGCTCTTATTCAATGAATTCACTATGACCCATATGCTTTCATTCCCTCTACTAGATCTTGGAAACCCATCAATAAAATCCATAGAGATAGAATCCCACTTCCACAATGGAACTTCCAACGATTGAAGCAATGCACTTGGCTTCTGGTGTTCGGCCTTTGCCTGCTGGAAATTCATGCACTGCTTAACACATAACCAATGTCCTATTTCATACCTTCCCAGAAGAAAGTTCTCTTCATATCCCGATACATCTTCATTTCTCGTGGATGGATAGTGAACTTCAAACGATAACATTCATCCAAAAATTCTTTCCTCATGTCTCCTACATTCGAAATACACAACTTTCCCTTCTTTCTCAATCATCCATTTTGGTCAAGATTAAAATCCTTAAAGTCATTGCTTCCTGTCCCCTCCTGTAATTTTCTGATCCGTTCAGCCAAAACTGGATCCTCCTCCAGTCTAGAAGCTATATTCTCAATCATTACCGGTCAAACTTCTAAGCAAGGCCATACAGCACTTCCTACACTAACCTTGGATCTATACTACACACTACAAGCTGATTACGCTTCCAAATCTTTCCATCAGCAATCATAGCCAATACCGCATTTTGATGTTTCTTGATAAGTGCACCCGCCACTTTATTTCCTTTCTAGGTGTGTACTCAATTCCAAAATCATAAGCAGCAATAAACTCCAACCATCTCCGCTGTCTCATGTTCTGCTCCTTCTGAGAGAATAAGTACTACGACGACTTATGATCTGTATAAAGCTCAAACTGCTCCCCCAATAGATAATGCCTCCACACCTTTAAAGAAAAATTATGGCAGCTAACTTCAAATCATGCATCGGATACCTTATTTCATGTGGTCTGAGCTATTCAAAAGCATAAGCAATCACTTTACCTCTTCGCATCAACACAGCTCCCATCCAGTTCCACACGCATCAGTATAAACAACCAAATCTTGATTCCCCTCCAGAACCTGTAACGACCCGTAAATTTTTAATAATTAAAATTGGTTAAATTAATAAGATTTTTGTAATAAAATCTAGAAATAAATAAAAACTTTATAATATATAATGAAATAGTGTAAATTGTTGCATTTAGTTATAAAAATTGAAAATAAGTAAGTAAAAGTAATTATTGAATTAACCAATGAAATAATAACTTAAATGAGATGTAATAAGGCTAATCTAAGTTAAATATTAACTATTTGAATGAAGTTACAATTAACGGAATTAATGTAAATGTTACACTAGGCTATAAATCAAATATAAGAAAGTAAATGTAAATATTGAATTTATTTAATGAATTAATATATATTGAATGGTAATTGAATATAATCAATGTTTAGTAAGAAATTATAACATTGGTTTGGAAATGATTAAACTTATAACAGTGTGATTGAGAGTTAATGATAACAAATTATTATAAGTTACCTGTTTTAATGGAATTGGAAATAAATTTTAGTAAACGTAAATAAATGTTACATTAATGTGAAATGTAATACAATGTTTAAGAGTTGTTAAATTGGACTATATCAAGGTAATGAAGGAAAAAACAAGGTAACTAGGTTTATAGAGTAGTAATGAACTTAATAAAAAGATTTGAATTGAAACAAATCAATCCATTGAAATCCAATTTATAATAAGTGTAATTATTGTAGAAATTGAAATTAAATATTATGCAATTGAAATAAAGATAAAATGGGAAAACATTAATGTATTAGGATATATACCAATGTGAATGGTACCGAAGATGATAATATGATAATCGAATGAATAACAAGACTTAGAAATTAAATAAATGGATTTCATTGGAATTTCAACCGATAATTTATGAATTTAATGGAATTGGGATTTAATACTCTAATTGGTGAACTAATTAACCTTAAATTGATATGGGAATTGGTTATAAAGGATTTTAAATTACTAAAGTAATCCAAGATGATACAATTTATAAATTATAGGATTTGAATTTAAATAGTGATTTAATCAATTTAATATTAATTTATTTAATTAACTAGAAAATAGCCATTTTGGCCACTGACTCAGATTTCGACGAAACCAGTTTCATCAGATCCGTAAGAGTGAATTATTATAGGATTTCAGGTTTCGTAGTGATCGACCTTGTCATTTGATCGTACGGACTCGAAACGCCTAGAAATCAATTTAATTGAAACCAATTGAAATCAATTTGAAATAACTTGATTTTAGTATAACTTCTTCATACGATGGAATTTGGAGCTGAAACCTGTCATATTGATTTTAAAATATTTTAAAACATATATTTTGAAATATGGGTTGACCCAATTTCATTCCGGAGTCAAAACGGGATTTTTTGGCTGTTTTATCGTTTCACGTGTAAGTCAATCTTGTCCATCTATTCTAATTTCAGCTTGCCTATGTATACCCTGTTATAAACCCTAGCCCATTTCTTATGTCATTATTCTGTACATATAATTCAGCTGTCTCTCCTCCTCAATGGCAGACAAACAAATTCTCACTTTCAAATCCAATTGCAATTCAAAACCAAATCAAAATTTCAAACTCTTCAAACTATATCATATTTTATATCATCAGAAAGCTCTCGATGAGCGCATCTCAATTCTATTATTCGTTTTTTGATCTAGGCTTCTGGGTGGTCAGAATTGGTTGATTTCATCCCGGCCGTTCGTATGTAATGGTGTGGATCCAACGGTGGATCTGTAACGATAGGGCGATCGGCTAGTGGCGTTGCGATGGTGTCCTCGAGCAGGTCGGTGTGGTGTGATTCGTTTGTCATAATAGGCCGCGATTTCGCCAGAATTTGGCCCCATAGTTCGACGGCGGTGGGAGTGGTTATAGCCACCACGGAGGCGCGCGCGGACAAGTAAGGGTCGGCCCGACCCAGGGAACTGAACAGCATAGTCTGATCTCGACGAAGGCGAGTGGTTGTCGAGCGGCGGTAGTCTGAAAGGCGACGGCTTCTAGGATTTTTGGGTTCGAAGTGTTCTGCGCGTGAACGTATAGAAGAGGATAGCAACGTGGCAAAAGTTGATTTGGTAAAATATTATTTATTTAAATTTCAATTCGAAGGTTCTAACTAGCATAACTTTTGCATACGATGATCGATTAATGCGCGGTTTCTTTTCTTAGGTTCGTATTTAAATTTATGACATTTTGGCACTGGTTTGGACGGATTATAAGACTGTTCAATTTTTGGGTTTAAATTGGATTTAAAATCAATTTAAATTCAAAAGGTGAGTGTTTTAACCCACTCACAACTTCTAAAATTTTTTATGTTTGTTAAATTTATTTATGATGTGATTAGAAATTTAATTATAGTTGTTTGGCATATTTTAATCATCATTTCAGTTAAAATTGAATTTATTGAATTAAATTGTTATTTAATTTATTATCGAATATAAACTGCCAGTGAATGCCTGTTATTTATTTTATGTTCTACATTGATGTTATTGATTGAATTGGATGATGACTGTGATAAATGGTCAATGATTGATATTGGATGAGTGGATGTTGTATTTATATTGTTATAAACGGCAAGTTGTTATGTATTTTTATTTCATTCGGAATTGCGGTTTGAAATGATATATAACCGTATTTTTATTTTAAATCACGGATTGAAATAATAAATATCCATATCACTTGACTATAGGATAGAAAATTTTATATAGACACCGTGGTCGATATATATATAAATATAAATATTTTGAAATGATTTCTATGGTTTGGTAAAGAAATATATGGTTTCATGAGATACTGATTTGGATATTTTACAAGTGTTATTTTTATATATAGTTAAATTTTTGGTTTTAAGCTATGTATAAAATTGGTTGAAAGTATAAAATAAGTTTAATAATAAAGTTTGATTTTATTAAGATATGGTATAGTTAAGTATTTATTTAAATTATATTTTTGGAGTTTATAATGACTTAAATGAGAATAAGGTGTGAAGATAAATATGAAATTGATTTGAAACTTAATAAAATTGAGATTTTAAAGGTATGATTTTATAACTGGATTTTGGTTTAAGATGAATTAAATGAATATTTCAATTATAACTAAATTGACGGAAATATTTAGTTATTTGAAATTTGAGTTTTATTTAAATGATAATGGATTTATTATGAAAATATTTCAAAACTAAATAATAGAAAATGGAATGGTTGAATCGTAATTGCCAACCTTAGTTTTGAAATTGTTTAATACTTAAAATTTGAAATATATTGAAATAGAAATGGTTTATTGAAAAGTGAAAGTGAGTTGAAAGTTATGAATTGAGATTTAATTTAAAGTGAATAAAATTGTGAAATCGAGGAAATTATTCTACTTTATAAAGTAATTTTAAATTCAAACTATTTTATTTTATATATTGTTTGAATATCCAAAACATTTAAGTTTTGGAAGTTGTGATTTAGAAGCTATGAAATTTGAAGTATCATGTTTTGAAAGGTTATATTTCAAGCGTTTGGGTTCGAAATATTATAAATTTGAAAGTGTTATGATTTTGGAAAAGAGATATATTTGAAATAAAATGATATTATGTTGATTTGGGTTTTATAACAATGATATCATATTGCTTTGGGTTTTTTAAATGGAAATGATATCGTATTTATACGGTTTTGAAATGGATATTATATTATGGTTTCGAAGTAAAATTATTTTGAAATGACTGTGGTGTTATAATAACGATTGGTTGGCAAAGAGACCGGGATCGAATATGGGCATACTCTCTATCAATACCAAAAATCACTTTGACAACCGTGTACGCAGTGGAGATTCCAGAATGAAGTAGGATGGTGGCAACGTTCTATTAAGGTAAATACGTGGACCCGACTCCCGTGAGTTGGCATAAGGTGGCTAAAACAGGAGCGACGCCGGGCCAATGAGGTAGCTCCTCTGATCCGACGCATTTCTTCTATACCATTCTGTTACTTTGTGATTTATTGGGTGCACCTTTGATTTTTGGGAGTGAGTTCCGAGGTTGGCGGTAGGGCTGCTATGCGTTACCACCAGTCCAGATAGCAATTGGTATATCTACCCTGGCATTGCCTATTTGTGCCGTGTCACCTACCCAAGCGAGCCTTGTACGAGTTTGGTTTTCTCCCGTAGCCCGTGGAGTATCCCCTAGTGTCTTCCCGATCTGGAGGAACTATGATATTGGACGGACTACTGGGACTATTACATGTTAAGGTGGAAAATGTAAAGCCTTAATGCTATTTAAAAGAAAATTTATTTTACTATAGACATTATTATAATAGCGAAATATTACTACATAGTAAATAGTTTAACGGATCTTTAGAAGATGTGAATCCCGAGCATCACTTAAGTTGCACTCACATTAGACACTGGATAGGAGATGTCAAATCCCGTAAACATCTCTGACGCTGTTCCACTCACATTATTTGCATTGATTTAACTTACATAAGATCTTTTAGTTCTGACTTGAGTGTTTTGTCTTTTTAATTCGCTCAGATCAGCCGGAGCATTTCAGGATTTGAAGACCCTATTACTGGAGGATGAAGATGAAGATTGTATTATTATTATGTACTATATTATTCCACCGCATCACATTATTCCGCTGCATTATTTATTATTCTCTGGTATGTGTAACTGTGATATGTATGGTATAAGTATAATCGAATATTTTGTAAAACCGCTTCATGAACTGTATATTTAATTATTATATTTTATCGTTCCGCTACAAGATTCTATTTTGTTTTCTTTTTCTTTCTCTGCTTTTTATTATTTACCCCATAACAATCCACCCTTCTGTATGGTTTAAGTCTGGCGTGTGTGGTTTATCGTCGATTTAAAGCGTACAAAAAGGCGGGATGTTACAGAACCACCAACACCGGTGCATGGGTCAATTAGTGTTTCAAGCTCTAGAATACTTCCTCACACTTATTAGTCCATACAAACTTCACATCTTTTCACGTAAGCTTGGTCATTGTTGCAGCTATCTGTAAAAAAATCCTTTATAAACCTTCGATAATATCCAGCCAATCCAAAAAAGCTCTTTATCTCGACCATCGTCTCGGGTATCTTCCAATTATTCACCGCCTCAATCTTAGTTGGATCTACAGACAACCCTTTCTCGGAGACTACATGACCAAGGAACTTCACTTCCTTCTTTCAAAAATGAAACTTCAAAAACTTAGCCTCCAGATGATGCTCCCTCAATGTCTCAAGCACACCCCTAAGATGAACTTCAAGCTCCTTCTCATCCTTAGAGTATATTAGAATATCATCTATGAAGACCAACACACATCTATCCAAGTGCTATTGGAAATTCGGTTCATCAAATCCACAAAAAATGTCGGCGCAATAGTTAGTCCGAACGGCATAACTAGCCATTCGTACGGTCCATACCTTGTTCAAAACGTCGTCAAAGGAATACTATCCTCATCCACTCTAATTTGATGAAATCCCGTCGCTAAATCCGGCTGAGAGAATACCTTGGCTCCACTTAACTGATTGAACAAATCGTCAATTCTCGACAATGGATATCGGTTCTTTATTGTTTTCTCATTCAACTTATGATAATCGATACAGAGCCTTAACGATCCATCCGGCTTCTTAGCAAACACTGCCGCAGCTCCCCAAGGTGAACTACTTAGTCGAATAAAACTCTTGCCTTCCAAATCCACCAACTGCACATTCAACTCTGTCATCTCAGTGGATGTCACCTTACTTGGGGGCCTACTCATGGGTTCTGCTCCAAGCACCAAATCAATTCGAAACTCAATGGCTCGTTTTGGTGGCAGTCCAATTACCGGCTCAAACACATCAGCAAATTCTCTAACCACAAAGACTCAATGCAACTCATCCTCCAACTCCATGATACCTAATAAAGCATTCACTTCGCAAGTACGGTTCTCCATGGTATAAACTATCTGATCACTACAATCCTGATGTCTAAGTGATATTTTTCTATCATGGTAAAATATCCTAGCATCAAAATATCCTAGCATCATATTTACTTAACCAATCCATCCCGAGGACAGTACCAAATCCCACAAAATCAAACACATGCAAACATCAATCAAACGTATGACCAAGCAAATCAAACTCTAAATGGTCACATCGCATCCCAAGTGTTGCATACCCTCCTATCAGATTTGCAACCCTTAAGTAAGTAACTGGATATGAGGGTTCTAGGTAAAGCTTCTCTACCAAACATCGAGAAATAAAAGAATGTGATGCACCAGTATCAAATAGAACACTAATAGACATACCGTGAATTTGTAACGAGCCTCATAGAACAGCCTTCTCTTTCTCCTGCACAGCCGGCCTTGAAATTGCATGCACCAATGCATACATCTATCCCTTTCCATCTCTAGCAGACTCTTTGCATTGGTTCTTATAATGGTCGATCTGATCACAATTAAAGCACTTGACATTCTTCTTTCCAACTGTTCTTTCCCTTTCCCTTTTCCTTTTCCATTTCCGCCATGACACTAATTAGCATAGTGCTCTTTCTTATCACATTTATAAAAAACCACCTCGGCTTTTCCCATCTTCTATGCTCCTTTCTTCTAAGCATTCTTCTTTTGGAAAAACTTTCTTTTCTGGCTTTGTCCCACCCGGAATTCCTTCATTTTGTTCCTCAAACATGCTAACGCCTCTTCCTGCCTCAGCACCATTTCTACCACTACATCACTTGGACCTCTTAGGTGTGGAAAGGTAGCACTTATCAACTCTGGCTTCGAGCCTCTTATAAACTTCTCATTCCTCTTGATCACTGTATCAACCAAGGCATACCCGTACCGGGCCAACTCTTCAAATCTTCTTGCATACTCTAAATTATACATCTCTCCTTATTCTAGTTCAACAAACTTCCTAACCAATGCCGACCGCACCATTACCGACATAAAACTTTCTTGAAACCTTCTCCTAAACTCCACCTAAGTCATGATTTCATTATCAACCCAGCTACAATAGCATTCCACCAAAGTAGAGCAGCTCCTTAAAGCTGTCTAGAAGCTAATTCCTCTTCTGCTCATCATTCAATCCCAGGTCAGCAAAGATTCCCTCACAATGTAGCGGCTAATTTTCCACCTTAATCGCACCTTCAATTCCAATGAACGACTTCCCTCCAAGCCTGGTATAGTCTCTGCTCAAGTTAGCATAGTGGTTGACTATTGGAGCTTCCTGAACTCCCCCTCTAGCAGCATTCTCTCCGACAACTCTAGCTGCAATTCCAGCTTGCATTATGTTTACGAAGAACTGATATATGGCTCACATACCCACTTGGGAAACCTCAGCACCAACATTTTCAGCTTGAGCATGATCGGGACCTCTTCTAGCATTTGGTCGGGCATTTCCATTAGTGGTGGTGCTCTCTCCTCCAAGGTTAACTCTGCCTCTTCTTCCTTCCATATCTGTGTTTAAGCTTCATGAGATATATATGAATAGATTAACTAAGATAGGAGTCTAGAGATATAGCGTGTACTTATATATAGCAAATACAAGTACGTTACTATAGTATTATCTCATACCCCAATCTTAACTTTAATTACTAAGGATTATGTTTTCAAAAACCATTTTTTTAGTTGAAGTATTTCATAAACCATGCTCTGATACCAAGTAACATCACCTATCTAGAGACCCAAAACAAAGCACTACAGATGATGCAGTCATCTATAGTATTAGCTTCCGGCGACTAAACACGGCTATGTTAATGGTATCTACAATATAAGAAGCACTTGAATATGAAACAGTACACAGATTTCAAAACAATATTTTCCTCATTAAATTTAAAACAGACGCTCCATATTCTTAATACATAATCACAATACGTTCCCAGGCATAGATAAAATATACTTAATATAAAATACGCCAAGGGTGGTATATGAAGATACCCCCTTGGATGATCAGAGTCATATAGTCATAATAAACTTAATACAAACACGGCGGAAATACAACAAAACATAAAACTACAACTCCTATTTAGCTATCTGTTTGCCTCCTGCATGCCTCCGGTAACCTTATTCATCATCCTACTAAACCTGAACAAGACCTTAACCACTCAACTTACTCAAATTAATTTTGAGCACCCTAGAGTTTAAGAGGAAAACATAAACTTCGAGTCAGACATAAAGCCTGTTGTGAATAATACTATACATCCTGATTTTATATGTTAAGTGAGACCACGCCACTTAGCGGAATGGGTTTCCCCTCACTAACATCCTTTTAAAATATATCTTTGCAAAAACTTTTCCTACTCCAAAACTGGTTAAATACTGTAAAGCATCATTACATAAACATAAATAAATATCAGGTATTAATGAACAATCTGTTCTAACACATAATTTTTGTTTGGATAACTTTTAACTTTTGGCTGACTTTGGCCTACCAGACAATTTAAAAAAGAAATATCAAACACCTTTTAGACACTTCTCTTCTGGACAGTATGTCCCTAACTATCTATTAAATACTTTGTTCTGGACAGTCTGTCCCTAGCTTAATCATCTTCCAGGTCTTCTTGATCCTAATGATTTTCAGGCTCACCAATAACCTAACTATATACAAGCACATATTCCTTTCATTGTGTAATCATAATTTTGGTCTACCTGTAACCAAGCCCTACATACTAGAATTTTGGTCAACAATTAGCTGGGCTAATAGCTAATGTATAGGGCGCGACCCCATACTACTCACATCTGGTATTTTAGTATCTGATCAGTCATTTTCACTTAAGGATCCCTTCCCATAATTTTCCTTGAAAACATGTTCAAAATGATTTAAAACCTTAAAATCAAACTCAAAAAAGGAAAATATATAATATTTATGCTTTACTCAAAATCACATTACCATGTTATTATATATATATATATATATATATATATATATATATATATATCTTCTTTACTCAAATGTTAGTTGATGAGAAAAATTAAACATTTGAAAGTACATCTTTCTAAACTTTTGAAAACATCTCTTTCAAACCAAGTGAAACCCTTTTATTTTCTAAGCCCAAACGTTACCTTTCGAAAACAAACATCAAACCTTTTGAAACTATTGAAATCATTCCTTTCGAAAGCAATAAAACTTTAGACATCCTACTTTAAAACAACTTAAAACATTTCCTTATAAAACCTTTGGAAAACCTTCCATTTAAACCTTCCAAAACCATTCAAAGAAAATCTTTCAAAATCACTGAATACAATCTTTCGAAACCATTAAACTTAAACCTTTCGAAATCATTAAACTCAAACTTTCTAAAACCATTGAACTAAAACTTTTGAAATCATTGAACTCAAACCTTTCGAAATCATTGAACTCAAATCTTTCGAAATCAATGGAAGCAACCTTTCGACTTTGTCGAAAGCTCTGCTTCGAAAGCTTTAAAATATGTCATTTAAAACAATAAGCCTCTGCCTTTAGAACAACTCCTCCAAAAGCTTGAGTTATTCTTCAATTAAAAACAAGGGTAATACATCTATGTTGAAAACTTTCATTCGAAAGCATGATGAAGCGGCTGGTTTTTAAAGACGGTAAATCTTTCGACTTTGTTGGAAGGTTCAAAACAAAACAAAGATAAAGCGGCAGTAACCTTTCGACTTTGTCGAAAGGTTTAAGGCTTTATTTTAAATAATTGACTTGGTCAAAAGCAACCAAGTCGAAAGCCCCTTTTTGAAAGCAAGCAGGTGTAAGGTTTTGGTTTTATAAAACAAACATACCCCAACCTCTTTGGCAACCAACCTTTCAACTAAGTACCCTTCGACCTTGTTCAATTTATTATGTACTTGGTAACTTGATACCATATACATCGAACTTTGACCTTGTTGAAAGCTATAACCTTTCGAATTTTTCGAAGGTCTAGGTTGGAAGGTTTGATGCTTAAAATGGCTGAAATATGCTAAAAGCATGATTTTCTTGTTTTTAACTTTAAAAAGATAACTTTGCAACAAACTTGCCTTTGTTTGTGAAATTCTCATTGGTTAATAAATACTTTCAGAAAAGTGCCGCCACTAATTTCAGAAATAAATAATAATTTTAATTCATAAAATGTCTCGTCTCCTTTATTAAATATATAAAACATGTAAGTCACATACCTTAAATAATTTTTTTATATTCATCAAATCACTTAGGAAAAATATGAAAAAAATCCCAGAAAAACTATTTTAATATGTTTTCCAACATATAAAAATTTCAAACCCAAATAATAATTATTTTAGCTGTAAATAATTTATAACCCAATAAACCATTTTCTTTACTAGAAAATTAATATAAAATCCGTATAAATTTAGAAAGATATGAAAATTGGAAACCATCTCCAAATTATCATTTCTGACCTATATTTAAATTTTCAAGGCATTTGTATGTCATTTAATAGGGCTTTCATATCAAATATATTATAAATACTAATATGAACATGCATAATTCACCAACAAACAAATATGCAACTTTGATCATCAAAATATGGCATATTCTTGCAAAAATATTTTGTATCAAATCTTAAAACCAAAAACTATAAGAAAATGGAATGAAGTAATTATTCATCTTAGCTTTGACATTAAAAGATGTGTGATTTGACGTTGAATTAATTGGTTATCTTCCTTCTCTTGAATCCTAGCTTTATCTTTCTCTTGAGAACAATAACGGTGGTCGACCTTAGATATTTTTAGCTTGCTAAAATGAAATGAATGTGAATTTTTTTTCCTAAGGGTTTAGGGTATAAGCCTTTCCCATATTGCCCTTCCTTATTTCCTAACACATTTGTTTATGTCATCTTATTTGATCTATATTTAACATGGCACGACTACCCTTAGTATAATCAAATCTCAACCCATTAATATTCACATTATTTTATTTTATTTATCTAACTAAATATCCTAAATAATGTTATAAAATATGGGGTGTTACATTGACCCCCTCTTCATTTTCTTCTTTTAGCTGTGCACCAATAGTCCGATAGAGAGGACAAGTAGTGGCTTGGAGGTGCAATGATGCGACAGAGGCATGCATTTGTTTATCTATTAGCTACTACTATTTATTTGATATTTTCCCATATATTCAGACTCTTTATTTATTTTTTGTTACATTTTATTTTATTCATATGGGATTATGGTATTTTTTAATATTTTACTTTATTGCTTTCGTTGTGATTTCAAAAAGTATAGAATATTGTAGATAGCTCTATGGTACGTTTTATGACTTTAAATTCAAAAATGATCTACGGTCAACAACATCTACAATGCTAGTACCATTTTTAGACACTGATCAGGGCATCGTAGATGGTAGGCTGTTTCACTTAGAGAATTTTACTAAGTTATTTAATAGCTTGCAAATAATGGACCAATAAGTAGCATTCTAATCCCTTCAATCTAGAGCAACACAAACATAGCTCGATTTGTAATCAAGTCAATTGGCCACATAACAATCGCAGATGAATTATACTATAAAATGTTATAACTTTGTTTTTGCCTGATCTTTAGAGTGAAAGGGTTATACCATAAGGCTTCCATCCTTAAGAAATTTCTAATAGTACCATAGTCATCCAAATCTGTCTCTGCTTTTCAAATTCAAATTATTTATGGCTAATCATGGCTCTCTGTTTCACATCCCTCAATCTTGACCTCTAATTTTATGTTGAATACCACCATTATGTTCATCGATTCATGGAGCATGCCTATAGTAGTCGATACTTTCATCGAGTTTCTCCATATTCCTAATGTTATACCTGCCTTCTTGAGAGTATTATGATTACTTGGATCCACCACTAGCAACTGAATCACCATTGCTCGGCCTTAATCCCATAAGTCAATGCATCGGTACTAAGAACTCCCAATTGAGATTTTACAGTGAGAAAAGGCATTAATTTTTATTGAAAATTTCATTCATCATCACATTTTAGTCTAATTTCAACCTCCGTCGGTGTTTATCTTCTTATGTGCACCACTAATGTAACACCTTATGTTTTGGAGTGTTATGATATGAGATTATTTGGTAATTAGATCGATCATAAAAATTAAAGGAATACTATAAGAAAAATTTTTGGTTATAAAAGGATTAAACAGATGAAGGGAATTGTATAAAACGAGTCAAGGAGCTTTGACCATCTTACTAAAGCAAAACAAATAAAAAAGTTATGCCGTAAAGGATAAAAGAGGAGGAAAATCAACCAAAGACACGCAAAAGTTTTCATTTCTAAAAGAAGGTATCCTAATCAAACTTTAACTTAAGTGAGTAATATTAACTCTGTTAGGTATCCCAATCAATTTTGATTAGGATCCATATGTTTTTTCTATTTTTAATAATGATATACATGTTTTGGTAAAAACAGATTCATCCAATATAAATTTTGTTGTTAAATAGCCCAATTAATGATATATTTAAGAATTAAACATGGATTAATCACCCTCAAATGAGTTAGAATTTGGATATGATGTTTATAATACTAAAATAGAGATAAGTTTTAAATTTCATAATTTTGGATGAGAAAATAATTTATTTTGATTTTTCTAATGTGAAAATGGTAGGTTTTGGCTGCAAAATAATGTTTGAAAATATTAAAACTTAAGGATCCATTTGATTTCATTTGAGTTTTGTGTTCAAGTTTTCAATATTCCTTATAAATATGAGGATAGCAAAGAAAAAAAATTGAAACTTTAAACAAGCTATTACGATGACGATGGAGGCACGGTAGAGGGTAGAGAGAGACGATGGTGGGATGGATCGCTTTTCATGCTTGTGTTATTTTCCTAAAACATGAAAAGTAATTTTTTTTCCTATTTTGTATGTTAGCTTCATTTTTGTTTCTTAAAATATATGTGTCTTGTGCACATTTGTTTGGACGAAAACCCAAAACTAAAAATGCCAACCTAATATATTTTGATCTAAAGTTTTTACAGGAGGTAAAGGAAAGCATTTTTTGTTTTTTGTGAATTTTTAGGAATTTTCATGATTTTTCAAATTAATATTAATTAAATGGGAAGACATAAAATCCTCTTGATTAATGAAATATTTTAAAGAAATGGATTAATTAGGGATTAATTAAGGGAGTAAACCGTGACTTGCTGTTGAGATTTTTTCTATAATTCTCGAAGTGGCAAATAAAATAAAAGAACAACACATGTAAAGACTAATTCAAAAAATATCTACTTTATTAGTAATGTATTTTTTCCATTTAAATAATAATTTTCCATTTTATAGGCTTGATAGCCATTGCATAAGCTCGACAACATATGTGTGATAATAGATACCTAACAACCTCTAGAGGCAACATCATTCAACCCTATAAACTCAATAACATATGGAAGTTACAAATTCGATTGCATATCAGATTACAAATTCGATAGCATATGAAATTATAAATTCAATAGCAAGTTATACTCTCATTAGAAAATTATAAGCTTTATAGAAAATTATATTCTCTATAATAAGTTACAAATTCGATAACATAAAAAAGCTTTAGACTAAATAACATTCATTTGTACATGCAATAACACTATTATATAAACTTGATAGCTGGAGTGTATAAGCCCGATATCGTTTTTTGTATAAACTCGATAGCCAAATTGTTAGGCATGATAGAAATTTATTGTATAAATTTGATAGCTAAATAATATAGGCTCGATAACATCCCATTGTATAATATTAGTAGTTATAGTGACAATAACTTTTTTTATAGAATCGATAGATATAAGGATGATGGCTATCCATAAGAAATTCATGAAGATGATAGCCAATATGGATGTTATTGGAAGCATTATGAAAACTAGTTTCCATGATGTTTAACTTGAATTTTATACCATGTAAAGTTTTAAAATGAATAATGATGAGTTAAAATGGGATAACTTATGTAGTGGAAATGACTAAAGCTTGAGCTAAGCTATGAAATGGTAAGTTGTATCATTGATTGACGTGAGTGGTGTAAGGACTGTTTAGTAATATGTAATGTAAAACCATTATATTACTTAGGAAAGAGAGGTGTAAGGCCTGTGTGACAATTTGGAATATAAAACCATTGCATTACTTAGAAAAGTGAGGTGTAAAGCCTTTGCAGCAACCTGTAATGTAAAACTAAAACATTACTCAGAAAAGAATGGTGTAAGGCATGTGTGGCAATATGTAATGTAAAACCCATTACATTACTTAGGGAAGAGAGGCATAAGACCTGTGTGGCAATCAGTGGTGTAAAACCATAATATTACTAAGATAAATAAGGTGTAAGGTATGGCAACAAGAATGTAATACCTTAACATTACATTAGGATGAAGGTGTAAAGCTTCCATGGCAACCCATAATATAAATTTACTAAATGACTTAGGGATAAGTATGGAAGGCCAAAGTGGCAATTTGATACTAGTTATTATATCACATGGATCATATCATGTTGACGATAAGTATATACTTGTGTTGAAATTGATGCTAATGTGGTTGCGCTCATGATATGATGATTCAATATGACATGAGATGATGTGATTGTTGTAGATTGTAACGACCCGTAATTTAATCGTCGTAAATATGAATATTTAATATATTTTTAAATAATGAATTTATGGATTTTATAACACAAATAAACCTCTTTTAAATAATAACTGATGATGGTGAAGTTGTTTTGAAAATATGGAATACAAAAATAACTAGTTCAAAGAAAAATAAAAAATGTGACCGAAAATCATTTTTCAGATTTTCTACTTTTCATAGTCTAAAAGTTGTCGGAAAACATTGTGTAAATTAGAGCATATATACACACACATTTATATATATAACATATGATATGCTAAAAGGTTATAATATATTTGAAATAGCTTTACTTAAAATAAAATGGTAAGGTTGACTATTCTTTTTTAAAAAAATAAAAATAAAATAAAAGGTAATACCATTTCATGACAACTCATCCTTAACAACACATAAGAGAGTGAAGTGATGGACAAGAAAGAAGGGGATGTAGAGCTTTTGTGTTCAATAAGTTAAGGAAGATGATGTGGCAAAGTTTTGTGGAGGGTAAGGGACCAAAGGGCAAAAGGGTAAATTACTATTTTCATTTTAAATAAAATAACTCTTTTTTCCATTCTCGTTTTCATTTCACTTATTCATTTTCAAAACTCCCCTCTTCTTTTTCAAAGCTCCACCTTACTTTTTAATGGCTTCTTAAAGTTTAAAATACTATAAAAATCTTACTTTTTCCATTTTTACCTTTCTACATCCTCTCTTTTCCAGACAAACCCAAAAACACCCCTAGAAACACCCTGGTCGAGCACATATTCCACTAGGTCAAGCCCACTTCCAACCCTAAAGCCCATAAAAATCAAGTTTTGCAAAAGAAAATGCTAAGTTTGGGTGATGGTGGAAAAGTTATAGGAGTTTGATTTGGTTTTGGTTGATTGGGTGAGTAAAAGCCCACATTTATAAGCAAAGTTTCAAACTTTATTTTGTTGTTGAACTTTGTTGCTGGTTGTTGGTTGTTTGGATGAAAAATATTGTTGTTTTGTACCTTACATATATGTGTGTTTATATGAAATGTTGGTTATGGATATGGAAATGAAGTCGAAAATCAAGAATGGTTGCCAAGTTATTATTTTTACTAGTGTATGATATTTTGGCATGTGTGTGTGTGTGTGTGTGTGTGTGTTTGAGCTCATGTATGTGATGTTGTATGCTAAAGAAAAGTTAGCATTTGATCTTGTTTTATGTTGCGACATAGAGATTCCTTTGGGTTTAAACTTGTTTCGCTTATTTTATTTTCTAGAAAGCTTTACAAGTTTTTGAAAATTTACTTTAAGTTTCAAAAAACTTTATAATATGTTTATAAAGTAAGTTAAATAAAGTAAAGCCCTGAAGGGTATTTGATATATCAAACTAGTTTAAAATTATGGTATCCACAGCGATGGTCGCTATGGATGTAGTTCATAAAATGAACACTTTTTATAAACTAAAAGTGTTTTCATTTTAAATATAATTTTGAAAAGTATTTCAAATATATTATTAGTATTAAAAAGGTTTACGTATTATTTAATTAATTAATTAAGTAAAGGTTTTATAATTATTTAATTAAGTAAAGGTAATTAGTACTTAATTATTAGTTAAAAGAAGGTAATTAGTACTTAATTATTTATTTAGTAAGATAATTATAGTTAGTTACTTAAGAAAGGGTTAATTAATTTTTAATTGAAAGGGTTAATTATTCAACTAAGATTTAGTTACTAATTAATTATTAACCAAGTATGGTTCAGTTATTAATTAAATTAAGATTTACTTGAGATTTAGTTAAGATTTAACTATTATTAAATAAAGGGTTTACACATACTTTTAATTAATTAAATAAAGGTTTTCATTTTTAATTAGTTTATTTCCAAGCATCGGTTTGTCTAAAATGGTGCTTTATTTTATAAAGAAGGGTTTAAATATAAGGAATTCTTTTTGTCTATGCCATTAAGTAGCCAAACAAATATGAATAAGTTATACTAAAATGTTGACACGTTTCACTGGAAGTAAGTCGTCTTGTGTTTAGCACCAAAAGATGATTAATAGACTTTCCTCTATTTGTGAAATCTAGAATTTGATTTTCTAGGCGAGGGATAGAGAAGTCGAAATGTTGGAAATGTGATAAATATAAGGGTGTTAATTTTGATAAATTACGTTGTTGACGAATTTATTCGTCAACCCTAAAAGTGCTAGGATGAGAATCTTGGCAAATGATGGAAATTAGGGAGCCTAAATTTAACCTCAAGGAGTGTTGACAAGGTGACGATTGGTTGAGTTAAGGCTTAAAAGGAGTGAATGAGCAAGCTTAGGTTCATAGGGAAATCATAACAAGGCCAAGTAAATGCTTGAAATAAATCCATATTAGACAATCATCTAATCAAAAGAGAAATCAAGAACTTGAGTGGTTTTGGAATTTGAAGCAATTATTGATTAGCAAATCATATATGATTTGGAATTCGAAAGTAATTCAGCATTCAAGAAATTGTGTTTTTATTCAATATAATGTCAAAAGTACAAGGTCCATTAGTCCAATAGTTAAAGCGCTACAATCTGCAATGAATCCAAAAATCAATTTAGGGTTACAAAGTTTGAAATGTAAGAAGAGAGATAAATATGATTCACCCCCTCCATTGTGCCCCTTAGTCCATATTTGTAGGGGAGAAAATTGAAAGTTTATAGGATGGATCGTGTAATGTATATGCAAGTATATGTTGCTAACTATATGGTGTAACTAATATAAAGTTAATCTAGGAAAATATAGACTAAGCACACCAGGATTTTGTACTGGTTCGGACCTCCCGTCCTACGTCCAGTCTCGAAGCTCCCCTTCTTAATTTGACTATTAAACACCGTTAGTTCTCCCGGACGAATAGGCTTGGTTACAATAGCTTGTTCTTGTCAAGTATGTGTTCTATAACACGTATATTGACTATTAAGTACAAATGCTTCCAATATATATATCTGGAGAATATGGATTGAGGAGTTCTGAATATATGGAACAGTGAAATACGGGTATATGATTGCTAGAGATCAAGATTATATCAGAGTATAAAAGTAAAGAGCGCAAGTAAGTAAGGTAAGGTCTTCTCTTTGATTCTTGATGTTATTTATAGTGGTAGAGAGATTCCTTGAGTGATTGCATCCATTAACAAGTATTTTAATCTCTTCTTATGGTGATGAAGAGTTGCAGCGAAGAGAAGCGAAGATGTATTTTCAAGTGCGACAGTTGTTATTTGAATTTCAAAATCCGAGTTCAGTACTAGACATCTGGTATATGTTTCAGACGTCTGGTTCTGTATATTTTTTGTATACAGTATCCTTTCAGACGTCTGAGTACAGTAACCAGATGGCTGATCCTGTCTGTTTTGAATTCTAGAGGATTTCTTCAGACGTCTGGCTAGTGTCTAAAATTTGTGCATGTTGCTTATGTGCACCTGTGTCATTGCTCCATTGATCATATCGACTTGTCGTCTCTTGTAATGTTCTTTGAGCCTTGTTCTTGTCTCTTTAGTGATGTTACTTTAGCAATTACCTATGAATAGATATATATATATATATATATGCATATTCGATTTCCATTGTATAGTTGTTGTCATCGAAACCGTAGATTTTATTTCCTAACAATCTTTTCCTTTTTGATGATGACAACTATACAATGTACTTATATATAAGTTATAAATCTCCCCCCGAATATGTGCTTATTTCTAATGTTTTATAATTATACTTATGTTTCTCCCCCTTTGGCATTATCAAAAAGAATTATAAAATTTTAGCCAATCGTCAAATATAACACACAAAAGGAAAATTTCATTAATAATTCGAAATTGATTACATTCATAGATTTCGTCAAATGTACAAGAGTTGAAATCCTAAAATCCTAAATCTATGATTCCTTTGGAGAAGCTTTTTCTTGATCATCCCATGTTTCATCTTTTTGGGAAGAGCTTGGCTTTATAGGATGTCGAAGCTTGTTTTAGAGGTTCGTCCTTAGAAAGTTTGGAATGTTCCGCGGGAGGAGAAAGTACCGGGGTTGTCCAATCTTCAGAAGGAGGTGTCGAACCGCGAACCCGTTGAAGTACTTCTTTGAGAACCGGTAGGACAATTGAAAGTGATTCTTCAACTGTTGCTAGACGTGTAGCAAAAGATGTTCCAAAGTTGTCAATATGCCTAGCCAAAAGCTTTTGATTTTGAGATAATATATGTTGATTTTTAAGGGTGAGATCTCGAACGCTTTCATTTGGATTTGTTTCTTGTTCGAGTCTCCACAATCTCATCCTCGCCTGGATAATCAAATGGTGCGGGAGGAGGTGGAGTTGCTTCACGATGTCGTTCCTCCTCTTAAGATAGTTCATTGTGTGGTTGAGGTGGAGGCTCAACTTGTCTGGTTTGACGATTATGCGTCCAATCTTCAAAAGATATAAATTCTGGGGGAATCTCGGGTAAGTGCATTAGTGAGAAGAACTTGGTGGAAGCATATTTTGGGGAGATTTCTTCAAATGATAAGTATGAGGGGATGCGGTGAGCACGTAGAAGTCCCATAATATATGTGGGGTAGATAATTGATGGCCGTGATCGAGGCCAAAAATGTTTGAGCTCGTCAAAGATAAATTTGGCCCAATTCACCCTTGTTCCGCTAAATAGAGCATATAAGGCTTTGTGCTCTAACTCGGTTATTTTCTCATGACTTCCCATATGTGGAACGATTGTATTGATTATCATTCGAGTAAGAAGTCGTGCTTTTGGACGTAGATATTTAGAGGCAAATTTTGGCATTTCATCCTCCCAAATTTGATGTGTCATATTATTCCTTGGTTTGAAGCGCATATCGAGAATATTGTATAAATCTTCGCCCGTGTCAGAACATCCTAGAGTTCTACCTATTATGCCAGGAGTGAGTCTAATCGTGTTGCCATACACACTAGACCATAGCCAATTATCTTCATCTTCAGTGTTCCATACTGAAGTGCTATCCAAATTTGCATAAAAAAGAAATATTGCCAATTGATCGATTTGGATGTCATTGGGAGTGAACGATATCAATGTTTCTAGTCCGACATTTTCACACATTTCATCCAAATCATACATTGGAAATTTAAGTAGGTTATAAAATGGACCTGTGTGAAGCTTCTTCTTTTGTATATCCTCATATCTCTTGATTTGAGTGTGGTGCCTGATTCATCCATCATTCGATTTGATCATCCGAGCAAACTTGAGGATTTGAGGATGATGTTGGTTGGTCTTGGTTTTTAGTTCTAGGAGGCATTGTAATTGAGCGACCGGAAAAATATGGTTTTTTTGGAAAAAAATCGTCGATCGAACATAATCGGTTGAAAATAAAAGTGAGACGAGAAAAAAAAATAGACATTATCTGGGTGTTTTTAAAGTGTCGATTGAATATCAGACGTTCGGAAGTGATTTCAGACGTCTAGTTTACCCTAATTCCAACACAGTAGATAATTTAAGACGTCTAATTTAAATGTTAGACGTCTGGTTTGGTCGAGTTTTAAAAAATTTATAGGCAGAGGGATTTTCAGACGTCTGGGTAAATTATCAAACGTCTGAAATATGTCAAGTTTTTAAAGCTTGGTGGCAGAGACATAACTCAGATGCATGGATCGAAGTTCAGACGTCTGAAATAGTCTAATTTCAATTTCTAGGAGGCAGAGCAAATTTTCAGACGTCTAAGGGGTATAACAGACATTTGACATATGCACGATACTAAAAAATTCGAAGTATATTAGAATGTCAGACGTCTGAGGTCCATAACCAGACGTCTGAAATAGGCAATTTTTCTAATAATAGCCCAAAATTTATTGGTTTTGCTTATTTCTTGATTTTCTATTTCTATAAAATGAAATGTAGTATTATTTATGTGAATCAAAATAACAAATAAACATAGATACACATACAGTAAAAAAATATAATCTATTTAGATGGCGATGGAGTTTTACGATCTTCTGACTTGTTATCCCTCCATGGTTTAAGTCGAGACCATATATTTCCACGTTTGTGGGTTCTCAGGGAGCTAGAGAATCGTCTTGGTGAAGGATCCGAAGGTGTACGATACGAGGAAGAGGGATCCAAGGAACTGCAAGGGATCGGAAGTGGTCCATGGAAATCTTTCTTCCGTGAAGTATAAAACTTCATCGCTACTTGTTCCAAAAAGCTTAGTCGATGTGTCGTGACTTTTTGTTCAAAAAATAGTTCACGTTGAAGATCTATTTATCGTTTTTGATAGTGATGTATTTCATCAATTTTCTCCTTTGTGTTAGGAGAAACAAATAAAGATCTTTTGGACTTCTTGCTATCGGGAGTGAATCCCGTGTGATATGAGGACCACTTATACGTCGGTTCCTGATTTGGTGTGGGTGTAGAAAGCTGTTGTGGTGTATTCGCTGAGCTATCCGTTGTAGGTGTCGAGATGGATATATAAGAATTTTCAGAAGTCACGACTATATTTTGTTTCTTGAAAAAAATGAATTGCATATTTTTTTTTGTATAACTATTTATTTATAAGTTTAAAAATTATTTATAGAAAATTTGTAAAAAGTGACCAAACAAAAAACCAAAGGTGCAGAATTTATTAATTACAATTTGTGGATAGAAAACTAATGGAAAATCATAGATTAAATGAAGGTGTGATTAGTAAGTGAGCAGATCGTGAAGAGAGCAAATCCCTAAATCTCATCGGAGTTTAATAAAAGTTTGTTCATTTAGTGGTTTTGTAAAGATGTATGCTATTTGATTCTCGGTGTTTTCATATTCTAATGAAATAATTCATTTTTCAACATTGTCTCGCAAAAAATGATGTTGTATATCTATATGCTTAGTTCGCGAGTGATTGACAGGGTTTTTTGATAAATTTATTGCACTCATGTTATCACAATATATTGGAGATTTATAGATAATTTTGCCGAAATCCGTAAGTGTTTGTTGCATGTATATTACTTGTGCACATGCAAGAGCTGCTGAGATATATTCAGCTTCGCAAGTAGATAAAGAAACACAATTTTGCTTTTTGCTAAACCAAGAAACTAATGATTGTTCGATAAAGTGACATGTTCCACTAGTACTCTTACGATCTATTCTATATCCACCGAAATCCGCATCGCTATATGAAACTAGTTCGAACGATGATCCTTTAGGGTAAAATAAACCTAATCTCTAGCACTAGATAGATATCGTAATATACGTTTAACGGCTCTTAGATGAGATTCTTTTGGTTTTGCTTGCAATCGAACACAGAGACATACACTCATCTTAATATCGGGTCAACTAGCTGTTAAATAGAGTAAAGAACCAATCATGCTACGATATAATTTTTCATCAAAATCTTTTCCGTTATCATCCTTTCTAAGTGAACAGTAGTACTCATTGGCGTTGGTTTGCTCGAAGTTTTATCCATTTCAAAACGACGTAATAGATCGTTACAATATTTTTCTTGATGAATAAAAATACCATTTTCAAGTTGTTTTATTTGTAAACCTAAGAAGAAATTTAATTCTCCTATATGTGACATTTCAAATTCACTTTTCATAATATTTGGAAATTGATCATCGTTGGTTGAACCAAATATAATATCGTCAAGGTAAATTTGTACTATTAAAATATCGTTATTTTCTCGTTTAATAAATAAGGTCGTATCAATTTTGCCTATTTGAAAACCACATGTAATTAAGTGATTTTTTAGGCGTTCGTACCATGCACGAGGAGCTTGTTTTATCCATATAATGTTTTGTGTAACTTAAAAACATGGTCGGGATATTTTTCGTGAAAAAATAATGGGGGTTGTTCTACATGTATGTTTTCTTTAATAAAACCATTTAAAAAAGTACTTTTGACATCCATTTGAAATAGTTTAAAATTGTGATGATTTGCAAAAGCAAGTAATGTACGAATGACCTCTAATCTAGCTACTGGGGCAAAGGTTTCGTCATAATCGATACCTTCTTCTTGATTATAGCCATGAGAAATTAAACGTGCTTTATTTCTAACAATATTTCCATTCTCATCTTCTTTGTTTTTAAATACCCATTTTGTTCCTATAACCGATTGATCTTCTGGTCTTGGTACTAATTCCCAAACGTTATTACGTTCAAATTGATTTAACTCTTCTTGCATAGCTATTATCCAAAAATTATCATTTGAAGCTTCTTTATAAAAAAAAATTCTAAATTTGACATAAATGCTATATGGTTTATTTGATTAAGTTGATTTCTAGTTACTCTAGAATTGAGATCTCCAATGATATTACCTTTCGGATGATCCTTAAGAATTCTAGGGGATGATATCAAATTGTTATTTTGCACATTTGTCTCATTATTAATAGAATTTTTTGAATTTGTTATTGGAATAATTTCTTCATCATCATCATTATTGTGATGGTTAAGAAGATTTTCGTCGAACGAATGTGTAAACTTTCTTCAATAGTATTATTTCGTTTATTAAAATTCAATATGCTTTGCTACGATCTGAATATACAATAAAGATACCTTCATGGGCCTTCGGGTAAAATTTTCCTAAGTTATCTTTTGTATTTAATATAAAACATTTTGATCAGAAAGTTTTAAAGTATGATACTTTAGGTTTTCTTCCAAAAAATATTTCAAAACAAGTTTGTTTAGTCATAGGACGTATGGTTACTCGATTCAACACATAACAAGCTGTGGCAATGGCTTCATCCCAAAAAATGTTTTGGTAGACCACTACGATTTAGTAGTGTTCGTGCACATTCTTGTAACGTACGATTTTTTCTCTCTACTACACCATTTTGTTGAGGTGTGCAAGGAAAAAAATTTATGACTTATTCCTTTATATTACAGAAATTAGTAAAAAGATCATTTTCGAATTCTTCACCGTGATCACTTCGAATATTTTTAATTTTTAAATCCATTTGTGTTTTAATTCTTTTAGTGAATATTTTAAACATTCCAAAGGTATCACTTTTATGTTTTAAAAATAAAGTCCATGTATATCTTGAAAAATCATCAACTATTACAAAAACGTATTTGTTGTGATTTATAGATCGTACTTGTGTTGGACCAAATAAATCTAAATGTAATAATTCTAATGGTTATTTTGTAGAAATATTATTTTTAGATTTAAAAGAGCTTTTCCTTAGTTTTCCAATTTGACAATCATCACATAAATTTTTCACTTTGTAATTTATTTTAGGTAAACCTCTAACTAGCTCATATTTTGCCAATTTATTAATATACTTAAAATTGATATGACAAAATCGTTTATGCCATAACCATGGATGATCATGTTTGGCGGTTAAATATAAATTTGAATTTTTGTTTATATTCATCTTAATCCATAAATATTTTTGTTTCTAAAACCTTCAAATATAAGTTGTTTGTTATTATCGAAAATATTACATCTATCTTTTTCGAAATTTATTTGAAAACCTTTATCGCATAATTGACTAATACTTAGTAAGCTGTGTTTTAGATTTTCTACTAATAAAACATTTGTAATAATAGGAGAGTTAGAAATACCAGAGTTGATGACTTCTCCAATGCCCATATCCTTTTGAATTATCTCCAAAGGTTACTGTTCCACCATCGATGTATGTTATATTCAATAACATTTTTGAATTTTCGGTTATATGCTTGGAGCATCCGCTATCGAGTATCCATTTCTCCTTATTTTTTATTTTGGATACCTGCAAAATAAAAGATGTTTTAATTGGTACTCATGTACTTTGTTAGGGTCCTAGATGTTAGAAGAAGGTGGCCATACCCTATATGGTTTGGTACCTTTATAAATATAATTTTTATTATAGACTACATTCTCTAAGAAATTATTAATATGTTTTTTTCTAATCAAAATATTATTTGTCTTAGGAATCCAAATTTTCATATTTTTGGTATTCATATTAGACTTAGGTAAACTTTTAGTATTTTAAAAATATAATTCTTAGCATCATTTTCTTTTTGTTTATGAGTATTTTTAAATCCTATTCCATTTCTGTTACCTGATGATTTTGAAGTTTTGATAAGATTTTCTAAATCTTGTTTTCTTTTATTAATTTTTGAAACATTATTTGTAATTTTGTCTAATTTTTCTTTTAATTCTAAATTTTCAATATTTCAATATTGCTCTTCAAGTTGACATTTTCTTTTAACAAATTATTCTTTACTATTTTAGTTTTATCAAAATCAATAGCAATAGCCTTACTTTCTACCAAATTATTTTTAATTTTTTCTTGAGATAATTCTGGTTCTTCTTCTAAGATAATTTTTTCATCTTTCAACATTCATACTTCAAGTTATAATCTACTTATTTTGGTTATATGTTCTTTGTTCAATTTTTTAATTTGTCTAAATTTATCATCTAATTCCACGCTAAGTTCTCATAATTCATCATAGCTAAGTTCGGGGCATACCTCATCAGTTTATGCCATAAAACATACATTAGCTTGTTCTCCGTCACTATCGTTCACTTTCATATGATGAAGAATCTGAGTCATCCCATGTTACTTTGAAAGCCTTTTTTTGAGTTTTTCAAATTTGTTCTTCTTTTTATCATTATTGAGCTTGGGGCAGTCTTTCTTCATATGTCCAAATTGATCACATTCATAGCATTTGATTGATGTTTGATTTGTTGAGCTTGATTTTCCTCCTTTCTGAAATTTAGTCATTTTCCTAAACTTCTTGAATTTTTTGTAATTTTTGGCAATAAATACAATTTCTTCTTCGTCTAAGTTGGAGTCTTCATTTGTTGCTGGGAATGTTACGTTCTTCTTTTCCGAATTTAGTTCTTTTCGTGCCTACAAATTAGCTTCATAGGACATTAAATTTCCTATCAATTCTTCAACTAAAAGTGCTGAGAGATCATTAGCTTCTTCGATAGCTAATACTTTTCTTTCCCACTCTGGAGTTAAAGAATTGAGTATTCTAGATACTAAATCAAAATTTGTGAATTTGACTCCAAGTGCCATTAAATCATGTTGAATGGTTTGAAATCTAGAGTACATATCTACTATAGATTCATTTTATTTCATTTTAAATGATGAGAATTGATTTCGTAAAATTGAAATCTTGGTTTGTTTAACTTTGTTTGTGCCTTCATGTGTGACTTGTAAAGCACGCCAAATATCAAATGCAGTGTTACATGACATGACACCGAGAATTCATTTTTATCTAATGAGCAAAATAAAACATTCATAGCTTTGGCATTATTAGAAGTTGCTGTTTTTTGTGCATCGGTCCATGTGTTCATAGCAGTAGTAGGTGTTTAATATTTATCTTGAGTGGCTGACCAAATTTCTAGACCGTTAGCTTCCATAAAAATTCTCATACGTGTTGACCAATATGCATAGTTAGAGCCATTAAAAATGGGGGTCGTGTTGTGGATTGTCTTTCTTAAAAAATACTTATCATATTAAAATGAATCAAAAACGTATTATTGTACTTTGATCAGACCTTGCTCTGATACCAATTGAAAGTTTATAGGATGGATCGTGTAATGTATATGCAAGTATATGCTACTAACTATATGATGTAACTAATATAAAGTTAATCTAGCAAAATATTGACTAAGCACACCAGGATTTTATACTGGTTCGGACCTCCCGTCCTACGTCCAGTCCCGAAGCTCCCCTTCGGAATTCGATTATCAAACACCCTCACTTCGACCAGAGGAATAGGCTTGGTTACAA
This sequence comes from Allium cepa, assembly GCA_030765085.1. Classification (NCBI taxonomy): domain Eukaryota; kingdom Viridiplantae; phylum Streptophyta; class Magnoliopsida; order Asparagales; family Amaryllidaceae; genus Allium; species Allium cepa. Next base: position 997,541,339 of record CM060932.1, read on the forward strand.
TAGCTTGTTCTTGTTAGGTATCTGTTCTATAACACGGATATTAACTATTAAGTACAAATGCTTCCAATATATATCTGGAGAATATTGATTGAGGAGTTCTGAATATATGAAAGAGTGAAATACAGGTATATGATTGCTAGAGATCAAGAATATATCAGAGTATAAAAGTAAAGAGAGAAAGTAAGTAAGGTAAGATCTTCTCTTTGATTCTTGATGTTATTTATAGTGGTAGAGAGATTCTTGAGTAGTTGCATCCATTAACAAGTGTTATATGGTCTCTTCTGATGGTGATGAAGAGTTACAGCGAAGAGAAGCGAAGATGTCTTTTCAAGTGCGGCAGTTGTTATTTGAATTTCAAAATCTGAGTTCAGTACCAGACGTCTGGTATATGTTTCATATGTCTGGTTCTATGTATTTTTTGTATACAGTAGCCTTTCAGACGTTTGAGTATAGTAACCAGATGTCTGATGCTGTCTGTTTTGAATTCCAGAGGATATCTTCAGATGTCTGGCTAGTGTCTTCAGACGTTTGAAATTTGTGCATGTTGCTTATGTGCACCTGTGTCATTGCTCCATTGATCCTATCGACTTGTCATCTCTTGTAATGTTCTTTGAGCCTTGTTCTTGTCTCTTTAGTGATGTTACTTTAGCAATTACCTATGAATATATATATATATATATATATATATATATATATATGCATATTCGATTTCCATTGTGTAGTTGTTGTCATCGAAACCGTAGATTTGATTTCCTAACAAAAATGTGGCATGGCGCATGCCCTCGGCGTGCTTGGTCTCAACAGCTTCAAAGTTGCACAATGTTAACTTCGCTTGATAACATCCTTAGGTGAAGGTCAGGGCTTCGGCATCGTCTCATAAGTGAAGGCGCACGACATCGATGACTTGGCATTGTTGGCTTCTGTTGTGATGATCGGTGTTCTCTATTAGTTGATAGCAGTATAATATCGAAGTGGTGCTTGGCATAAAATGATAGTGATCTAAGGCAGCATCAGTAGAGAGTGGCATGGATTGGTATAACATTGGCCTTTATAGCTTCTGTGGATACTGATGGCTTCAATATTAACACGTGTGGTGTCCTCTATGTAACGATGATACATGCCATCAACAAGACGTGGCATTAGTTGTCAACGACATTGCTAATGAATGGCATTGATAAATAAGGGCATTGATAAGCATTGACATTATTTAGTGGAGAAATGGGAAATAATCGGCCTTAACAATAAATAGTGGTAACAATGAATGACGTTGATAGAAAGCGGCATCACCTTGGAGGGTAACACTGGTAAAATACGACATCAATAAGATGCAACGTTGGTTGTGTCGACACATTGATGCCTTACTGTATTGATTGCATTCGACATCACTACTTCCTTGGAGTAACGCGACGTTGGTTCTATGCAGTATTGATAACACTTGGTATCGTTTGAAAGACAACATTAAAGAGTGGCGGTATTGTAATAGAAGCAATATTAAGGAGGTGCGACATCATTACATTACGACTTTGGTTGTAGGTAGTATCAGTGATGAGCGATGTTGATAGGGCGCGGCACTGATGAGTTGCGACGTTCATCTTATTATCATAAGTGAAAGATGGCTTGATAAGTTGCGATGTCAATGAGATGTATATGGATGGGAGGCGGCATCAAGGAGAAGTGGTATTAGCAACATGCATTATTTATCATATGTGGTACTGAATGATTTTGATAAAGCGCGATATTATTTCCATCTTGAAAGATAGTGTCATATTCATGTATCATGCCGCTTATCTTCGAGATGAATAATGGTGATAACATTTGCCCCTCTTCCTAGTGTAGCGGAGCCATTGACTTTTCAAGTCAATAATGTCGACATCAAGTTTACCATCATTAGTATTCAATGCAAATCTGGCTATCCATTCAAATTGAATCAACGATGTTCATTTACCTTCTTTTCACTTCTATAAATAGATGAGCTTCCCTTTCATTCCTCTTTTATTTGCAATTGAGAACTCAAGCGAAAAATCAAATTTTCAAAAGAAACCAAAAGCTTTCAATTCATATTTTTTTAATTCATCATTCTGGTATGATATGTAATTCTAACTATTCAATTTAGTTCAAATTAAGGAATTCCTACGAAATCAATTTTAGGGCTTTATCGACTTTGAATTGACATTTGTGGTTTAATTGGATAGTTTTGATGTTAATGTTAAGATTATCAATGTAATCGACTGTCGTTTGTTTTTATAGATTAGATTAACATCGAATTTTTACGTTGTTTGAATGAATTCGAGGTTGTCGACGATGAGAACCTGGTTGTTGTTTGTTTAACTGTGTAAAAGATAGCTTATAAGACTCGATATCCAATAAGGATTCACTGTACATAGACCCTGATATTTCACGACATCATCATGATACTCGGCATCGACTTATCTTCCTTGTGTTATGTCGTAACCAACCTTTTTATGATACTGATATAATTATTAACATTAATAAAGCTTTTGTCGATCCATTTCATGTTAACTAGTGTTTTCGGTACAAAACTTTTATGGAAGTGAAACACGACAACCTATTTAGACTTACAGAGTTTACTATTGTTAAAGCGCCTACCTCAATTAGATGCGGCATCACTTAATTATAAACAACATATTCATTGATTTATATTTTGATACTGATAGTCTTACTCTTCGTAACCATCATTCTATAGCCACTTTTAACATTATAAGTTAAGCTCCGACTGTATCATTGCTTATGACATTGTCGGTCTAACATACAATAAGTTGTTTAACTAATTAGCACATTATCAAATTATGTCGTCGCTATTCACTAATATCGACAACCTCATCACTTCGACATTACTTATAGTTGCAGTGTTTTCTAGTGCTTTACAATATAAGCTACATGACATTTAACAATCACATATCTATTGATATGGACTTATTGACATCGCATATCCATTCTTATTTAATCTTTATACAACTTTTTTACGGAATTCGTTTACTAAAATTAGAGTTTAGGTCTTTCAATCATCTCTACATGTGTCGTTTAAGGGTTGTTAATTTGTGACTATCATATACTTTAAGCATCTTGGTATCATCTCTTAAATAGTAGATAGGTTACTTAGATAATAAATTTTGAATTAGCATGTAATGATTTTTCTATATAATAAAAACATTATCATTTATTAAATTTTGAAACGATGTCACCTGGCAAATAGATGGAAGGTTCAAAGATAAGCAAGGAGTCCTCCAAAAAGACTATCACAGGTTCCAAAACTTTCTTTTCTACCAAGGAAGATGTTCATCTTGTTCATTCATCGTATATTGCCACTCAAGAAGAAGTGGTTTCTATCCTTAAGCAATTTGGCATCATAAGTATTGAAGCTATTCCAACCGGTCCCATAATCAATCGCTATCCCGTCTTTCGGTAAGGCCGTGACACCAAGAAATTAACTGGGAACCAAGGACAGTTCGTCTTGAGGATCGGTTATGCACAGGTTCATTATGGATGCTGGTAAATTTTTGTCCGAGTCCGGATCGAGCCACAATAAATATGATACGACAAGCAAAGCTATGGGAGACAACATACTAAAATTCAAGTCAATCGGAGTTTGTATGCTCAAGATATTGATCCATCAAAGTCCAGGTGAAACACCATGCTTGTATCCATGGAAGAAGACCCCATTAGTATCCACCTCGCTTTTTCGTTTCGTATCCATCACGTATACATCGCTCGTATCCATCATGATCATCCATAATTTATATCCATCAGTTAAAGTCATTCCTTATCGCTCCAACGTGTGAGGAGCACTTGTCGATCAACGTTTTCATATTTCATATTGATTGGCAATTAATTGATACGAAATAGGATCTCATTCAACGATGCGAAAGACCCAGGATCATATCGATACAACGTAAGCGTTTGGATCAATGCTATGTGAGTTCATGGATCGATACGAAATAGGGTGTAATGGGTGGACACGAACAAGGTTAAACCGACGTATACGAACAAGGCACGTTCAAGAGAAAGTCTCAGTCCCTCGGCATGAAAAGTGAATCGATCCAAGAAGATAGCACTATATCATCTAGCAATCACGTGCACAACATCGATACGAAAGGGAGCGATACGAACGTGTTGATATGAGCACGTTTGCACGTTGAAAATCTAAGCTTGCATCTATCATATCTCAAAATCTACAAGTCCAAATGCCACCAAATTTTCACAGGAGCTTGAGTACTAGCTCAAGAATGTACCTGATCGACCTCGGCCCAAAAAGACTCAATTTGGATCGATACGAATTTGATACATATCGATCATGGATCGATTTGAAACGTCTGGAGATCAATCACGTGGGCCCACCTACATAAGAGAATGTGTCTTCCGAGATTGGGGTGAAATATTTACAGCCTACACCTACAAATAGCAGTCCAAGGACTTCAAAAAAGGACTTTTGGATGCTGGAACGTCTATACTCTGCCAAAATCATTGTTGTATCTCAATTGTACCGTTGTAAACATCCGTAACCAGCGTGTGATATCACAAAAAGTAACTTTCCATAGTGGACGTAGGCTACAATGCCGAACCACGCTATCTTTTTGTTTTTGCATTTTTATTTGTTTGTTTTTGGTGTGCTTGTTAGGTTAACCTTATTTTTCATTTATGTTCTTCAATTTAATCTCTTCAAACAAGCGCGAAGAGTGTTGTGCCCAATTTTGGTACAAACACTTTGGTGCTTTATTTAAGAAAACCCAGCGTTTCTTCTGCTTTTGGATCTCCTACTAATATCGGATTGCAAGAATCTAAGGAGAAGATCTAGATCTCATACCAAGAAGTCCTTCCTTCCTATTCAGATTTATATCAAGTCTAGGAGAGAGCTTAACCCTTCACCATGGTTACTACAAGGACTGCCTCAACCTTTGCGGATCAGGAAGGAAGAGATAGACAGAATCCTGCGCAGCTACCCGCTACCAGTCAGAACTCAGTTGGATCTTCAGATCCACAAGGCCCTGTCACCTGGGAGGAGTTTCAGATGTTGATGCAAGAACTGACCCAAAGTCACCAGCATCTTACCCAACAGATCCATGCCAACATGGAGTTAACCAACCGACTAATTCAAGAAATATGAAGGAGATTCAGAAGGGATCAAGCTTCCCACTCATCTATTGAGAGCTCTGCTTTTTCTGATCACCATCACAGATCTACACATCCACTATTGGATGGAAGCTACATGCAAGCTCCTGAGCATCAGTGCACTCTCAATCTTGGAGAAGCAAGGCCCGGTCCATCTGCTAGTCACCGGGCTGGGCCCTCCTCTCGAGGAGGGACAATTCCTTATCACATTACTGATAACCATGCTGCTGTTATTGCTATCAACTTGGAAGTTAACATTCGAGAGAGAACAGATCCGACCCTTAATCAACATAATCGTACTCCTAAACCCTATATGCCCGAAGACCTAGAACCAAGGAAGTAAGATATGGACAGTCGACCGCGCCCAAGCTATCCTCACATTGTGGAACCTGACCACACCTTGGCCCAACATGCTCAAAATGTCTAGATTCCAGCATCTCGACCATGATTCGTTAAATGATTCGCGAAAGTCGGGGCCTCTCTAATGATGACTGGGGAATCTCCCAGAGTCATACACCCTTCACTGATGACATCCTTTATGCTGAACCGCCTCGCCGATTCAGAATGCCAACTTTACCTATTTATGAAGGGAGTTCAGACCCAAACTAGCACATCTTAAAGTATGAATGGATTATGAATGCTGCACGAGCTAACGATGCGATCAAATGCAGAAGTTTTCCAATATCTCCAGAGGGCATCGTGACTATGTGGTTTACTCGCTTGCCAACCAGATCCGTTTCATTCTTTAATCAGTTAGTTACAAAATTCGTCGAATAGTTTCGCATGCACATTAAAAGACCTAAGGTTGTGAACACCTTTTCTAGCGTCACTTAATCTCCTGAAGAGACGCTCAAACGTTATTTGGAAAGGTTCCATGCCGCTTGTGCAAAGATTAGTAATCCTAATGATAATTCCATATTGATGGCACTGACTAAGGGAATCAATCCTAATTCCGAATTTGGCAACTAGTTGGCTGGGAAACCCTCTGCGTCATTGGACCGTTTCTATTCCAAGGCAGCCCAGTTCTCGAGGAGGAAAGATACCAAACAGTCTAGGAAGAAGGATGATGTAGGGCCCAATGTAGAAGAATTCAAAGTAACATCGTTTTAAAGAAAACCGGTGAGAGTTTCGGTAAAATACAGTTAAATATACAGAATTAGCAGAAAGGCGATGGAACTTAAGGTAAGAAGCAGGATCAAAATCATGGATCGTGACATAGAGCTCTCATGTTTGACACCTATACTCCTTTGAATACATCTCTAGAGAATGTGTACTTGCAAACCTGTAATACTGGCCAATATAAGAAGCCTTCTCCGAAGCAGTCATTCGAAAATCAGATTCAATCTGGAAAATTCTATAGATTCCATGATTGCTATGGCCACAATACCAATGAATGTCGCCACTTATAGGATATTATTGAGAAGTTAATCCAAGATAGGAAGTTGGAACAATTTTTTGGGCTTCGTAGGCTGGAGGTGTGAGCCCATCAAACTAGAATCAAGTACCGAACCAGGTTAGGAGGAACCCACGCGTACTGACGGGAGGTTAATTATAAACACAGTTAGTGGTGGTCCTCATCTAGAGGATCGGAGCTGAAAGGAAATAGAGTCGTATGCCAGTTTCTATTAGGCATGTGGACTTCGAGTATTGCAGTAATCTTGATGACGGGGCTCCAACTAAAAAACAGAAGACGATGACAGAAGACATCATTTTTCGAGATAGAGATGCCAATAAAGTCAAAGCCCCCACCATTGATCCACTAGTCATATCATCTCAAATAGATCCCCCTTGAATGGAGACAATCTTAGTGGACAGTGAAAGCTCCGTGAATATTCTTTTCAACCGAGCGTATGATCAAATGCAAATGGAAGCAAAGGACCTAAAGCCGTGTCAATCCTGTAACATGGTTTTAATGTAAGTGCGACAGTACCCACTGAAATGGTAGAATTACCAGTGGAGTTGGGAGTTGGAGAACGTCGGAGAGTCCGGATGTTACAGTTCGTTATGTTGGATATTAATTCACCATATAATGCTTTAATGGATCGACCGGCCCTGGTTGAATTCAGGGCAGCTATTGCCCCTTGGAATTTAACTTTGAAATTCCCCACTGGAAATGGGGTTAGAGTTGTTCAGGGAGATCAAGCGGCATGACGTGCATGTTATGTTGCTGAGCTACGAAAGGCGCATTGAAAAGAGAAGGGCAAGGACGTAGAGGAATCTCTCTACGTCCATTTTACTGAAGATTGATAGCTAACATCTGAGCCTAGGCCAGGGAACCACAAGCAATTCCTAAAAGATCTTGATCCAAGAGACGATGATGATAATAAAGAGGAAGTCAAAGACAATCAGGCTTCCCTGGCATAGTTGACGATCGATGTTCCGATCTATGATGATGATGACTCTAGAATGATAAAGATTGGATCTCAGCTAAGCCAATAAATGAAAGAGGAATTGGTTGAATTTCTCCAGGTAAACCTCGACATGTTTGCTTGGAAGCACTCAGACATCTGTGGGATCTCTCCGGACATCATGAGCCATGCATTGAACATTGACCTATGGCATGTCCCGGTCAAGCAGAAGAGGTGCGGTATGAATCCAGAGAGATCTGTCGCCCTTAAGGAGGAGGTGGAAAAACTCAAGGCAAACGGGTTTATCCAAGATGTATTATATCCAGAATGGATATCCAACCCAGTGCTTGTCAGAAAACCAAACAGGAAATGGAGAACTTATGTGGACTACTAAGATCTAAATAAAGCATGCCCTAAAGACAGTTTCCCGCTTCCTAGAATTAATCAACTTGTAGATTCAACGGCCAGACATGAACTCTTGTTTTTCATGGATGCGTATTCCGGCTACAATCAGATACCGATGCACCTATCTGATCAAGAACATACCAGCTTTGTCACTGATCTCAGACTTTATTATAACAAAGTGATGTCATTCGGGCTTAATAATGCTGGGGTGACCTATCATAGACTTGTCAATCGAATGTTTGCTAGCCGGATCGGGAAAATTATGGGGGTGTACGTGGATGATATGCTTGTATAGTCAAGACTCTCCATCAACCACATCAAAGGCCTTGAAATAATGCTCAACGTCCTACGAGAATACCGAATGAAGCTCAACCCATTGAAGTGTCACTTCAAAGTTGCCTCTAGAAAGCTTATTGGATTCAATGTCAATGCTCGAGGAATTAAAGTCAACCCCAAGAAGATCTATGCGATTCGAAATCTCGAAATTCTCGGAACTATAAAGCAAGTGCAAAGCCTTAAAGGGAAGGTAGCATCATTAAGCAGGTTCATCTCCAAATCCACCAAAAAATGTATTCCTTTCTTCGATCTGAACAGGAAAGGAAAGTAGAACTTTGAATGGACTAAGGAATGTGAAGGTGCATTTCAGAGCACTGGTTCAGCACCTTGCTACGCCACCTATTCTGTCAAAACCAACTGATCATGAGAGACTATACATCTATTTGGCAGTGTCAGAGAATGCAATCAGTGCTGCATTAATTCAAAAGGAGGATCGAATACAACGATCGGTCTATTACATTAGCAAACGATTGATCGGAGCAGGGAAAAACTATTTGAAGTGGGAGAAGTTAGCTTATTATCTCGTCATTTCCTCGAGAAAGCTCCGTCCCTACTTTCAGGCTCATCCTATCATAGTCTATACAGACCAGCCGTTACGACAAGTCCTTACGCAGCCTCATACGTCTGGTAGGTTGCTAAAGTGGAACATCAAGTTGAGTCAGTTTGATATTATTTACACCCTAAGGCGGGGCTATTCAAGAACAAGTTATGGCCAATTTCATTGCTGAATTCACTATCCTAGAGGACTTGCTCGAGACCAATGAATCTCCTAGATACATATGGAAACTCTACACTAATGGTGCTTAAACTTTTGTATGTTACACTTTGAAGTTTGATTTCTGTGCAACCAATAACGAGGTCAAATACAAAGCTTTACTTGTCGGACTCAAACTCGTCGGAGACTTGAGGATTATTGCTGTAGAGATTTACAGCAATTCGCAATTGGTCGTATGCCAAGTTCGGGGGGAATACCAAGCTAGAGATAGGAGGTTGGCTGCTTATCTTGCTCGGGTCTAGGAATTATTGAATTAGTTCGATTATTATGCCATCTATTGCATACCCTGAGAACATAACCAGAAAGCCGATTCTTTGGTGAAACTGGCCAGCACTGGTAAAGCATAGCAAATGGGACTCATCCCCGCTGAAACACTTACTTCCCCAAACATCGATCAAATGGGGACCGACTGGGCACATGAAGTCATACCCGAGAAGGAGTCGTGGATGACCCCATTTAGAAATTATCTCAAGCATGAAACCCTGACTGAGCGTAGGAGCGAGAAGAGACAACTTCTCTAGAAGGCTTCACGATTCATTATTTAGAATGAAGTTATGTACGGAAGAGGATACTCTATTCCTTTACTCCGGTGTATCGCCCACGATGAAATTTGACGAGTGTTACATGATGTGCATGAGGGAGAATGCGGTGTCACATTGGAGGGCAAGCCCTTACTAAGAAGATACTTCGATATGGGTATTATTGGCCGACTATGAATCGGGACGCATTAGACTATGTCAAGAAGTGTGACAGATGTCAGAAACATGCTCGGATACTAAGAGCCTCGCCTACTGAGATCACTCAAATGGTCAGTCCATGCCCGTTTGCCACATGAGGCATCGATATCATTGGATTTTTACCTATAGCTAAATGTGGTGCAAAGTACGCCATCATTGCAGTTGATTACTTTACCAAATGGATGGAAGTTAAGTCCTTTTCTACTATAACGATGAAGAAAAATAACCAAATTTGTTGTTCGCAACATCATCTGTCGTTTTGGCCTCCCATATACCATTATCACTGACAATGGAGCCCAATTCAATAGTGCCGAGTTCAAGAACTTCTGTCAACCTTTCCATATTCAGAAGAAATTCTCAACGGTTGCACACCCTCGGGCGAACGGACAAGTCGAAGCTGTTAAGAAAGTTATCAAATCCATTCTGAAAAAGCGGTTGGAAAAGGCCGGAGGAAAATGGGTCGATGAGCTTCCCATGGCCCTATGGGCATATCGCACTACCTACAAGTCCGCAACCGACCACACTCCATTTTCACTTTCCTACGGCTCAGTACCCATTATTTCGGTCGAATTGGAAGTACCTTCTCATAGTTTGACTTACTACGATCCGAAGACAAATGCTATATTGCTCACCGAATCTTTGGATTTCTTAGATGAGAAGCATGAAGAGGCTGATTTGAGGGCAGTCGCGCACCGAAGTCGAGTCGCCCGATTGTATAATGCTAAGGCCTGTTCCCAAACCTTTGAACTTGGCGCTCTCATGCTCAAGAGAATTTATCCGGTCCCTTCGCATATGAAGCTAACATGGGAAGGACCATATGCTATCGAACGGAGACTTGGAGACAGCATGTTCAAATTTTCAACTATTGATGGTCTCGCTTTGCTGAGAGCTTGGAACAGTGAAAGTCTCCGTCGCTACTACACATAACAGGCTCTGTTTATTCATGTAGTCTGCTTTTCATTTGCGATTTTTGTATACATTTAGAAATTTGAACTTGTAATAAGTCAATTGACTTTGCCATAGTTTCTTATTTCAGCAATAAAATGTAATCTTTGCAAGCCAAAGTAGTGATTATTGAAATGCATCATGAAACCATCATAGTGCACAGAGAGCTAAGTGCCATCCTACGGTGGGACTTATTCAAATAGGGAGTGACTGTGATATGAATGGTCACTCGATAAGTGAAACCTAAGCTCGGGGGCAAGCTGTCACACTGAAGCCCAAAAGGATGAAACACGACAATACTCTAACTAACTCCGGCTCCCAGAGTGTGAGCTGGAGAATAAACATATAAACAACAATCTAAATTCGAGGAGATGGATCCGTCCATCTTCGACTTCGCTTGTTTATTCAGAATGGATGTGATTTGACCATCCATGATCCTGATCAGTATATCGTTCCCAGAGAGCGAGCGAGATATCACAACTCAAAACAGAAGTGATCGACTGTCTGTTAACTAACTCTAAGTCCCTAGAGCGTGGACTAGAGTATAAACACAAATTGGGTGTGACTGACAACCCACAACTAACTCTATGTCCCCAAAGAGCGGACTGGAGTATAAACAGAAATTAGATGTAATTGACCATCCACAACTAAATTTAAGTCCCCAGAGCGTGGATTGGAGTACAAACACAAATTAGGTGTGACTGACCGCCCACAAATCAACCTAAGTCCCCAGAGTGTGGATGAAATTCTGATTATTAAAACGAGTGTGACTGATCGCCCGAAAAACTACTTAAGTCCCCGGAGTGTGGACGTAACTTTAAACATTAAGCAGGCATGATCGACCGCTAGCACGCGAGTTCAATTCCCAAAGTGTGGAGGTGATTGCCAATACATTAACAAGTGTGATTCGACCACTTAAACTTGTCCCCAGGACTGGGGGCATAACTCAAGGACCAGTTGCCGATTGAGATAGAATAACATCAAGATGTCAACTTAACATTTGGTTACTTCCCAAAGCCATGACTCCAGAACATAACAACCGAACACAAGTCCAACCCAGAGATTAAAGCTTCACAAGTGTATTGCATAAAAGTTCAAGTGCTGAAACACTTAAGCAAATAAACCCAGAGTTGTGCCAAAAAAGCGAAGGAAGATTTTGTTTCATCTATTATTCAGAAACAAAATAAGTACAAAAGCTTATTCTAAAAATTCCTACTAGCAGGGGCCGAATCCGCATCTATACACGGCCTATTGGAACCAAAAAAGGAATTCCTATTTATATACCAAAAAGGAACACAAAGAGACATGCCCACTCCTTATTTTTGTTCTTCTTCCCCTTCGGCGCCGATACACTAGAACTATCGTCGTGGTGCCATTTTGAACTCTTGCCTTTGCCCAGCTTATCCCCGGTCGGGGAAAGAATTATGATCTCCTCCTTGGAGTTCATGGAAATTGGAATGCTTTCGGAGTGCATAGTCGGAGGGACGAGGCACTTTCTATGTAAGAAGACACAGGGGCTACCCCTATAATGATGATTGTACAACCTGGAGAGACCATACGTAAATTATCCGGGTCGGGACCTGCCATCCCACCTTCAATATCGCTATCCAATGCGGAACCTGCTATCTCGGCACTAATCTTTGCCATTACCGCTTCTTCATGAGTTGCTTGATTGTCCGGTGGAATGCTGGCAATTGGAGCCGAAGAACTGGCCGTGAACGCACTTCCACTCATGATAAAAGGCAAATCTGTAAGTGGATCTCTATGATGACCGAGGAGCTCTTCCACCATTTGTTCCAAAGCACTCACATGAAATTCCTCGGTCGATGCAGCAGTTGTGGAAGTCGTCGCTTCTATCACGACCGCCTCCTGTTCTTGATATTGCCTTGGGTTGCAAGGAGCACGGTCGTGCAACTTTTATCACTGAACGAAGATTAGAGAAAATGTTAGTGATTTCTTCTGATAATACTCCAGACTTAATAAATTCGAGAAGTGTTTAGGATACCTTCCTCAAGCTGGCTCGTGGTGGGGCCGTGACTTCTTCGGAGATGTGCTTGCTAGCCGGGGTCAATTGTCGTTGATCGAGATCATAGGCAAGCACATGTAGAGGATCAACTGCAGGGGTAGATTCAGGCTTGGTTGGCATAAGGATTTCAGAACTTGTGGCATAATGCTCAATGCTAGAACCCTCTCCGACCTCTAGATGCTGAGTGACGAGGCTTTCCTTTTCAAATATAATAGCGGCATCGTGGAGAATTCTTCTCTCGTCATTAGTCAACACCCGGTTCTCCAATTCGAACTCATTCAACTGATTCAGTATGAAGCTCCGCCTTTTCATCCACAACCAAACGGCTCCAAGAATTGTGCAAATGGGTCAAGTAATCATCAAGCCAGCTCGGACCATGGTATCTCAAGACATTGGCGTTGTAAGTGGTTAAAAGATCTTCCATATCGCGTTCTAGTCTAGCTTTGGCGGCCTCGACTTAAACTTCGATCCTAGCCTCAGCCTCTTGAACCTTTAACACTGCCGCATCTCGCTCTCCTTTAAGCTCTACCATCTGGTCGCATGCCTCATGGACAACCTTAGTTGCATCATCTTTTTCTTTGACGATTTCGGCATACTTCGCCTTAAGCTCTTTAAGTGAATTGTCTCTTTTAACTGTGACGATGGCATTTCTATGGCCTATGTCATCGACCAATTTCAAGTGCTCCTGCCTCATCCACTCCATTTCCATGTTGGCCTCGTCAACTTTCTTCAGAGCCTCTATTTTAGAATTTCTCAAAGTTTCCTTTTCACTAGTGAGCACTGTGACTATTCGATTTTTCTTGGAAATGGTTCCTTGTAGCTCTTCAATTGTCTTTGCCTGCTAAAATGCCACAGCCGAGGCTTTCTCTACGGTTTTATTTCACTCGCAATATTGGCTATGCCACCTTTTGGCAAGGCCGAGATATCAAGGAATTGACTGAAAACCAAGGATCATTCATCTCGAATGTTGAGTAAGCACGATTTCACTATGGATGTTGATAAATTTGATCCAAGTCTCGATCAAGCTACAATTGGGAAGACGTGACAAGCAAAGCTGTGAAAGCCGACGTTCCAAATTTCAAGTCAATTTGAGTTCGTATGCTCAAGATATGATTGATAGTCAAGGAAATCAACATAATCGCATCCATCATTTCGCATCCATCAATTTGTATCCATCAAGCCCCAGCACCTTTGTACCCATCGAGAGAAACGACCTTATTCGTATCGATCTTGTTCGAATCCATTGGCATACTAGCACACTTCGTATCGATCAGCAGCCAGAGAGAGTCTACTTCGTGTCCATCGGAATGCGCCACTTCGTATCCATCACATGAGGGGCCGTCTTCGAATCCATCAGGTAACCTTAGCTTGTATCCATCAGGTGACCTTAGTTCGTATCCATCAAATGATCACTACTTCTTATCCCTCGAATAACCACTATTCGTATCCATCAAGCCAAGCAGCATCGCCATCTATTTGTATCCAACAAAATGTTGCTCTTTCGTATCCATCATGTCGAAGCAACTTTAATCGATACGAACAAGAGTTGCCTCCATCGATACGAACTATTCCACCCTCATCGGCATGAACTGAACAACTTCCATCGATACAAATTGTCAATGGCTATCAATACGAACTAAGCCATCTCCATCGATTCGAACGAGGAAGCGGTCTTTGATACGAATGAGGCGAATGCCTTGGAACGACTCGGTCAACTCGGCATCGAAAGTGGATCGATTCGAAGATCAAGCGCCACGTCGACTCACAGGCACGTGTCCAAGAGTGATTCGAACAGATCGATACGAAGGCATCGATTCGAACATGATAGCCTTCATAAAACTCCAATTTGCATCGATCATAACTCGCAGTCCACATGTCCAAATGCTACGAAATTTCCGTAGGAGCTTACATATGACCTAAGGAATGTTCATGCCAAATTTCGACTCGATTGGAGCAAATTTTGATGATATGAAATTCATTCGTATCGACATGGATCGAGTCGAAATGCCTGGGATCGATCACATGGGCCCACCCATATGCAAGAAGAAGTTTCCCGAGATCTGAGCAAGATATTTACCTCCTACTCCTATAAGTAGAGCCTTAAGGCCTATATAAAAAGGATCTTTTGGCTCCCCGACGTCCAGACTCTGCCGAATTCGACTTTGCACTCCATAGCTACTGTTGTGCTCAAATTTCATAACTGTAATTCGCTGTAATCTGCTGTAATCAATTGTAATCGGCAAGTGAATATCAATAAAGTCATCAAACTTCATAGTGGACGTAGGAAATACGCCGAACAACTCTAAATCGCTGTGTTTCTACATGTTTCTCATATCTGATTTTGAAGTGTTTGTTAGATAATCCTCATTTTACATTTTTATTCTTCACTTTTATATTTTCAAATACCTCCGAAGAGTATTGTGCCCATTTTTGGTACAAACACTTTGGTGCTTTCACTGAGAAAACACAGTTTTTCTCCTTCTCCTTAGATCTACTATTGATACCGGATTGCATAAATCCAAGAGGGAGATCCAGATCTCAAGTTCAGAATCCTGCCAACTAATTCAGATTTGCGTAAAATCTAGGAAAGGACTTCAGTCTCTACCATGGTTAGCACTAGGGCCGCCTCTATAGCCGCAGACCAAGAAGGACGGGATAGACAGAATCCCACGCAGTTGCCTCTATCCAACCAGAATACTGCCGAACCTTCAGATCCATCAGGCCCGATTACCAGACAAGAGTTCCAATGCTGCTTCAAGAGTTGACTAAGAGTCGGCAACAATTAACTGAACAGCTGTGCGCCAATGCAAAGTTGACCAACCAGCTGAGCCGCCAAAGGCGCAGGAGATCGAGGAGGGATCACGCCTCTTACTCATCCACTGAGAGTTCAGCCTCATTTGACTACCATCACAGGTCTACACGCCCCTGGCTAGACGGGAGTTACACACAAGCCACCAGACATCAACCTACTATGACCGTTGGACAATTAAGAGTTGGCCCATCGACCAGTTTCCAAAACGAACCCTCCTCCCGGGTAGGTACTGTTCCTCACTACACCATAGACAACCATGCTGCCACCGCCTCTGTTGAACTAGGGGTTGATGCCCGGAATTAGCCAGATCTAAACCATCATCAGCATGAATGTACTCCTGAACCATACGTCGCTGAAGACTTGGAGCCAAGGAGGCGAGACATGGACCATCGACAACGCCCGGTCCAGCGTCGCATTGTGGAACCCGACCACACTTTGGCTCAATGTGCGCAGAATGTACAAATGTCAGATATACAAACTATGATTCGTCAGATGATCCGTGAGAGTCAGGGTCTTACTAATCATGACTGGGGAATGTTTTGGAGTCATACCTTTTACAGATGAAATACTCTATGCCGAACCCTCTCGGCGATTCAGAATGTCGGCTCTACCAGTCTATGAAGGAAGTTCTGATCTGAATAAATATATCTTGATATACGAATGGCTGATGAATGCTGCGAGAGCTGATGATGTAGTGAAATGTCGTAGTTTTCCTATTTCTTTAGGGGGCATTTCTTCTACATGGTTCATACAATTTCCACCTCGGTCCATTTCTTCCTTCGACCAATTGAACACTAAGTTTGTAGAGCAATTCTGAATGCATGTTGCGAGGCCAAAGGATGTTAGCGCTCTATCTAGTGTCACCCAAGCTCCTGGAGAGACATTCAGACGCTACTTAGAGAGATTTCATGTTGCGTGTGCAGAGATAAGCATTCCCAATGACAACTCTATCTTGATGGCATTGACTAAAGGGACTGATCCTGATTCCGAGTTCGAAAATTGGTTGGCTAGGAAGCCTCTCGCCTCATTGCACCGTTTCTACTCCAAGGCAGCCCAATTCTTGAGAAGGGAAGATGTGAAACAGTCTAGGAAGCAGGATGATGCGGGGCCCAGTATGGAAGGGATACAAAGTAATGTTGCGGTTAAGCAGTCCGGGAAGAGTTCCAAAAAAGTTCAGTTAAATATCCAGAACAAGCAGACTCAGCAAAGGAATAATGGAAATCAAAACAAAAGGCAAGATCAAAACTGTGGTCCGCGATGTAGGGCTCCAATGTTCGATAATTACACTCCATTGAATACGTCACTAGAGAATGTATATCTGCAAACCTGCAATACTATGCAGTACAAGAAGCCTACTTCGAAGCCATCATCGGAGAGGAAGATTCAAATGGGAAAATTTGTAGGTTTCATGAGAGATATAGCCACAATAGAAATGAGTGTCATCATCTACAGGATCTCATCGAGAAGTTGATTAGAGAATGGAAGTTGGATCAGTTTGTGCGGACGCTGCAATTAGGAGGTGTGGGCCCATCAACTCAGAATCGTGTACCAAACCAGGAAAGATAGGAGGAACCCACTCATACCGGTGGGAGGTTGATA
The DNA here is from genome assembly GCA_030765085.1 of Allium cepa. Lineage (NCBI taxonomy): Eukaryota > Viridiplantae > Streptophyta > Magnoliopsida > Asparagales > Amaryllidaceae > Allium > Allium cepa. Next base: position 997,558,449 of record CM060932.1, read on the forward strand.
ATGAATACAATAAGTAGTGGTCCTCATCCAGCAGATCGAAGCTGAAGGGAAATAGAGTCGTATGCCAGCTCTATCAGGCATGCGGACTTCGAGTATTGTAGTAGTTGTGATGATAGGGGTCGGGACAAGCAATATAAGACGATGACCGATGAAATCGTATTTCGAAACAGAGGCTCCGATAAGGTCGAAGCCCCCACTATCGATCCACTTGTCATATCTACTCGAGTAGGTCCTACTTAGATGAAGAGGATCTTGGTTGACAGTGGAAGCTCCATGAATATTTTGTTTAAGCGAGCTTATGATTTGATGAAAATGGAAGCCAAAGATTTTGAAACCCTGCCAGTCTCGAATCCACGGCTTCAACAGAAGTGCTACTATACCTGCTGAAGTGGTGGAACTGCAGTGGAGTTGGGAGTAGGAAAACGCCGGAGAGTCTGAATACTGCAATTTGTTGTTTTGGACATAGACTCCCCTTACAATGACTTTTTGGGCCGACCGGCCCTTGCTGAATTTAGGGCAGCTATTGCCCCATGGTGCTTGACTCTGAAATTCCCCACCGATCATGGGGTCAGAGTCGTTCAAGGAGATCAGGCAGCTGGACGAGCCTGTTATCTTGCTGAGCTGAGCGGAGCGCAGCGAAGAAAAAAGGGAAAGGGCGTAGAGGAATCTCTGTGTGTCTGTTTTGCTGAGAATTGGCAATTAGTGTCTGGGCCCATGCCTGGGCACCCTAACCAATTCCAGAGGGACCTTGACCTGAGAGACACTGAAATCAAAGACGAAACTAAAGATAGTCAAGCTTCCTCGGCCGAACTGACGATCGATGTTCCAATCGGTGATGATTACGATTCAAAGATGATGAAGATTGGATTTCAATTAAGGCAACAGATGCGACAGGAATTGGTTGAATTTCTCCGGGCGAATCTCAACGTATTCGCCTGGATGCATTCTGACGTGTGTGGGATCTCGTCGGACGTCACATGCCACACCCTGAATGTTGACCCGTGGTGTATCCCGGTCAAGCAGAAAAGGCATGGTATGGATCCAGAGAGATCTGCCGCCCTTAAAGAGGAGATCGATAAGTTGAAATCAAATGAGTTTATCCAAGATGCCTTATACTCGAAGTGGGTATCCAATCCTGTACTTTTCCGAAAGCCGAATGGAAAGTGGAGAACATGTGTTGATTACTCTGAATTGAACAAGGCTTGCCCGAAAGACAGTTTTCCACTTCCCCGAATTGATCAGCTCGTAGATTCAACGGTCGGGTATGAGTTATTATCTTTTATGGATGCTTATTTCGGTTACAAACAGATACCTTTGCACTTACCCGACCAAGAGCATACCAGCTTTATGACCAATCTGGGACTCTACTGCTATAGAGTCATGCCCTTCGGACTCAAGAATGTCGGGGCAACGTACCAAAGACTAGTCAACCAAATGTTTGCCAACCAGATCGAAAAAACTATGGAAGTATATGTAGACGACATTCTGGTAAAATCGCGATTCTCCACTGATCATGTAAGAGACTTGGAGTCAATGTTCAACATCCTTCGAGAATACAAGATGAAGCTCAATCCATTGAAATGTCATTTTGGGGTCGCATCCGGAAAGTTCCTTGGGTTCATCGTCAACGCTCGAGGAATAGAAGCAAATCCCGATAAGATCTAGGCAATCAGAAATCTTCAAACTCCGAGAACCATAAAGCAAGTCCAGAGCCTCAACGGGATGGTAGTAGCACTGAGTAGGTTCATTTCGAAGTCCACCGACAGGTACATTCCCTTCTTCGATCTGATCCAAAAAGGAAGACGAAACTTTGAATGGACCACGGAGTGTGAAGGCGCATTTCGAGCGCTGATTCAACATCTTTCCACGCCGCCGATTTTTTCAAAGCCCATCGATCACGAGCAACTATACCTTTACCTAGAGGTGTTGGAAAATGCAAACAGTGCTGCCTTAGTTTGGAAGGAAGACAGAGTGCAGAAACCGGTCTACTATGTTAGTAAACGGTTAATCGGAGCTGAGAGAAATTATCCGAAACTAAAGAAATTGGCTTATTGCCTTGTTATTGCCTCAAGCAAGCTCTGTCCATATTTCCAAGCTCATCCCATCACTGTTTATACCGATCAGCCGTTACGACAGGTCCTTACACGGCCTAGGACGTATGGTAGGTTACCCAAATGGAACAATGAACTGAGCCAGTTCGACATTACCTACACTCTGTGGCAAGCTATTCAAGGACAAGTCCTAGCGGATTTCATAGTCGAATTTATTGTTCGAGGTGACTTGCCCGAGACCAGTAAATCTCCCGAATATATCTGAAAGCTGCATCTTGATGGTGCATCAAATGATCGGTGCTCGGGTGCTGGAGTAGTACTTGAAACCCTCGAAGGCCGATCCATATACTATGCCCTGAAATTTGATTTTCGTGCTACCAATAATGAAGTTGAATATGAAGCTTTGCTTGCTGTATTGAAAATTGCCCTCGATTTGAGAATTATTGCTGTGGAAATTTATTGTGATTCGCAATTAGTCGTATGCCAAGTTTGGGGGAATATCAAGCCAAAGATCGAAGACTGGCTGCCTATCTAGCTCGAGTCCAAGAAATACTTAATCAGTTTGATTATTATGCCATCTTCTACATACCTCGTGAGCGTAATCAAAAGGCTGATTCATTGGTAAAGTTAGCAAGTACGAGTGAAGAACAGCAGATGGGACTCGTTCCTATTGAAACTTTATCCTCCCCAAGCATTGATCAGATGGAGACAGTAGATGTACTTGAAATCACTCCCAGTAAGGAACCATGGATGACCCCGTATCGAAATTACATCGAGCATGGAACACTGCCTGAGCACAGAAGTGAGAAGAGATAGATTATTTGGAAAGCTTTGTAATTCACCATTTAGAATGGAGTCATGTATAGAAGAGGATATTTTGTTCCTCTCCTCCGATGTATTGCATACGATGAAATTAAACGAGTGTTACATGATGTATACGAAGGAGAATGTGGCAATCACATCGGGGGGAAAGCTCTAGCTAAGAAAGTACTCCGATATGGGTATTATTGGCCAACTGTAAACCGTGATGCAGCAGACTATGCCAGGAAGTGTGATAGATGTCAAAAACATGCTCGAATTTCTAGAGCCCCACCTACTGAGATAACCCAAATGGCCAGTCCATGGCTGTTTGCAATATGGGCATTGATATCATTGGCTCTCTTCCTCTGGCCAAAGGTGGTGTGAAGTATGTCGTCGTCGTAGTTGATTACTTTACCAAGTGGGCCGAAGCTGAACCTCTTGCAACAATCACGATGAAGAAGGTGATCAACTTTGTAGTTGCAACATTATCTGCCGATTTGGTCTTTCGCATACCATCATCACTGATAACGAAGTCTAGTTAGACAGTGTTGAATTCAAGGATTTCTGCCAGCGATTCCACATCCACAAGAAATTCTCTACAGTTGCACACCCTCAAGCAAAAGGCCAAGTTGAAGCTGTTAAAAAGGTTATCAAGTCTATTTTGAAAAATCAACTGGAAAAGGCCGGGGGCAAGTGGGTTGATGAACTTCCTATGGCTTTATAGGCTTACCGGACAACCCACAAGTCTGTGACCGGACACACTCCATTCTCTCTATCCTATGGTTTAGAAGCCGTCATTCTAGTCGAGATGGAAGTACCTTCTCATCGTGTGACATACTATGATCCTAAGACAAATGCCATATTACTTGCTAAATCCTTGGATTTTTTAGATGAGAATCGTGAAGAGGCTGATTTGAGGGCAGCGGCATATCGAAGTCGAGTCGCCCGATAATACAATGCCAAGGTCCGACCACGAACCCTTAAACTCGACGATCTCGTGTCTAAGAGAATCTATCCGGTTCCTTCGCACATGAAACCAACTTGGGAAGGACCGTAGGTGATTGAAGGAAAGCTCAGAGATGGCACGTTTAAGTTATCGACCGTTGACGGTCTTACTTTTCCGAGAGCCTGGAACAGCGAGAGTCTCCGTCGCTACTACACATGACAAACTTTATTTATTCAGTCTATTTCTCATTTGCAATTTGTTTCTGCATTTCGAAATTTGAATTTGTAATAAGGCAACTGACTTTTCCGTATTTTCTCATTTCAGCAATAAAATGCCATCTCTTCGAGCCAGAGCTGTGATTTATTGAATGTGACGTACAACCGTCACGATGCACGAAGAACTAAATTCCATCATACGGTGGAATTTATTCAAATAGGGAGTGACTGTGATATGAACGGCCACTCGCTAAGTGAAACCCAAGCTCGGGGGCAAGTCACTACACTAAAGTCAAAAAAGGATTGACACACGACAATCCTTTAACTAACTCCAAACTCCCAGAGTGCGAGTTGGAGTATAAACTCATAAATGTGGTTCTGAAGAGGGTGGACTCGTCCACCTAACGACTTCGACCGTATCCTAACCAAGTTCGAGGAGGATGGATCCGTCCATCTAACGACCTCACTTGTTAACTCAGAATGGATGTGAATCGACCATCCAGATACTGATAAATCCATCGTTCCTAGAGTGTGAACGAAATTCTAAAAGCCTAAACAGATGTGACTGACCATATGTTGGCTAACTCCAAATTCCCAGAGTGCAAATGGGAGTATAAACATCAACTCTAGGTTCCCAGAGTACGAACTAGAGTATTAACGTCGATTAACTCTGAATTCCCAAAGCGCGAGTTGGAGTATAAACACCAAATCCAAGTTTCCGAAGTGTGAACTGGATTACAAACGTCGATTATCTCCGGACTCCTAGAGTGCGAACCAGATTATCGATCGCAAATAACTATGAGTCCCCAGAGTGCAGTTAGAGCATAAACACAACTTGAGTGCGAATGACCACTCATAAACTAACCTAAGTCCCCAGAGCATGGGGACATTCTTAAAACTTAAACAGGCATGATCAACCGTCGAAGTTAAAATACAACTCCCAGGAGAGCGGATGTGATCATTGTTAAGTGAGCGAGTAAGATTCACCACTCAACTCATGGCGGAGTTAGCATCGATTTGACGATGTTGAGCCCGATGAAATGAAGGCAAAATGCAGTCGCTAGCTGATCTTCGCAACTCATCCCCGAAACTGGGGGCCAGGACTTAAGTGTCAACCATCGACTGAAGCAGTGCAACATCGAAGTTCAACTTAATCTCTAGTCACGACTCATGTCAATGGTTTCTGGACTTGGCGAATAAAGACAAACTCAACTCAAAGGTTGAAACTCCGCAAGTGCACTGAACTGAAATTCAAATACTGAAACACTTAAGCATGAAAGACAGTAATAGAGTCAAAGCCAAAAACAAAATTTCATTTCAACTAATTGTTAATGAAGTTCATGTACAAGTTTTTTCAAAATTCCTACTAGCGGGGACCGAACCCGCATCTATACACGGCCTACGAAAGGAAAGAAAAAAAAATTCTATCTACCAAAAAATATGCCGAAGAAGTCTATCTACTCTTTCTTCTTCCTCGGCTTCTTCTTCGGCGTAGACCTACTAGAGCCGCTAATGATTTTTCGCTTTAAGCTCTTGCCTTTTGGCGGACGGTCTCCAGGCGGGAGTATGATCTCAACGTCCTCCTCCGAACTCAAGTGTACAGGAATACTTTCTACATATGGGGTCGGAGGAGTCGGATCTACTACGGGGGTAGAATGGGCACACTGGTGTCAACAATGGTACCTCCAGGTGATATCATTCTTAGCAGAGCCGGGACAGGCGCCGCCATTCCACCTCTAGAGTTACCACCGCGATTCACTGCCTCTATTTCAGCATTATTTAAGCCAATATTTCTTCTTCGCGGATCGATTGAGCCTCGCTGGGGGCATCGGTGGTCTGCGTTGAGGAGCCAGTAGCAGGCGCAAGTCCACTACAAATGGTAGGTCCGCAAAGGGGTCGCTGTGAGGACCGAGGAGTTCGTTCATCATCTGCTCGTCAAAGGAAAGTGTGCCCCTGCATTCCATCGATTGGCGCAGTCACTGTTGTGGTAGTCGCCTCGGTAATAATGGCTTCCTGCGCTTGATGCAATTCTTGAGTTACAGGAGGCCCAGTCAATGTATCTCCAGTCACTGAATAAAGAAGAAGAAGAAGAAGAAACTGTTAGTAAGCTCTTCAAATTAAGCCTTTTACTTTGGACATGTGTGAAGAATATTCAGAGTACCTTCCTCGGTTAGGATGGCGGATGGCTGAGCGGCTTCAAAAGTGTGCCCTTTAATAGGGGATAGCTGCGGATGTTCTGGATTATAAGCATGGATAGATTGGGGCTCAATCATCGGTATAGGTTCAGATTGAGGTGGAGCAGTAATCTCAATGCTCGTAGTGTAATGCTCGACACCTGAACCTTCCCCAATCTCCTGGTGTTGGGTGCTGAGCTTCTCCCTTTCATGAGAAATCATTGACTCGTGGAGAATCTTCCTTTCATCTTTATTCAGCACATGATCCTCGAACTCGAACTCGGCGAATGATTCACCCAGATGCACCGCCTTCTCCTTCTCGACAAACTAGCCCTAGGCATTATAGAGATATGTTGAATAATTTTCAGACCAGGCCAAATTTCTATGTTTCAACACGTTAATGTTGCAGGTGACGAGAAGATCTTCTATATCAGCTTCCAGCCTGGATTCCACCATCCGAACCTTCTCCTCAACCTCAGCCTCCACCGTGCTGACTTTCTCCACGGCCGCATCCCTTTCACCTTGAAGCACCACGGCTTGATCACATGCCTCCTGTGCTGTGGTGTTGGCATCATCCCTCTCTTTAATGATCTCGGAAAGTTTGGACTTAAGCTCATTAAGCTCTTTGAGGGCCGCATCCCGCTCGGCAGTGACGGTAGTGTTCCTATGGCCCATTTCCTCCACCAGGGCGTAGTGTGATTGCCTCATCCTCTCCATGGCCGAGTTGGCCTCGTCGACCTTTTTTAAGGGCCTCCATTTCTAATTTTCGACAGGACTCAGCCTCAATATTGAGAACCTGGATGATACGGTCCTTCTGAGGGAGCTCCTTCTCTAACTTCTAAATCACGGCTACCCGCTCAAAGGCCACCTTCGATGCTTTTTTCGCGGCTTTCCCCCACTCCTTATATTGAAAGTAAATGTCATAGATATAGTCGTGCATTGTGTTCTTAGTCTCTATTGAAATTCTCTTCAAGTGCGGGGGAAAAATATAACCGTTGAAGCAGATATATGAAAAATCTTTCTTCAATTGGGCGACTCCTCCTGTAGGCTCGGTAGGGACCTGCTCTGCAATTATTGGGGCCATTGTTGCAGTTCTATAATGTTGAGTTTCATGCCTTAAAGCGTGAGATGATGGCTTGTGCCGTGAAGTTTCCGGAGGACGTGAGACATAAACAGAAGGCTGAGTAGGGTTTCTAGGAGGGGAAGAATGAAATCGAGACCGGTGCTTGTACTCCCTATCTCTGTCGTATCACTCCTGACTAGAGTACCCACGGTCGTAGTCCCTATTTGACTCTCTCCTGCATGGCTCACAATATGTAGAAGATCGACGAGATTTTCGAAGACTCCCTAACATTGAGCCTCGATCAAATATCGTATCTGCAAAGTAAAAGAAGAACGAAGTTAATAATCTTCCAAAGTAAGAGACTTATGGTCGGGAATTGTGCAATGCCGTGAAGTGTATATGTATTTGCAACCCTCCGACCAACCGGAAGTATTGGCCATGCTTATGGGCAGAGATTCACTTAAATCTAACGCACACTGAAGCTCATCCAACCCGGCGTCATCTTGGAGTGACATATAATCCGAGATTGGGATATCAGCGAGCCCTTCGAAGAGGTTTTCCACCTGTGAAGGAGGATCGTTTGAAATTTTAATCCTAGGAATAAGAAAAGACAAGACCATAGATTTCTGTCTCTCAAATTTAAAGCGTTTAAAAGCAGCTGCCTTGCCTTTTCTCTTTCCTTCGGAACCCTGAAAGGCATCAGAAGGCCCGACCATGTGCTCATCATCAGTGGGTGTTCTCTCTGGATAAACCCCCTCGATTATAGCAACTTCGGACGTCTTACGCTTAGCTCGTTTCTTTGAGATAGCCCTTAACGTTCCTTCAAGCCTTATGCTTTGGCCACGCTCGATCAAGCCCACGATTCTTAAATTTCTATCTGTTAGAACCAAGTCAATGTCCCTCTCTTCACTCGGAACTTCTTGGAGAACCCGAACTATCTCTTTGAAATGCACACCTTCGGGCCGTGGAATTACAGCTGTAAAGGAAAAGGAGATATAAATTTGGCATCAGTTATGATTGTCGTATTAGCTACTTAAGAAGACTACGATACTTAATTCTGAAATAGCGATCGACTGGCAAATCCCGGGGGCATCGGACATAAAACCATTCCGTTTCGAAGTAACTTAGCCTGGTCCAAGACCACATTACTACTTGACAGTTTCTGACCGCTTCCAAGAATGTAAAAGAAGGGTTATCTCCCCGGCTCTTGTTGTTGAATAAATATCTAATCTCGATTGGCATCGGGGGTCGAAAGAGATGCTCCATAAATACGATGAATAAGCTGTTCAACTGAGTGTATCCATTGGGGTATAGTTGAGATGGAGCGATCCCCAGAAAATATAACCCTTCCCTAATGTATTGGTTGAACGGGGGAAGTGCTCCAGCTACGCATGCATGATGATTGAATGTGGTGAACCCTTCCGGTGGATAGTGCGGTCTATCATTCGGAACCGGCAATAGCACATCGTCCAACGACTGACCGTGCCTTAACATATTCGTCCCAACATGCCTTCAGAAACATTGGACGGAACGGAATCTGGCGGATTTCCAATGAAAGAGGCGCCAGGTAGCTCATCCGGAGCTGGATCTATGACTTCGGCCGCGATGGCCGGAATCTCGATTATTGGGGGAAATAAACTCTAAACTTCTTGTTGTTGTAAGCTTGAAGCTTCCAAAACTAACTAACTTATGAGAAATCATCATTAGACAATAATAATCCCGTGCATCCCCCAGCGTGAAGTGTATGAATGTGTTGTGCAGTGCAGTGCTAAATATTGCTTGAAAAATTCTACAAAGTATGTATAAACATGCAAACGATGAGACTTCGAAATTCAAGTGGAGTGACCGTCATTGTTGACCGTCACAACCATACCATCTAGACTTTAGAGACCGATCCGAGTTCCAGTTTGTTGAAATTTTGTTAAGTTATAGTTCCATCGACAAGCTTCGATAGGCAGTCAAGTATGCAATTCAATGGTCAAGTCCAACCGTGCAAGGCCAAAGCTCGTCGGAATCAGATGTTCAAATTTTTACGAATTTCATACCCGTCTGAGTCGATATTCGAATCGATAATTTTAGAGACCTCAGTTTCGCATCAGTCAGAGACTTCGGAATCGTATCGATCAGTCACTAGTTCGTTTCGTATCGACCCGAAGCCTTCATTTCATATAGATCGATATGCTTTAGGTTTCGTATCGATCGGTACACCTTAGATTTCGAGTCGTTCAAGGCACATTGTCTTTACATCGGTCAGGTCGCAACAAAGTTCATGTCAGTACAAAGCTTTCATTTCATATCGATCGAACACTTCCTAGTTTAGTATCGATCAAAGCCGTGAAGTTCGTATTGATCGATTGTAACAGGCTTTGTTTCAATTGGAGGATATACGAATTCATATCGATTGATTCCGATCGACACGAGCAATCATTAACCCAGACTGATACGAGATTCATCATTTTATCAGTTCACTTTTCATTGATACGAAACTTACCCCTTAAATGGTGCAAAGCAAAGCCTTTTCCTTCTTCTCGCCGATACGAAATTGAAGTCATGTGGTCCTCCACACTTCGTCCTCTCCAGAGTTATGCAAGATGCTCCTCCTTCCTCGACCTCATTCTTATCATCTCCGGCCACCAGTTCATTAGAACTGGTCACTGAGGCAAATGGAACGGTAAAGGATTTCAAATCTCATCGTTTTCAATGCAAATTCGTGTTTTAATTACCTAGCTTGAACGATCGGTTGGAAGAGTTAATGGGTTAATCAATTTGGAGATGAAGGCAATTTTATTTCTCAGTCTTTATGATCGATACAAAGGCAAATGACAGTTATGAGAGCGAATAGAAAAGTATTTCTAAGTACAAAATGGTATTCATATGATTCGACCCCCTAGATGATGGAAGATTCACCTCCCAGTTGTCTCGACCGGCTACCACAGGTCAACCATCGGATCGATGCGAATTGGTCGTTCGTGTCCCTTGACTTAAAACTAACTGATGCGAAAAGAATAGCTAGAGTGAACTGAAGCCGTATGACTCTATCGATACGAAATGCTTTGTTTATATCCATCAAACACGCAACACATTAAAGATTTATATCCATCGATATGAATAGTATACAGGGGACGAGTTGCATTGTTCGTATCCCTCGTTGGTGTATCGGTGCGAAGTCATTTGCTCATATTCATCCATGCATGAGAACTCGCATCCATTGATATGAGAACTGTCTTTCGACCTTTTACATCGATCCAGGAGATGATCGATACGAAGGGACATTCTAAAACAACTGTCAAACGTTGTTACAACTCGAATTTCACATCGGTTCATGAGAGGATCGATACAGAATTCGATGCGGGAAAATTGACAATGACTTGTAAACGTGCGAACGTTAATGAGAGTCAGGTTAACATATGTGCATGTATTTCGGACTAATTTTCAAATTTTCAAAATTCACTGGTCAAATGCCTACCTGGTGACGATTACAACAACAAATAGCTAATCGCTATTATATAATAATCGATTACAATGGTACATGGTACAATAGTTGGCAGTCAACAGTTCATATTGCTGAAAACTCAGTCAAGAATTACAACTTTCAACGAAAAAACGACAATCGTTCAACAAGTCAGACAGAACTATTCAGAATGAAAATACGACTATTCAAAGCATGTCATGTTATCATAAGACGTACTTTGGAGGGCAAATGTTATCCCGCATTTTGGCAAGGCCGAGACAAGAAATTGACTGAAAACCAAGGATCATTCATCCCGAATGTCGAGTAAGCGTAGGTTCACTATGGAGTCGATAAATTTTGTTCGAGTCTAGATCAAGCTGCAATTGGCAAGACGTGACAAGCAATGCTGTGAAAGCCGACGTTCCAAATTTCAAGTCAATCCGAGTTCGTATGCTCAAGATATGATCGATACAGGTCAAGAAAATCAACACAGTCGCATCCATCGTTTCTCATCCATCAATTCGTATCCATCAAGCCTCAGCATCTTCGTACCCATTGAGAGAAACAGCCTTATTCGTATCGATCCTGTTCGAATCCATCGGCATACAAGCACACTACGTATTGATCAGCAGCCAGAGAGAGTCTACTTCGTATCCATCACGTGAAAAGGCCTTGTTTGAATCCATCAGGTAACCTTAGCTCGTATCCATCAAGTGACCTTAGTTCATATCCATCAAACGATCACTACTTCGTATCCCTCGAATAACCACTATTCGTATCCATCAAGCCAAGCAACATTGCCATCTGTTCATATCCATCACACTGTTGCTCATTCGTATCCATCAAGTCGAAGCAACTTTAATCGATACGAACAAGAGTCATCTCCATCGATATAAACTATAACACCCTCATCGGTACGAACTGAACAACTTCCATCGATAAAAATTGGCAACAGCTATCGATATGAACTAAGCCATCTCCATCGATTCGAACGAGGCAACGGTCTTCTATACGAACGAGGCGAAGGCCTTGGAATGACTCGGTCAACTCGGCATTGAAAGTGGATCGATCCGAAGATCAGGTGCCACGTCGACTCATAGGCACGTGTCTAGGAGCGATTCGAACAGATCGATACGAAGGCATCGATTCGAATGTGACAGCCTTCGTAAAACTCCAATTTGCATCAATCATAACTCATAATCCACAAGTCCAAATGCTACGAAATTTTCACAGGAGCTTATATACGACCTAAGGAATGTTCGTGCCAAATTTTGACTTGATTGGAGCAAATTTTGATCGATACAATATTCGTTCGTATCGATCACGGATCGAGTCGAAATCGCCTGGGATCGATCGCGTAGGCCCACCCACGTGCCAGAAGAAGTATCTCGAGATCTGAGCGAGATATTTACCTCCTAAACCTATAAATAGAGCCCTAGGGCCTACAGAAAAAGGATCTTTTGGCTCTCCGACGTCCAGACTCTACCGAATTTGACTTTGCACTCCAAAGCCGCTGTTGTACTCGAATTTTAGAACTGCAATTCACTGTAATCTACTGTAATCAATTATAATCGAAAAGTGAATATCAATAAAGTCATCAAACTTCATAGTGGACGTAGGCAATATGCAGAACCACTCTAAATCGCTGTGTTTCTACGTGTTTTTCATATCTGATTTTGAAGTGTTTGTTAGATAATCCTCGTTTTACATTTTGATTCTTCACTTTTATCTCCTCAAATACTTTCGAAGAGTGTTGTGCCCATTTTTGGTACAAACAAAAAGCATGATAGACATGATCGTGTACAATTTTCTCTACCGCATCTAGAAACACCGACAATTTGGAAGGAAAGCGTAAGCTGTCGAAATAGATGTTGGGAAACTCTCTTTTCAATTAGGCAATTCGAGCGGCTCCCTCCCTGTAATATCTACAGCCTTTGAAGTGGTAGCGATAGAGGTGTCTGCCTAGTTGTGTGGCCATGTTCGCTAGGCCTTGGAACTTATGGAGGCACTGGTTGGTGTGAGGATCCAGCAGTTTGTGGTCCAGAACTGAAGGGTGGCAATGAAACCCTGGGTGGAGGAGAGCGTGATTGGGTGCAGCGCCTATCTCGCCTCTCTTTTTCCCTCTCTCTTTCTCTCTTTCTCTCTCCTTTTCCCTAGCTCTTTCTCTGTCATGGTAATCCCTGTCCTGGTTGGAATGACGGTGATCATGGTCATAATCATGCATGTGGGACTCCCTGTATGAGCTAGAAGATTGGCATGCGGCACGGAGGCTGCCAACCATAGATGGTTGCTTCGACATTGAATCTGTAGAGTGAAAAGAGAAACAAAGTTAGTAATTACCATAAATTGAATAGCTCATAGATTTTAGTTGTGTGATGACGTGGAGTGTATGCATACATATGTTAAACCCCCAACCAACCAGTTGTTGTAGCCGTGCTCGGAGGAGTCCGCTTTTCTAAATCTAAAGCACTTTGAAGCCCTTCTAATCCGGTGTCTTGTTGAAGGGATATGTAATGTGGGATTGGAATATCTACGAGTCCTTTCGAAGGGGCTCTCCATGTGTGAAGAGGGGGCCTTTGAAATTTCCACACCCCCTGTTGGTAGAGACATGACAATAGACTTGCGTCTTGGGGCCTTGTGGGTAGCGGCCTTGCCCTTCCGTATCCTCTCTAAGTGTCGAGGATTTTGTGAATGCCCGGGTGCGGGTTCATCCCCGGTGGGCATGTCCTCAACATCACCTCCTTGCTCAGTGATTACTATCCCAGAAACTTTCCTCCAAACTTGCCTTGCCAAAACCACCCTGAGAGATCATTTAACCCCAATGCTTTGGTTCCTGCCAATTAGCCCGACGGCTCTCAAATTTTCATCTGTTAGAACTTCGCCAATTTCTCTATCCTCAACGGGAACTCTTTGAAGAAACCTAACAATCTCTTTGAACTGGTTTCCTCTTACAGAATCAAAGCTATGAAAGAAAGAAATTATTAAATTCGACATCAAATAAGATTACCCAGTCAATTGGCATAAAATTTGAAGTACTTACACCTGATAAACCAATGTCTGGCAATACTCGATGGGCATCGGACGTAGAACCATTCAGTCTTGAAATAACTTAGCTTGGTCCATGATTTGGTCATGACTTGACAGTTCCTAACTGTGGCTAAGAAGGTGAAAGATGGATTATCCCCTTGGCTCTTTATATTGAACAAGTACCGGACTTCCTCTAGAGTCAGGGGTTGAAAAAGATGCTCCATGATGACAATAAATAAGCTGTTTAGCGAAGCATATCCATTCGGGTACATCTGTGATGGAGCAATCCCTATGTAGGATAACACATCCTAGATGTATTTATTGAGTGGAAGGAGTGTCCCAGCTATGCATGAGAATCTATTGAAAGTGATATACCCTTCCGGGGGAGAGTAGGGTCTGTCTTCTGCCCTTGGTAGTAGGATGTCATCCCTCGACAATCCATGCCTTGTGCAAATCCTACCTAGCATTTCCTTAGAGATGTTTGATGGAACAAAGTCTTATGGATTTTCGATGAAGGCTGCACCTGGTAGCTCATCTGGAGCTGCACTTATAACTTCGACTGTGATAGCCGGCATCTCTATTATGGGAAGAGGCGGACTCTGAGCCTCACGTTGTTGCGAACTTCCGGGTTCCATAACCAGTCAGCTAAGCAAAAATCATCATTAAATGACGATAATCCCGTGTTTACCCCAGTGTGAAGTGCATGAATGTGTTATGATATGCAGTGCTGTCTATAATTCATGAAATGCTATGAGATTTAAAACGTGTTTGAATGGGAAGACTTCAGAATTCAACCGGAGTGACCATCATCACTGACCGTCACCGTGCCATCCAGACTTTAGAGACCGATCCAAGTTAAAGTTTGTTAAATTTTGTCAAAGTTACAGTTCCATCGACGAGCTTCGAGAGGCAGTCAGATATGCAGTGAAATGATTAATTCTATTATGCAAGGCAGAAGCTCATCGGAATCAAGTGTTTGAGTGTATAAGAAGCTTCGTATCCATCAAGATTTGGTACGGATCGATTACAAAGACCACTACTTCGTATCGGTCATGGGATCATCACCTCGTATTGGTCCTGGGGCACCATCTCGTATCGATCATCAAAGACCATTTCTTATCGATGCAAGATCCCTTGCTTCATATCAATCAGCCTTAATGCCTTCGTATTGATCATTATGTTAAATTAGTCGATCAATCCATAGTTCCACCATCGATACAAAGCACGAGCTTTCCCTCGATACAAAATTGCATTGCAACTAGATCGATACGGGCATCCTCCTTCAACCAATCCGTTTCAGACTGATACGAACTTCACACCCTAGGTCGATACAAATGCCATCTTCGTATCCTCACAATCCTTCTTCTCCAAATCCACTCAAGCATCATCTCCTCCTTTCCCAAACCCGGTTTGACCATCTACGGCCTCCACATCACCAGAATCGGTCATGAACGCAAATGAATTGGCAATCAACTTCAAGTCTTATCGTTCTCAACATAAGTTCGTTAATTAATTACCTAAATCAAAGTGCAGATTCAGGGGATTAAGGAGTGTGTTAATTTGGGGACGAAAGAAAATTTAATTTCTTAATCTTTTAAACGATACTAAGCAAGGCAGAAAGAATGAAGAGCAAGAAGCGAAAATTGTCCATGTACGAAAGCCTTATATACCAGGAAAGTGACGATTCACCTCCCTTTTATATGACCAGTAACAACAAGTTATCTCCCCAATCGATACGAAGAAGGGTCCTTTCGAATCAATTCCACATCAACTCAGAGTGGCTAATGTTTATGTCCATCTGCTGATCGATACGAATGATACTCTAAGAACCAGTTGGGCTATTTCGTATTCACCCTTTTGAAGACCATAAGAATTTGTATCCATCGATACGAACTATTTTGAAGAACCAACCAATTCATGTCGATCGCCACCATACGAAAACAATATTTCAACATTTCACATCGATCCAGGAGAGGATCGATACGAAGAGATACACTAAAACAACCATCAAGCGTTGTTACAACTCGAATTTCATGCCGATTCAGGAGAGGATCAATACGAAATTCGATACAAAGAAAACCAAAAACTGACAATGACTCATGAACGAACAAACGTTAATGAGAGTCAGGTTAACATACATTTTATGTATATGATGAATTAACATTCAATTTTCAAAATTCACAGGAATTGAATACTCGCCTAGTGGCAATTGTAACAATGATACAACGTATAATCATTGGCAGTCAACAATCCAATATTTATATTATCGAGAAGCAATCAAACATTACATCTTTAGGCGAAAAGACGACTAATCATCAAATCAGATAGAACTTTCCAAATGTAAGGTTGCAGATTTTTCAAAGCACGTCATATTCACACAAGACGTAATTTGGGGGGAAAATGTTATCTCACCTTTTGGCAAGGCCGTGACACCAAGAAATTAACTGGATACCAAGGACAGTTCGTCCCGAAGATGGGTTATGCGCAGGTTCATTATGAATGCTGGTTAAGTTTTTCCCAAGTCCAGATCGAGCCGTAATCGATATGATATGGAAAACAAAGCTATGGGAGCCAGCATACTAAATTTCAAGTCAATCGGAGTTCGTATGCTCAAGATATTGATCCATCAAAGTCCAAATGAGACACCATGCTCGCATCTACGGAAAAAGACCCCATTCGTATCCACCTCGCTTTTTTGTTTCGTATCGATCGCATATACATCGCTTTGTATCTATCATGATCGGTCATAATTCATATCCATCAGTTAAAGTCATTTCGTATCGCTCCAACGTGCGAGGAGCACGTGTCGATCACTGTTTGCATATTTCATATCAATTGGCCATCAATCTATATAGAATAGGACCTCATTCATCGATAGGAAAGACCAAGGATCATATCAATACAAGGTAAGCATTTGGATCAATGCTATATGAGTTCATGGATGATACGAAATGGGGTGTAATGGGTGGATACGAATGAGGTTAAACTGGCGAATACGAACAAGACACGTTCAAGAGAAAGACTCGGTCCCTCGGCATGAAAAGTGGATGATCCTAGAAGATATCGCCGCGTCATCTAGTAGTCATGTGCACAACATCGATACGAAAGGGAGCGATACGAACGTATCGATATGAGCTCATTTGCACGTTGAAAATCTAACCTTGCATCGATCATATCTCAAAATCTACAAGTCCAAATGCCACCAATTTTTCATAGCAGCTTGCGTACTACCTCAAGAATGTACATGATATCTCGGCCAAAAAAACTCAATTTGGATCGATACGAATTCGATATGTATCGATCATGGATCGAGTCGAAACGTTCGAGGATCGATCACGTGGGCCTACCCATGTCAGAGAAGTAGCCTTATGTGGTTGGGGCAAGATATTTGCAGCCTACACCTATAAATAGCAGTCCAAGGACTTTAGAAAAGAGACTTTTAGACGCTGGAATGTCGATACTCTACCGAACTCATTGTTGTATCTCGATTGTACCGTTGTAAACATCTATAACCAACGAGTGATATCAATAAAAAGTAACTTTCCATAGTGGATGCAAGCTACAATGCCGAACCACTCTAAATCTCAGTGTTTTCATATTTCTATTTGTTTGTTTTTGGTGTGTTCGTTAGGTTAGCTTCATTTTTCGTTTATATTCTTCAATTTAGACTCTCCAAATGCGTCCAAAGAGTGTTGTGCCTAATTTTGGTACAAACATCAACAATCCCCCAGAAGAATTTTTCACTTTTACTCTAATTCACACATGGCACTCAGCATATCTTTTTCTCCTAGACTTTCTTTTAAGGTTCTTGGAGCACTTAAATATCGCCCTAATCCAACTGACTCCTCATTCATATATTTATTGGACTTGTTTATGAATTATTGTTAGGGAAGCTAAGCTTCCCTCTCTTAGTGCTG
Organism: Allium cepa; assembly: GCA_030765085.1. Lineage (NCBI taxonomy): Eukaryota > Viridiplantae > Streptophyta > Magnoliopsida > Asparagales > Amaryllidaceae > Allium > Allium cepa. The sequence continues at coordinate 997,576,094 of CM060932.1, forward strand.
AAATTCTCTATACCATAGTTGACCCTGCAAAGATAGGTGAGTAGCCAGGCAATCCTTTATTCCACATTCGTCCCCATCCAAAAAGCTTGATCGTTAATCGGTAAACAAGGCTGAAGGATGGGAAAACCAATTTTTCTATGTTAGGTGCTACTCTTAGATTAGGGAAACTTTCTCCATTATCAGTAAGTTTCCATTTTCTGTTACTTATACTATACTTATTGCTCTCTTACAATAAATCTTTTAGTTTCGGCCCTTAGGAAGTTAAGCCCCATTGATAGCGAGATCGTCAAGTCCCTAACTTTAACATATGAGAAAATAGGTGACAGGCTTATTCTCTTAATGTTGGTGTATCTTCGTCATTACTCATTGATTCAAAAAAATCATATAATACTTGAAGAGCCTCCAATTATGAAAGGAAATGCCTAAGGGAAATGATTGCCGGTTACCAACAACCGTAATGCTTTCTCAACTTCTTTTCCAGTTCAACTTGAGTCTACGGATAAATTTCAATATAGTTAATATAGAGTTCCTAGTGTCATAGTTTTTCTAAAAAAAATTTTCGTTTTAGGCTTGTCCGTCTTAGTAGTTGCCTCTATGGAGAAGGAGACCATAAGTGAAGTTCCCAAGCAAAGAAAAGTAAAGAAGGCACTTTTCCCAGACTTAGGTTCCCGAATCTTAATCTTTCAGGGATGTTATTGCTAGCTCGTTTAAATCCATAAAAAATCTAAGAAATGGTTTCGCTGCTACTTCCACTCCAAGTAAGAAGCTCAAAGTTGGGGGGATGTATTCCTCTGTTATTATAGAGGAAGAACCATTTGTAGATGTTGATTCAAGCCTTGAGGCCCTAAACCTTGGCTCTTTTGGGAAAGAACTCACCAGACATCTGAAAAGGAGCACTCCCAAGACCCATTCCTTTATATTGCTTTTTTAGATACTAATGGGAGTCTGAACCGCCTTTGCGAGGTGCTTGGACTGTGTATCTCTTTTGAAGACCCGCTCCCTTCTAAGCCTCAGTCTCCAGCCCTTACTAGAAATTTTGATGATCTTCTTCAGCTGGTCATCCAGTCTCCATCTTTTATTGCTCTTATGCTAACACATCCTTTATCTTATTCTCAAGACCACCGCTTTGCTATTCTTAAGCAGCATTTATCGATACATATCCTTTTCGTTTGATTGTTTTAGGTTCCTAGCTTTCTCCATAATATTTTAATTCATACCTATTACTTTTTAGGCAGCTAAGCATATGTTCCGATTTCAAGATGATGTCTCAGCATCTTCCAGTAAAGTTTCCAAGCTCAAGAAACAAGTTTCTTTGCTTAATAGCCACATGATTGACATTATGATTGCAAAGGATGAGGCTGTAAATGAGAAAGAGAAATTTTCCACTTCACTTTATGAAGTGAAAATTTCACTTAATGAAGAAAGAAGTGCTAATCAAATTTTACGTGATAAAGCGAAAGCTTTAGAGATAGAGCTTGAGGAGGCTGATACGAAGGAGACCAAACTTGTAGAGGAGAATGGATTCTTGAAGGAGAAATTGCCAAGGAAAAAAATTTCTCTACAAAGTTTACTCTAGGGGTATATTTGTTGATCTTTCCTATTTAGGAGACAACCGCGGGGGTTTGTTCAGACAATTTTATCATAGATACTTGAATGAACACGGGTCTGATCCATATCCCGGGGTATGTTGGAATCTCTAGAGAGTTGTCACTATACCTCTTTCTTCTCACTCTCTTCCCTCCCGAAAAACTTAAGTATAATAGGAAGAGATTTATTTATGAGTTTTATAAGGAATCAGTCTTATATGAATACAAATGATTGTGTAATTTTAATATGTTACCTGAGTAGCTTATGAACTTTACCATTTTAGTTTTATTATTATCAGTCTAATTTTAATATATCATACAGATTAAAGAAATCTCTGACTTTAATTGGCTAATTAAATGTTCAAAAATAGAATTGTGATGTAATTCGAATTTCCTTAATGTTTGTAAACTTTTGTTATCTAAAAAAGAAGATACTTCTCTCATACGCTGATTTTCTTTCCTACTTCCTCTTTTTATGGCACAAATATTCTTGGCCGAATTGACTCTGTTACGGACATGTTTAAAGTAGAATTTGAGAAGAAATGCTCTTCACAAGGCACTCTAGCTTTATAATTTTTAGATAATCCTGATGTGTAAAAATGGCATGACAAAAACTAAAATTTTAGGTCCATATTTAGAGGTGAGAAAGAAGTGAATTCCAATTTTAAAAAAATTAAAGAAAAGGATGAGAAAATTCAAAGATTGAATAGAAAAGTAGACGTTATTAGCCAATCTAAACTTTCTTCTCAAAACACTGAAGCCGATGCTAAAATTGCTCAGTTACATCAAAAAGTTCTGGACCTTGAGGAGCAATTGCTAAACTATTAGGTAAACTGTCAATCTTTAGAATTTATCACAAGTAGAAGTGAATTTAGTCTTTCTCATCAAGAGAGGTTTTCTGCTCTTTTAAATCCTCCTTCAAGCTTGGATGATAATGAAATCGCTAAATGGAGTCAAAGAGTAAGGTTTGAATGTATGAAATTTCTTAATGGACAGTGGAGAGATAAGGTTTCTACTAGTCACAATGCTTATAAAACTAAGGTTGAAGGACTTGAGCGTGAAAAACACGCCTCCAATCAAGAAATTGAGAAATTGAAAGGTAAAATCAATATTTGAAGGGAGTGAATAATACTCTCGATCGTGCATTAAATATCAAGATTACATTGATTGATGATTCAAATGTTATTTGGAAAAAGGAGAGGAAGCTTAAGCAACTCCTAAGTTTGGTAATCCATCACATCACCGACGCATCTCCAGATGTTGAACATCTAAAGAAGTTGACCTAAAGTTCTGACTTGTAGCTCGTAGATCTTAGGGTAGATCTTTTTGTGGTTCAATTTTTGCACCTGTGATGTTGTACATAATATATTAAATTTTAAATAAACATATATTTGAAGTTACCTTGAATGCATGGTATGTAGCCTTGAACCAAATACCGGTCCTTATTTGAAACCGCTTGTCTATTAGTATCTTGGTTTTCTCTATTTTGAGCTTTTGATGTATAAATTGATACTCTGCTCATTAAGAAGATTAAGAATCTCGCTAATTGAGCTTTTGGAACTTGATATAAAAAAATTCCTTTCCTTTAATAAGTATCCAGTAGCTTGCTTAGTAATGGAGATTCATGTTAAATGAATTCAAATTTGAATTGAGAGTTGATTTAGTGAAGCCCCATTATTAGAAAATCCTTCTGATAATAATTTGAATAGAATCCTAAAGAACCATTCTGGTTATAGTGCGAAGAAAAGACCAGAAAAATCATTTCATAATTAATAATGGAAGACCAAAAAATCCATCTCGTATTACTAATGGAAGACCAGAAAATCCATCTAGTATTAATAATGGAAGACCAGATGGGTAACCGTTCTGGTTATGGTGCAAAGAAAAGACCAGAAAACTCATTTCATAATTAATAATGGAAGACCAGAAAACCCATCTAGCATTAATAATGGAAGACCAGAAAAACCATCTGCTATTACTAATGGAAGACCAGAACTTCTATCCGGTAATAGTAATAGAAGACCAGAAGACCTGTTCGACAATAGTAATAGAAGATCGAAACTCTTGTCTGGCAATTCTAAACCTTGGAAGACTCGTATTTTGATAGATCTTCCTCTTGAAGACTGCTTTAATCCTTCTTTCAGAATAAATTAAATTTGAATGATCTTCCTCTAGAAGACAATTTTTGATCCATTCTTTTGGATTGAATATAGTTGACTCAATTGCTTTTTGCTACCACTGTAGGTGAGGATATCAACTTGGATCGTGTAACGACCCACTATTTTGGACCATTCAAATCGACAATAATCCACACATGTCAGACTTAATTCAAAATAACAGATTGTAATAAAATTTGGAGCAAATAAAATCATTCACAGAATCACAGACATAGAAATATCATAATGCTTGCAGCGGAAATAAAATACCATAGTAGTTCATGAAGCTACTATATACATACTCTCAAAACATATACAAAATCTCATAGTAAAATAGATACAATAGAAGTCGGGATACATAAACAACAATACATAGATAGATACCGAATAGGAACTAACTAGAAGAAGTAGACGAATAGATAGACATATAAGTTCCAGCAAAACTCTAGCTCCAGAAGGTGAATCCAAAGTTGTGCTTCTCAGGCTGACCCGAGCGTAAAGTAAAACACAAACACTCGAGTCAGGACATACATACTTATACAATGTAAACCAACTCAAGTGAACTGTAATAGCAATGCACAACAACTTAAAGGATGCTTTGGATCACCCATCCTTTAAGGATCGGTCAAACCATCAACTAAGTAGTAATAAACACAATCCTAGAAATATCCATATTAATGCAAATAATAGTGTTATTGCGATTAGGGTAGCGTAGAGCTGCAGTAACCGCTCACCTCTAGCCACACTCTTAAAATCAAAGGTGTGCATCAAATAATCACAAGGAAATCACATGATACACAAAGCAGTGTACCCGTGGTTATAAATTTCAAAATGATTTATAATTTCGAATTAAAATCATTTATTTAACCATAAAAAGGTGAAGTCATTATACCTTCAAATCAAATATTAAATTTCCCAAAGTTTTAGCCTTTTCAAAGTTCATTTACTCACTTAAGTACAGTAAAATTTCAGCTTTCGTAGCACTTAGAAAATGCTACGGTAAGTTACATTTGAAAACTAGCAAAGACAACATTTAAACTTCAATTTAAACCATTTTAACTTATAAAAATCATATTTTTCCACTCCAAAAATGTTAATTTAAATACCCTTTAACTTATGATTTTTATAACGTAAAATTTATACATAAAATCAAAATTTTCTTAATAATTCACTTATTAAATTCAAGTACACAATTTTCTATTCTTTACATTTTTTTAATTTTTAACTTGAACTTAAATTTAATTACCATTTAAAATATAAATTTGATTTCCTTTTTTTACTTAACTTACTTTTATTGTTAAACCAAATTTCACATTTCTAAGTCAAGTTGTATTCCAAAATTTCCATTTAACTATCCATTTATTTAACATTTTAAACTAATTACATAATTTCAAAATACACTGTAAGTTGTTTAACTTTATTTTACAAATAACTTGATATTTTCTTTTACTTTATATTTATCCAATTCATACATCAATTATATTAATTACCAAGTTAAGCTTATAATTCCATTTTTACTTAGTTTCCCATTATTAAGTTAAATCAAACTTTCGCACTACAACTCAAATCATCTATTAACTTATAACATTTAACCTTTTAGAAAATCACTGCTTAACCGTTTAAATCCAATCTAAGTCAAATTTCATATATTTTTTCTTTCATTTACAATACATGAAATTTATAGAAATCATATTTGAAATCAACCACTGGTCCGGATAATATTTCACACCAAAATCAAGTGATACGGAAATTATCATTTATATCCGTAATCAGTAAAATTTTCGGGTTTTGATTATTTCAAACCCGAAATCCCAAGACAAATACAAATAAATAAAAATCACTCAGACCTATCATTTCAGCCCATAATGATTTTCCCTATTTTAAAGTCTGTTCGGGTATGTATCATTTCAACCCATAGTGATTTTATTCTTCAGGGAACTTGCAGTGTGAGAAACAGAAATAAATGAACAATATAACAGAATAGAATATAACAGATGATGTAACAAGTTAATAACAGGGTTTAACATCATATAAATGATATCACAGGTAGGTATAACATAATATAAAAGTTTCTACACATTCACTTAGTGTCACTTCACAATTATATAGGCATATATGTCATGTGTGAATTACTCACCTCTTTAAAGCTGGAGTTCGCAAACAACACACACAGAAGAGAATCCGGAAAGCACGATTTGATTCAAGTGGGAAGAGAGCCAAGATGTATATCTTGTATACAACAATAAAACAAGACCATACATAAATATAAATACAATACTAAAATTATTGAAACAAATTGAAATAGAGATAAACAAAGACATCACCAAGTTTCAAACAAGTTTTGCTTGCTCTTGACTCAACATGTGCTCGGCCTTAAGGCTAAATTGGTTCAGCCATGACATGTTTTAGGTGGTAAAGGACCAGGTTTGGACTGAAAATAACAAGACTTGGTCAAGGATAGGAAGGGTTTGGAAGTTACAAAGTGTGGAAGGTCAAAAGGCAAGGCTAGAAAGGGGTTTGGTTCAACTTGGGCTCGGTCAAAGGCATTTTTGGGCTCAGGCAGAGGCTGCTACAGGTTAGGTCAGAGGTTAGTAATGGTGTTTAGAGGTGGTGATTGATGGTGGTGGTGGAAAAGGAGGTGGTCGTGGCAAGCAATGATGGTGGTGTTGAATATAGGGCTCGGTTAGCATGGTTTTGTGGAGTTTTTCATAGTTTTGGTGAAGTTTTGTTCAAGGGAAGGCCATGGCACTTTCAGATCAGAGGAGTATGGTGGTTAGGCCATGGATTAGGTGGGGAAGAAGTGGTGGTGGTCAGTGGAGGTGAAGGTGAAGGGGTTAGACCGAGAACCATATGTGAAGATCAAGCAAAATCAAGTGAAAAACAAGGCAAAACAAAGAAAAAAAGTGGAGAAAAGAGAAGGAAGCCGTTACCTTTCTCTTTAGATCTGAAAATGACATGTATGATGAATGAGAAAGAGATGTTCTCTTTCATGTAATATACAAAATACACGGCTAGGGATCAAGGAAATAAACGGAAACATATGGAGGAGTTATGGTATGAAATTAATGGATGGAAAGATAAAGAGGCAATAAATAAAACGTACGCATGCCTTTAATTAAAAATAGATAACGTATTTGATTTGCTTTCCATCTATTTAATAAAATATATGCCAAAGAAATAATTCAATAAATACATAGCATTTATATAAACACTATATAAATAAATAAGAAAACGGTTACAGAAACGTATAAATTAATTGCTATTTACATCTTTGTATGTTACTTAATTTACAAAGTATATATCCAAATTAAATGAAATAAAAACGGACAAATGTTGTAACTATATACATAACATGTAATGTTACATATATATACACAATTATAATATGATATATCAACCAAAAATATTACTTATATTAATTAAAATAAACATTTAAAGGTATGCCTTTTAAGACAATAACGTGTGTGTGTATATATATATTTAAGATTTCTTTCCAAGAAATAAATAGGGATCTAAATACTTATCCATTTAATTACTAAATGAATGTATAAATAAGAAAAATAAGGTAGAGATAGATATTATGAAGAATAAATAAATGGTTTTAGGAAAAGTAGGAAATAAATAAAGAAAATACTTTATTTAATGGAAACTAGAATTAAAGATTGAAAACAATATACAATCAACATTTGAACATTATAACTATACTTTAAAAATGTTTTAAAAATAAAATGTATGCATAACATATCATGTTACACAAATTAGAACATGATTTTACAAACAAAAATATTATTTATATAAATTAAAATAAACAAATTTGTTAAATAAAACAATTTACACACAATATTGTAAAAAGCATAACTTTCACAATATTAATCCGATTTCAACGAAACGAAAAGTAGTATTCTTGAAATTAAATATATTTTCATAATAAAAGATAAAATTAAAAAATTCAAATATTTAAATTTTAAATTTAAAAGTAAAAGTTTGACCATTTTGACCAGAAATCCACTTTTTTGGAAATATTCCATTTATTCTGGTTTGGAATTATAATTCACACAAAATCAAAATTTATATTTAAAATAACAAAATTTATTCATTTTAAATAAATAAAATAAAGTTTTTAAATTGGAAAATTAAAATAATTAAAATATACAATTAAAGTAATTACAAAAAAAACAGGGTTGTTACACTCTCCCCCACTCAAATCTTTTCGTCCTCGAAAAGGAAAGAGGTACGGGAAAACACTGAAAGAAACTGAATGAAATAGGACTAAGACAAGATGACAAGAAGATTAAAATTATACCTGATAATTGTTGTTATAGGTAAGTTTAACAAGGTGGAAAGTGGGAATGGGTAGAAGGGAAAATAGGTTGAAAGGCAAAGATGGACCATTATTCTAAAGCTATATAAATTTCAATTATTTGAAAGGGTAAAATAAATGATCAAAATATCCTTTATATAATACTTTATCAAAATACTTTTATAACTCGACGTCTTAACAAGTTTATCCTCGTTCCCGTAGACTCTGGCAGTGCGTTGATCAGGCCCAAAGCTAGAATTCTCCAGGTACTTAGTAGACTTGTTTCAACACCCAGTGAAAATACTTGAAAAACTTTTAAAAACAGATATGGAAAGTACAATCCAAACAAAACAACCAAACCAAAACCTTTGTCTAACCATGGTTCGCAGATACACAATGGTTACGCCTGCATCCCCTAGGAAACAACCCATATCCGTAAGCTTTCTCAGCCCTGCGAGTTACACCATGATGACTAGTAGACTGCAGAATACACAATGATTACGCCTGGATCCCCCAGGAAATAATCCGTACCCCTAGGCCTTCTCATCCAGGCGGATTTCGCTACTAATGCGACCTACATAGTTCACAGGATACATAATGATTACGCCTGGATCCCAGGAAACAGTTCGTACCCCTAGGCCATCTCAGTCAGGTGAATTGCGCTATGCAGTCGCGCTCAAAAGAAAAAAACCATGGAGATCGCCATCATGGGACACTCGAGTATCACATCCGAAAAACCAAAAATCAAAGAGCATAATATCGATAGAATGAATCCACAATGTGGCCACAAAGCGGATATCAAGCAGAAGGCACTTTCCATATCTTTACTTCGAAAATATGTATCATATAGTATCTTTTCAAATCACTTTCAAATATCATATTTATATGAAGTCCATTATATAGGATTTCATTTTCAAATCGAATACTTTCCAAAATCAACAGTAAATCAAATCATACTTATATAGACTTCGATTATATAAGATTTTTCTTTCTAAATTGAGTACCTTTTAAATCAATAGTTTTCAAATAAACATAATACTTATACAAATCCATTTTATATAAGTTCGATAACTTCCAAATCAAGTGCTTAATAATATAAGGTTCTCAATTTCAAATCATTTCAATATCAATTTAGTTTCAAAATCATATACGATTTCACCAAATTATTTCTTCCAAACTAAATATCTTCAGTTTCAAAGTTTCCAAAATAATAGGTTTAGAAAATAATCCCAGTTTCCAAATTAACACAATTCAAGTCAAACAAATTATTTCCAAAATCATCATATAAATATTGGGTTTTACATTCCAATTTATTTTCAAAACCAAATATTTTCTCAAAATCAGTTATGCCCAAAATGGTTTCCAAATTTATAACTATCCCATTAAAACCATTAAACTATTTATTTCTATACAAAAGATCCAAAATTCCTTTTGCAAATTATTTACTTAGCAAAAGTTTCAAATTTATTTAAGTCATACTCTTCATACTATAAATATACAGAACCAAACTTATATATTTATCAAATATTTTATATTCTTCGAAATTTCTTAGCTTTGAAAATTAAACCTCGCTTTGGAAGTGTTCGAACCTTTAAAATAGTCGGTGAAATCAAGTTTCAAATCCAAGAGTTGGAAATCAGCAACAAATCAGTAGATCAATTTTTATAAAATAGAGTTATACTAAATCAAATCCGAAACTCGAGGACTGAACACTGGCTCACTTCAAATCGTTTCAAATACACACACACACACACACACACACACACACACACACACACACACATCTTTCGAATATCTAATCATACTTCGTAATTTGAAATCAAAATTGATTTCACAAAATCCCTCGCAAAGCAAAACTACTAAAGTGGCATCTCCTCCACTTTGAAACTCGAAAATCAATGTCGATGATGCGTGCACTCTTCACCGAAATTATTTTCCAGCGACAAAAGTGAGTTTTGAACTTCTATTTTCTTGAAAACTTCATTGAAATTTCTTCTAAATCATTGGAATTCATTTGAACTCTTTTGAAACGTTTCTTATCTAGAAAATACTTTTAAATCGTATTATTATTATATATTTTTGAAATCTCAAAACCAAAATTCAAAATACCGAAGTTCAATTCCTCGAAATTCAAATTCAAAACCCTTCAGTTATAAATCCTTTTATATAATCGAGTTCCTTATAAATTTCGAACCCTTTCAAAATTTCAGACTCTCGTTTTTAAAAGGTACACAACCCTTATCGAAAACATTTCACTTTCATATAAAAATGCAGTCATCCTTAACAAAATAATAATTTCTATGTATACGCAATTTCAAAATACAATCAACAAAATTTTCCAAGGGATGATCCAAGGATGGATTTCAAAACAAACAGAGATTCAAATTTAGAGGAACCCTAATCAAACAGAATTATGGTTCGAAGATAAGCTCGAACGAAGATGAGACAATTTAATTACCAAATAGAAGATGGATGAGCCTTTATAAATCACGGGCGACCTTAACCAGGTCAACCGTGACTTCAGGAATATAATCTATGCGGAAATTTAAGGCAAATCGACATTCGATTGCCAGAGATAGAATCAAGGCATAGCAGAAAGTAGATAGCATCGTAAATCGAGGATACAGAAATCTCCGGTGAATCAATGCCAATGGTAAAGAAGTTTCACCCCTTTACAAATCATTCAAAAATTTGCAGAATCACCGATCTTTATAGAGGTCATTCCAGAGTGAAGTTATGGAATGCCCAAAATCAAAAGGATAAAAATAGGGAAGACAAGAATGGATTTCAGAACATGTGGGAGTGTTCCAAAATTCAAGGAATCCTAATCGACAAGAATCCTACCTAAAGAGATTACTAACAAGGTGGATGCAGAAGGGATGAAGTTTAGAAAATCTTGATTTCAAAATAAGAAAATTTTATACCAATATAATCTTTAAAATCCTTTAAAATCATTTGAAAATCATTTTATACTTCAAAAATACGTTCTCTCACAAAGAAATGATTCTGAGATTTATTTCACTCGTTCTAGGGTATTTCTACCCTATCTCTAATGAGTTTTTGCTCCGCAGGCTAAGGTTTGCCAAAACCAAAGCTCTGATACCAAATGTAACGACCCACTATTTTAGACCATTCAAATTGACAATAATCCACACATGTCAGACTTGAATAATTCAAAATAACAGGTTGTAATAAAATTTGGAGCAAATAAAATCATTCATGGAATCACGAACATAGAAATATCAGAATATTTGCAGCGGAAATAAAATACCATAGTAGTTCATGAAGATATTATATACATACTCTCAAAACATATACAAAATCTCATAGTAAAATAGATACAATATAAGTCAGGATACATAAACAACAATACAGAGACAGATACCGAATAGGAACTAACGGGAAGAAGTAGACGAATAGATAGACATATAAGCTCCAGCAAAACTCTAGCTCCAGAAGGTGAATCCAAAGCTGTGCTTCTCAGGCTAACCCGAGCGTAAAGTAAAACACAAACACTCGAGTCAGGACATACATACTTATACAACGTAAACCAACTCAAGTGAACTGTAATAGCAATGCACAATAACTTAAAGGATGCTTGGGATCGCTCATCCTTTAAGGATCGGTCAAACCGTCAATTAAGTATTAATAAACACAATCCTAGAAATATCCATATTAATGCAAATAATAGTGTTATTGTGACTAGGGTAGTGTAGAGCTGTAGTAACGCTAACCTCTAGCCACACTCTTAAAATCAAAGGTGTGCATCAAATAATCACAAGGAAATCACATGACACACAAAGCAGTGTCCCCATGGTTATAAATTTCAAAATGATTTATAATTTCGAATTAAAATCATTCATTTAACCATAAAAAGGTGGACTCATTATACCTTCAAATCAAATATTAAATTTTCCAAAATTTTAGCCTTTCCAAAGTTCATTTATTCACTTAAGTACATTAAAACAGTAAAATTTCAGCTTTCGTAGCACTAAGAAAATGCTACGGTAAGTTACATTTGAAAACAATTCAATTCAGCAAAGACAGCATTTAAACTTCAATTTAAACCATTTTAACTTATAAAAATCATATTCTTCCACTCCAAAAATGTTCATTTAAATACCCTTTAACTTCTGATTTTCATAACGTAAAATTTATACATAAAATTAATTTTTTTCTTAATAATTCACTTATTAAATTCAAGTGCACAATTTTCTATTCTTTACATTTTTTTTTAATTTTTAACTTGACACTTAAATTTAAGTAATATATAAAATATAAACTTAATTTCCTTTTTTTACTTAACTTACTTTTATTGTTAAACCAAATTTCACATTTCCAAGTCAAGTTATATTCCAAAATTTCCATTGAACTATCCATTTATTTAACATTTTAAACTAATTAAATAATTTCAAAATACATTGTAAGTTGCTTAACTTTATTTTACAAATAACTTGATATTTTCATTTACTTTATATTTATCCAATTCATACATCAATTATTAATTACCAAGTTAAGCTTATAATTCCATTTTTACTTAATTTCCCATTATTAAGTTAAACCAAACTTTCACACTACAACTCAAACCATCTATTAACTTATAACATTTAATCTTTTAGAAAATCACTGCTTAACCGTTTAAATCCAATCTACGTCAAATTTCATATATTTTTTCTTTCATTTACAATACATGAAATTTATAGAAATCATATTCGAAATCAGCCACGGGTCCGGATAATATTTCACACCTAAATCAAGTGATACAGAAATTATCATTTAAATCCGTTTCAGTAAAATTTTTGGGTTTTGATTATTTCAAACCCGAAATCCCAAGACAAATACAAATAAATAAAAATCACCCAGACCTATCATTTCAGCCCATAATGATTTTCCCTATTCTAAAGTCTGTTCGGCTATGTATCATTTCAACCCATGGTGATTTTATTCTACATGGAACTTGCAATGTGAGAAACAGAAATAAATAAACAATATAACAGAATAGAATATAACAGATGACGTGACAAGTTAATAACAGGGTTTAACATCATATAAATGATATCACAAGTATGTATAACATAACATAAAAGTTTCTACACATTCACTTGGTGTCACTTCACAATTATATAGGCATATATGTCATGTGTGAATTACTCACCTCTTTAAAGCTGGAGTTCGCAAACAACACACACAAAAGAGAATTCGAAAAGCACGATTTGATTCAAGTGGGAAGAGATCCAAGATGCATATCTTGTATATAACAATAAAACAAGACCATACATAAATATAAATACAATACTAAAATTATTGAAACAAATTGAAATAGAGATAAACAAAGACATCACCAAGTTTCAAACAAGTTTTGCTTGCTCTTGACTCAACATGTGCTCGGCCTTAAGGCTAAATTGGTTCAGCCATGGCATGTTTTAGGTGGTAAAGGATTAGGTTTGGACTGAAAATAACAAGGCTTGGTCAAGGATAGGAAGGGTTTGGAAGTTACAAAGTGTGGAAGGTCAAAAGGCAAGGCTAGAAAGGGTTTTGGTTCAAATTGGGCTCGGTCAAAGGCATTTTTGGGCTCAGCCAGAGGCTGCTACAGGTTAGGTCAGAGGTTAGTAATGGTGTTTAGAGGTGGTGCTTGATGGTGGTGGTGGCTAAGGAGATTGCCGTGGCAAGCAATGAAGGTGGTGTTGCATACATGGCTCGGTTAGCATGGTTTTGTGGAGTTTTTCATAGTTTTTGTGAAGTTTTGTTCAAGGGGAGGCAATGGCACTTTCAGGTCAGAGGAGTATGGTGGTTAGGCCATGGATTAGGTGGGGAAGAAGTGGTGGTGGTCGGTGGAGGTAATGGTTAAGGGGTTAGACCGAGAACCATATGTGAAGATCAAACAAAATCAAGTGAAAAACAAGGCAAAACAAAGAAAAAAAGTGGAGAAAAGAGAAGGAAGCCGTTACCTTTCTCTTTAGATCTGAAAATGACATGTATGATGAATGAGAAAGAGATGTTCTCTTTCACGTAATATACAAAATACACGGCTAGGGATCAAGGAAATAAACGGAAACATATGGAGGAGTTATGGTATGAAATTAATGGATGGAAAGATAAAGAGGCAATAAATCAAACGTACGCATGCCTTTAATTAAAAATAGATAACATATTTGATTTGTTTTCCATCTATTTAATAAAATATATGCCAAAGAAATAATTCAATAAATACATAGCGTTTATATAAACACTATATAAATAAATAAGAAAACGGTTATAGAAACGTGTAAATTAATTGCTATTTACATCTTTGTATGTTACTTAATTTACAAAGTATATATCCAAATTAAATGAAACAAAAACGGACAAATGTTGTAAATATATACATAACATGTAATGTTATATAACATGATATATCAACCAAAAATATTACTTATATTAATTAAAATAAACATTTAAAGGTATGCCTTTTAAAACAATAACGCGTGTGTGTGTGTATTTGATATTTCTTTCCAAGAAATAAATATGGATCTAAATACTTATCCATTTAATTACTAAATGAATGTATAAATTAGAAAAATAAGGTAGAGATAGATATTATGAAGAATAAATAAATGGTTTTAGGAAAACTAGGAAATAAATAAAGAAAATACTTTAATGGAAACTAGAATTAAAGATTGAAAACAATATACAATCAACATTTGAACATTATAACTATACTTTAAGAATGTTTTAAAAATAAAATGTATGCATAACATATCATGTTACACAAATTAGAACATGATTTTACAAACAAAAATATTATTTATATAAATTAAAATAAACAAATTTGTTAAATAAAACAATTTACACATAATATTATAAAAAGCATAACTTTTACAATATTAATCCGATTTCAACGAAATGAAAAGTAGTATTCTTGAAATTAAATATATTTTCATAATAAAGGATAAAATTCAAAAATTTAAATTTTAAATTTAAAAGTCAAAGTTTGAACATTTTGACCAGAAATCCACTTTTTTGGAAATATTCCATTTATTCGGGTTTGGAATTATAATTCACACAAAATCAAAATTTATATTTAAAATAACAAAATTTATTCATTTTAAATAAATAAAATAAAGTTTTTAAATCAAGAAATTAAAATATACAATTAAAGTAATTACAAAAAAACAGGGTTGTTACAGATCGAAACCCTTATAACCGTCTTAAGTGAAGATCTGGGTTTGTTATCCGATGTGTTTGGCTAACTTTCTTCTAACTGAACTATAGACTTACCCAAACTCCCTCTATGAAGTGCTTTAGTAAGGCCATGGAGATTGTACTAAAGGCTTGTCCAATGTTTTGGATAGGCCAAAGGCTTACTCATCATCCCTTTAGAAGGTGCTTCAGTGGGGCCTTTGATGATGGCACTGAAGGCTAGTTCCATGTTTTGGATAGGCCAAGGACTTACCCTACCTCTCTCTAGGAGGCGCTTCAACCGGACCACGTAGGCAGGAGTTGAAGCCTTGTAGATGCTTTGATTAGACATTTTCAAATAAAACCAAAGGTTTAATCTGACCTCCCTCTAGAAGGTGCTTTGACCAGGCCTTCTTAGGAAAGACAAAGACTTTAGCCCTTTACTACCATCATAGGCAGTAGTTTAAACTTTCCATTATTTTAGGAGAGTTTTACTCCTCAAACATGTAGATACACTTATTTTGTTAAGAAACTATTTCTTTATTATTGACTTATTCAATATATTTGTACAAATTCGTCAAGCTTTCCTTACCATAAGAGGTTGCTGATTATTCCCTCTAAGCTTCGACAGTGAATGGTGTCATGGTCGTTAGAGCGATGATAATATACCCTCCAAGATTCCTTTAATTCTTTAGTCGCTTCTTTTGCGGATGCCAATAGTTGATCATATCTTTAGTCAGGAAGTAGATATTCTTTTAGGAAATAGCAAGGGTATAGTTCTTGGAAAGTCGTGACAATTCGAAGGACGGTCCTTTTGATTGGTATTTGATTCCTCTATTACTTGAGACAGACTCCTCGTCTTTAATGACTAATTTCCTTTTAGGAAGCCTCGTGTTGCATTGATTTTATAGGATCAATTAAGTACACTCCTCCATTTTCTAGTGAACAGTCAAAGCCCTTTCTATTTCCTTTTTGAAAATGGTCTCTTTGGCATTAAGTTGAATATTTTTGGTATTGCCTACTCATGGAAAAGATCGATGTTGGTCCCACAAGAAAGGGATTCAAACTCCATTTTTATGGATTGTATGGAGCTATTTGTCTTTTTTTTCATGATTTGTAGTGGCATGACCATTAATTTTTGCTCTTCATGAAGCAGGTGATCTTTAGTAATTTAGTAAGTTGGCCTAATTATTTAAGGCTTGGAGGATCCTTGTTGGAGTTTTTAACATGATTAATTGGCATGAATAAGAAAAACTTAGTTGATGCTGTTAATTGGTGTTAAGAATCAAACGTTGATTAGCTTTGAATATGGTATCTTTGGTAGGGGAAAGTCCTTTAAGCCCTAAATATGCGAGCTAGGGAATTCCACTTAGGGTTTTAACGTTGATGGAGATTCGAGCCCTTCTTCTAACACCAAAATGTTAACGAATTTCTTCCTCAACCCTAAAAGTGAAAGGATGAGAATCTTAGCAAATGATGGAAATTGGGGATCCTAAATTTAACCTCAACAAGTACCAATGTAACAAGACACTAGGTTGAGTTAATGCTTAAGAGAAGTGAATGAGCAAGCTTAGGTTTATAAGGAAATATGTGCAAGACCAAGTGAAATCATATATGCTTGAAATAAATCCATATTAGACAATCATATGTTTAAAAAAGAAATCAAGAATATAAGTAGTTTTTGAATACGAAACAATCTTTGATTAGCAAATCATATATGCTTCGGAATTCGAAAACAAGTCATGATTCGAGAGATTGTGCTTTTATTCAATATAATGTCAAAATTATAAGATTCTTTAGTCCAATGGTTCAAATTCTAACATCACCTATGAATTTGCAAATCAATTTAGGGTTACAATGTTTAAAAAGAAAGAAGAGAGATAAGAATGATTCACCCCATCAGTTGCGCCCCTAAATCCATTTTATAGAGGAGAAAATGTGGCATAACGCTTGGCACATGGCTTCAGCGTGCTTGCTCTCGACCGCTTCAATGTTGCATGATGTTAACTTCGCTTGACAACATCCTTTGACATCCTTAGGTGTAGAGCAGGGCTTCAACGTCGTCTTATAAGTGAAGGCGCGTGACATAAATGACTCTCGGCATTGATAGCTTCTATGTGATGACGGCACTCTCCACTGGTTGATAGTAGTATCAGATTGAAGTAATGCTTGACACAAAGCGATAGTGATCTAGGGCAACATCAATAGGGAGTGGAATGGATCGGTATAACATTTGCTTTGATAACATTTGTGGATACCGATGGCTTTTGATGTCAAGATCTACGGTGTCCTCTAAGCACCGATTAAACGTGGTATCAATAAGGCGTGGCACTGGTCATTGACGACATTGCTAATGAATGGCAATGATAAATAAAGGTGTTGATAAGCATTGACATTCTTTAGTGGCAATATAGGAAATGGTTGGCCTCAACAATAAACAGCGGTAAGAATGAATAACGTTGATAGAAAGCATCGTCTTTTTTGGAGGGTGACTGTGATAAAATATGGCATCAATGAGATGCGACGTTAGTTATGTCAATATTCATTAATGGCTTACTATATTGATTACAGTCGATATCACTACTTCCTTGGAGGAACGCGAAATTGATTCCATCCAGTGTTGATAACACTCGATATCATTTGAAAGACAACATTAAAGAGCGGTGGTATTAGAATATAAGCAGCATCAAAAAAGTGCGACATCATTACTTTACGACTTTAGTTGTAGGTAGTATCAGTGATGAACGATATTGGTAGGGTGCGGCACTGATGAGTTGCGACGTTCATCTTATTTTCACAAGTAAAAGTGGCATTGATAAGTTCCGATGTCAATGAGATGTAATATGGATGGGAGGCAGCATCAAGGAGAAGCAGTATCAACAACATGCATTATTGATCACATGCGGTACTGAACTATATTGATAAAGCATAACATTACTTCCATCTTGAAAGGTAGCATCATATTTATGTCTCATGCCGCATATCTTTAAGGTTAATAATGATGATAACATAAGTATATGGAAGGTATTTCATCATATACATAACATCAAATTCCGAGATATTGAAACTCATCTCTATCCCAACAAGTAAGAATGTGCAAGAGACAAAGTTAGTTTTCTAGTTTGTCCAACTTCATTGTTAATCATGGGATGTTACTATTTCAAATTGAAAAGTGAGGATGAGTATAGGATGTCTTATTTTCATATGCAAATATATACACGCCCCAGATAGTGGATTTGTCCACTATCGACAACTTAACCCTTTTTAAAATTATCGCATGTTGGTTTTAAGAGACCAAGATCGGATAGCAAGAGTTATCCGAAAACAACTTCAAACCAACTTGTATGGACGAATGTTAGCATTGCATTGTCGCTTGGAGGGCAGTGTTAGCATTCTAAGTGGGATTACTATATAAAAGTTAAAATGTAACCTTAAGCCTCACAACTGAGAATGACTAAAATAGGGGACATGCTTCAAGGCTATGTGGTTCGCTACCATTACGGTGTGGACATCCATGATCTAGATCTATATTATTCCATTTATGTATGCTTTGGGGCCCAGTGCGGTAGTTGTTCACAACCAAGGGACGATCATACTTGGTGCTATCCAGTAAAGGGTAGGCCGGTCTTGACTTATAGGGGTTGCAAGGTTTTTGACCTCGGTACATTTTATCTAAAGGTGTATTTTGATGGGCGATACCCATGTTGCCCTGTCTTAATGGAATCCATTCTCCAATAAGTATCTTACGGACTTAATTATGCCCAAATATGTTGGAATTAGAGAGGCAAGTGATCCATCTATGTTCAGTTTATATTTTCAACCCAAGACATTATTATAATATTACTGGATTTTCTATTGAAATGTTTTGGATACCTTTAAGTAAAAACATATTCGTGTTTATGTGTGGCGTGATCTTATGGGACACCTTTGTTTTAAAGAGTTTTGTAGGCACAATAATTTAGTTCTTTAGAAGCTTTACTCACACCAGTCCCTTGTCCGATCCAGAATTTTTTTATTCTTTCACTAAAACTCTTGGATATTCAAATTTGTATGAATGGTCAAGTAGTCCAAGTCCTACGATGCATTTTGAAGGAGCATGGAGCAGGTGGCTTCGACGATATCTAGTTATCTTCTTATTTTTCTCTAAGTATGTATATATTTTATATCAACATTATAGGGACATGTAGTTATAATTGTCCCTAGGTAAAGTTGGTATTTATGCAACTCTGATGTTCATTCTGGGAATGATTCCATCGACTATTTTATGTTAACTATTATAATGCGATTGCTTTACGATATAAGATTCTATGTTTTCTTTCTTCTTTCCCTTTTCTTTTCTTTTTCCCCAACGACTTATCTTACGTACGCCTAGATGATCGACATATGAATAACGTGTGTGTATTAAATGTCGTCTTTAGAAGTAAGAAAGGAGGATCATTGCAAGTGGTATCAGATCCTAGGATGAGCGAACACTTAGGCCTTGGTTGTGGTCAACTCATTAGAGATAGGGTTAGTAATATCTTGGAATGAATTTAGTTTATGAGAGCATATATTTGAAATTTTTATTCGTATATACATATTCGAGTTAGTTAGATCAGTTTTGATATGTTTGATTGGTACCCTCTTTCCTTAAGATTATCTCATCTATGTATTCTAAAAGGTTATCTTACTATGTCCAGGTAATAATAATAAGCAATAGGACAAGACGGGGTAGAGGAACTAGTAACACCATGACCACCAATGGTCGAGCTTTGAACGTCAGAAGTATTGGAATAGTTGAAGAAGCAGCACCGGCATAGCCCTATGAGAACTTCGCAGCTCTGTGCAAGGATTATACAAATCTTAGAGGAAAGTCGTTTAAGGGAATGAAATCCATCGTTGAACTTCAAGCTTGGCTTCATTCTTGTAAAATGATTTTCAAGGGCCTGGATATTTTAGATGAGGTGAAGCATTTCTTAATGTCTTGGCAACTACACGATGGAGTGGAAACATAGTGGGACTCTGTTACAGCTAATGTGTTGAAAGATCACCTTGGGCCAGATTTAAGGAAGTATTTGAAGACCAGTTAATGTTTTCCCTTGGAAAAACTCGTATGTATATGAGTTTCTTAGATCTAAAGCAAGGAGAATTATTGGTAACCTAATATAAGACTAAGTTTAACGATCTATCGCAGTTTGGCCCGAAGTTGATTAATAATCTCCTGAAGAAGAACAAGATATTTGTAATGGGGATGAGGGAAAGTTTCCAGGAGAAGATGACTACCCATATAAAGGGATCTTTTGTGGATTTGGTAGATATGGCTCTTAGGTATAAAGCTCTTGAGAAAAAGAAGGCAGTGGCAGTAATAATAACCCAAACAAGAGGAATTTAAACCCGAACTAGAAGAAACAGGGAATGGAAAGTCGGGGGAAGTTCAAGGAAACAAGTTTAAGGATTATATTTGTAATAAGTGTAATCAAAAGGGCCATATTGCTATGTTTTGCAAGAATTCTGGAGTTCAGCAGCAGCAAGCAAGACCGATTTCTCTGATGGTTCAATAGACACTTTGTTCCAAATGTTAGCAACTAGGACATATGGTGAAGGATTTCCCACTAATAAAGAAGGAACAGCAGGTCAAGGTATATACTACCAAGGATGAATCATCGACCTCGGAAAATGTGAAAAGGAAAGGAGTTTTGAAAGTTATTTTTTAATGGCATTTTAGTTCGAGTATTTTTTGATACCAGGATCTTCCATAGTTTTATTCCTAAAGAATTAGTAGATGGATTACAACTTTCCTATAAATTCATAGACACCCCTATCTATGTATCTAACCTCGTAAGTGGTGTAACAAATCTGTGTATGATTTGTGAAAAAGTGCTAATTAATTATCTTATCCACCCCTTCTTTGGGGACATTTATGTTTTGGTCAATGGGTTTGATGTTATATTCAGTATGGACTGGTCATCGAAGTATAGAGTTGTTCTTGATCGTGTTAAGAGGATATTAGTGTTGAAGGCTGAGTTCAAAAGGGTATTGGAAAGGATATCACGTGAAGAGACTGTCAAGCATATGAGTAGTTTCCTTTATGCCTTAGAATCATCTCAAGAAGGGTTAGGGTCTATAGCAATTGTTAAGGGTATTCCTGATGCTTTTGAGGAGGTTAACAGTGTACCTCCATATTGGAAGATTGAGTTTCGTATTTACTTAATTCCCGGTGCAAGGCCTGTTATTTAACCCATGTGTAAAATGGCCTTGAGAGAGAAGAAAGATCAATAAATCAAACCGATGATTTATTGAGGAGGGGACTGATTAGACCAAGTCGTTCGAGTTGGTAATCAGCTGTATTTTTATGGCAAAGGCGGATGGTTCTTCAAGACTGTGTGTGGACTATCGGGAGTTAAATAGGCAGACCATTCGAATAAGTATCCATTACCTCGTATATACGACCTTTTTGACCAACTGCACGGTGCTCGAATATTTTCCCAAATGGACCTTGCTATAGGATTTCATCAGTTAAGTGTGGTTGAGGATAGTATACCCATAACTATTTAGAGGGCCAGAATGTTTCTTTGAGTGGCTAGTTATGCCTTTTAGGCTAACCAAAGCACTCGTTTGTTTTGTAAATTTAGTGAATTGAGGTTTTAGGGACGTTCTTAATAAGTTAGTGTTGGCCTTCATAGACGATATCCTTATATACTCTAAGATCGAGGAAGAACCCAAACACCATTTGGAAGTGGTATTAGAAATGTTAAGGAAACACGTTCTTAAGGAAAAAAAATATTCTATATGCCACTTTTGGTAATCAGAAGTAAGGTACCTAGAACATACTGCATCGAGGGATGGTATCTCAGTTAATCCAGCAAAGGTAGCGACGGTTCAAGAATGGAAGACACCATAGACTTCTACCGAAGTCCAAAGTTTCTTAGGCCTGGGTAGATTTTATAGGAGGTTCATCCAGGCTTACTCCAAGATTGCCTCACACTTAACCAAGTTGACGAAAAAGGATGAAAAGTTTGATTGGACTCCAAAGCATGAAGAAGCCTTCGTTAAGTTGAAGAGGAGGTTGACCAGCGCTCCAGTTTTAACTATTCCGGATGAAAGTGGAAGATTAACTGTGTATACCGATACTTGTGAAGTAGGTTTAGGTGCAGATTTGATGCAGCATAGGAGAGTGATTGCTTACGCTGGCAGGAACTGAAGCCTCATGAGAAGAATTATACAACACATGATTTGGAGTTGTTAGTTGTGGTGTTTTCATTGAAGATGTGGAGACATTATTTGTTAGGTTAAAAGTTCGAACGCTTCATGGATCATAAGTCCCTGAAGTATCTTTTCATGCAAAAGGGTCTCAGCTTGAGGCAGCAATGATGGTTGGAATTTCTAGCATCGTATAACTTAGATATTCTTTATACGTTAGGAAAAGCAAATGCGACGGTAGATGCTTTGAGCAGGAATGTAGTTTTGGCTCTCTTGGAAGTTACTTTGACTCTTCTGGAAAGGACTGCAAGAAAATGAAGGGAAGATAGTCTTCTAAAAGAATTAATACAAGGAGTCAAAGAAGGTTGATGTTTGGATTTTGGGATTGATAACCGGGGTGTTTTAAGGATGAATAGAAAGGTTATGCATTCCAGATGTTGATGGTCTTAGACATGAAGTTTTGACAGAATGCCATTAGTCTAAGTTAAATAATCACCCTGGAGTCAATAAGATCTACAGGGATATGAAGCGAGAATTTTGACGGCCTGAAATGAAGAGGGATATCTCTATCTTCGTGAGCAGATGTGCGAACTGCCCGTAAATCAAAGGTAATCACCAAAGAACTGCTGGACTACTACAACTGCTGGAGATCCCAAATTTGAACTAGTAGCATATATTAATGGATTTTATTGATGGATTACCAAGATCAAGAAAAGGAAATGAAGATGTGTGGGTCATCATGGATCCGCTAACCAAGAGCACTCATTTTATTTCAATCAAGCCGACGAGGAATGCAGCTACTTTGGTGGAGATTTATATGAGAGAGATCGTTCAACTGCATAGAGTTCCAGTGAGCATAGCAAGTGATCGTGATCCAATCTTTACTAGCCAGTTTTGGGAAGCGTTACAGGTAGCTTTGGGAACAAATCTAAGTTTGAGCACAACATACCGCCTTCGAACCAATGTCCAAACTGAGAGGGTCAACGAAATCATAGAGAATCTATTGAGAGCATGCATCTTGGATTTCAAAGGACCGTGAGAAGATCAAAGGCACTTGGTGGAATTCTCCTACAACAACAGTTACTAAGCAAGCATTTGCATGGCACCTTATGAAGCTCTTTATAGACAGTCATGTAAGTCACCAACATGTTGGATGGAGATTGCGGATTGGCTAGTGCTTGGACCGATATGATTCGGAAGGCTATAGAGAAAGTTGATGTGATCAAGATAAGGATGAAAGAATCTCAAGACCGACAAAATAGTTATGAAGATCAAAGGCCAAGGGATTATAATTTGCAGTTGGAGATTTTGTGTTTGTAAAGATTTCACTGAGTAGAAGAGCAGTTCAATTTGTAAGAACTGGAAAGCTGAGGCCAAGGTATATTGGACCTTTTTGAATTCTTGAGAGGATTGGGTCGCTTGTCTACAAAGTTGAGTTGCCGAAGAGGTTATCGAGGGTCCATAATGTTTTCCATGTATCCCGTGTGAGGAAGTATGAGCATGACCCATCGATGATTATTGACTCATTGGTGCAAGAGGATTTGGAGATAGAACTAAACTTGACTGCGATCTGGCATCTAGTTCACATTGTGGATCGGGATAAGAAGAGGTTGCATAAAAGGTAGTGAGATTGGTTAAGACTCGGTGGAGTGAAGATCGCGGAGATTGTACTTGGGGGACTGAGGATAGTATGAAGGAAGCTTATCCTAAATTGGTGTTTGGATAATAGATTACTTGTTGTATGGATTGTGAACTATCTGTTTATAATATGGTTGCAATAATATGTACCTTTTGTAATATAATACATGGCCTATGGAGTTATTTTGAGTTATCTTTTTGGGTGTTAATTTCGGGATGAAGTTCCTTTGGGGTGGAGAATATAACGACTCGTAATTTAATCACTTTAAATATGAATATTTAATATATTTTTATATAATGAATTTATGGATTTTATAGCTCAAATAAACCCCTTTTAAATAATAAATGATGATGGTAAAGTTGTTTTGATGGTTTACAAAAATGATTGGTTCGAAGAAAAATCGAAAATGTGATTGAAAATCGCTTTTTGGATTTTCGACTTTTCATCCTTTAAAAGTTGTCGGAAAACATTGTGTACATTAGAACATATACACTACACACACACACATATACATATACATATACATATATATATATATATATATATATATATATATATATATATATATATATATAACATATGATATGGTAAATGGTTAAAATAGATTTAAAATGGCTTTACTTAAGTAAAATGGTAAGGTTGGCTATTCTTTTTAAAAATATATAAAGGTAATGTCATTACATGACAACTTATCCTTAACGTCACATAAGAGAGTGAAGTGATGGACAAGAGAGAGGGGATTGTAGAGCTTGCATGTTCAACAAGGCAAGGAAGGAGTTGGTGATAATGTGGCAAAGTTTCGTGGGGGGTAAAGGACCAAAGGGCAAAATGGTAAATTGCTATTTTTATTTTATATAAAACAACTCCATTCTTATTTTCATTTCACTTATTCATTTTCAAAACTTCTCTCTTCTTTTTCAAAGTTCCACCTTTCTATTTAATGGCTTCTTAAAGTTTTAAAATAAAATAAAATCTTACCTCTTCTATTTTTAAAAAACCTTAAACCAAGTTAAATTTCACTTCTTTTCCTTTCTACATCCTCTCTTTTCAAAGAAAACCAAAAACACCCATAAAAACCCCATGGCCGAGCCTTTGTTCCACTAGGGCGAGCCCACTACCAACCCTAAAACCTATAAAAATCAAATGTTTGCAAAAGAAAGTGCTAGGTTTGGGTGACGGTGGAAAAATTATAGGGGTTTGATTTGGTTTTGATTGATTGGGTGAGTAAAAGCCTACATTTTCAGGCAAAGTTTTAAACTTTATTTTGTTACTAAACTTTGTTGCTAGTTGTTGGTTGTCTGGTTGAAAAATAATGTTGTTTTGTGCTTTACATATATGTGTTTAAACAAGATGTTGGTTATAGACTTGGAAATGAAGTCGAAAATCAAGTATGGTTGACAAATTATGATTTTTACTTGTGTATGATGTTCTGGCATGTATATATAATATTTTTAGGCTCATGTATGTGATATTCTATGCTAAACAAAAGTTAGCATTTGATCCTGTTTTATGTTGCGACATAGATATTCCTTTGGGTTTAAACTTGTTTCACTTATTTTATCTTCTAGAAAAGTTTTACAAGTTTTCGAAACTTACTTTTAGTTTCCAAAAACTTTATACTACATTTAGGAAGTAAATTAAAATAAAAGTAAAGGCTTGAACGGTATTTGATATGTAAAACTAGTTTAAAGTTAATGATATCCATAACGATGGTCGTTATGGATGCAGTTCGTAAAAATGAACACTTTTTGTAAGTCAAAAGTGCTTTCATTTTAAATATAATTTTGAAATGT
Organism: Allium cepa; assembly: GCA_030765085.1. Classification (NCBI taxonomy): domain Eukaryota; kingdom Viridiplantae; phylum Streptophyta; class Magnoliopsida; order Asparagales; family Amaryllidaceae; genus Allium; species Allium cepa. The sequence goes on from CM060932.1 coordinate 997,601,905, forward strand.
ATTTCAAATATATTACGATTATTAAAAAGGTTTATCTAAAATTTGATTAATTAATTAAGTAAGGGTTTTATGATATTTTAATTATTTAATTAAGCAAAGGTAATTAGTACTTAACTATTAGTCAAGAGAAGGTAATTAGTACTTAATTATTATATAGTAAAATAATTATAATTAGTTTCTTAAGTAAGGGTTGATTAATTATTAATTAAGAAAAGGTTAATTTTGATTAATTATTATTTAGGTAAGATTAAATTATTGATTAATTATTACTCAGGCAGTGTCAATTATTAATAAATTATTGATTAAGTTAGGATTTATTTAATATTTAATTAAGATTTAATTAAGATTTAATTATTATTAAATAAAGGGTTTAAACTTATTTTTAATTAATAAATAAATTTTTTAATTTTTATTTACTTTATTTCCAAGGATCGATTTGTTTAAAAACAACTTTCTTTTACAAAGAATGGTTTAAATATAAGGGATTCTCTTTGTCTATGCTATTAAATAGCCAAACAAATATGAATAATTTATACTAAAATGTTGACATGTTTCATTGGAAGTAAGTCGTCTTGTATTTAACATTAAAAGTCGATGAGTAAACTTCCCCTTATCTGTGAGATCTAAAACTTGATTTTCTAGACAATGGATAAAGAAATCGAAATGTCTGATAAATATAAGGGGGTTAATTTCGATAAATGGGTTATGATAAATTAAGTGTATAGAAGATATTTCATCGTATACTTATAACCAAATTTTGAGGTATGGAAACTCATCTCTATCCCGAGAAGAAAGAATGTACGTCGAGTCAAGTTAGTTTTTTAACTTGTCCGACTTCATTGTTAATCACGGGATAGTACTATTTGAAATCAAAAAGTGGAATTGAGTGTAGGATGTCTTATTTTCATATGCAAATCTATACACACCCTAGATAGTGGATTTGTCCATTATCGAAAACTTGACCCCTTTTAAAATTATCAAATGTTGGTTCGAAGAGACCGAGATCAGATAGCAAGAGTTATCTGAAAACCACTTCGAACCCACGTAAGCGTTCGAATTGGAAACATCTGAAAGATGATGGAATCGAAGACGAAGATTTTTGAAGTGCAAAGACTACTCGCTACTAATCCTAAGGGTGATTCCAAAATGGATGTGGTAGAAGTAGTGCCTTCGGTTTGTTCATATCTTGAACAACTTGTATGGACGAATGCTAGCATTGCATTCTCGTCCGAAGGGCAGTGCCAGCATTCCAAGTGGGATTGCTATATAAAAGGTAAAACGTAGCCTCAAGTCTCACTACCGGTACTGACTAAAACAGGGGATATGCTTCAAGGCTATACAGTTTGCTACCATTAGGGTATGGTCGTCCCTGATCCTAAGTCAATATTATTCCTACTTATGTATGCTTTTGGGCCCAGTTCAGTTGTTAATCACAACTGAGGGATGATCATATTCGGTATCCAATAAGTGGTAGGTCGGTCTTGACTCACAAAGGTTGAAAGGTTTTCGTTCTCGGTACATTTTATCTGAAGGTGTATTGTGACGGACGGTACCCCAGTAGCCCTGTCATTGATGGGATCCATTCTTTAATAAGTGCCTTATGGACTTACTTGTGCCCAAATATGTTGGAATGTGAGATGCAAGCATTCCAGCTATGTTTAATATTTATTTTAAACCCTAGACATTATTATAATATCGTTGTATTTTTTATTGAAATGTTTTGGTTATCGTAAGATAAAAACATGTCCTTATCTTTGTGCGGCGTGGTCTTACGTGATACCTTTATTTTAAAGAGCTTTATAAGCATAATAATTCAGTTTTTTGGAGTTTTACTCACACCAGACTCGTGTCTGGTTCGGAATTTTTTTTTTCTTTCTCTAAAACTCTTGGATACTCAAATTTGTATAAGTAGATGCATTTTGGAGGAGCATGGAGCAGGTGGCTTCAACGATATCTAGTTATCTTCTTATTTATCGCTATGTATGTGTATATTTTGTATCAGCATTGTTGGTACATGCAGTTATAACTGTCCCCAGCTGAAGTTGGTATTCGTGCAACTCTGATGTTCATTTTGAGAATAATGCTATGTACTATTTTATATTGACTGTTATATGTGATTGCCTTGCGATGTAAGATTATGTGTTTTCTTTCTTCTTGCCTTTTTCTTTTCTTCCCCAACGGCTCGTCTTTCTTACATCTAGATGATTAGCATATAAATACCATGAGTGTATTAAATGTCGTCTTTAGGAGTAAGAAAGACAGATCGTTACATATATGATTTAGTGAGTTGAAAACATGTTCTACTACCCGGCACGGTCTCACTATAATTTTACGTGTAGGGAGAAAATTACTCATACCAAACTTATATCTTACCCGTATTTTTATTATTATTTACCCAATAGACTCATAGGTACTCATTTGAGTATGCTTATTTTATAGGATTAGCAAGATAACATTTAGAATGGCGAAACAAAAGCTTCGATGACAAAGCAAAAGGCTAAGTTGTTAGTAAAATTTATTTTAATTCTGCTGTTATAAAACTAGATTATATAACTAAATAAGTGCACATGCTGACAACTTCATATGTCGAACGTCATTATTATTTATGTTTTATTATATTTACCCATGCACGAGTATGAATTAAGAAATAAAATGTAAAGGCAATTTGTGTAATGTAGATTATTTAGCTACTCTATTTACTTGACGTCGTTGAAAAAAGAATTGATCCCATTTTCTCGCTTAAAAATAATCATAGTGGTAACTGCAGCATCATCGACGTTCATTTTCTAATCTAGGGATGTTATAACTTACAAGTATCCCATTTACCCTGTTTAAGGCTATGCATTGCTACCCTTCTTGCTCTTCTCGATGAATCCAAAAACCATCGACTCCCCTTGTTGAAATTCCACCAAAGATGAACTTCGATTCATTTGTAAATTCACATCGTCTTCCTCGTCTTTGATCGCATCACAAACCACTACTGCACCGAGATTAGTCCCTTACCATCTTATTTTGGTAGTTCTGCCTTTGCACCATGTTCACTTCAAGATTGGCTGTCACAACATCATTTTCCAAGAGGCCATAACATCTTTTGATGCTAGACACCACGTCAAATTACCATAGCATTGTATACATTGAGCTATAATTCCATTCTTTGGTATCAAGCACCGATCTCGTGTCTTTCGAGTGGCATACTTCTCTTTTCGATTTGCTAGTAATAAGACTACTTCGATTTGCTAGCAATAAGACTACTTCAATTGCATTACTGTCCTTCTCAAATGGGTAAAACCCATTAGGAATTCCTTGTTTTTCCACTGGGAAACTTTCATGATGGAATTCCCATCGATTAAGAAATTTTCCTGCATCAGTGAATTGTCATATCATGCTTTATCCCAAGAGTTTGCACCCTAAATTTTTTTCTTCTACCATAACCAAATATGATTTTTTATCAACTCTACGATGGGCATAACTTATATTTTCAACTTAGGTTGGGACAAATTACCTCCATCTGAAAGCTCTTCTAACATGCTAGCTTCCTATCTCAATTGTGTCTTTATAAGATTTAGGGTATGAGAGTTATTAGCTATCTAAAATGATCACTTTTAGTTTTAATACATTTCATAAGTGTTCCTTGGGGCGAAATTGTAAACAACAGCAAGTTAGGCTGATTTTTTGAGGAAATTTTATCATGTACAACTAACCTAGGACAATTATCACCAGTCCATTTGCTTAGGAAATCCATTTTCAATCTAAATGGAAATTTTTAGAAATTAATTTTCCTAACTACCTAATTAATTAAATAAGCCATTTTTAGCTTGAAACACATTTTTTCTTAGTGCCTTTTAAACCAAGTTAATTAGATAAATTATAGAGAAGTTCAAATAAAATTCTCAGTCGGTTTCAAAATATAGTATTTCATTTTGATGACCATTAAGTCACGAGCTGAAGGAGTTTTTAGCTCTCTGCCCTAATAAATTTCCATCATAAACTTGCTAAATCATTTAATCATCAAAGGTTAATTTAAGCAAACCCACTTCCAAAATCTACCAAAATCACTATTAACATATTAAAAAGAAATTAAAATATGAATATAAAGTAAAAGAGACCAAATATGATTAGCATTACTCACCCAAACTTCTTGGTTAGGCCAAAACCATTATATGAATGAGGGAAGATGACAAGCTTTTATTTTCCTTTAATTTTTTATATATATTATTTTCTCTGTTTTAAGTTTTTTTATAGTAACCTAATAGATGGTAGAGATTTTGAGTTGTGCGGAATGAAAACAAGAGACCTAAAAAGTTTAGGATTATTTTCCTTAATGGATATTGTTTTGATTTGTTGAAATCTATTTAACCTTTATTTATTTTTTATTTATTTATTTACATTAAGGTTAGCCGCCATGACTTATAAGGGTTATTGGCCAATAAACATCCCTAGGAAGCATACACTAATCAATACTTTAGGTTATTCAAAAAGATTTACATTATCATTGGAAATTGATCCTTACACACTACATTTGATAACCCATGTTTTGGTCAGTCGAGATACCCTATATGGTATCTTTTATTTCTCTTATTCATTAGCCTATGTAAATTGTACATAGTCATTATTTCGCTTATACTATAATTTTCGATATGCAATTCGTTTTTCATAAATTAGTTAATTGAAGTTTTTAAATGTTTCACTACACAATAATTAAACTGATTAAAATTAAATTAACTAGCACTTATTTCCCCTTTCCACCATGGCATGTCATTTCCACATCCACTCAATCCACAATCAACGTGCTAAAGTAAAAGATATTGAAATAAAAAAATACACAAAAAGGCATTGCAGTCTATCGATCGATGGCAAATGCTAAAAAGTTCAGTAAATTACTAATAACGAATACCCCTGCAATTGGCCATTACCGCTAATAGTATCATTTCACAAATCCAAAATCACTTGTTTAAAAAAGAGTATCTATTGTTGCTACGTCCAACTAATTTTCATTTTACGCCCAGTCTAATATCAAGACAAGATCAATGTATTTGTTGCCGAATTCGAAAATTCATTGCAATAATAAAATATTTAAATATTATTATCTTATCACTTTATGTTATTATAAAATTATTTGATAAAAAATTTAGTTAATAATTGTCATATATAATCCAGTGTTTTATCGTAAGATGTCATATTTATGTACTTTTTTGTACTACATGGAGACCTTTGGATTAAATATTGATCTAATACCGTCGATATATCAGTAGGGTTGATCAATATTTTAACTAATATCTTAAAGAATATCGCTTTAAGTTCGTATGTGATATATTAGCAATATTTCATTGATATTATTTGATATTAGTTACCTCGGTCTTGGTGAATGTAACCACTAAATACACAGTTTACTTTTTTTCTCAACACATGCCTAAAAGGTACTAACTGTGTTTCATGCCTAACTATTAGTTGTGTTCAAATTGTTAATAAACTGTCTCTCCTTCATAGGTCCAAAGAGAGATTGATTAAAATAATCAAGAAGACGACATTTAGAGAAATAAATTTACAAAAAACACCAAATATATACGATAGAGAGTATATAATCATATGCGACGATAAAATATATTTGAAAGACAGATTTTGTAGAATTTTTGGACGTTCTGGTGAAAAATATATTTGAAGGGTTCAAATACACATTCAACATATTCGATATAAATGATATATTAGACGTGAATTGATTAAAATAATATTGGATTTGACATGTCTAACAAAGATAACACGTGTAAGACAAAAAAATTGGACAAATCCACTTTTACTTTCATACTACACCTTTCTTTCTTAGACAATCATATGTACAACCTCATTCTTTATTATTATCTAAACTACACGCAAAAAATTAAAATGAAAATAAAATCAAGATTTGACTTTTTTTTCCTTTTGTTTTATCCATCTAGATTCTGGATTTTATTTGGAAGTTGGTCACGAAATCTGCATGCCTGTCATGAAAAATAAGCGACGATTAAATCAACAAATAATCAAACGACTGCATTGGTCATTCGCTATTTGGGGAACAAAACTCAGATTGTGAAGTAAAAACGTTCAGGGTGAAACGCACTATGTTTTGCTGAGTAAATAATAGTCGGATACAATTCGCCACGATCCTAATTTTCTCACTTCGGCCCTTTTCCTCTTTCTTGTCGCTCTTCTTGGGGAGGAAGCAGCTTTTAGCTATATCCCCTCCTTCAGAATTTGCGTCGTTTAATATCCAACTATTCAATAAAACTCAAGCTCGACAATGGCGCTATTACGAGCCAAGGCCAACAATCTGTCTCCACTACTCAACTCTTCTCTTTCTCATCTCCTCCGCCGCCAAGTGCCACTTGCCGCCACTCCCCTCCTTCACCGCCATTTCCGTGCTGGACGATCTGATGATGCCGATCTCTCTCTTTCTCGGTACCTAATCCTACCCCTAAGTTTTCTTGTTAATTTAGTTACGCTTGTACCCTACCTGTTTCATTGGTTGTTATTTAGTAGCTAAATTAGATCTCTATTTGATACAGCCGTTTAGGTTTACATTGTAGATGTAGTATCAATCGGTTTTAATTTTATTGCCACTAAGACTTAACAGGGTACTTTTTTCAAATATAGTTATGTAAAAAGGTATAACTGCCTACATGTATGTATTGATTGTTATACCCTATTCAAAAACACTCTTTGTTTGTTTGTTAGATATGCTAGATTCAGTAACCAGTTTATATCTGCATTAAAATCGACCCATTTTATCTGCTATATAGTAATACTTAATAATAGTCAGTCTGGTCAGCTGTAGTACTCAGAGTGGAAGATTATACTTTCACCCTTCTCAATCCAATTTTACTCAAAAATTTAAAAAAATTCCAAAAACTTACCATGGCCGATATTGGAAGAGATGAAGTCAACTTATGACCTTCTCTGTTATGATCTCTCCATGTATTTTTCTAATCTTTTCCCGTTCTATTCAAGGGAAGTTAAATGTTCGTTTTTGATTATCTTATGTTAATTGTTCATATGCATTCTTGATATAAATGTCTTTATGTTGTATAATCCTATGAACTTGTCGATAACGTTTTCCATTTTAATTCAATAAAGTTGATTGCATCGAGGAAACTCTAGATTTTATTCATTGGAGAAGGACTATATTGCTTAGTACTTAGTAACAGTTTGCTGCTAAAATTGTTGGACATAGAAATTTGTATAGCTGCCAAAATGTATTGTTGAAGACATATGCACTTTTTGCAGACCAAACTAACCTTCATAATACTGCGTACCGCTAGCCAACAGTTTACACAACATATTCACATTGTCTTGAAATACAATGTTATTTTTTCTTTCAACATTTTCAAATTTGATGAATTTCTTTGATTTCTACAATTGGGGCCATTCAGTTTCATCTTAGTCGATTTGGAACTGTTTGTGTGCAATGAAATGGGGTTGGTTTAAAAAAATAAAGAGAAGATTATGGAAAATATGGCGGCGAAGAGAAATGTGTGCGATTTTTTTCTTGAGTAACACGAAAGATTGGTTATTTCTCAGTAAAAGATACTGTGTACATAGCTATGCCCTATCTAATAGGGATGCCCAAGTTAAACGTTTATTATGAGTAAAATCATTTTCTTATAGCGAGGACCGCGAGATGATTCTGTCCGACTAGTGTGTGTGTATGTAAATATGTATGTGTGTATAAGCCTAAACAAGATGAACAAAATGCAATACATACTTTCTGTCTACACCCCGTAGTTATTTGCGACACAAGCATTGGCGTATAACGTGGTGTACGATGTACACCTTTTGAAATATTATGATTTATTTTAAACATGGATTTAATAATTATATTTTTTGTTAAATATCACAAACAAATGCAACATAACTTGATATGAAATATGATGTTTTGAATAAGAGAACAAGGAATATGAATTTATGAGAAAAAGTCTAAATCCTTTTACGATAATATCATAAAATGTAACTTTATAAACATGGATTTTTTAGCACAAAAGTGATTAAAAGGCAAAATCCAATCATAAGCATAGATAAAAAAAGTTGAGCATGTACTGCTGGTCGGCACAAAATAGTCGATAGACTGCACTGGCTTTCGGCGTTATAATGCCTTAGGTGTTCTATTTTTTCCTTCTTTGTGATTGGCAATCTACCGATTGATTATATAACGCCATTTGGTAGTATATTGCCGACCAATTGGGTAAAACAAAGCAGCATACCGTTTTTTTTTCTTAGTGGGTAAAATAGAGTCCATAAGGGAGCGCTGTCCATAAGTGCTTTTAGCACCACTTATTTTTTATGCCCTTTTAGATCCATAAAAAGAACGACATCACAAAACTTTGAGGAAAAAAATTTGAACATAAGAAAAACCTATCCTTTTGCATCGTGCTTCATATGTGCCTTATATGTTATTTTGTGCATCTTTCATACATATCATCGCATAAGAGAAAACAGTCTCTCCTTGTGCTGCACCATGTTATGTGCCAAGTAATGACATGCTTTTCACAATGATACTGCACACTATTACATATCCATGAAAGGTCACCATGAAACAAATATAAAGACAACAAAATAGTGCTTGAAAGGCTACTGAAAAAAGAAAAAAAAGAAAAGATGTAGTGACAAAACATAAACTGCATAATAATCACTTTAAAAACTTCCAAAAGAGCTTCTCTGCCCCTATTGGCATCTTCATGAATATCAACTCCGACATTAGAGATATCCTATAGGATTTCAAACTCATCATCAACATTGTTATATCGAGTCTATGTTAATATCATTATCGGATACATATCAGTCAACCGAAATGCGATATCTGAAAATATCGGAAGTAATGTCGGGTTACATCGATGAAACATCGGCCATGTTATATTATCAATATTGACCGTATAGTGTATCGATGAAAGACCGGCCATGTTATATTATCAATCTTGACTGTATAGTGTAGTACCGATACGTTATATTTGAAATATATGATAAAATGGAAAAACAACGGACCTGTTAATAAAAGTAAAAACTATGATAAAAATATGCAATAAGCTATGTATAGCTATAATTTTGCAAGCTTTTTAGAAAGAAAATTTGCTTTTCAAATGGCAAATCTAAAATTTGAATAAAAAACAGAGGCATGGTTACTGTACATACTTGTCTAATTAAATGCTTAATAATGGGAAAAAATGAGGAGGGGCTACAACCAGTAATAAGAGAAGTGGGTCACCCAACATTTAAAAAACTGAGAAATAAAATGTTAAATTAGTCTGTATTTATATTTTCATTATTGCGTGCATTGAATCAGTAGCTGATATTTTGTTACCTTTTCCAGAAAATTAAGTATGAATTTGGATGAAAATAGCTAATTTTGAAACGAAATTCGCTAATGATGTTATAAATGAAATTTTGAAAAATAACACTCAATGTACGATATATGACAATTTCATTGAAATTTCATGAAGTTAAGGACGTACTCTCAAGCATTTGACAAGCCTCTCTTTTTAAATAACCCGTCCATAATTCAACGAAGTTTATAATTAAGCTAATACACCAGGTTATGTGCCAAGCCATGACATGCCTTTTACTATACCACTGCACAGTATTGTCATCCATAAAAGGTCACCCTAAAATAAAACGATTGGACAACTAAACACTGACTGAAAAACTACCATAACAAAAAAGAGGAAAAAAGAAGGCATGCAAAGTACAAAGCATAAATTGCATATAAATACGCTTAGCAGCTTCTAAAAGAGCTTGCCAGACTGGCCGGGGTAAGGTTGCCTTAGCTAGCGCACCAGCCCTAGCTCAAATTTTGGAGTTTCTCCTTAAAAAATGGTGTTTTGATGATTTTTCCCTATTTGAAATTACTTGTTCGAATGTTTGAAAATTTTCCCTATCTGAGACCATGATCTGCTACTGTTCCCAGAGCATCTTCATGACTATCACCTCTATTATTAATAACATTGGATAGGCCTTTATACTCAGCATTCACATCTGGCATTTTCAGTCTCAAGCATTTGACAAACATTTCTCCTCAAATCACCTATCCACAGTTCATTAAAGTTTATAATGTAGTTAAAAAATTATTCTATTATGCCTGTTTTGTATTTTCGGCACCTTCAATTATTTTGTTTTATTTCTAAAAATAACTTCAATTTGACCTTGCAAGCTTTTGAACTGATTTTGTATGCAATATATATTCTGTGCATACTATGCTGAATTATTTATTCCTACTTTTGTACATTCTTACTACAACATTTTTTGCATTTGCTATTTTTCATATTCGACTTGATAAAAGATGAGTCAAACTTCAGAGTTACATCGGCATTTATGTATGATGGTTTGGATGTTGGAAAAGCATCCTTTGGAGTTAAACCTTAATTCAGACATAAGCCTACTTAAGTCCAACGTAAGGCTGTCAGTTTTGTTTTTGAATTATATAATAAGTAAATTGATTAAAATGTATCATGATTATATAGTTAAATATTACAAGTTATTTAAAAATTATATCATAAATTGTATAAGCAATCCTACTTCTAACATTTACTTCTCAACTTAACCACCGTTCAAATTGTACAAAAACGCATGTTCACTCAACTGTTGTTTACTGAACCAGTAGTCATTGAACCTCCAGAACATGCTCTTAACATCAGCAGAAATCAAAATTACGGTTTCATCCTTATAAGTCTGACTTCATTTCAACCTTTTGTAAACATATTCATGAAAAAAAATTGATTGTACAACGTATGTATGACATAATGCATATAACATCGTATTGAAAATTTGTGATTGAATATTATTTTGAAACAACAATATCATGTGTTTAGCATTATTATAATAAATTGATAATATCGTATAATAGTATAAAAAAATTGATATATGCATATGTAGTGCGCAAAATTTGATGAGTGAATGTTAAGTACAAATGAATAATTGTTATTTCCATTGGATTTACATTTTTGAAGATACCATATACATTCAACATTGTGATAAGAAATGATAAATTAAGCCGTGCGAAGATGATATATATATACACACACCTTTTCTCCTTCTACTCCCCTTTGTATTACATCACCAATATATATTTTGTAATTCAGAAAGAGAGTGAGATTTGTAAGAGGGAAGAGAAAGAAGATGTATTTATCACTCCTCTATATTTATGTAGCATTGGCAAAAAATATGACAAATAAACATCGCTAAAAATGTGATAGATGAATTTATATTTATAATCGTTCAAAGGAATTTGTATTTTACAATGGTCCTCTGTCATTGTGTACAAAGAAAATGACAAAAATATAAATATTGTGAAATACTATATATATGTACATGTATATGTACACACACTCTCTCTCTCTCTTTTAGTTTAAATTATCCTTTAATTATAAGAACACTAAAATGTAGCCTTTAGAATTATGTATAATGTATATAAGATCGTCCACCCAAATTTGCACTGTTCTTATTCTTGTATACCCTCCAATTTCACTTTATCAAGATTAAATTTTTGATCGGTTTTAATATCAACTCTTTTCGAATCCAGTATATAATTAGAAGGCGTCCTATGCTAATATATGATACTTTTGTTTCTTAGGCTATGTTGTTCGTTGTGAAGCCTTACTGGATGGAAATAGTTGTTTCTCCTAGAGTCTGAAGAATTTATAAAAATAGCTCCGCGTGACGTCCATAATCCATAAAATAGATAACAAAAATGTTGGAATTTTTATTTTTACATGAAGACTGAACCAGCAAAGAATCATTCTTTGCTGAAGAATAGAGTGCAGCAGTTTCTTCATGCAATATTGAAGTGCAGCTTACTTCTTTCTGTTTTTTATTTAAAAAAGCCCAATGTCAAATATATATTTTTTGAAAATGATCCAAGTGTTTACAATATACTGTACAGTGATCTTGATTTTCAAGTGCTAATTACTCGGTCTTTATCATATACTGTACAGTGATCTTGATTTTTAAGTGCTAGTTACTCAAGTATTCAATGATCTACAATCACTAGATAGCATATCCAACAAAAAGAAGAAGAAAAAAAAAATGAAAAACAAACTACGTGCAGCGAAATAAAGCAGATATGTAAACATGTGCATCCATACACAAATATCGAACAAAAAGTAAAAATGAAAACAGAAACTCCAAATTTAGACTCGATCAATAACCTTAAAAAAACACTGAAACCGCCAACATGTCCAAAGATCAAAGCAACAACTCCGTGTAAAAAAAAAAAGGCATCTTTGAACCACCCTGAGAAAGATAGGGAGCTCTGACTATGCTCATATTACTAGATAATTGATTTCATAGAGAACATAATGGCACCCATTTAAACGGAGCCGAACGGGTGCTATGCTTGTTTAGTCGCAACTTGTTGCTTTTGTGATTCATTTTGCTAATAACCGGGTTTGACTTTTGAGTATAAACACAAAGGTTATTTTCTGATAATGTCAAATATTTGAGAACGGAATTTCAAATGAATATTATAATTCTTTTGTGTGTTGATAAAAGGTTAATACATGCACGCACACATATGTGCATATCTATGTTATATTGAGCATTAAGTGAGAGTGAGACAAGACGACAAATTTTCGCCTTGTCTGGACACTTAAGCTTTGCTTAATTTTTTTTTTTAACTTGATTTTTGTCCGTAATGTTATGATTTATATGTTATGAGTTTTACTGCTAAAATTAACCGTATTCTGAAGAAGGTAGGCCTTTTCATGCAATGAGTATTTTGCAATAAAAAACCCTTCAATTTTCTTTTGCATGAATAAACATGCTATTTCCCCCCCTTAATCACACTTTAATTTTGCTTCATCTCAAGGGAGACGTAAATAAGCACAATCAAGTGCTATAGCTTAACACTCTTTATGTTTCATAAAAGTAAACGCTGAACTGGCGTTCCATGCTTTAGTGCACTTTTCAATACATAGATGTATATATACATGTGTTTATAACTATATATACGTATGTGCATATACGTATGTGTATTTGTTTGTATGTTTACATCATACATTTTTTGGGTTTTATAATCAAGTCTTTAATTATTGCAGGTACAGTCACAAGACTGGAACAAATTGGGGCATACGTATTGTACCTCAGCAACAAGCATATGTGATCGAGCGGTTTGGGAAGTTCTTAAAGGTATTAGGTGGTGGGATTCATTTTTTGATTCCATTCGTTGACCGGGTTGCTTATGTTCACTCTTTGAAAGAAGAATCTTTTAAGATTTCGGGTCAATCTGCGTTTACTCTTGATAATGTCAGTCTTCAGGTTGATGGTCTTCTGTATGTTAGGGTATGTCTCCCTCTCCCTCTCCCTCCTCCTCTCCCACCTTCTCTCTCGTGTTGTCGTGGGATAAGATATAATTTGCTTCTAACTTTTGCATGGTTGGTTAGTTCAGATTGTGAATCCACAATATGCGTCGTATGGAGTAGAGAACCCAATTCTTATGGTGAAACAACTTGCGCAGACGACGGTGAGGAGTGAGCTGGGAAAGTTAGAGCTTGATACAATTTTGAAGGAGAGGGATAAACTCAATTTGAAGATAGTGGTGAGTTCATTCTCCTGAATTTTACATTTAATATTTTATTTATATAGTAGTTGCAACTACTAAATAGTTAAATTTATTGACTGAGTTTTTTTTAATTCACTGTATGTTTAACTAGGAAACTGATACCAGCCTTTGGTTTACCTGGCAAGTCTTTGTTTAGATAGATTAGGAAGCTTATAATATTAGTCTGATGATGAAGCCCCTTTTGCTCTTAAAATCAATGGTGCCATGTTGATAGTGGTATACATTGGAAATTTGAGAGGGTTATATTTTCTTCTTAAGGCATGTTTGGATGCCCATGTGGGAAAACTTGGTTTTGAAAGGGTTTAAAATCAATTAATTTTAAATATGTCAATTTGTTGGGATATTGTTATTGAAAAATTAATTTTAAATCCTTTAAGCTTACGTTGACATATTTTATCTCAGGAAAATTATAATCGAGATCCTTTTGTTTTGATTATAATAGGATACTATAGTCGTAACTGATAACTCAATAGTAGAAGTTTCTGTTCTGTGAACTTGATATTTTTTATGTTGGTATTGTTAATGTAGTCTTAGTCATCGAGTGGGGCGAAGAATAACAACTGATTTCTCTCTCTCTGTTAGTAGAAGTCTAGAAGATGTTCAGCAGTAACTGATATTTGCCACTTATCCATTTCACCATACCCCCATCCTCATATTATTCATTTGCCCTTCTTGACCGGACATGTATTGCCATCTATTTATGACTGCTCTTGGTCTCTACACTTTTAGGAACTTGCTACTCACGATTAAATGATGTGCATACATTACATATACTTTCCCCTTTCTTGCTAGAATGTCTTCTAGGTTTTCCATGAACCTACTTAGTGGTATATGCTATGGTTTTTATATTATTTTCATCATCTTCTTAATGAATAAATATAATCTTACAGAGCTCGATCAATGAAGCTGCTGAGGGATGGGGTGTAAAGTGTGTTCGTTATGAAATCCGTTAGTTTTTGTTTTCTATCAATATGTATTACTGCTTTAATTCATTATTCTATGTCACAAATTTCCAACATGTGGTTTCCAACTAATATCCCCATTGTTTATCTTGTTATGTAGAGGATATCTCTCCTCCTCCTGGCGTAAAGCAAGCTATGGAAATGCAAGTTGGAGCTGAAAGGAAAAAACGTGCTCAGATTCTTGAGGCTGAAGGTGATTAAATTTGAAAATTACATGGATTTTGGAGGGTCACTTGCATTTGTTCACCCAAAAACAACTCTTTACTGAGTAAACATTGCCTTCATATAATCCAAATAGCTTTTAGGAAACATTGTACTGATCTCTTATAATTTCTTATGAGCAATAGCTAAATGAACATAGGCAGACTGAAAGTATAAAAAAGGTCATCCTTACATTACTGCATGTAGTAACATCAGCTGATAAGTTGTCCACTACATATTTGACGCAACAGGAGAAAAAGAATCACAGATCAAAGTTGCTGAAGGGAAAAAGCAAGCTGTGGTTTTGGCTGCAGAAGGTACGTGTTTTATTTTCAATTGGAAATTGATTGTAAATACTAGAGTCAATGCCCACAGTTTATCATTCAAGTTGAAAAAAAACAGTTTCAGAGTTCCTATTTTTCATAATGCAATGTAGCCTAGTTCTATTTATTTTGTTGACGGAGTACATATTCTTCTTTTATGACTCTACATTTACATATCTTCAAAAATGATATATTATTCTTGTTACAATTTCGATTGGCAAGTCTTCTTCATATTCTTCTCCTTCACCAAAGAATTTTTTTATACGCTTGATAGAGGTCTCAACTCTATTGACTTATACAAAACCAAGAGAAGCAACAAAGAAAAAGAAAGCGTTGAGAAATTAAAAACATGGATTATAGTGTTCATGGGCAAGTATTAAAATAAACATTTACAGGGGAAGTAACTACATTAGGGATACTCTGAAGTAGAGATTGGATGTATTCTTGTTCCATCACAAGAAATGATCATCTTGAACATAAATATCCTCTGAAATTGCAAAACATGCGTTCATAATTCTTTGACTGTTTTTAAAATTGTATGTGCATGGTCGCCTCGTAGAAGAAGACTATTCTATTAGCTTGTGATTAGATACTTTGCATTTATACTTCTCTGAATGTATCTAAATATTTTATGTGCAATTTTGCCCTTTTTGGTTCCAATATTCCAGGAGATGCAAAAGCTATCCTTGCAAGAGCACAAGCAACTTCAGAAGGTCTCAAGAGAGTATCTGAGGCCATGCTTTCAAGTGGAGGTGCTGAGGTACCAAATATAATGTTCTATAATATCAACTTTGAATCAAATGCATTGAACACATGCGGTGTTCACTTTTAAACCACAAAAAGTGTTTACTCTAATTTACTTCTGTACATTCTTATAGGCTGCGAGTTTGAGCATAGCAGAGCAATACATTAAAGCATTTGCTGGCATAGCTAAGGAAGTGAGTAGCCAATCCATTTCTCCATGCATTTTCTCCATTGTAATTTATAAACACGTTAATTGTTTTTAATGCCAATCATACTGCAGGGAACAACAGTATTACTACCTGGTGGTTCAGAAAATCCATACTCAATGATGGCTCAAGCAATGTCCTTGTTCAAAACACTGAACGCAACCGACAAACTTTCCAGTGGCAATTCAAGACCTAAAATTTCTAGCACCGACTACAAAACCGAAGATACAGAGCTGCTTGAAATCCCTGATTCTAATTCGATGTCCAATTCAGAAGGAAACATCGAAAAGTTTTCTCTTCGTAGCCCCAACAAGTAGAACTTTTAGTATGGCGGTTAGCGTGTATCATTATCGCAAGGTAGTGTGCATTCTTTTATGAGAAATGTTATCATAGGAAAACAAGGTTTTGATGTTAGAGACAATAAATGGGTTTTTCAAGTGATAAGTGAATAATTGCATCTTTATATGCTTTCTTTGTTATAGAGAGCATTATATATGCCATTGCCTTATGAGTACATTGAAATTTAAAGAGGAATTCGGGTTATTTGTCGGATTATATCGTTAATGGTAACATGATTTTGCTAAACAGTTTGGGGACTTATTTCTTGTTGTAAATGTTAACTTCGATTGCAAGTTAACAGTCTAATTGTGGATCGGTTTAAGCTAGTGATGGTTCAAGTTGATTTTCTTTTGTTGGTTTTACCGTTCCAATTATTTAATATTTATTTCATATTAAACATGGATGACATTGAAGTAAGAGTGCTTGTAGTCGCAGGAATATCCAAAGTTCGCAATCGTCAGAGGTATTTTGCCTACTGTGTAGTAGTGGTCAGCTACATATATTTACTCAATTTTTTAGAACATTGGATGGCTACATTTGTTACATCAATACCCGATTGAATCAATATGATGCTGACATGTGCATATTTTTTGTAGGCCTTTCGAAATTAAGGTTCACTTTTTATGCTCAGTACAATTTATATTAAATAACATGTTCTTGGCCATATAAGCAAATTACCCAAATTTACATACTTGCAGGAAAATGATGGAAGTGACATTGAAGGTCAGATGAGTAAATAATAATAAAAGGGTATTGTTACTAACACTACACCTTTTGAATAAATTTCGAATATGAGTGGGTCATTTTTTTTCCACTTCACTGTAAATAAAACTATCATGTGGAGTACACACAAATATTTACCAGTACCTATTCTATCCATAATCATATTATTTAAATTTAAGTTTTACCTTTCTTCTTCCTTCATCTCATTTAGCTACAACTAATCATGGTTCGAACTAAACACAGTGCACGCTTTAGGCTTTTAGATCCGAAGTTTATAGAGAAAGTGAATGCCTGATCTGGAGCTAATTATGGTTCCATGTCATCAAACATATCAAACCCTATTCATAAAATTCTAGAAATTAGAAAAAGAACTAACTGATTTGTTGAACAAAATCTATGGTACATAAACTTTCTTCAGTAAGAATTAATCTACTTTCTTTTTCGTTTGAAGAAATTTCATTTGTGTTTGATTGCTCCACTAATCATTTGATTATTGATTTATATTACAAATTAAAGAAGAAAATTAACGGAGATTACATGAATTAAGGTAAAAGAAAGGATACGTTGGTCAACTTACAATATAATTTTATGCTGGGGTTATTTTTAGTAGTACCCCCTCATAGCAAAAAAAAAAATATTAAAAAAAATAACTCTTTCATATTCAAAGGTGGAGTGTGAGCAACAATTTCCTAATAAAATAGAAGAATTGTAATGGTTGATTCTAGCATATGTAGACCCTTACTAACCTCATGCCATTTTGCTTTAGACTCTTATGGTTTGTAATTGTAATAATTGTTGTGTGCTACTATTGCCACTCAGAGAAATGCTTTTTGACTTTCAGAATTAAAGACCACCGTACAAAATTTGATTCTCTACTTCTTAACATCAATATTATTTTATTTTAAGTAAACACATATCCAAATATTTTAAAATAACAGTCATACCTCATATTTCCTAAATCAAATTTAATTCTTTTCAAAGCACAACAAAAATCGCATAACATGCACAAAAATATAAAATAAGACAATAAAGTTTATTTTTTTGACAGCATATAGGATGATGAAACTTTAAATAAATACTTAATCGGTTAAAAATAGTTTGTTACATCAACTTGCATGCCTTTTGAAATATTTGATCGGTCGTATTTCATTTGAAATGACAAGTGAATTCCCAATTGTTATTAGTATCCTCCATCTAGCAATAAAAAAATGAAAAAATGAGGAAAAAATAGCATAAATGTTGTACAATAAAATATTACAATTCAGTAACTTGCATTGAGATTTTCAATTACCACATACTCAAACTTTATATCATTCAAATTTGTGTTAGCCATGGAAAACTCATTCTAAAATAGCAATAAAAAAAAACCCTAAACAACATATTTAATATTGATATGTACTTCTAAATAAAGGTAAACTAACCACTTTTATATTGTCAAATTAGGGATGATCCACTAAACCTTCACTTGGCTTTATCTGTAAGACAAAAAGAGGTTTTTCTTGGCTTTAGGATTTGGTTTTCTGATGATGTATTTGAAACATTGTGAGTTTTTTCGAGGGAGATGAAGACGCTACTGTTGTTTTCGGTTGAATGAGAAAATAAATTTTGACGGCTATAAGCATATGAAAATAATTGATAGGTAATAAAATTTGAATGGTAGCAAGATACATTTTCTTGGATGTCAATAATAACAAACAATTATTATATAATATTTTTTCTCTAATAACTGATATTTTTTATTTTGAGATAAATGTTCGATGATTACTATTACTCCTGCTGCTACTACTATTATTATTAACAACCGAAGGAAAATTCTTAAGTATACAATGCTAAGTTTTAAATTAAATACTTCTAAATAAAAATAAATCAACATGATTCCCTGCATGCTAGTTCTTATTTTCACTCTTCAGTTTTCTAACCTATAATTATGTATTGTGTTTAAACTCTATATTAAAAATATAGTGATATATGTTGTTATACTTTTAGTTCTAGATATGTTAATCACCGTCTCCAAAAATATGAAATCTGTCCGTATTCATTTATATGTTTTAAGAAATACTTCTAAATAAAGGTAAACTAACCACTTTTATATTGTCAAATTAGGGATGATCCACTAAACCTTCACTTGGCTTTATCTATAAGACAAAAAGAGGTTTTTCTTGGCTTTAGGATTTGGTTTTCTGATGATGTATTTGAAACATTGTGAGTTTTTTCGAGGGAGATGAAGATGCTACTGTTGTTTTGGGTTGAATGAGAAAATAAATTTTGACGGCTATAAGCATATGGAAATAATTGATAGGTAATAAAATTTGAATGGTAGCAAGATACATTTTCTTGGATGTCAATAATAACAAATAATTATTATATAATATTTTTCTTCTAATAATTGATATTTTTTATTTTGAGATAAATGTTCGATGATTACAATTACTACTATTGCTACTACTATTATTATTATTAACAACTGAAGGAAAATTCTTAAGTATACAATGCTAAGTTTTGAATTAAATATTTCTAAATAACAATAAATCAACATGATTCCCTGCATACTAGTTCTTATTTTCACTCTTCAGTTTTCTAACCTATAATTATGTATTGTGTTTAAACTCTATATTAAAAATATAGTGATATATATATAGTGATATATGTTGTTATACTTTTAGTTCTAGATATGTTAATCACCGTCTCAAAAAATATGAAATCTGTCCGCATTCATTTATATGTTTTAAGAAATACTAAAGACTTACTGAAAAGTCTTCGAATTCATCAGTCAACCAGATCCGAGAAGATTACTATTAAAAATATAGAGTTTAAACAATCGATTACATCATGTGTGTTATGCTACGTAGTAGTCCAAATGTGGATTATGCATTAGAATGCATAATCCGATATCAGTCTAATCTTGGAGAAAAACATTGGACGTCAGTAAAATGTATTCTTAAGTATTTAAGAAATACTAAAAACTTATTCCTTATATATTGAAATGAAGACCTCCTTATGAAGGGGTATACAGATTCAAGCTTTTAGAGTGATATTGATAACAGTAAATTGATGTACGGTTATGTATTCACATTAAATGGTGGAGCAGTCAGTTGGAAATGTTCCAAGCAAGAGACAGTAGCTGATTCAACAATGGAGGCCATGTACATTGCTTTCAATGAAGTAGCTAAAGAAGTGGCCTGGATGCGCAAGCATATGCTAGAGTTAGGCGTGTTCCACAAGTTGAGGAACGCTATGTGATAACAATGCAACAATATAGATCGCAAAAGAGATATCGTATGAAATCAAGACATCTTCTTCGAAAGTTCCACCTTACTAGAGAGTTTGTCACTAACAAAGAAGTTGTGACTGAAAGAGCAGACAATAAGGACAATATAGCAGATCCATTAACAAAGGGACAAGCTCGATCAGTTTAGCGCAAACCAATCGAAGGCATAAAAATGAGATTCCATAATTGGTCACAAGCGCAAATGGGAGATTAATAGAGTTAGGGGTATGTCCTAAGGACAATTCTATAACTTATTGTAAATTATTAACCCTGTCATAAAACTCGTTCGAAAAAATAAAGTGTTTATTTTTTGTTAATATATTTGTTATATTGTGACAAATTAGTTAAATAATTAATATAAATATATTTAGTTGAAAATCTTTAAATAATATGTTACGAGATAATAATTATAAAATGTTATAATATGAGATATTTATCAAATTGTAGAATAACATATTGTTTTAAATATTACTTGTCAAAATATTTTGAGAAAGGATATCGATACATCCATTAAGACCAGAGTATATAACGGTCTCCAAATGTCGGATAGTGTATTACTCATGACTGTTGGAAGCACCAAGAGGTTATATATAGTTATTGATAATCATGGAATGACTCGTTTGAGAGTTTCTTGTTATTTAACAAAAACTAGGTCAAACGGAAATCTTGAATTGATGATATTATACAGCTCTCTTGACTTAAGAAAATCATTGAAGTTCAATATGGAAACTCTACTATGCTTATAGTTAAATCTTGGTATGACGTCCATCGAATGTTTATTGTTGGGTCTGAGTTGAATAACTGGAAGTGAAATACTATTCAATAGAGCATTAATCACCTCAGTTGTATGTAGTTAGTATCACGGTCAACTGTAGTTAAATAAAAGTCAAAATCCTTGGCTAGAGCTAAGGCTGCCAATGGATATTCGAAAAATATGAAATCTGTCCGCATTCGAAAAGTGGATAAATATTAGATATTCGAAAAAACAGAAGACATCCGCATCCGAAAATTATCCGTTCGTTATTTTTGAAGATTATAGTTTAAATTATGTGTATTTTAGCATATTAAAAGATACATATTTATGGTTTTATTCGGCTAGAAGTTTATATTATACGCACAAAGTACATATTAACTGCTCAAAACTATTTATAATCATTATATTTGTTTATTTTTAACATTATAATTAATGGGATTGAAAAAAGTTTATGTTAAACTAAAATTTTCCGTTTATATTACCCGATATATCAGTCATTAGCGGATAAGATAATTATCCAATATCTGTATGTATCCACTGATGCGAATATCCAATATCCGAAAATGATTTTGGATAAAGTGTCCGTTGACGGGCCTAGCTAGAGCAGTGTGGTTAATAATAACCATTGACGGGTCTAGCTAGAGCAGCGTGGTTAATAATAATTGTTATTATTGAATCAAGGACTTTGTTTATGAACTAATTGAGTTGAATATAGATGATACTGAAATTTTCAAATTTCGTAAGTCATAATGCGATATGGTGTTAACAGAGAGAATTAGTGTAAATAATTGTTACTGAAAGGTTTCTCTTGAATTTGTAAAGTTAGATTTTACCCATTAGATTTGTAAATTATGAATTAAGTCAAACTGTCATACCACTAGCTAAGGTGACATGTGAAATTAGTTTTAAACGGTTTAAGTATTAATCATTCGCTAAACTCATACATATGAGTCGCAAATCAAATTTATTCAGTCTTCGAAACATCACTTGATTTACTTTGTTCATAATTGTTATAAATTAATTAATATTTGTAAAATATTTATTACTATTTTATTTATTTTATGAGGTGTGTTGAGTAAAATGGAGTTGCCTCCAGAACCGGGGTAGTATTGGCAATTTATTGGGTGTGTATATAAAAGTTGTATATGTATGTATCGATATACGATATCAGTAAGAATTTAAATAGGATTTAAATTGATAAATTATATAAAAAATTAGTTGATATTTTGGTCCATTAAGGCCCTAGGACTGGCTGGTCAAATAAAGGAGGAGAGGGAGTCAAATATTAGCTTGGTATAGGAGAGTTTTGTGTTAGATATTTTAGCCATAATCACCCTATAAAATGGAACCTGATGCTCTTGTTTTTGGTTCAATCTTTTGCTCCTCTCTTCCAAGTATTGGTCGCAAGTTTCTCTAACATAACCCACTCATCTCCTTCAACCTATCAACTTCATTCAATGAAATGTAATTAAATCCGATGTTTGCATGCTTGTCTCTTGCAAAGAAAGGTTAATATCTGAGAGATAAAAGGATACCGTCTAGATCTACATGTGAATTGTAAACTACATCTCAATAGTTACATCTCTTGTTTATAATTGAATATGGATGGTATAGTTGTGCATGATATTGATTATATGTATATGTTTATTTTCTCATTATTTATATATATATATGTATTTTGATCAATATCATACATTGATTTTCTATAAATTGTTAATTAATTATAATTATTGAATCTATTGTAATATATGTGTGTATGTGTGCGCGCGCGCGTGCGCGTGTGTACGAATAATTTTTTTGACCATAATACAATATTTAATATTATATATACGTGTATATATATGTTTAAAATTGTAAAACATATTTCCAAGCAATAATTATTAATTAATCATATAAATAAATACATACATTGATAAATATTTAAATTCGAATTAATTAATACTAATATAATTTAAATGGTATTTTATTTTTGACAAATAAAAATAAATAAATGTTTAGCCGCATTAATTTAAAAATCAATATTAACTTCTAATATTACCATAAAACTAATTTCATATTTTAGAAATGTAATTATAGATTTAATATATATATATATGTGTGTGTGTGTGTATTTAAAATGTTTTCGGATTTCAAAGTAAAAGAAACTTTCGGCCAAATTTTTTATATACATACATACATACATATATATATAAATACATATGCATATATATATATATGATTTTTAATATCTAAAAATATATATAATTTATAAATCAATGCATGTATTAATTAGATATTTGATTACAATAATTTTCGACATGTAAATATTATTAATTAAATATATTTTATCATTATTAATAATAGATAAAGTCAATATTAAGATATTTTAAAATATGTAAATATGGACCATAGATCTAGTTTCAAATTTGAATTCTTCTTATTTCAGAAAATTAGACATTTAATAAAAAAATTCAAGTTTTGAAGTTTAAAATAATTCAAAATTTGCAAGATATTTTCTAAGTAATACTTTATACACTAAAATTATTTTTTCAATATATATATATATATATATATATATATATCTTATAAAAAAATTATAATTTTGGCAAATGACATATATATAACTATAGTGCCAAATATATACATGGAAGATGTAAATCCCAGCCTCTATTTGTGTATATACTTAAACCACGTACACCTATGCTATGTTGCACATGCAAACTTTACACACATAAACATATATTAATATGCTTATAAATTATATAAATTTTATTTAATTAAATTCATTAAAAATTAAATAAAATATGATTTTATTTAAATCAACTAGATTGAATCTAATGTACACTTTGGACTTTATAGGCTCAATAGCTCTAAAAATAGGGAAAAAACTTTGAAATCTACATATTTCATCTGCTTCCAACTGACCTGGTTCCAACATGGAAAATTATGTAAATCGATCATAAAACTAAACTTTAATAGTGTATCTTTTTTGAAATAAAAGAAAGTTTTGGTTTTATTCTCAATTGCGTACATCATTATATTGGGACATAATTAATGTTTTTAGTACGTTAAGTATATACAAGTAGAAAGTCTTTAGGAAAACTATTTAATCGCAGTTACGAATGTGTTCATAATCATGAGTATTGAACGGCTAAAATATATACTAGTTCTTAAATGTTCTTAGTCAAGATGTATCGAGAACGCAAATTGGTATATCCATCGAGACTAGTGTATGTAATGCTCCATATGCAATGGACGGTGAATTACTCATGACCATTTGGGAGCACCAAGGAGTTACGTACGTGTAATTGTTTGGAATAATTAAAAAATGACTCACCTAGACACTTGTATGGATTAAATGTCAAATAGAAGATCTCGTATGATGATGTGCATCGGCCTTTTGACCTAAGAATACCGTAAATCATAAGTGTAAAACCTGTACTTTTATTATGGTCAATCACCCGGCAATAGTGATCGTGTTAAGGCCATAGTTGGTTATAAGTCAAACCATTCGAAGTGAAACGCAATTTAAGAAATGATTTGTCTTCTTCGAATCGGTGTAGTTAAAGCCCCGATAAAGCCTTGTAAAATCACCCTATAGCGCATACCACTCTTCAACCGCTATGCTTTTTCAATTTTGCGC
Organism: Allium cepa; assembly: GCA_030765085.1. Classification (NCBI taxonomy): domain Eukaryota; kingdom Viridiplantae; phylum Streptophyta; class Magnoliopsida; order Asparagales; family Amaryllidaceae; genus Allium; species Allium cepa. The sequence goes on from CM060932.1 coordinate 997,626,623, forward strand.
TATTAAATAGTAGATCCATTTTAAGCCCTCTTATTTTTCACTGCACCCACTAAACTAAGGCTTTTTAGCATCTGCTTTAGCAACATTAATGTAAAAATGTTGATTTGACTAGTTCTCTTTTAAACCAAATCAATAAAGTTGGGGTAATGACCTAATTATAAGGCATAAGTGCTCGATATAAGCTAGAAATCTATTGTAGTCACTAAATCTAGATTACATAAATCTTGGCATTCTTCATTTTGTTATATAAGATTAAAAATATTTTCTTTTCCCTAACAAATGATTTGAGAATGAAAACAAATTAACTTTAAATATTGGTTTACATCTAATGAAATTTTTTCCACCTCCGCTATTATATCACCTATTTTTTCCCCATCACAACTTTTTGCACCTCTGCCTTTATAGAATCGCTAAGCGCTTTAACTGAACGACTTCAAATAGGAGGTTGGTATCACCATAATTGGCGATCAACTTAAAGTAAAATTATTTGGCCAAAGCAAATCGGTTAATTGATAAATGTTATCGGAATGAACCATGGGCATCAACACTGCACTTTGTTATTAAATATAAATATTATTAGAGTTTTGACCATTGATTGAGCTCAAAATGTCTAAGTAATATAGTGATGATGAAGAGAAAATGTGCACAATATACCTGTTTGAGTCAAAAATGTCACAAACACCTAATGAAATAGAAAATATGAAAATGTCAAGAAAAGACAAGAAATATAAAAGAAGAACATAAAATTTTATAATGGTTAGGTGAACACTTTGGTCTATGTCCACTTAAACTTTGTTATTCGATTTCTATCATGTTTTGAAAAGAATTTTTTGCGATGATGATCCTAGAGATTATAGAATAAGTACAGAAATTTGTTAGAAGAGCCAAAAAGATCCCTAAAACAACGCCCCGCCTCCTCTATTTATAGTTGTAGGTCGTTGGAATTCACTCCTCCACGTTTATGCCACGTCCCCTATGTCCAAAAGGAATTATGTAGAGAAGATCATGGCCATGTCATCGAGTTTCAGGGATTGGTACCGATCCATAGGCTGTGAGGCAAATATTTCTTCGAGTTGTTATAGCTGCTTGTTTAGCTTGTGCCTTTGTCCTTGGTATTTAGTTGAATTGATATGAGCTTGAATTTGGTGGACCTCCTTGCTTGAATGTTGATCGATAGCTTTTGGTTTTTCCATCGACAGTTTGGGTTGTCTTTTAACCAGCAAACCACTCCATATGGCACGTACTAGTTTATAAGCATCCCAAATTCATGTGGCGTAAGTTGTTGATGAATTTGAGGAAAAGTTAGGGATCAGTACCTATCCCTACTCATGAATCAGTACTGATCCATCCCTTTGTATGGATCTTGAGCGTTGAGCTTTGGCATGTCAGTGGTTTAGCGTGTTGGCCATTTTAGGTGCCCTTGACATGTTTATAGCTTCATTTGTTGGTCATACTTGATCTTCGAGTTTGGCGGTCATCGCTCTAGATTCCTACTTGGTAACTTCTCTATTTGATTGTCTGACTCGTCCAAATGTGGCTTGGTCACAAAGATGCATAACATTTGTCCCCAAAGCATGCATTGTAAATAGAAAGCGTGCTTTATTTAAAAAAAATCGAAATTGATTCAGCATTATTAGCTGAATTTTTTGGCTATTAAATGGCCATATAGTGGCGAATCATCCGGTTCCGTCATATTTACCTATAATCAATGATTACTCCAGATTATTATAGATAAGGACTCAAGTCCTCGTTCAAGCGTTAGTCGTAGATAATCATCACTCTATATTCTCCCGAAACTATTATATCGTATGAAATATCAAAAATCAGGATCATCCTATGTTCTTGCGGGGGTTAATGAACATATATCAAAATCAGTGGTTCAATCCGATAATTTCCATCGAATTGTTTCAAGGTCAAGTGGTGTTCAAAACCAAAGTCTAGTTTTTGATTTCTCTGGGTCGTGTACTCGATGACCAGTTCTATCCAGATCACTCCATATTGTTAGCTTAATCCTCGATCTTTTTGGATCGTTAATCGAATCTGTGGCTTTTCTAGGCCGATGGTTAAACCTCGATCTCTTCGGACCGCTTAATAAATCCATGATCTCTTAGAATCATTAATTAAATCCATTGCCTTTCCAAGCTGATGGTTAAATATCTATCTCTCTGGATCGCTCATTCAATCCAAGATCTCTTCGAATCATTAATCCAATCATTGATCTCTCCGGATCGCTTATCATCCAAACTAGGATACGATCTCTCCAAATCCTTGATAAGTCCAATCCACTTTCTTTCTGGCAAGGAAACTCAATGTCCAACAAATCCAATCCACTCACTTTTTGATGAGGGAAGTTGCTTTCATACAAGTCCAATCCACTTGTTCTCCGGCAATGGGACCTGCACTTTACGGTCATCCCTCTATCTCTCCGGACAAAACTACCGTGATCAGTCAGTTTATAAATCAATATAGATGATAACCAATCTTAGTTAATGTTTCAAAATTTAATATTGGTTATTACATTTGAATGATTTTCAAAATCAAGAATTCATAGAATTTAAGTTCAAACATCAATCATATATCACGGCATCCATTCAATTACTACAGCCTATCACCCAACTTAGAGAGTGCCTAGAGACTAATCTGGGTCCTATACAAGAGTAAGTGGCTTGACTGTAATACCCCATTATTTATTGAAAACAAAAGGCAAAATGTGGGAATCAAACCTAACTCCCTGTCGTCTCGGTCATGGGATAACTATCCTCGATCCAAATCTGAGGCTGCTTCGATTCACTGCAGATGATGGTTTCTCTTGTTGCATCATTGCAGTTTGGCTCCTCACGTAATGCTGTAATGGATTTTTCCTAGCCCACTCCTCAATCAAATCATGAAGACTCCTGCTTTCATTCATTCCATGCCCATCCATCTCATGGAATAGGCAATACTTTCCCAATCTTTTTCCCCATTCCGTGGGTTCTCTTATCATTGGTTTTTGGTAGGGAATCTGCCCCCGGTGTCTAGATAAATCCTCTCCGTAGTTTCTGTCAATTCCATGTAAGAAGAGAATTTCTGTTTCCTCCTCTACTGCTTTGGTCCTCTGAAGCTGTCATCGGCCTTTTGCTTTCCTTTTTTCAATGCCTACTACGGATAGTTCTCCGTCATCCACAACATTGGTCTTTACCTTTTCAATCTCAGTATCATCCTAACGCAAGTATTTCTCAGCCTCATGGTAAAATTCCTAGAGATCCACTAGTGGATCCATTTCTAAAGTGACTTTAAAATCTATTTTACTAGCAACTCCTAAAACTGCCACCATCAGAACCATCAATGGATCTGGCTTATGAACCATAGCAGCTACCGCATTAACATGGTTCGATAACTCCTCAGAGTCTGTCTAACCTTTTTCTTCATGTTATCTCGTCTTTTGACCACTATACGGACTAATCTGACGAGTCAAACTTTGAAGTTGTCAAGGAAAGACACCCGGAGAGATGATCATGAAGCCCAAAAACCAAATTACAACCCAATTTATAACACACATACCAAACCACCATAAAACCCATAGTATGGGGTCGATACCAACCCATCCCTAGGGGTCGGTACCGACCTATAAAACCTCCACAAAATCTTCCCATCTTCTGCCTATGGCCCATCCTTGATGTTAGAACCATATTTCCAACGTTGTTTTGTTGATTCCATGCAACGCTCTATCAATCTCCATGAACTCCTGAATTAGCAACTTTGTTCTTCGGCAACTCCATCTTTTGTACTCTAAGATAAGCTATTATTGATGCGAACAACTATGGAATCATGAAGGTAACCACAAGATGAGCTGAAGCAGAGAGTTGGAGGTAGCCAATTTGGCAAATTAGGGATGGGTACGGACCCCAACCTATGGAGTCATACCAACCTATAACATTTGACGACGAGGCACCCATATTTTATGGAGAACTAGTTTATAGCAAGGAGAACGGTCTAGAGATCTTTTGTGTGAGATATTAGGCTTCCTATCTCTATGAATAGAGGCGTAGGGCTTATTTTTTAGGATCTCTTATATCAGAATTGTACCGACTCCTAAGAACTTCTGCCCCAAGTCAAAAGTTAAGTAATAAAATCATTAAATGGACGTAGGCCGGAGTTTTCCGAACCACTATAAATATCTATGTGTTCATTTATTATTTTTTTAATTTGTTTTCTTCACTTTTTATTCTCTTCTACTTTCTATCGGGTGTTTTGTGCCATTTTTAGTTCAAATACTTCATGCTCGATAACGTCATCACGTTCTTTGGCCATGAAATGTGCACTTAGAATTACCTCTTGAACCTATTTTCTAACTCGGTCCACGTGCTAATGGAATCGTTTTCTAGCTGTCTGAATCACATCGCCGCTAACTTTGTCGAATATAAGGGGAAACACCATCCCATTACTTCTTCAGACGTACCTAACACCTCCATATGTCGAATGTACCTCATTAAAGGAACCAATGATCAGTCTTACCATCATATATTTCTAATATGGGTAGTTTGAAATTCGGTAGATTCCTCGTGTATCATATGTTAGGAGTGAATGAATTTCAGTTTACATCTTTCGACTTTAGTCCAGTGGCCCACTTCTCATCGCTCGTCTAACTATCTCAGCAATTATGTCATTATCATCTAATGGAAGTCTTCATTCCACATTTTCATTCTATCCCCCATTTCTATGGGGAAACTCTGGTATGTACTCCTATGGTCGTGTATTTGCATTCTGGTTCACGTTTTGGTGTTTAGCATTATTTCCCAGACATGTACCGTCTCTATCCAAGTTTTCAGGTGCATTTCTTTTGGCTTCTGGCTAGTGGTTTTGGTCTACAACTCCAGCTGTTCCCAGTTGTCCCATCCTTCTGAAGAATCCTTCCATCATCTCTTCTTGGCAGGCTATCATTCAGTTCTGCATTTCTATCATCATTGTTTCCATCTTGTCTCTTGTTATGTAGACGGAAGTAGGATTAGATCCCGAGGACACCTCTTGGCTACTCACATGCCCTTGTTGGCTTCCTCCAAAGGTAGTCCTCCTAGTTGATGGTCTTGCCATCTTCCTAATTTCAAGTTTCAAGTTATTAAATCGTAGAGTTATCGGTGAAAGCACCAAAATGTTTGCGTCACAAATGGCATAAACACCCAATGAAATAACAAATATGAAAATTTTCTACAAAAGGCTAGAAATAGAAAAGAAGAACATCCAATTTTATAGTGGTTCGACGAATACTCGGTCTACGCCCACTTAAACTTTGTTATTCAATTTCTGTTAAGTTTTTACAAAGTTGTTCTTACCGATCGGTGATGATCCCTGAGATTATAGAAGAAGTACAGAAATTTGTCAGAAGAGCCAAAAATATCTATAAAACAATGCTTCTCCTCTTATATTTATAGTTGTAGGTCATCGGAATTCGCTCCTCCACGCTTGTGCCCACGTCCCCTACGTCCAAAAGGAGTTAAAGAAGATCTTAGCCACGTCATTGAGTTTTAGGGATTGATACTGATCCCTGCCTACGGATCTGTACCGATTTATAGGATGTGTGGCAAATCTTTCTTCGAGTTATTATAGTTTCTTGTTTGGTTTATGCCTTTGTCCTTGGTATCTAGCTACGTTATATACGAGCTTGAATTTGGTGGAACTTCTTGCCCGATTGTTGATATCTTTTGGTTTGTCCAATGGTCGTTTGGGTTGTTGTTGATTAGTGAACCACGCTATATAGCATGTACTAGTTTATAAACATCCCAGATTCATGTGGGGTAAGTTGTTGATGAATTTGAGGAAAATTTGGGGATCAGTATCGATCCCTACTTACGAATCGGTACCGATCCATCCCTTTGTATGGATCTTGAGCTTTGATCTTCGGCATGTTAGTAGTTTGATGTATTAACCATTTTAGGAGCCTTCGACATGTTTATAGTTTCATTTGTTGGTCCTACTCGATCTTCGAGTTTGGCAGTTATCCTTTGGATTTCTTCTTGGTAACTTTCCTATTTGATTACTCTGACTCGTCCATATGTGGCTTGGCCACATAGTTGGATAACAGTACCATTGCTCAAAGTTATCGCTTTAAATGATAAGAAATTAGATTTCACCTAGATAATATATGAGCAACTGAATTCATACCCATTACCATGCTTCAACAAAGTCCACACAAGCTTTAACATTTAAATTGCTAAAAATTACCGAGGGCTAAGTAACACTTAGGAGTCATACAGTCGCAACTCTTTGTTTTCCACCAAAAATAATTCATTGAAATAATTTGTAAAGGTTAGAATTATTATTATAAAGAAATAAAATATAATTATTTTATTTATTAATTTATTATTATTATTAGAGGAACTAAAATTAATTAATAAATATACAATTATTGCATTTTTATTTAATTATTTTTGAGCCAAATATAATATATTTACATATAATTATATTATTTTGGTACCCAAAATTTTTAAAATTGGTTTAAAATAAAGCGAGTAAAATATGTACGGATATGGACGAATTAAATGTGTTTAATTATTTAAATGAGATAATATCTCACTTATAATGGATAATACCTTGAATGTTGGATCCGTGTACCGAGCCAGTCGAATGCGAGTGAAATGGGTTCAATTTTGGATCAATTGGGCTTTTGAAGACTAAAGGTATATTAGATACAATTTGATAAATCTTTAAATAAAATCATATTTTATTTAAATTGTTTAAAACAACATTCAAATTTAATTTAATTTAAACGTACGAGTGTATCATAATAATTACTTATTAATATAGATAAGTAAACCATTTCGTTTTTGTCTCTAGGATTAATGTAACTAATCGAGGGAAGATTTTGCATTATTTGGAGAGAGAAACCTTTCATTTCTCTCTCTTTATTTAAATTGAATGATGTAAATATCATTAACGAGCAATGTATGCATAGCTTAAAATTGTAAGTATATCTTGATAGAGTTAGGTGTATGCCCAAGCGGCAATTATGTAATTTTTTAGTATATCTAACTTGATAACCAATCTTGTTCGAATTAAAGGTGTTATATACTTGATATGATGTATTATATTAATTAATTAATTAAAAGTATGTTTAATAGAAAATCCATAAATAATATGTTTTATGATTGTAGTTACAAAGTGTTACAATTGTGAGTAATTTATCATAATGAAAACACATATACCATTTTAAATGTTTCTAGCCAAGATGCATCGAGACCGGATATCGATGTATCTATTGAGACTAGAGTACATAATGTTGTCCAAATGTTAGGTAATGTACTACTCATTACTATTAGGGGAACCTAGAGGTTACATACTGATAGTTAATGGATAACTATGGAACGACTCGCTTGATAGTTTTCGGTTAGTTAATAAACTAAGGTCAAAAAGAAAATATCAATGCGACTGATTTACACATTTCTTTCGACTTAAGAATACTTTCAATCTATATTATACACTTGGATTATAGTCAAATCATGGAACATCATCTATTGAGTGACTGTAGTTGGGTCGAGTGAAAGTATTGGAAATGAAGCACTATTCAAGAGAGGATTCGTCTCCTCAATTATACGAAATTTGTATCATGGTTAACTCAAGTCAATTAAAAGTTGAATTCTCTGGCCAAAGCATTTCGATTAATAATAATTGTTATTATTGAACCAAAGACTTTATGTTTGGACTATGGAGTTGTATGGATGATATTGGAATTTCGACCATTACCGAATTCCATAGGTCCAAAGTGATATTGTTTTGACGAAAAGAATTAGTGTAAATAAAAGTCACAACCGAGTAATGCTTAACAAAGTGAAATTGGATTTTACCGCTACATGGGTAATATTAGATAATATCGCTGATATATCTCATATCGCTTCTAAGTCGATATTTTTGAAAAAATATCACTTAAAATATCGTTACCGGTATATCTTCTATTATTTGCAGATGTATCGCTTCGATATCTAGTGTAAAATACCCAGTATTTTTTAAGAATAAATTTTATTATTGCATTTGTTGGACAAAATTTCTTTACAAATAAATATCTTCACATATGCAATATGTGTTTTTGTATACGGTGAATGACAATCTATAGACCATATTAGAAATCCCAATGCACTAATTTTCTAATTTTAACCGTATAGTTTAGGCTTCTACATTAGTCTTTCAATAAAGAAAACTCTACTTGTTCTATTATATATATATATATATATGTTTTAATTTTCTTGAAGACTTTACCACTAAAGACAAGATCATAAAAGAGCTACTTCTCTTTTTTGTTACTTTTTGTTTATCATTTCTAATTAATAAGTTAGCTTATAAAAATTAATTTTATTAGTTATTATCATGCATCCAGAACGAAAAGTCGAGAGCAGTAAAGTTAGGTATTTGACATATCGATAAGGAATGAGCTAAAGTAGTAATTGGTGTCAAATCAATATTGCTTATTCAATAAATTAAGTCAAAACTAAAACGATGAAAATATAAATATGAAAATTTTAGGAAAGCAATACTGATGATTATATAATTTAAGAAATTATGAATATATCATAAAAATAAATAAAATAATAAAGATGTACATTATACAAATTTCTTGATTTTGGTGAGCTTATGTTATGATTTGTATTACATAGAATATCTCAGTTAACTGATTATAATCTAAAACTATATGCAATCAGTCTATAATAGTAATTAGGAATTATTGATCCAAATATTTGAATACTTAACATCAATATAATGTTTTAACATAATACAATATCGTTTATAACATGTTCTACACATGTCTGATATTTTATCGATGTTATCCAATATTATCACGATATTTTTAACTATCTCATATTGATACTTCATCGATACGTACCCGATACTGATATTAACTACTTATTTTTACTGAACCTAAGTAAGCGATAAATTTGGCTAAAATATCACACCACCTGCTAAGTGACATGTGAACATTAATATTCTAATAGTCTGATATCAATCGCTAATGAAATTTACACTTGACGAGTCATATAGCCAAATAATGAATTCTCATTTGACCAAACGATTTAATTGGTTTACAGTTGTTATAAATTAATTAATATTTATGAAATATTAATTATAAACTTTTGATTGTTATTAACCCGCATTTTAGCAAAGCAGATTCCAATTGGACTTAGAAGGTCAAAGCAAAGACATAATGATTCACATACTTGGAAACACCATGAGAAAGACTAGAGCATTAAACTCAAGAAGTTTGGTTGAAAAATTGGCTAAGTCCTTAACTCACCCTAGAGTTAAGGACTTTGACAAGTTAAGAATTTCAACGAGTTAAGGATTTCGACTAGTTAAGGACTTCGGTGAGTTAAAGATTTCAAAGAGTTAAGAATTTCGACATGTTAAGGATTTGAGTTGGCACCAAGTTAAGGATTTGAGTTGGTGTTGATTTAACACTAAGGCATCTTCAATTGGACATAGAAGATTGAAACGGAATCGGAATAACTTAAAATTTGGCAAAAGGATTTAGAAAAGTCATAAGAAGGATTTGGAAAAACTACACCATGATTGGGCCAAGCACCTGAACTAATCCCCGTATTAGGGTCTTAACTCGGGACTGTATTTAGGATTTGACTCGGGTCGGCTTGGGTCTTCCAGTGTGACTTCATGCTATCTACTAGACTTCTTTGCTATTAGGCCCCTGACTCGGTGCTGCCCGATTCCTCTATAAATATCAACCTATTTTCTATCAGAAAAGGATCTTCTCTCTACTGGATTTCCATTAACACTCTTAGACTTGGAGCTTTCATTGGACTTTCTTTACTTCTATTCTCCACAACATACTCTCTCAACACCATTGTAAATCTAAGATCTACTAGATTGCGATCAGATCAGAGATAACTAGCTGTAGTCCATAGAGAGAACAACTAATAAAAATATTGAAGTGGACATAGGCCGAAGATTATGCCAAACCACTACAAAAATTGTCTTTTTATTACTTTTGCTTTTATTTAAATCGAACTGGTGCTTTCATCTGATATCTGGGTGTTGATCCCTTTTTTAGGCTACCATTTTGGTGCTTTCACTAAGAATAAAGAAGGATCTGAAGAATTGAAGCTTGAATTTAGGATTTGGAGAAGATGAAGAGGCCTAATACTAGATCGAAGCAAGTCAACCAAAGCCTGGGGGCAACCAAGAGGTGTCCTAAAAATCTCATCAATCTAAATATGTAACCAGAGAAGAGATGGAGATGATGGTAAAGGAAATGCAAGATGAGATAATGGCTAGGCAGCAGGAGATGTTAGAAGGGTTCATGGCTAGGTAGCAAGAGATGCTAGAAGGGTTCTTCTAAAATATGGGACAATAACGAATAATTAAAGTGTTGAAATTCAAAACCAAAGACAAGGATCTAATGTAAGAGAATTTGGAAATAGAGAAAAGAAAATTGAAACAATGTCTCCATGACTCGGGGCACGATCGATTTGAATTTAGAATGAGCTTTAATGCCTGGAACAGGTGATCTTGGGGCTAGAGTGGAAAATCAGAATACAAATATGTGACAACATGGGCAGAACCAGAAGCCCATCGTTGGAATAGAGGGCATAATAAAGTTATGGATTAGAGACTCCCATTGGATGACAACCCCATGATCATAATGGATTGGGTTCAGGTTTAATTCCTTTACCCTGAATTTGGGTAAATGATGCAATATAATCTCGTGCTGCCTACATGTGTACGGGATCCCGAACGGTCCCTAGGAATGCTCTAAGTTGGATTCCTAAGATAACTATTTAGTACGATAATAACTCCAGACAACTTAGACATGCACAAAACCTAGATTGGTCCTTAATCATGCTTTAATTCGGATGTCTCGGGTGATTTCTTAGGATAATAGTAACTCTCGACCACTCAAACATGCACAAAACCTAGATTGGTCCATAGTCATGCTTTGAGTTGGATGTTTGGGATTGATAATTAGGATTTCTACTTATTTGTTTTAATTTGAATTTGCTTAATTTTGGACAATCCATGGGAAAGTAATGACTAGCATTTATTGCTTTATGCCCTATCCAAAGAGATGAGACCGGAGTGCACGGTGTAAGTCCCTTTGCCAGAGAGCAAGGAATGGGCTTGTATGAATCTGGATCGCCTTAAAGCTTCCGTCCGAAGAGATAGAGCCGGAGTGCATGGTGCAAGCCCCCTTGCTGGAGAGCAAGCGGATCGACTTATACGGATTTGGATTGCCTTGGAGCTACCATCCAAAGAGATCGGGATGGAGTGCAAGGAGTGGGCCACATCACCAGAGAGTGAAATGGATAGGCTTCTTTGGTTGCTATAGTGCTACTACCCGGAGAGGCGGGCCAGAGTGCAAGAAGCAAGTCCGCTCACCGAAGAGTGAGCGGATGGGCTTGCTTGGTCGTTGAGTCCCTTTGTTGAAGAGAAAACGGACTCAGCAAGGATCCGAAGAGATAAAAACACTAGATTGGAATACTAAATAATCCGAAGAGATCGTCCCCCTTAAATTAAACATTAAGCGATCTTGAGAGATCGTTCTCTTAACTTAAGCGATAAATGATCCGGAGAGATCGCACGTTAAATTAAATGGAAGATGATCCGGAGAGATCAAACCCTATAATGGAAACAGACTTAATAAAAGGATTTGAACACCTTTTAATTATAATAAAACCTATAAATCCTGGATGAACATGGGACTATTTTGGAAATGAGATGTAATAAGAGATATGTGATATAATAACTTCGAATGAAATCATAATGATTATGATGCATAAGCTATACTTTGGCAGAGTCTAAAGTCTTAGGCTATAACAGGTTTGGAACTACCCATGATTGACAAGAGTATCCAAAGGGACTGGACTATTCACCAAGATTGAAGTAGCCAGAGGGCTCAACTATCAAAGACTAATTACTGTAACTTGTTCTGGAGCAAAGCTCATCTTACATTCGAAAGGCATACTTTGGGAGGCAAGTGTTAACCCGCTTTTTAGCAAAGAAGATTCCAACTGGACGTAGAAGGTCAAAGCAAAGGCATAATGATTCATAGGCTTGGAAACATCCTGAGAAAGATAGAGAATTGAGCGCAGGAAGTTTGGTTGAAAAATTGGCTAAGTCCTTGATTCATCCTCGAGTTAAGGCCTTAAGTCAACCCCCCGAGTTAAGGACTTTGACGAGTTAAGGATTTCGACGAGTTAAGGATTTGATTTAGTACCGAGTTAAGGATTTGAGTTGGTACCAAGTTGACACTAAAGCATCTTCAACTGGACGTAGAAGATTGAAATGGAATCAGAATGACTTAAATTTTGGCAATTCAACTAGATGTAGAAGATTGAAATGGAATCAAAATGACTTAAAATTTGGCAAGGGCACTTAGAAAAAGAAAAAAGAGGACTTTGGAAAATTTCATCATGATTGGGCCAAGCACCTAAACTCGGCCCCGAGTTAAGGACCTTAACTCGGCATCGAATTTAAGATTGGACTCGGGTCGGCTTGCATCTTTCGGTGTAACTTCCTGCTATCTTCTAGACTTCATTGTTATTTTACCCCTGATCTTCTCTCTGCTGGATTTCCATTTACATTCTTAGACCTGGAGCTTCCATTCGATTTTCTTCCCTTCTATTCCACACGACATACTCTCTTAACACCATTGTAAATCTGAGATCCACTGGATTATGGTCAGGTCTGAGATAACTAGTTGTAGTACACAGAGAGAACAACTAATAAAAATATTAAAGTGGACGTAGGCTGAAGATTACGCCGAACTACTATAAAAATTGTCTTCTTGTATTGCTTTTGCTTTTATTTAAATCAAACTAGTACTTGCATCTGATACCTGGATGTTGATCCATTTTTTGGGTTAATAAGTATCATTGAGAAATAAATATTATGGGATATATTTATAATGGTTATAAATATATCAATCGATATACGATATCGATAAGTAATTAAATTAGATTTAAGTAAATGATATTTCTTTAGGATTAAATGGGATATTGATGCATGATGATTGGTTGATATTTTTGGCTATTACGAGGATATAGGGGGTGGCTCAAATAGGTTAGAGGTGTTAGAATTGGATGGCTTAGATTTAGTGAGAATTGGTATGAGATATGATCCATTATTTTCTCTCTTTCATCCACTATTCAAACACCTCTAACCCTAATTGAAAATGATCTCTCTTTGGCTGCCATTATTCCCATCCATTACTAGTTGACTTCATCCCCTAGGAGCTCAAGTAAATCAAACTCAAATCAATTCAGAAGATAAATGCTATTTGACAATCAAAAGGTCTATGGTCTAAAGATTAGCAATCCACCGAATCAAAAAACTTTCAAAGGAGAGAGAGTTCATTATTACAAGGTATGCTTCAAGTCATTGGTTTTAGATGTGTTTTTACTGTATTATACAACGTAAAATTTCTTGATAATGTTTTATTATTCGTATATTTTATTATTATATCATTTGTTAGGTGATAATTTTTTGATGTATTGATGTTGTCACATATTAGACTGGTTATGCGTATGTGATCATTTAAGAAAACAATTTTTCACATATAGATCAGACAACCATAGCAAAATATTTTAAATATAGCAATAATTATTTTATTAGTTAATATATGCATATAAATATAACATTTAATTATACTTATATGGTTTGTATTTAATTACTACATCATTTCATGGTAATAATTGAACATACATATTTTGTACATGTATATTTACAATAATTATAATTTTCAACAGCTATAAAATATTTTTGATAATTAATTACTATTATCTAATATTATTTAAATAAATATATTATTTAAATAATTCATATAAAATAAAATATATTTCGAAAATTAACTTTCAAGTTTTATAGAAATTATTTTATCATGAATAAAGCTTTTAGTCATAAAATGAGATTTAAAAAAATCAATTTTTCTATTTTAAAAATTATCACAATATATGGCCAAAAAAGTAATTAATAAAAATAAATTTTGACCAACAAAAATTATGAATTTTTTCCAGACTACAAAATATAATATTAGATTTTTTGAAAATTGAAAATTTAAATAAAATGCTTCGAAAGTATTTTTATCAATATTTTATTGATTTTCGACTAGTAAATCAATTTGGATATATTTTAATATAATAAAATTTTATTGTGTTGTGCATACAATCTAGAACAGTTTAAAAATAACAAAAAATAATTTCTTAATATATATACACGTTTAGATATTATAAATATGCTTATATATATATATAGTTTATGTTTTTAATATATTATGTATATATATAGTTTTAATGTTTACTGCAATAATACACATACATAAATTATTAACATTTTACATACATATATATTCTACGAACACACACACACTAGTGTAAATCACACGTACGTGCATCTAATGGTTAGATATTTATTCTTTATCTAATAAAAGGGGGATGTATGCTATAAGTGCAAAAACTTTCATTTGTTTGCAACACTTTCATTTCAAAAAAATTGATAGTGAAATTCAATTGATTAGTGGTTAGAAAGGGAACGGTGATGAATGATGCAAAAGTAAGAATCCATTAATGGATGTAGGATATTTTTGAAATTTCAAAAAGACAGTATGGACATCATATTTATGGAATTCTCTTAATTAATGGTCAAGATATACACACACACACAAAATATATACGTTTAAATAATTTTATTCTTATAAATTATTTGAATAAAATTAACATATATATATTTATATATCTATATGTAGATTTAAAATGTTTATATAAATAATAATTTTAAATACATACGTATATTTGGAAAACATACAAAATATATTGGATGAGCTAATGTGTCCATTGCGATATAAATCTCAACATTTATATACAGGCATGTTATGCCTTGCATGTATTATCATAATGTTACATATGCACACACTTACATATATGTATATGATACATATGTGTTCATTTATGTGTGTAGATATAAATCAAATAAAATTATATATAATTTATAGATTTAAATAAAATAAGAGATTTTATTTAAATAAAATTTATAAATGTTCTAAATAAATTAGACTTCACAGGCCTAATATAGATCCAATAGAGGAATTTTTTTTGAAATTCATCCATAACTTCCTTTGCGGGCTGGCCCGGTTCCAACAATGGTATCAGAGCCTAATAGCCTATGCGGTCTAAAAATAGTCATGTCATGATTAACTAATTAAAGCCTACCCATATAGTAGGGTGTCTAGAAAATTAATGTGTAAGGCTGATTTTAGGTAATCAAATACTATGTCCTACTTGTCTACTACTCGGACCAAAAATGATGATGTAAGCTCAAAAGGTTATCCCTAATAGAAAATGCCCAATTTGAATTTGATATTAGGCTAATTTCAAATTGCTTTGAAATTAAGATAAAAGTTTTAAATTTAGAAGTTAAATTTAAAATATGAAAAATATTATAAATGTTATAATATAGATTTTCAAATTGTTTAAAAAAACTGAAATAAAATACATATTATAAAGTTATAATATAATTTTATAAAAATGTCTGAAAACCAGTTTACATTATTTTTGAAATTTAAATCGTATTAATACAGTTAATAAAATATATTAATCAGATAAGTCAATTAATTAATAAATATGTGCATGTATTGTATATTATGATTTATGTTATGCTATTTTTAAAATGTCAAATTAACATAAGTATACATATATGTATATAAATGAATTTCGAAATTAATATAATTTAATTAATATAATTTAATTAAATAAAATTAATTATAAAGGTTAATTATTTAAATAAAGTAATTAAAGGTTAATTAATTAAATGAATATACGCATTATATGTGTAATACTACAAAAGTTATAGTACATAATTAATGAATATATATGTTGTATTAATAAGAAATTAATTAAAATGTTAAATAATTAAAATTAATTAAATAAGATTTAATTAATATAATGTTATATGTAAGACTATTATATATGTAATATAAATATAAAACTTGTATAAAATAAAACTTATATAATACAAATGTATAAATTAAAGGCGGAACATTGAAGAAACCCTAAATAGACTTTAGGAATAAATATATACATAAATGTATATATACCGTGATTTCCGATGTGTCTGACACTTGAATCACAAGAGTAATTCATAAGAATTATATTATTTCATAAGTCGATATCACTCAATATTAAATATTTTAATATAATGTTGTCCTTTACCATATATATATATATATATATATATATAATATATTGTTTCCTGGAGATTTGACCAGGCAACTAAGTACCTGACATTAGCACACTTCTCGACAATTTATGGATCGTTCGGCATCCTGAACGCTCGGCGCAAATGGTTCGAATGGCATTCGTGAGTACTCGGCATTGGGAAGTGTTCGAAAGTCAGCGGCATTCGGCATTTGGGAGCGTTCGGCATCCAGGACCGCTCGGCATCTAGGAGCGCTCGGCATCTGGAAACGTTCGGCATCAGAAGAATGCTCGGCATAAAGGAACGCTCGGCATGAAAGAGCGCTCAGCCTCCAGAAGCGTTCGACATCAAGGAACGTTCGACATCCATGAACGTTCAGCATACCAAGGACGTTCGGCATACGAGGAACGTTCGGCATCCATGAACGTTCGGCATACCAAGGACGTTCGACACACGAGGTACGTTCGGTATCCATGAACGTTCGGCATTCCCGGACTGTTTGGCATTCCAGCCTCGTTCGACATCGATTCTTGTCCGGCTTGCACACCTCGCTCCACACATCGTATCGTTCGGCATGAAGATAATGGTTCGGCATTTGGCCGTTCGGCACACAAAGCCTACTCCATTTGGGCCGAGGTATTCAGTTGCCAGGACCACTACGGAAGTCCAACCCACCTTCGTCTATAAATAGAGAGGCAGGGGCACAGTGAATGAGATCGGTTTTTTCGTGAACACTGGGAAAACTCTGCCGCATTCAACACTCGCTCAAGACATAATCTTTTATTTTGCAATTGCATTCAAGTAATTGGAAACGGATTGTATCTGTAATCAACTATCAAGAAAAGCAATAGAAATCAACTTCAAAGTGGACGTAGGTAGTTACGCCGAACCACTATAAATTTGGTGTTCTTGTTCTCTGCATTTAAATTTACATACTGTCTTCTGTTTTAATTTACTATATTCATTAATCTCTCCACACAATCTTTCTTAAGAGTGTTAGTGACCAATTTTGGTGCTAACATTTTGGTGCTTTCACTGAGAATCAAACTCAGGCTGTTAGGACCTGCTTTGTAGCTACTGGATTGCATAAATCCCCCAGAGGAGATCCAAGAACATTCACAGGGCATCTGTTGATTCTATTCAGAGTTACAACCAATAACTCTACCATAGGGAGACCACGAACTAGATCGGCCTCTCACAACGCAGATGTCCACGAGACTGCTAGCGTGCAACAAGTTGGACCTAGAAATCAGCAAGTAACTCGAGGTGCAGGGCCCTCCACCCAAAACCAAGCGGAAGTTGTTTCCCGAGCAGAGTTCAATGACTTGATAAGGGAATTTAAGGAAAGTAGAAGGCAACTTGCTGAGCAGATTCAAGCCAACACTAACCTCATGACTCAGGTCACGAACCTTATTCTGAATCTGATAGTTCAATCTCAGCTGACGAACCTCTTAAGCGTAGACGCCGTAAGGATGAAGGTGCATAGGCAGGTGCCACAGATCGATTGACTAAGGATCAAGCCCATGAAGGGACGGGACACCCGAATCTCCAAGACCTAAATCAGGTGGGACATTAACCCGCACGGTCCCGTGGAACGGAATCCAACCTTCCATCCTCCATACAAACTCCGGACTTAATAGCTATGGTCAGACAGTTGATGAGAGAGAACCAAGGCTTGACCAATGAGGATTTGAGAGTGTCCAGAAGCCATACTCCCTTTACGGATGGTATCCTGCAGGCTGAGTACCCCCAAGAAGTTCAATATGCCGACTATCCCAGCCTACGAAGGGAAGACTGATCCCAGGCAGCATGTGATGAGGTACGGATGGATGATGGGTTCTGCAAGAGCTAATGATGCAACCAAGTGTAGGTGCTTTCCAATCACTCTGTCCGAAATCACCACCATGTGGTTTACTCGACTTCCCCCACGATCTATATCCAGCTCTAACGAATTGGCATTGAAATTCATAGAACAATTCAGGATACACACCACTCGTCCAAAGGATGTGATGTCCTTATCAAGCGTAATCCAAGCTCCGAGTGAGTCATTGAAAGCATACTTGCAGAGATTTCATGTTGCTGCTACCGAAGTGAGAAATCCAAACGACCACGCAATTTTGATGCCGTTAATGCGTGGAGTGGATCCAGACTCTGAATTTGGAGATTGGTTGGCGGGAAAGCCCCCAACCATGCTGGAGCGCTTTTATTCGAAAGCTCATCAGTTCATACGAAGGGAGGAAGATCGATGGACAAGACGATGCAAGGCACCAGGG
This sequence comes from Allium cepa, assembly GCA_030765085.1. Lineage (NCBI taxonomy): Eukaryota > Viridiplantae > Streptophyta > Magnoliopsida > Asparagales > Amaryllidaceae > Allium > Allium cepa. The sequence continues at coordinate 997,645,060 of CM060932.1, forward strand.
CCTGCTCAAGAGACTGTGAAAAGTAACGTCGCCATGAAGCAAACCGGCGATAATTCGGGAAAAGCTCAAGTCAACGTCCAAAACAAGCCTGGGCAGTCTAAAGGATCCGGAGGTGGAAATCCCAGAAAGAAAAGAGAGACGGGGAAATGGAAGTCAAGGATCCCGACCTACAATGAATACACCCCGCTCAACGCATCTCTTGAGAACATCTATTTGTCAACTTGCAACACTTTTCAATATAAAAAACCACGCCCAAAGGAATCAACGGAGGAACAGAAGAGAACTGGGAAGTATTGCCGCTTTCACGAGTCTTATGGGCACAACACAGAGGAGTGCAGACACCTCCATGACACTATAGAAAAGTTGATTAGACCCAATTATTGCGAGTCATATGTGCGGGATTTCTCCAATTGTTGCGAGTCATATGTTGAACATAGACCCAAAGTACGCTCCCGTAAAACAGAAAAGGAGAGGTATGGACCCGGAGAAGTCTGCGGCTCTCAAAGAGGAGGTGGACAAACTCAAAGCCAATGGGTTCGTCCACAACGCCCTCTATCCTGAATGGGTATCTAAACCGGTGCTAGTGAAGAAAGGGAATGGAAAATGGAGAACTTGTGTTGATTATTCTGATTTAAACAAAGCATGCCCGAAGGATAGTTTCCCGTTGCTTAGGATTGACCAGCTGGTCGATTCAACTGCCGGACATGAGTTACTATCATTTACGGATGCATACTCTGGATATAATCAAATCCCGATGCACCTCCCGGACCAAGAACACACCAGTTTTGTCACAAACATTGGGTTTTATTGCTATGTAGTGATGCTCTTTGGATTGAAGAACGCGGGAGTAACTTATCAGCATCTGGTGAATCGGATGTTGAAAGATCAGATTGGTTGAACAATGAAAGTCTATGTGGATGACATGCTCGTGAAGTCACGACAGTCAAAAGACCACATCCGAGACTTAGCGGAGATGTTTGACATACTCAGGCATTATGGAATGAAGATCAATCCTTTGAAGTGTTCATTCGGCATAGCATCAGGAAAGTTTCTGGGTTTCATTGTAAATGCATGGGGAATTGAGGCTAACCCGGAGAAGATTCAGGCTATCCGAGATATACAAGTCCCCAGAACTATAAAACAGGTGCAAAGCTTGAATGGAAAGGTGGCCGCACTGAGCCGATTCATATCCAGGGCCATAGACAAGTGTATTCCTTTCTTCGATGTCATAAAGAAAGGAAAGAAGAATTTTGAATGGACGTCCGACTGTGAGGAAGCATTCTGAGCTCTTGTAAGGCACTTAGAAAGTCCCCCGTATTGTCGAAACCAATAGACCATGAAATGTTGTACATATACTTGGTTGTATCCCAGCACGCTATCAGTACAGCCTTGGTTCGCGAGGAAGACCGGGCTCAAAAGCCAGTTTACTATGTTAGTAAGCGCTTGACGGGGGTAGAAAGAAATTATCCAAAGATTGAAAAATTAGCTTATTGCTTAGTGATTGCATCACGCAAGCTTCGTCCGTACTTCCAGGCACACTCAGTCAGTGTTCACACTGATCTACCCCTGTGACAGATACTCTAACGACCGGAGACTTCCGGAAGGATATTAAAGTGGAATATCGAATTACGTCAATTCGATATTTCCTACCTGCCGCGAAGGGCCATACAAGGACAAGCACTAGCTGACTTTGTTGCTGAATTTACTGTGTCAGACAAATCAAACGACCATAATGTCATACCTCCCGTTCGATGGAAGATGGGGCATCTAACGACCGTTGTTCGGGGGTTGGCATAGTTCTTGTAACTCCTGAGAACCGATCAGTATGCTACGCTTTGAAGCTCGAATTCACAGCAACGAATAACGAAGCCGAATATGAAGCGTTGTTTGTCGGCTTAAGACTTATCAAAGAACAGGGAGTAAAATCGGTTGAAATCTTTAGCGACTCGCAGCTGGTGGTGTACCAAGTACGAGGAGACTACCAAGCAAGGAGGCAAAGACTTGCCCCATATTTGGTCAGAGTTCAGTAGCTGCTAGCGAATCTCGAGTATTATGATATTTCACATGTCCCGCATGAGCAAAACAGAGCAGCCGATTCATTGGCAAAATTCGCAAGCACTGGCGATGCACAGCAAATGGAATTATTTCTTGTTGAGACCCTCCATGCTCCAAGTATAGATATGATGGAGATAGATTTCGCGTTCGAAACCGAAATCGAGAAGGAATCGTGTATGACCCCAATCAAGCAGTACTTGCTATTCGAGATCTTACCCGAAGAAAGAAGCGAAAGACGACAAGTCCTTCGTAAGGCTTCACGATATATAATACAGGATGAGGTGTTGTATCGAAGGGGATTCTCGACCCCCTTACTTCGGTGTGTGGCCCACGATGAAATAAAATGAGTATTAAAGGAAGTCCATGAGGGAGAGTGCGGTGATCATACTGGGGGGCAGACATTAGCAAAGAAAATCCTGCATTATGGATACTATTGGCCAACTGTGAATCGGGATGCTGCAGATTATGTGAGAAGATGTGATAAATGCCATATATACTCAAAAATCCCGAGAGCTCCACCGAAGGAACTCACGCAAATGGTTAGTCCCTGGCCATTCACAATGTGGGGGATCGACCTAATTGGTTCTTTACCCTTAGCCAAAGGTGGAGCGAAATATGCAATAGTTGCGGTCGACTACTTTACCAAATGGACAGAAGCAGAGCCTTTGGCCACAATAACCACCAAGAAGGTCATTAATTTCATCGTACGAAATATCATTTGCCATTTTGGCCTTCCACGGACCATAATTACGGACAATGGGACTTTATTCGAAAGCAAGGAGTTCAAAGAATTTTGTTAGAAATATGGCATTGAGAAGAAGTTTGCAGCGGTTGCTCACCCGAAAGCCAACGGACAAGTGGAAGCCGTAAACAAGATAATCAAGTCCATATTGAAAAAGCGTTTGGAAAAGGCTAGAGGCAAGTGGGTGGATGAACTTCCAACGGCGCTTTGGGCCTATAGGACTACTCACAAGACCGCGACTGGCCACACTCCATTCGCATTGGCATATGGCACGGAAGCTGTCATACCCGTGGAACTTGAAGTCCCATCACATCGGGTAACTTATTACGACCCTGGGTCGAACCAGAATCTTTTATTGGAATCGTTGGACTTCATTGATGAAAAACGCAAAGAAGCCAATTTGAGAGCGACCGCATACAGACATAGAGTCGCTGAATATTATAACGAAAAGGTCCGACCGAGAATTTTTGGTGTGGGAGACCTCGTTTTGAAATGATTTTTCCGATCCCATCTCATATGAATCCCGCATGGGAAGGTCCATACGTCATCGAACGGAAGCTTGGAGAAGGAACTTTCAAGTTAGCGACCGTCGATGGTGCGACACTCCCCCGAGCATGGAACAACGAGCACTTGCGGCATTATTATACTTAGTCTACTTCTTTCATGTATTTGTTGCATTTATTTTCAGTTCGTTTTTATTTCTAGTTCTTGGCATGTAGTAAGACAATTTAGCTTGCTTTCATTAATAAAGACTTGAAGCCATCTTTTCCATGAATTACTAATGTTTCTGCGTATGATGATCCTGTGACAGGCAAATGAAACTATATTATTCTGACTAATGTACGAACACATGCAAACACTCAAAATCTCCAAGTCCCCAGAGTGCGGACTGGAGTACTCTAAGTCCCCGGAGCGCGGACTCGAGCATAAACGACCCAAAATCTCCAAGTCCCCAGAGTGCGGACTGGAGTACTCTAAGTCCCTGAAGCGCAGACTCGAGTATAAACGACTCAAAATCTCCAAGTCCCCAGAGTGCGGACTGGAGTAGTTTAAGCCCCCGGAGCGCGGACTCGAGTATAAACGATTCAAAATCTCCAAGTCCCCAGAGTGCGGACTGGAGTACTCTAAGTCCCCGGAGCGCGGACTCGAGTATAAACGATTCAAAATATCCAAGTCCCCAGAGTGCGGACTGGAGTACTCTAGGTCGCCGGAGCGCAGACTCGAGTATAAACAACTCAAAATCTCCATGTCCCCAAAGTGAGGACCGGAGTACTCTAAGTCCCCGGAGCGCGGACTCGAGTATAAACAACTCAAAATCTCCAAGTCCCCAGAGTGCGGACCGGAGTACTCTAAGTCCCCGGAGCGCGGACTCGAGTATAAACGACTCAAATCTCTAAGTCCCCAGAGTGCGGACTGGAGTACTCTAAGTCCCCGATGTGCTGACTAAAAAAAGTTCTAAGTGCTGGAAGCGTGGAAGGAAAAATGAACAACTCTCAAAGAATCTCCGAACTATATGAAGGTGAACCGAGAAGTCCACGTTATTCACAACAGCTTTGATTTAAATCACAATCATACAAAAACTGAACGACAAGAGCCTTTTAAAAGACAGAAAAAGGAACTAAGCTATATTCAGAAAAAGTTTCTACTACAAGCCCTCCAAAGTTAGGAGTCGACAATCTATTTACAAAGACTATGGAAGTAGATGAAAATAATTACATAACTTAAACTAACTCTCGTTGAACAAGAGTGATGATCACTTCTTGTGCTTCTTCGACTTCTTCACCTCTGTTGTCTTCTCGAACGGCTCCTCTCCTGTGCGTTTACCCTTGGTGCTCTTCTTTGATGGAGGGGTAGCAATTGAAGAATTACGGGGAACCTCCATGGGCTTGGACCCGCCAGGAAGGATGACCTTCAACGGCTTATTCAAAGGGTTGTCCAGTTCCACAACTCGAGGCTCAACCTTGATCTTGGCTGTTTTTCTCTTCTCCTCCTCAAGCCACTCTTTCATACTCAGCTAGAATGTGTGTTCGGAGGCGCCTGTAATTTCTACTTCATAACTCCCATCGAGGGGAGAAGAAGTCTCAGATCTGTCCTCGTCCAGCGCTCCAATCACCTGAGCATCCGGCCCGGGAGCCTCTCCTGCATGAGTGGCCTCACTTATCTTTCCCTCCACCTCCTTGGCGGCATTGCTCCTTGGGGTGGGCCCAGGATCACAATGGCCTGTGCAAAATCATAAAAAACAAGCATTGGAATTTAGTCCTTCATAAAGAATGACGACTTTTGAAATCTTAAAGTGAAGGGTTATCTACCAGGTTCCGGCAGGCTCTCAGCCGTCAAGGGGGTCTCATCCTCCGGAATGGGAGACAGAATATGGACGCCAAGGCCGGGGTCCTCCGGATTATAACCGATATGATGCTCAAATGGATTGAGTATCGGCCGATTGAGTAGGCACATGAGCTGGAGGCACGACCCCGGACGGTCCGGTAATAACTTCTTTCCCTTTCTTTGAGGGGGAGCCTTTGCAATAAATAGCTTTAGCTATAGACAAGTCTGAATGCTCATTTCCCTTGAGGAATTCTTTTATCAAGGCCCCCCCATCAATCTCTTCGGTACCGTGCTCGGTCCTCCTAATTTCTAACAAGGCCTCCCATGCCTCCGCAAAAGATTCAAGATAGCCATCGTCCAGAAAAGTCCAGTCTCGATCCATGAGGACGCGGGCATTGAATTCAACGATTAGCGGGTCAAACATGCTTTTGACCTCTTCCCTACCTTCTTCTCTAGCCGCCTCAAGATGGGAGTCGATGTCCGCAGACCGCTATCTTCTTGCCCTCTTCACGGGCTTCACTCTTTATCGCCTTAACTTTGGAAAGCTCGGCCTCAAGTTTTTCGTTTAAGAGTCGAGTAGCAACGATTTCGTCATAGTATCATTGTGACTCTTCTTGGGAGGGGGGCGTTTTCTCTTCTTTCTCTCTGTGGAGCTACTCCTCAAGTTCCTTGACTCGGAGGCTGAATGCGTCCCTCTCTTTTTGGACTGAGTCCTTCTCTAGTGCTAGGGCCCCGCAGCGTCGTACTACCTCATCGATCTCTTTTTTATCTGTCGATTCCAGACGAGTCACGGCTTCGGCAGTGTCTTGAGCGCTCTACCGAGAGGCTTCATGCTGAGATCTATAAGTCACAATCTCTTCGTCCTGAGCTTTAATGATATCTTTGTCGTGGATAGCCTCAAGCTTCAGGCGATCTCGTGTTGGCGCTCCATGGAGACTTGAGAAAGTTTTTCAGCGAAATGAACAAACGCGTCATGTTGAACATAGATGTTGTTCGTACAGGCAATGGCGCTCTGCTTGACATGTCCGGGAATAGGATGGATCGCCGGGAGGAATTTCAAGCCATCAAAGTAGATTTTTGGAAATTTATCTTTAAGCTCGGCTAGCCTTTCCGATACGGTTGGATCTGTTGCAGGAGCAGGAGGAGACGGCTTTGAAAGTTCGGCTCTTCTGTGAGGATCTCGGGACTGTCGAGTGGAAGAGGAATCAGAGTGTTGGTCCTGGGGGACATAAGATTGCGACCCCTTATGGCCGTGCTTATCGTTGCTTTGCTCCGGGTGAAAAGAGGTATCCTGGTGGTATTTTGGCTGATAGTAAGTTTTCTTCTGAGATGGTGAGTCTCGGGAATGATAATCTCTGTCACCGTCACATCTCTGTCTCGACGTCTTCCGGAACCCGAGTCCCGTCCGGGTTGATAAAAGATAGACGAACCACGAAGGCGATCGAATTCGTGTGAATGCCCCATCTCACTTGCATAGAATTTAAATAACAACGAATTAGCAAATAGTAGCATGACGACGAAAATCTAAATGCAAATTGAAGTGCATGTGTTTGTACATGTCCTAGTGTTTCCCTCCGACGGACCAGTTGCTTTACTAATGGGAGTTTCTTCTCCCTGACTTTGGGCTAAAGCGCCTGCACCGCCTCTGATGGGCGAGTGAAGTTGAAATGCTTCTGGGTCGTCGAAGTCATAATTAAGCAGGTCATCGGGAATGGAGAGGTTTGATAGTCCCTTTAAAGAACTTTCTACATGCTGTGAAGAGGCCTCTTTCTCCGTTGGAATGAGCGTAACTTTTGAAGTACCGCCAACCTTCTCCTTCCTAATCTTGTACGTCAATCTCTTTTTCCTCTTCGAAGAGGAAGATGACGTTTCGATGTCGTGCACTTCGACTGTCGGATCCTGAGTGGGACTCAAGTTCTCACCTTGTGCTTCAAGGGTTTCATCCCCCTCAATTTCCCCCTCTTCTGGTGCGTCAGGAGTATGACGTACTGATGAATCAGCTAATTTCTTCCCTTTCCCAGAGGTGGGCCTGGGTACGGGGACGCCTTGAGGAAGGCTTATCTGACGACCTTCTGCCAACAGCCCAAACCTTGAAAGTGTCTCATTCGAAATGAGAGTCTGGATGTCCCGTTCCTCGACGGGGAGGGCTCGAATAGCCTCGACGGCCTCAGAGTATCCGCGACCATCAGGACGCGGGTTGATACCTGAAAAGATGAAACAAGAGTTAGAAAAGGCATAGCCCCGACCAAGCACAAACATCGATCCAGAGAGAAGACTTCTTCCTTTAACCCATCTCCTCGCGAAACCAGGAGGGCAACGCACATAGAACCATTCCTGTTTGTGCAGGGAAAATTTGCTCCACGCCCCGGTTAAAATCTGGCATTTGTGGTGCGGCTCGAGGAACACGAAAGATGGGTCATCTCTCCGCTTCTTGAGCATATATATATCTGATGTCGCCCGGAGTTGGGGGCCTAGAGAGGACGGTCATGAAGAGGATGTAGGTACCGTAGATAAATGCTTGGCCGTTCGGGTTCAGTTGCGACGGGGCAATGTCAATGTATTGCAGCACATCCCGAAGAAATAAATTGAACGGTGGCACGCTGCCAACGCAGCACATGAATTTATTACACGCCGTGTATCCAACTGGGGGCAAGTATAGACGATCGTGCCCCGAGGGAACCAACACGTCGTCGAAAGGGATTCCATGGACAGAGCATATTCGCCGGAGCGCAACTTCATTAACCTTCGAAGCCTGTGAATCAACAGGGTTATCCAAGAGAATTGCTGCCTCCAAAGCGTCGGGAGCTAAATATGTGCAGGGGAGGTTGATGGATTTGAAATATCCACGGCTTCTTGTCGGGAGGATGGTCCCGGTCTATCTGAAATCGTGGCGGAACTAGATCTCCTAGACATTTCCAATAAATATTGAATTTGGCAAAGCACCTGTTTGAACTATACTCGAAAAATAATCGGCGTTAGACTTAACAACATAAATTCTCCCCCCCTCCCCGGTGCGGTGTGTGGACTAGTGCAATCATTCAAATATAAACGTTAAGAAATTATAGGTCACATAGTTGATGGTATAAAGTTGAACTTTGAATTGCCATTCTCGAAGACCGTCATCGCTGACCGTCTCTGAAAGCCAGCCCAGCAATGTTTTCAAATTTGGACTCGGACATTGTCACTACGTGTTAAAAGCTTTTATCTGTTCTGGTTGATTTAAGTTCAGACTTATGGTTATTGAAACTAGGAAGTGATCAGTCCGGATTAGTTCAGTATGCTAGTATGCTGGGGTCCTTGTCCTTGTTTTGTTATATGATTAGGTAGGGTGAATAAGTGTTCAACCTAAATACTGTTCGGCTAAAGTATGGTTTGGCATTCATGATTGGTCGGCCTAAGTATTGTCCGGCCTAAATATGGTTCGGCGTTCATATCGACCAGCCTAGCTATCGTTTGGCATGAATATTGTTCGGCCAAACTTTCGTTCGGCCTAACTACTGGTTGGCCTAAGTATCGACCGACCAAACTATCGTTCGGCCTAGCTATCGCTAGGCTTGAATATTGGTCGGACAAACTTTCGTTCGGCATCCTACCTAATTCGCACCCCCTTCCTATCCTTCCATTCCACAGCTCGGCATGCGATGAATCATGCCGAACCAGAGTTACGCCGAACCCCAACGCTCGGCACTCCGTCCTTAACAACAGTTTCATTTTTCCTCTCATCCTCGATCCACGCCGAACAGCAAGGACGGATCGTTCGGCGGGTCATACCAGACTATGCTGTTCGGCATCCTAGCCAATTCCTGCTCCTACCATATTCTTTCCCTCCAATCTCGTTCGACATGAGAGAACCATGCCGAACCACGATACACCTCCTAGCAACTCCCTCGTGTACTCGGCTCTGGTCACTTCTCTTTCCCTCCATACCATCTAGCCCTAAAAAATAGCCTAATCGAATCGAAGTTCGATTCTCTCATCCACGTAACACCTATCGGCTATAGTTCTAACTTACGAACTCGAGCCTCGTGTTAAAACCTTTTTATTTGGGGAAAGGATTTAAATAGAGGGATCAATACCTAGTTAGTAGATCAAGACTTGGAGAATTCTGGAGTTAAGGGCGCGGCTTTGATTAATGCCGAATGGATTAGGAAGGAGTGTGAAATCTTTGGAGGCTGTTAACATGCGAGATTGGCAAGTACAAGGTAGCGGAGGTAAAAAGTGAAAAGAGAAGAAGAAGGAGAGTGCCAGGTTTTATAGAGATGAAGGAAAGTCGAAGAGACTATGACCGGTAGAACCGGTCAAGGCGATATCGTTCGGCATCGGCTATCTTGGTTCGTTCGGCATCCCGGGTGCTCGTCTTCAGCTAGGTTGTTCGGCATTCGCATTACATTCGGCACACACCACCTCACCTGGTATTCGTAAGAAAACAACCGTCGAGAGAAATAAACCAAGGATCGAAGAGGAGAACAGAGGACACGTAATTCAAAGTGCATCACGCGGTCAAGCGATACACTTTGGAGGGCAAGTGTTTCCTAGAGATTTGACCAGGCAACTAAGTACTCGGCATTAGCACAATGCTCGGCAATTTATGGATCGTTCGGCATTTACATACCATTCGGCATCCTGAATGCTCGGTGCAAACGGTTCGAATGGCATTCATGAGTACTTGGCATTGGGAAGTGTTCGGCAGTCGGCAGCATTCAGCATTTGGGAGCGTTCGGCATCCAGGACCGCTCGGCCTCCAGAAGCGTTCGGCATCAAGGAACGTTCGACATCCATGAACGTTCGGCATACTAAGGTCTTTTGGCATACGAGGACCGAACGTCCGACATCCATGAACGTTCGGCATAGCAAGGACATTCGGCATATGAGGTACGTTCGGAATCCATGAACGTTCGGCATTCCTGGACTGTTAGGCATTCCTGGACTGTTCGGCATTCCAGCCTCGTTCGACATCGATTCTCGTCCGGCCTGCACACCTCGCTCCATACATCGTATCGTTCAGCATGAAGATAATGGTTCGACATTTGGCCGTTCGACATATTAGGGTCGACACACAGAGCCTACTCTATTTGGGCCGAGGTATTCAGCTGCTAGGCCCACCAGGGAAGTCCAACCCACCTTCTTCTATAAATTGAGAGGCAATGGCACAGTGAAAGGGATCGGTTTATTCGAGAACATTGGGGAAACTCTGCCGCATTCAACACTCGCTCAAGACTTAATCTTTTATTTTGCAATTGTATTCAAGTAATTGAAAACGGATTGTATCTATAATCAACTATCAAGAAAAGCAATAGAAATCAACTTCAAAGTGGACGTAGGCAGTTACGCCGAAACACTATAAATTTGGTGTTCTTGTTCTCTGCATTTAAATTTACATACTGTCTTCTGTTTTAATTTACTATCTTCATTAATCTCTCCACAAAATCTTTCTTAAGGGTGTTAGTGACCAATTTTGGTGCTAACACACACACACACGTATATATTACTGGCATATTCCTTTATTGTTGAGCAAACTCAAGTTGCAGATGTTATGTGCAGTATTGTTAATATATTGAATAGACGAGGTTAGTTATATGTATTTGTTGAGCATACCCAAGGTACATATACTATATTTAGGCCGTCGCGATATGTTAGGTATAAGTGAATAATTTCGTTTCAATTTGCTGAGCAGTCTCAAGGTCAAAGCGAAATTAGGATAAGGTGCCAAAGGGTTAGGAGTTGTATATAATACGACCAATAAAGAGTTATCCATTGTCCATTGAGCGATGACTTGTTGAGCAGACTCATAGTCAAAATTCCAAGACAGGTGAGTCCTAACATCTATTAGTAAAGTCCAAAACTTCTATGTTTTGACTTAGGGTTTGGCAAAACATAAAAGACTAGTGGGAGCCTTACTAGAAAAATGAAATGATAATATTTAACTTTTCTAATATCGTAAGAACATAAGCTATATGATGTTATAATAATCTACATTGATAATTTTTGTGCATTTAAAAAGATTGAAAACAATTAAGATATACAAATGAACTGAATTGAAGCTTAACAAATAGAAATGTAATATATACACACACATATTGTTAAATACTTCTTACATGTTAATGTTTTCTATACCCATGCAAGTACCTAATTTTACAACTGTTTAATACATTCGTTTATTGGTCGCTTAGGTGTTTATTTGGTCATGACCATGACCATGTATTGCATTTTATGAGTTCCATACTCAAAAGAAATACAAGACTATGGATATTTGATCCATATACTATCGCACATAAGTGTTATATGGGGAGTAGTCATAGTACATAATGTATGACACCTCAATGAAATAAAAAGTAAACCATATTATGAGATCAAGTATTCAGTTTGATTGATTACGATAAAGATCACATTGTGTTATATGTAACACAAGGCCAAAACTACCATGTAGATTTAAGGACTCGATTGCCGATTTGTCAATTTGATCAGCTTACGCAAAGTGCAACATATTTGATGTCCTTAAATGTTAAGAATGATCGAGTGCGCTTTTGTAAAGAGTTCGTTATGATGTTGTAGTATGGGTATTCTTTTGAATGGTTCGACCATTTATAAAGAATAATGAATGTACAAGAGTAGATGTGATTTAAGGTACAATTAGGATGAAAAGAGTGAACAGTCACTTCTACTTTGTAAACAAAAACTTGAAAACGAGAATTGTAATAATGATAATTGATATTCAACCTTAGAATAAGAAATATGATTTCTATTTAAAAATGTATTTTCACATAGAAAATTGTTTTCTCTGAGATTTATTTATTTGAGTTCAAGATATTTGATCAAAGAAATCTCCACTGTAAATTAGTTGCAGCATATGAAAAAAATAGTCTATATTAAGTGGATGATGAACCTTTGTATTTGGTATGCTATTACAGTTATGGCGTAAACAATGCGAGCGGGTCATATAACAATTATTGATTACGTCAATTTACGAAAAATTATTTTTGTAAAACATACCGAACATTATTTATGAAATAATGGCTATTTTTTAGTGTTAACTACAAAATTGACACAGTTATTTTTCAGTGTGAATAAAATAAATATTTGTTATGAAATAAAACTATGGTATGGTATTTGTTTTCACAACAAAAGTGATGCAATTGAAAACAATGAAGTATCTTAAATTATTTATAATTATTTTAGAATTATAGACTAAGTTGTAGTTTTGTGAAATAATTTTTATTATATGATTATTGTGAACTATATGATACCGATTAATTATATCTCAAACAATTAAGGGCTATGCACCCATTTAGTGTGAGCTCATAAGAGTTGATGAACACTTTAGATTGATACATATAGATATATGCAACTATAAGTTTATCAATACCAAAATTGTTCCATGTACTTCGTCATATTCACCGATTAATTATTACAGATATGGACATGCGTATTTGATACACATGTATAAGTTTATGATAAGCCCATAGAATATAAAATGGAAGTAAATAATGTAACATGCTATAGAAATGATTTGATTTGATCAAATGTATGACTATATTGGAAGGAGTTCCATATATACCTGACAATGAATAAAGGTTCTGTCTCATTAGGTCACTCCTTCCTATAATATATAATGATGTATTGAGTAATCAAACTTTATTGGACAAAGCACGATTTATGATGAGTGAAGTGAAGTTAGTTTCTTTCTATAAAGTCATGTATTTAAGAGTAGCATGCATGGTTAAAACTAATTTCATTTAAATAATAGTTTACAAAATCATCCAAGATGTGGGTTTACAAGAAACCACAACATATCCTAGGCCAAAGAGGTGGCAGGTTATGTTAGTCGAAAGTCTATATGTAATAGTTGTTCATGAGGGATTTTGTATGAATCTCCCCAAAAGAAGTTTGAGAAAGATTGTCATTAGGTGACATATTTATGTTTTGAATATAAGTTTTGTAAACTAAAAACCAAATCAATTTTATATAAAAGGCGGTTCATAAAGTGTTTATGAATACCTATTCCATTGTACTGACAAACAAATGTTGTTTCAAGAAATGCTAACTTCATAATGAAGGAATTTTGTTGGGAAATTATTGGTGGTAAAATGAAATTAGATACAATCCGAAGATAAAAGCTAATTACATGAAGTGAAATGAAACAGACTAACCTAAACGAACACTTGCATTAGAATGTCTAATAAGTATTCTTGCACATTGAAGAGAGGCTCTAAGTTTCTTATCAATATCAGAAAAAATATATTTCTCGATTGTTTTGTTAAACCATTAAGACTGTTGACTCTATGATATGATATGATATGATATGATGTGAAAATCCAAATGGATTCCAAGTACATTATCAAAATACAATTTTGCTAGTCATATCCAAAGGAATGTGATCCATCAGTCGCGACTGTGTCTTTAAAAGATTAATGCGGTAGGAATTTAATGAGCAATGTAGATAAGAATAACCTCTTAAATTTCAGTTGTTGAAAGCGTAATAGATTCATTATTCAACATACTCGAGTTAATTCAGATTTACTCACAAAATTATCGCCTAGTATGATTTTAGGTTTATGGTATATATGTGTTGAAAAAAAGGTTCTAAATATAGATTTAAACTAGACTATTTGCACATAATAACCAAAATGTTTTGAAGTCAGTGGGAGTGATATTGAGTTTATGGTTTTTCGGATACAATCTGAGAATGGATACAAAGATATCATTTTGCAAAAGCATCAAAATTGAACAAGTATTTTGATAGACGCATTAAATAGTTTGATTGTCAATCAAAATGTAGAGGAGTGTGTTGACAAAAAAGAAAGTTAAAAGGTACATAGATGTTTCTAAAGCATAAGTAAACAACAAATTATCAATTTTTAATGATGTACTTGTGATAAAATCAATTTTAATGCTCAATGTTAGATTTGAGGATGATGTCTTTTATAGTAAGTATAATAGATATTATGAATGTGCCAAAACATTATACAAGGACATCTTATTAAAATATTTAATACGGAACATGTAAAATGGATTCGTTATGTATTAGCAATAAGAATTATTATCATACGTATTATGTTGTCTACGATATCAAGATTTGAACATGAAGCAAATATCAAGTCTAGATTGATATCACTAAATGGTAGTTTGGAATGTTCTCGTGTATTTATGAAATACTATAGAATTGTTTACATAAATAACGAACTCCTTTTGAAGGAGTGTTCAAACTCAAACTCTATAAATAATATTGAGTATGATATGTTTATAGTTAAATTCAAGTTAAAAATATTTAAGTTAGAAAAGTATAGAAGAGATTGTGGCTGGTTCAACGAAAATGCTGAGTTTATTGAATTGAATAGCGTCACAATAAAAGCAATGTACATATAATAAATGCATAAATTGATAACTGAGATGAGGGTGATTTCATTGTTGAGAATCCCATGACATTGTTATATGATAACCACGTTGTAATATAGTTTGTAATAAAACTTAGAGTTCACTTAAAGTTGAGAGACATACTCTGAATTATTCCACATGATAGAGGTAATTTATCAACATCGTAGAGAGCTGATTAATAGGGTAGATAATTTAAACAAAATAGCATACATGTTCACTGAGGGACTGACCCAATTAGTTTTGGGAAAACTGACAGGGGAAGTTGGAATAAGATTCCATAATTGACCCCAAGTGCAAGTGGAAGATTGATAAAGTTAGGAGAACCCCTGGTGGCAGTTATGTAATTTGTTACGTATATCTAACTCGACCATCAATCTTTTTCAAATTAAAAGGTATTTTATTTCATATACTTGATATAATTTATTATATTAATTAATTAATTTAACTAAAAGTCTATGTAATAGAAAATCCATAAATGGTATGTTCTGTTATAGTAGCTAAAAGTGTTGTAAACGACAGTAATATATCATAACCAAAAAATACCATTTTAGATGTTCCTATCAAGATGCATTGAGTCCGGATATCGATATATCCATTCAAACAAGAGTACATAATGCTCTCCGAATGTTGGGCAGTGTATTACTCATGATTGATGGAGGCACCTAGGGGTTACGTACTGCTAGTTATTGGATAACCATGTAATGACTCACTCGGTATTTTGCTGTTTGTTAATATACTAAGGTCAAATAAAAAATATCATTGATATACACAGTTTTCTTGACTTAAAAATACTGTCGATCTTTAATATGAAAGCTCCACTTTGATTGTAGTTAAATCATGGCACGACATCCATCGAGTCTCTATAATTGAGTCGAGTGGAAGCATTGGAAGTGAAGCACTATTCAAGGGTGGATTCATCTCCTCGGTTATATGAGGTTAGCATCACGGTCAACCCAAGTCAATCAAAAATTAATCTCTGACCAGAATATTTCGGTGACTAATAATTGTTACTATTGAACCAAAGACTTTGTGTTTGGACTATAAAATTGAGTATGGATGATATAGAAATTTTGACCATTAGCAAATTCCATAAATCCAAAGTGACATAGTTTTGACAAAGAGAATTAGTTTAAATAGAAGTTACAACCGGGTAATGTTTAACAAAGTGAAATTGGATTTTGTCGAAATTATGTAAGTGATAAATTTGGTCAAATCATCCCACCACCTACTAAGTGATGTATGAACGTTAATATTCGAATATTTTGATATTAATAGCCGATTAAATTTACACCTGACGAGTCACACAACACGAGTGATGAATTCAGTTTTGACCAAACAATTTAATTAGTTTATAATTGTTATAAATTAATTAAATTAATTAATATTTATAAAATATTAATTATAAACTTTTGAATATGATTTGAGGAATAAATATTATTGAATATATTTATGATAGTTATAAATGTATCGATCGATATACGCTATCAATAACCAATTTTAGCTTTAATTAAATGATATTTCTTTCGGCTTAAATGAGATATTAGCCCATGATGATAGGTTGGTATTTTTGGCTGTAATGAGAACTATGGGGGCGGCTCAAATAGGTTAGGGATGTTAGAATTGGATGACTTTGGTTTAGTGAGAATTGGCATGAGATTTGATTATTATTTTCTCTCTTCCACCCCTATTTAAACACCTCTAGCCATAATAAAAATTGATCTTTTATGGCTACCATTATTCCAATGCATTACTGGACGACTTCATCCCTTAGGAGCTTAAGCAAATAAAACTCAAATCAATTCAAAAAGTGCAATTTGATAGTCAAAGATCTACGGTTCAATGATTAGCAGTCTATAGAATCGAAAAACTTTCAAAGAAGAGAGAGTTAATCATTAAATGGTATGCTTCAAGGCATTGGTTTTAGGTATGTTTTTACCGTACTATGTAGCTTAATTTTTTTGGATAATATTTTATTATTCACGTTGTTGTTGTTGTTATATCGTGAATTAGGTGACAATGCTTATATGTATTGATGTTGTCGGATGATTGATTGGTTATATATATGTAATCATTTTTTTCACATATTGATCAGATATGCATAGCTGAATATTTTAAATATAATAGTTATTACTTTATTAACTAGTATATACATATAAATATATCATTCAACTATACGTATATAGTTTGTGTTTAATTATAACATCATTTCACGGTAATAATTGAACATATATATTTTATACATGTATATTTATAGTAATTATATTTTTTAGCAGTTGTAAAATATTTTTGATAATTATTTACTGTTATTTAATATTATTTAAATCAATGTACTATCTAATTAATTCATATAAAATAAAATACATTTTGAAAAATAAATTTTAAAGTTCATAAAATTATTTAATCATGAAATAAGCTTTCGGTAATAAAAAGAGAATGAAAATATCATTTTTTTATTTTTAAAAGTTATTATAATATATGACCGAAAAACAATTAATTAATAAGAAATAGATTTTTATCAGGAAAAATCACGCAATTTTTTTCCAAACCTCAATATATCATATTAGATATTCTATGAATTTAAATTTTAAATAAAATGCTTCAAAAATATTTTTATTAATATTTTATTGATTTTTGACTAATAAAACAATCGAAGTGTATTTTAATATAATAAAATTTTGTTATACTGTGCATACGATTTGGAACTGTTTGAAAATAAAAAAATAAATTTTGTAATTGATACACAATAATACATATAAATTATTAACAATAATACATATAAATTATTAACATTTTACACGCATGCACAAATATATATATATATATATATTACATATGCTTATATATATATGTTTAAAAAATTTCATTCTTATAAATTATTTAAATAAAACTAACATATATATTTATATATCTATATGCATATATGTGGATTTATAATATTTATATAAATAATAAGTTTAAGTATATGCAATAATTTGGACAATATACAATACATATCAAATAAGCTAACATGTCAATTACTATGTAAATCCTAACATCTATAAATGCACATATGATACTTTGCACATAGTATCATGTTACACATCTACACACATACATATATGTATATGATACATATGTGTGTATTTATATGTATAAAATATAAATCAAATAAAATTATATATAATTTATAGATTTAAATAAAATAAGAGATTTTATTTAAATAAAATTTAGAAATGTTCTAAATAAATTAGATCAAATAAGAGAAATTTTTTCTAAAATTTACCATAACCTCCACTGAGGCTGGCCCGGTTCCAACATATCCAAATATACTTTAGTTAATATTGTGTAAGTGGAACAAAAAAGTAGCATACATGATTAATGTGTATGTGTTAAGATTTACACCACAATGGATACATTCGCCCTTTATATATGTTGATATCGTCTAAAATAAGTTTTTTGTGACAAAATAAGATTTACATTTATATACGTGTTAAAATTAAAGCATGCAATTTAAAACTGATTTTAATTAAAAGATAGTTTAAATCACTATTACAATAATTTACACAGAAATCTGATTTTATAAATTTTGAATTAAGAACACACATGCAACATATATACATGTGTGTGTGTGCGTGTGTGCGTGTGTTTGTGCATGTGTATTCATATAACTCTATGTGTGAGCATACATACATAAAATTGAATCAATATTTTGAGACAAAACAACATTAAAATTATGTTTTTTAGTTTGTAATTTAAAATTCGTATCTTTAAACAAAATAACTTGACATAGATCCAATTGTTAATTCAAGAAAGAAATCAAAAGATTTAAAGTTTGCCCTTTCTTTAAAAATAACATATGAATTATAAATTCATTTAGTTTTTCATCTAAACAATAATCAAAATTGATCCACAACAATTTATAATATGCATTCAATCCTTAACCTTTATAACATAAACTATAACAAAATTTTATTCAAACAGTGATTTTTGAAATAAAAAATTAGACGATTTAGGCATATATAAATTCATGAAAATAGATGCAGATCTAAATTATGTACACAATATGAAAAAACATATAAGTGCAATAATGAATTCATAATTATTATCATTGATAACACATGAGTAATAGATAAAAGAAAAGGGGATGTTAAAACATATCAACACGACGATGATACAATTGATTCAAAAGAGAAATTTGATATTCAATTCATAATTAAAAATTCATACAAGTAAAAGACATGGAAGAGGTAGAAGATAAAAAGCATACAGACATGAAAATTTATATATGAATAAAATCTAAAATTACATTTGTAATATGGCTAAGAGAAACAACTTGAATGAAGAATTGATTCCTAGATTCGTTGAACCGTTCTCTAGATCTTGCAATAATCGAGAGAGAACCACATTTTTATTTTATTTTATTTTGAATTTTTATTTTGGAGTTTTAGGAACCCTAGCCTCCATGAGAATTTGACCATAAAAGACGGAGAAGAGGAGAAAATATTGTCAGGGACGAAAAATGAATAAAATAAAATAAACAAAGGAGATTTTATTTTAAAGAAGTAATAGAAACCTTTCTTAATCCTTCCTTAAAACTTTCCCACTTTAATTCTCTATTAAAACTCAATTAATTCTCTCCCTCCTCTACATTCATGGTCGACCCTAGATGTTTCCGTACAGTTCCTCAAAGTTTATAAAATCTCATTAGCGTTATTTCATTTAAATCCAATTTAAATGTTCTGCTGATATCCTATATCGCTACGCGCATTTATAACTTTTATATACGCACTTTATTAAATGCTAATGGTATTCAAAACAAATTGAATAAATATTTTAATAATATATTCACAAAATTGATTCATTTAATTTGTTTAAAATCCACTTAGTATTTTTTATTTAAATCCAATTTAAACATTCTATCGATATTGCATATTGATATACAGGTTTATAACTTTTATATGTGCAATTTACTAAATACTAATAATATTCAAACAAATTAAATAGTATTAAATAGTTAATATTTTATAAATAATAATTAATTTAATTAATTTTCCACAACTAGAAATAAATAAATCGCGTGGTTCATACAGAATATTCATCATTTTGGTTGTGTGACTCAAAGATGTAACTTTAAAAAGCGGTTAATATCAAACAATTCCAATATTAACGTTCACATGTAACCTTGGCTAGTAATGTGATAATTTGGCTCAATTTTTAGCTTATACATCTTTTGAAAAAATAATCTAATTTTACTTATTATAAGCAGTACCAAGTAGTAACGATTATTTACACGAAGTCTCTTCGTCAAGACTATATCACATTAGGACTTATGAAATATGGTTTTGGTCAAAATTCCAACATCTTCCACATTCAACTTTGTAATTTTAAACATAAAATCCCTGGTTCAAAATTAACAATTCAATTAATCATACTGCTCTAGTTAAAGATTATGATTTTGAGTTGACTATAGTTGACCGTGATACTGATCCCATATAACTGAGGAGACGAATTCTCCATTGAATAGTATTTTCTTGCAATGCTTCAACTCAGACCTGACTATAGTCGATCGATTGAATCCATGTCCGATTTAACTATAATCAAAGTGGAGTGTCAACATTGCAATTCCATGATATTCTCAAGTCAAGGGAATTATGTAACGTTGTCACTTCGAGATTATCAATTTGACCTTCGTTATATTAATCAACAGAGAAATCACGAGTGAGTCATTCCATAGTTATCCAATAACTATCATACGTAACCCTATGGTTCCCCTAACAGTAATGGGAAATACACTGCCCAACATTTAGAGATCATTATGTACTCTAGTCTCAACGAATGAATCGCCTTTCTTGAAACATCTTGACTAGGAATATTTAAAACAATATGTTATTTTCAATGTGATAAAATACTCATGATTACAACACTTTGTAATGATTATCGCATAACATATCACTTAAGATCTATATATTTTAAATTAGTTACTTAATTATGTATATCGCTGTAATATATAATAGATAGAAAAATAACTTTTATTTTGAACAACATTGGTCATAGGGTCAGATATATGTAACAAATTACATAATTGTTCCTATGGCACACCCCTAACTCTAGTAACCTCTCATTTGCACTTGGGTTCAATTATAGAATCTTCTTCCAATTTCATCGATCGGTTTTCTCAAAAACTAATTGAGTCATTCCCATATCGAATGGGCATGCTTTATTTTATTGTCTACACTGTTAATTAACTCTCTCCCATATTGATAAATTGTCTCTACGATATGGACTTATTTGCAGTATGTTTCTTAACTTCTAATGAGCTCTAAGTTTTTTTACGGACTGCATTGCGACATTGCCATCATATAACAATGTGATGAGATTCTCAATTTTTGGAATCATCGTCCTCTCAGTTATAAATTTGTGCGTTTATTTATACTTCTTACATTGTAGTAGCATTTGGTTGAATCATCCACTACTTATTGTTTGGAACTATTCCAAGTTAAAGTTATTAACGCAAATTTGAACATTAATTTTGGACTGACGTACTATACTCAATATCATTAATGAAGTTCGATCCCGAGCACTCCTTCGTAAGGAGTTCATTGTTTCTATAAACAATTCTTTGGTGTCTCATAAATACTAGAGAACGTTTTAAACTACCATGAAGTGATCTTAATTAACATTTGTTACTTGCTTTATGTATTAAATGCATGAGCAAAGTGTGATATTGTAGGCAATATAATATGTATGATAATTCCTATTGCCAGTGCATAAGGAACCTATTTTACATGCTCCATACTAAACGATTTTAATATTTTGTTTGCATATATCATTTGGGACAATCCCATCATTCTTTTATACTAATCATAAAAGAAGTCGATTTCAAAACCAATGTTGAGTATCAAACAACAAAACTGAAATGATTTAACATAAATACATCGTTAACAATCATAATTTTGTTGTTTACTTATAGCTTTAGAAATATATTTAGTACCTATCAATATTATTCTTATAGACATATGCTTCCTTTGCATTTTGACTAAAATTTAAATTATTTGATTGCACTACCAAAATACTTACTTAACTCCGATGCTTACCAAATAACACTTTCATATCATTTCGTGGATCATATCCAATACTCACAAACTAATCATCACTCTCAATGACTTCGAGATATTTTGGTTGTTATGTGCAAAAATTCTATTCTAAATCCTTATTTAGAATTTTGTTGCAACATATATATATATATACGAAAACTTAATATATTATCAACCGATAAATTCTATGACTAAAAACTGAATTAACTAAAGCATGTTGAATGACAAATCTATTATGTTAATTTTGACAAATGAAATTTACTATGTTATTCTTATTTACTTGGCTTATATTCCAACCGCATTATTCTTCATCTAAAGATACTTTTGCAACTGATAGATCATATCCATTCAGGTACCAGTATTAAAATCATATTTTGATAAGGTACTTGGAATCAATTCCGGATTTGCACATCGTATCACATGGTAGAGTCAATACTCTTAATGGCTTCCTTAAGATCGAGGAAGTTTGCGATAACCCAGATTTTTGGGCATATGATAATTTGTAATTAACAGATTTTTACTATTGAAAACACTGATTGATAAGTTGAATAAATAAATCTGATAATAAATAATTATATCTGGATAAATATTAATTTGATAATCTTCTAATATAATTATTTAAATATGCAAAACTTATCATTTCTAAGCAAAATAAAATATGATAGCTATTTTACTATTATTCATACATTTATGGTTTGTGAATAAAACTTGTATTTGAAATCAAGGTAATATCTTAAAAATAAATTTAAAACTAGTATGTATAGATATTGGTCATTAATTTGTTTATAATTAAAGTATTATATCAATTTCTTTAAAGTTACATAAAAATAGGTAAAGAGAAAATGTATTAATGGAAATATATAAATATAATTATTAAAACATATGTTAATATAAATTTGAAAATATTAAAAAATAAGATATATATATACATAGATAAATTGAAAATATAATATAAAATGATATTAAAAACACTTAAAATACATGTGAGTTACATGTGTAAATATTATAATATAAAGATTATATAAAAAGACAAGTGTGAGATAATTAATATGTGAAATTAACAAGTGTAATACATTTAAACATTTGTAACTATTGTATCATACTAGTATAACAAATGTCATGTTTAATTAGTTTTCTTTTCATTTTTTTAATAGAAATTAAACATTCTTGTATATACACATCTCCCTACCTCATCATTTCATTTTCTTTGATACACTCCAAAACTTAAGAAAAACTAAACCAAAATCAGATAAAAGAAAGAAACAAACAATCTTTACAAATAAACTTTTCAAAATCAAACAACCAGGCAAGTTTCAGTTTTCAACTTCAAGTTAATCAATAGCAAAGTTATAGATTCAAAGCAAGCAAATCTAACAACCTCTGTTCAAAATCTATAACCTGAATCAAATTAAAGCTAAAACAAAGATCATCTCAACATCAAACAAGTTCAAAGATCAGATCATTCAAGTCCATATTAGTTTTTAAGTTCAAACAAAATTCCAGGCTTTGTCTGTTTGCATAACACGGGTGAGTAAACTAATTTTCTCTGATGATTTGATGCATGTAATAATCATTGAAATTATGATGGGAAGTATGTTTTGCATGTTTTTTAGATATGATTGCATGTATATATGTATGTTAATATGGGTTTGCATGTTTGTACATATATATACAAGGCTCTGTTCCAGTTTGCAGGTTTTAAACAAGTTCTAAATTCAATCTCTCCTTCCCTAATCTTCTATAAGGTTGATATATAAACAAAAGTTTGTTGTAATATCAAGATATTTGATTTAAAAATAATTTCAAGTAAGATTTGTAGGTAGTTTTTCACTGGGAGGAAAATTACAGTAAGAACTCAAACATATCAAAAATTCGACTTCAACGATTTAATGTTTCATGAATATAACTTGATTCGTTTTTTAAAACCATGATTTTTAAAAATGAAATCATGATTTTTTTAAAATGAAATCACAATTTTTAATATAGTATCAGGAGAGAATTTGTGGATTGAACGTGGATTGGATTTTTGATGATTTTTGATGATCGACGAGGTGGGGGTGCACGAGATTGTTGCCGAAGGTGGCTTAGAGGTCGGCGGTCTCGGCAAAAATGGTAGGTGAATTTTTAGTTCACCGTGCAGCGGCGTGGCGTCGTAGTAGGGTTTAGGTGGTGATTGGGTCGATGGGTTTGCAAGGCTAGATCGTCGTCGATGGAGCATCGGACTCGATGGGTGGCGTTGGAAACGTAGCGTAGGTCTACGGCGAGGCTATGGGCGAGGTTTCGAGTCTTCTGGTGATCGGAATCGGTTGGTCAAGGAGATTCTTGGTTGATCGGTTTTTGTTCCAGTTGAACTCATACGCTCGAATTCGATTTTCGACTCGATTCAAGCTTGGGTCATGAGGATCGAAGGGGAAGGTCAAGGTTGACTTGTCGATGATGGCAGGGTGGTCGGAGCATTGTCATTGACTTATGCACGCGCACGAGTTAAGTTTGTATCAATTTATTGTTGTGTGGATGAAGAGGAAGTAGCCTCAAGTTGGACTCGGGGAAGGGTTTGGCTCGGGGTTGGCTTCGGGACTTTCGCGTGGGTTTTCACTTGTTATAACAGTTTTGGAAAAATAAAACAAACAGAGTTCGAAAAAAGGAATTTTTGTCTCGGGTTTGTGTAAGGGAAGTCACCGGGTTTAGCTCGGGTCTGGGTTTTAGTGTATTAGCATTGTTTTTAAAATTTTAAAGGTTGAAATAAAATAAGTTTTGGAATAATGTTCTTAACTAAATTTCTTTTATAATTAATGTTTTTAAATATTTGGTTTTTAAGAAGAGTGGTATTAAGTTTATTCTTAATTTTATTTTAAACTTAAATTTAATGTGTAATTAAATAGTTAATTATAAGGGTAAAATGTTTTTTGTTTATATGTTGATGATAATTATTTCCAAGATTTATTAAATAAGATCTTAATGACGATTTAGTAGTTAATAAGGATAAATGGTTTACCTTAAAATTAATTAAGGTCTTGGGCAATTAAAGATTAATTAAATTAATGAAGTAAATAAGGATTAATTAAATTAGTAATTAAGGGTTAATTAACTTGTAATTAAGGATTAATTGATTAGTAATTAAAGGATAATTAATTAATGGAAGTAATTAAAAGATAAATTACTTAAAGTAATTAATTAAAGGTTAATTAATGTAATCAAATAAAGGGTAAGTTAATTAATGTAAATAATTAAGGGTTAATGAAAGGTAATTACTTAATGAGATTAATTATGGTATAATTAATTAATTAATGAGAGTAATTAAAGGTTAATTAATTATAAAATAATTAATTATTGTTAATAATTAATGGTTGATTAGTTAATTTCATTAATTAATCAAAGTGATGATAAATGGTTTGTAATTAATTAATGTTGGTAAGTGGGATTTAAAGGTAAATAATTTAATTTATTTGGAGATTAAATTGAATTAATTAGGAATTGAACAACCAATTAATCTTGCTTATGGATGATTAATTATATTGAATACTTTGGATTATTTAATATCTCTGATATGTGATTTGTGATATTATATTTTAGGTTGAACTGTGATAATATGGATTGTCTATCTGTGATGAATTGCTATGTAAATATGTAATTCTGGATATAAATGAATTGTTTGAACTTAAATAGCTTTGTTTTTAAGATGATATTGGATTCGAAGAGACCGGGGTCAGGTAATCAACAAATTCCCAAAACTACTTCGATTAGTAATCTTCAGTAATTCTTTATAGATTTGAGCTTAGAATCAAATAGGCTGGAATGGAATAAGTTAAGTAACTGGACCATTCAAACTAAATTACGATACTTAGATATTGATTTGTGAATTTAGTGTTGAGTATAACAAGTTAAGAACTCGTAGTAAGGTACGAGTTACCCCGGGGTTTTCAGTTATGTTTTAAACTTAGTATTTTAAATTTTATGGGTTTACTCACGCTGGTTTTCAGCCTGACCCGGGTGTTACTTGATTGTAATGCTCGGGTCAGAACGAGTATTATAGATTTTCAGGCTAGGATGTTCAGGAGCTCAGGAGGCGAGCTGCATGGCAGGAATGTATGGAATATATTCCGCTATGTGATAGAGTTATATTGATAGTAGTCTGGGACAAGTTGTTCAACTGTCCAATTTATGTATAAATGATTGTACTCTGATGTATTGTTATAAAATTTACAGTTACATCTTTCTTTTTATAAATTCTATTATTTGATATTATATTTAATCCGCTGCGAATGTGAGATGCTATTGTTTTCTGTTCTTCTTCTAACTTCTTCTTCTTTTCTCTAACAATCTGAAATTTCCGGCGTTCGATTGCTCGACACTTCTACCGTGAACGTATTAGTGTCGAATCTTTGGGGTCGAAAATTTCGGGTCGTTACAAAGTTCTTTTCTCGACAATAATAAAATTCATAATTTCTCCTTAACGTGCGAGATTTATGATTGGGCATTCTAATGTGTCGTGTCTATTTAGTTTGGTTAATTTAATTTCATTCTTTTTTATTGGTTTTATTTTTAAATCGTATCCATATTCATTTTACCACCATTAGTTTCTAAAAGAAATTTCTTCATCATGAAGTTGGCGTTTCTTAAAGCAATAGTTGTTGTAATAACGTAACATGTATTCATAAACATTTCATGAATTTTTTATGCATGTGTATGAAAATGATTTTGTTTTTTAAGTTTATTCGAGTTATGTTCATAACATAAATTGGTCAATCAATTTGATCGGTCCTAGACCGTTTTTTGGGTGTTTCACATAAGAACCATAACAGATAAATATTACGTGTAGCCTTTTGACTCACACAACCTGTCACCTCTTGACCAAGGATATATATATATATATATATATATATATATATATATATATATATAGAGGTTTTTTCATCAAGTCTTATCTTGTATGTTTTGTAAACTTTATTTTAAATGAAACTAAACTTAACTCTATATATTTACTTTTATGTTCTCGACCTTATAGAAAGAAGTTGACTCAACTTTACTCATCATCGGTCGTACTTTGTCTAAAAAAGTCGGATTACTCCTTATTGATTCATCATTATGTATCAGAGAGACACTAGTTTTGGGGTTGAATCTTTATTTATTTTTAGTTATTTTGGAACCATTTTCCAATATGTTCGCATATGCGATCAAATCAAACTTCTTATTTCCTTTGCATGTTACCTTTTGTACTTCTGTTTTATATTTAATAAACATATCATAAATACATTACTTTTATATCAACTGCATGTGTTTATTTTTTGTTAATTCATATGTTGATTAAACGAAGTATGTGGAGTCATTTTGGTATTATTAGACTTTTGACAACATACATCTTTATGTATTAATATAAAGAATTCACCAACCCTTACGTCACTCCCACTTAATGGTTGCTTTGCCCTTAATTCCAAAATAATTGTAAATTTTTAAATATTTCCATGTTATTTAGCTAATGCAACAAATATCGTCATTCTGATAGATTTATTTTATAATGAATATTCAAAATTTTCATGTCAAAATAAATCTATAGTAACTTTCACTCATTAATTATTATTTCAAACATACTAATTGGTAATATCTTTTTGTATATCGATGCTTCCATTGATAAATATTATATAGCATGCTTCCACTATTTCCACCGTCACTTTAATAGAGTATGAAATACGAATCTCCATTCTACTATTTATTATATGTTTTTTATTTCTTGTGTTGTAACTAGTTTACAGTCAAGAGTTGTTGATCAAATATCTTAAACTCGTAGAAATAACCCGTACATCAAACAATACTCTATATTTGTAACGACTTGACCCTCAAATGTCAAAACTAATACATCCACGGTATTCATATGCCAAACACCAAGTGCTGGAAAGATGAATTGTTAAGATGAAATAAAAGAAAATGAAATAGAACAAGGAAGAAGGAACATAACCTCAAAATGTCACAATGGAAAGATCATATATAATATCAAAAAATAGTATAAATTGTCATTCTAAAATACAAAGTTCTTTAGAGATACAGTAATATGCCTGGACAGTTATAACAACATGTCATCACAAATGCTGATATACAAGCAATGCAGCGGAAATAAATACTACGATAGGAAATCATCCAGATCATCTCCAGAAGCTCCAAAGCATCCACACCTAAATTTGGAAACATACACGGGCTGACTCGAGCATTATAAGAAAATAACATACAGATCAGTCTGGTAAGCAAGCGAAATATAGATGACATATAATAGTAACTATTAAGGCCGTATGGATTACTGAACCGGTTACTCTTGCAAAGAAAGCAACCGATTATTAAGTTTAACATACAATGATATGACAGATAATGTTTAGAGTGTAGCACATAAGTCATAACAAATAGGTGTTGTGTGAATGAAACAACAATAATAGGTATACAATCAACACCGCTAAGGAGCATTCACATAATAGATTTTCCATGGAGATCTCTTCGGGGAAGCCGAACCTGAACTCCATGACAAGGATCAAAAACTACATTCTGAGTAATGTATATCTCTAAATAGGATATACACTAAGGTAAATATAACTGGGCCACCTTCGATGTGTGATCCGAGCCATACCAATTCCCGCTAGCAATAATCGATAAGCATCTTTAGTAATGGAGTTGATATACCCTTGAGGTTGTTGAACCCCCTTGGCCATGCCCCGTCTCTATTTTCTATCATTTCCCGATGTTAAGGCTATGTTCGGCATCTTTCACACGAGTC